>JAFBJW010000025.1:159039-762752 GCA_016785235.1 Pseudorhombus dupliciocellatus
CGGGGGGGGGGGGGGGGGGGGGGTCAGGCAGTGACCAACACTATTGTGATTGAGCGTCCAACTTGAGGTGACAGCACATTTTTAAATTATTAACTCTCCAAAATAGATTTGTAAATTTTTTTTTTTACAAGTATGGAAGTGAACATGAGTAGAGATGTGCACGCACTATTTGGTGATGCTTGAGTCTTTGTGCGCTCGAACACATATGGAATAGAAATGTTGGATGAGTGGAATACTCAAGGCGAAACGTTTAATTTTTCCCTCCTCCAATTAATACTCACGTATTGACTCAGTCATCAATTTTCTGTCTTTCTGTTTTGCTCCTGCTTCAGTATGTGTTCAGTTTCTGCATATGCGGTGATTAATATGGCCAACTCCCCTGGGGAGAAGTAGTGGGAACCAGGGTCCGTGTAACTTGTTGTTGTTGGTGGTGCTTTGATTGGCGGCGCCCATCCTGTTTATAGTTGGATTGCCGCCACCTACTTAATTTTAGTTTGTTGTTTATTTTCTCCTGCATAGTTTCCATAGTTTTGGTTATTCTTCTTTCTTTTTAGTTCTTTAGTTTGTTGCCATAATGCATCCTATTGTCTATGTTCCATTGATGAGCACCTTTGATGTATAAGGTTAACATGAGCTAACGCAACTCAGAGTTGGTCAGCAATGATGGCACATTCCCTCAACATTTACAACTCAGGGGCCCGTTTCAGGATTGTGTTGTGGCAAAACTGACAGTTTGCTGTCCAGTTCTGACTCCGTGGCTTTGGACTGCCTTCTTGACCATGGACTCGGCTGAACTCTCACATTGCATTAGTGAAACATTTACTTTCATTTTAGAATCGGGGGGTAAATACTGATTATTTTTGATCAATATTTGCACTTGAAGTGGACTTTGGGTGGGAAGCATGTTTTCTGTTTACAACAAAGCATTTTGAAATCCTTTTAGTTTACCATCGCAGAGTTTCCAAATAGTTGTAGGAAACTTATAGCAGACCCTTTTTTAAGAATCCAAGTAATCTGTGTTTGAATATTCAGAGGTCAGGTATAATGTGGGCTATATCATTGAGCTAATGTAATATAAGAGAACTTAACACACATGACATTGTTTTATCATCTTGCAATCTTACATCTTCTCATTGTTTATTGAACAAGATGTGTTGCACACAGCATCACGTTGAAAACTATACATTTAACAGAGATGTGTTTTCGCTGCTTTACAACAGACAGAATGTGGCAAACTGTGGGTCACTGATTACACCGTTGGTCTAAAAATACAACGTGTACCTCAGCGTTTTCCTTATGTTTACTGTGCATTCTAAATGGAGCCACATGGGGAGGTAAACAAGGTGCTCATTCAGCTACAGAGCACTCTTTCACATCATGTGAAAACCATTAGGTCACAGTGTGAACACAGACATCTTCCCCAGATGGACCCACTCCCTTAATGCTTTTGAAGTAAGTTCAATTTCGTTCTTTTAGTTTCGTGAAATGTGTTTTTAATTCCACCTGTTTAACATTTGTCAGGTTTGACCCAAAATGGCCGGGTTGTTCACCCCGTTTCTTCTGACCGGGATGCTGCTGTGTGGGGTGCTGCTCCACACGGTGTCTCAACATGGAGCCAGCGTTGGTAATCCCAGAGAGAGGCCCAATTTCATCATCATACTGGCCGATGATATTGGCTGGGGAGACCTGGATGCTAACCAGCCTGAAGCGAAGGCAAACAACACGCCTCACCTCAACCTGATGGCTGAGCAAGGGCTAAAGTAGAGATTTCATCCTTCATTTCATTCAGCAAGCTTTAAATACCATGTGATGTCATCAGTGTCTTGTGTAGACCTATGTATGTCCCATCATTTCTTTTCTTTTCTTCAGATTAACAGACTTCCATTCCCCGGCCTCTACTTGCTCCCCTTCCCGTGCCGCCATCCTGACGGGCCGCTATGGTCTAAGAAACGGAGTGACGCACAACTTCGCGGTAGGCTCTGTGGCCGGTCTGCCCCTCTCTGAAGTCACGTTGCCCCAGCTGCTGCAAGAAGCTGGTTATTACACCGCCATGATCGGGAAATGGCATCTGGGCCACCGCGGACCATACGGCCCCACTCACAGGGGTAAGTGCAAGCTTGACATTCACGCCGTTTATCGGTGAGCACCTGGTTGAGCGTCAGAGCCTCAGGATCAGGCAGAGAAGTTTTTGGGTTTGAAAGAAAACATTCATCCTTTCAAGAGGAAGCATAGAGATTGATTTGAGATTGTTTTTTCTGTGCAGGGATGGATGATAAAAATATATTAAATTCGATGGTCTTTGAGGTGATTAAGCTACAGTAGAGACAAAGATGCGTTTGTCAGTATAAAGACGACACTGATAACGTTTTCTAAAGCTGGAAGTCCAGCCATTGCTGGCCATGGTGTTATTCATAAAAGATTAAAATTATTTGGATTAGGGTAGATTGATGTGTTTATAGTGCTCTCTTCTGTCTTATCCATCGCTCACATCTCTGTATCGCACAGGCCTTATCTTCCCATTCACAGACAAATTGGCTGCTTTATCTTCTGAGCTGCCACTTCTACTGTTCAAATAGTGTGATTCCGAGTTCACAAAACAAGGCAATGTTTTTACAAGGTGTTCGAAAACTGCATATGACACGCTATGATCAAAGTTAGCATGCACTTGCTAGATTTTCTATTTTCTATTGCTCAGCATCTTTCCAGTTCATTGGTAAGACCTCCACTCCAGCGAGTGTGTGTGTGTGTGTGAGAGAGTCGAGCGGCCTCGCTGTCCCTCACAGACAAAACATGGTCACGTGCAAACTCCCTGCAGCTGGTGTGTTGCAAGATGCCACACATCGACTGGAGTCTTCCAATTCAGCTGACGCCAGAAAAGCCAGTTTAGTTGCAGGGGTTAACAGAAACACCCAGTGCACGAGATTATTTGTGTGTTGATTTTTGTGCGGCACAACACAAAATGCATTTCCTTTTGTCTCCCGGGACAGGTTTTGAGTACTACTTAGGCATTCCATACAGTAATGACATGGGCTGCACTGACATACCAGGTTATAACGTGCCCCAGTGCCTCCCCTGTGACCACTCCGGACCTCAGGTGCTCAGGTGTGGCTCTGCGCTCACACCCTCATATAAAACTGCACCTCCAAGTGAATTCACAAACACATGCACACACCACATTTGATGTTCTTACTTTCTAGGTTGAAGAGGAGTCTGCAAGAAGCCTGTTATTCCAAAGTGGGCCTTCCTCTCATTGAAAACCGCAGTATTGTGGAGCAGCCGCTCAACCTGTGGACGCTAACAGAGCAATACAAGTCTGCTACAACCAGCGTCATACAAAATGCAAGGTAAAATACAGCTGATATTCTTTGCCCGACAGACAAACAGCAAGGTATATTTCATTTCAATCAATAAGGTTTACACTTGAGTGGTTCTCTGACATTTCTGAAGCTTTAGGGCTTGAGGGTAGATGTGCTCACCCAGCAGCTTTTGTCTGAGTCAAACAGATCTTCAATATCAAAGCAGGGCAGGGCATGTTTATTTATATATATAACACCATTTTCCCTCAAGGTAGGCAGGCACCAAAGAGCTTTACAGAGGCACATAAGTACTGTGACAACAGAAATAACTACCCCCATCTGTCACCACACCATATTTCACGTACTCATAGGTAACAGTTCCCTGTTTTGTTTTGGGGAATACTCACCTTAACTTCACTGACAAACAACATTTCTTGATCATGATCAGCAATTAAAGTGTTCTGTCTCGCCCCATGTCCCATCTTTTCAGCATGACTTCATTTATTAAACGTAGACAAGTACACAAACCAGACATGGGTCAAAACACACCTCCCCTTTGGGTGCAATGGGGGATTTCATAAGAAGTTCTATACATGGCGTAATCATAAATAGACTGGCAGTTTCAGCAGACCCAAGGTGAAACTGAAAAACATGTTTTCGTTTATGTTCAACTGGGGAAATTCTGCCTCATCCACTCAATGACTGGTTCAGTGATATGAGTCAGAAGATGTTAGATAGATGTTGTTTCATTCTTTGGTGGGACTTAAATGTGGATTTTGGACATCTGATAAATTACAATGATAGATGTTATGGGATTCCATAATCTGAGTAATCCGAGGGAAAAGGGTCAAAGAACAGACTCTTGAGGAACTCCAGCACAGAGAGTAAACCTCTTCTGTTGTTGTCCGTCAAGAGCTTCTTCCACGTGAGACTGAGGAAGTCAAACATATTTGTTGATAAAGGAATGAGGAAGAGAAACAAACACTCTGGTAATGTATTTTGAAAACGCTACCTGCTGTGCTGTTTCTCCTGTCAAGTAAAAACCGGTAACCTGATCACAGCAGGAGCAGGGCTAC
The DNA here is from genome assembly GCA_016785235.1 of Pseudorhombus dupliciocellatus. Lineage (NCBI taxonomy): Eukaryota > Metazoa > Chordata > Actinopteri > Pleuronectiformes > Paralichthyidae > Pseudorhombus > Pseudorhombus dupliciocellatus. The sequence continues at coordinate 163,412 of JAFBJW010000025.1, forward strand.
TTTATTCCTAGTGGCTGTGGTAATACATGTAAAGGTCAAGGTCAGTGTCCCCTATTCTCAACTTTTATCTGTTCCATTACGGTCCTTAGACTTTGGCTACAAGGGATGGTGTCAGCCTGTCTTGTCATCAGATCTTGTGACATTTTATCAACTGTCTTTTCAGGGAGCGTCAGCAACCCTATCTGCTATACATAGCTTTGGCTCACATGCACGTTCCCCTGGCTCCTCCGCTCCCTCCAGACGGCACTGCCACATCTCACCATCCAAATGACGACACGGTGTATGGTGCCTGTCTAAGAGAGATGGACAGCCTGGTGGGGGCAATAAAGAGCACTTCTGATGGCACCGACGAGAACAACACTCTCATCTGGTTCACTGGTGAGTCCACTGGCTGCGCGATGTCTGTTCTCTGTATATTGGAATTGTTCCTGGAGAAAAGCTGTGTGTGTGTGTGTGTGTGTGTGTGTGTGTGTGTGTGTGTGTGTGTGTGTGTGTGTGTGTTTCTAGGTGACAATGGTCCTTGGGAACAGAAGTGCCAGTTTTCCGGAAGTGTGGGACCTTTCACAGGGAAGTGGCAGACCAGCAGAGGTATAGAAACATAGTTTATCATACAATAAGCAGTTTAATAAAAAGCGAACTAGTAACACGTGGGGAGCTGGCTTAAATTGGAACAAGTTCTCACATTGTTTACTTAAGTAACATGATTATTATTATTTCAGTTGTCTTTTGAAACATAAGGATATGAGAAGGAGGTGTGGTGTGGTTTATGTGAAACACAGACCAAACAAAGCTCCATTTCGGGATTTATGCCAAAATATCTGTCTCGGTTGACTTGCGTTGACGTGTGAACAATAAGCTTACCAAGTATACCAGCCTGTCAGCGCTTCAGTGTAGGAAGCCCGACTACCAGGTTTTTCTGCATGCGTGAAGCATACTAGCCTGACCTGGTCTGAGGAGGAGGAGCCATGAATGTGGTTATCTATCATTTAGTAAAAGCTTTTGATTCCAAGCATGAGGGGATATTTGTGGCAGTTGGAGGTTAGAGTTGTAGCAACTCATAAAGTTGGTAAGTTGTTTAATGGCCACAAAGGACTCACTGAGTGTGTTTGTGGGGTGGGGGGCAGTGTTTACCCCCTAGGTGTAACAGAAAACTTGTTGCACATCATATTGCTGGGAATCCTTGTATTTCTACACTGATCTTTTTCCTGTGTGTGAGGTGGAGGCTCAGCTAAGCGGACCACCTGGGAGGGAGGACACAGGGTGCCGACAGTGGCCTATTGGCCTGGAAAGATCCCTGCTAACACCTCCAGCTCTGCCCTGCTCAGGTTCTTTCACTGACACAGGCTCAATCACTTCAAATTCAACTGTTGAATTTTGTCTGCAGGCAAAAATGCGTCCTCTTCTGGTCTTTGTGCTCTCTTGCAGTGGGTTGGACATCTTCCCAACTCTCCTGTCCCTGGCAGGAGTGGCAGCTCCAAGAGACAGAGGTTACGATGGCATCAATGCCACACATATTCTCCTGCAAGGCCAACACGACGGACATGAGGTAAGAACTTGTTTTTGCTGTTAATCTTGTTTTTGTGGTCACTGGTCGGCATCCTGACTGAAGGTAGGGCTGTCGGGCCTTGGCGGAGGTGCTCTAAGAACATTCAGTTCTTTTCTTCTTTTTTGTAGTTTCTTTTCCACCCTAACAGTGGCGCTGCGGGGAAGTTTGGTGACCTGCAGACCGTTCGATCAGGGAAACACAAAGCGTTCTACATCACAGGTCAGTGGCTTCCACGTCACGCAGCGCTAACCCAATCCCAGTGTATGAAAGCCACGTAAGATGAGATCCTAGATATTATTTCAAATGCTGTACACACATCTCTGTCCCATTACAGGCGCAGCTGAGGCATGTGGTGGTACAACAGGAATCCAGCAGCTCCATGACCCACCTTTGATATTTGACCTAGAGCGTGACGAGGCTGAAGAAACACCCCTGGACCCTGGCACACCTGAATACCGGGCGGTAGCAGAGAGGGTCGCCCGTGGGAGGGAGGAGCTGTTGTGGGACATAGCCACAGACGAGTCTGTGTCTGCGGCCGACTACAGGACGGACAAATCTGCAGTGCCCTGCTGTGACCCGAGTCAGGCTGTGTGCCGCTGCGACAGGCCGAGGACAGGGACTCGCTCACAGAAAGACAAGAACCAAGAGATGTGAGACAACAATGTGGTGACAAGTATCTTCTACCACGATGTGCTCTGCTGTTTGTTTGTAGAACGAGCTGTTTGGGAGGTTCAACGTTCAGATGTAAGAGGAGACACGCAAACAAGCAGGGAGAGCAAATAGAAGAACTCTGGCCTGCGGTTGGCTGGCTGGTGGAGCGAAGGTCGAGGTGAGGCAGTGCTCCATTATGTCAATAATTTGATCCAACAAAACATGACACAGTTTAGGTCAGTCAATGGATGATTTATTGCAATGTTAATCATTAGAAAGCCACGCTGTTTGTGTAACAATAACAACAACTTGTCAGTATAAACACATTTGTTTTTCGTTTTTTTTTTGATAACATTAAACAGGATGATTTAATATCCTCAAAACTTTCAACAAATATTAATTTGACAGCGCAAAAGCTAATTATTTCTCAGCTTTAATGAGTCTCTGTGGTAAATGTCCAGAACTGAACAGCTCAATGCAGCTGAAAAAGGTGTCCTAACAGTGCCACCTGTTGGCAACAAATTGTATTACCATGTTACTTACTACCACAGTACTATATATAAATGTTATATATATTTTTTTTATATACACATTATACACAATAAAAATCCTCAATATATATTTATGCATGGTATGTCTATGCATTGATGTGTAATACTTCAAAAAGTTCTCCGAAATAATATTTAATATAAAGTAAAAATGAGCAGGACTCGCACATTTACACACTATTCAGCATTGTGACGTAAAATAAAAAAAGGTCTTCGGGACATCACTGAAATCCATGGACGTGTAGGCTTTTCGTCACGGGCAGCTCGTCGTCAAGGTTTTCACATTTGGGGTCAGCCCCAGAAGACGACCCCTACACACTCATCATCAGGTTATGTATGGGACTCCCCAAAATTTTTGTTTAAGTCTGCCGCATCTGCAAGTCATACAATGCTTACTGCGTGTTTAAATAGTGTCACGCTTACAGCATCTTTATTTCACTGTAATGCCCTCTCATATAGCTTCTGATTGACAGAAATGCCCTGATGACAGATATTCAGATGTTAAAGATTTGTATGTGATGGAAAGAAAATACTAAGAAAAGATAACATTGCTTTTTTTACATTTTTTTTTTTTTTTTACCATCAATAGCACCTGGCTTGTACGCAGCTTCTAAAGCAACTTTAGTATTTTCATACGTTTTTCTTTTTTAATTTGGGGCATAGATCCACCACAACAGCTGCCGGTCAAAACTCTTCTAATACCTTGGTATATTCAGTCTGCTCAAGAATGCCTGGGTCACATCCTGCAGTGTGTGACACGCGTCTGTAGTGCACACAGGGAGCGTTACTGCCGCACATCCTGGTTGCAACCATGATAATATAACGTCACCATCATGTCGGGTCCTTATTTAAAGACAAGCTTTAAAAACAGGAACATGAGAGCCTACAGTGGGACTCCTCGTACACCCTAAATCTGTTTCAGCAAAAACGTCGAAATGTACTTTTTTTATATTCCTTACAAAACGGGAGAGGGATGCAGATTGAACGGGAACACATCAATCTGGTTTTGACCCAAGGCCAGCAGAGGTACAGAGGTACTCAACACGTCAGGAACATGTCTGAAGTTTCCCAGCCTACATCCATGCTCCAAAGCAAGTCAAACTGTTCTCAGGGTGGGGGGTGGGGGGTTGGGGGGGTTGGTCAGTTACTCTGGTTGCCGACTGGGGGAAACTCGTTCTCATCATCCAGACAGACGGGGCCCTCTGCGAATTCATGCTCCGGGATGACCTCGCCTTTCTGTGCCCCACCTTCTTCAGAGTAACCTGAGGATGAGAGGGAAGGAGGCAGCTGAGCTTTTTGTACCACCAAAGGTTTCATCCTAAGAAACTCACTTTTAGAGCTTCTTGAAAAGAAGTCAGGCTCGCATTGAATTTTATATGCTGCACCCCTGAATGTTATTCATGAATTTCTCTTAAATCACACAATTTATATCTTGAAACCTACTTAATAGTTTTAAATCCCAGGAAGCTCTTGATAACATCAGGTATGGGAAATATTATTGGTGAAATTCATATTCTAGTTCTGGTATTTCTGAGTAACTGTCATGGATGTATTTCAGGGTGCCAGGGCTGAATGTTTCAATGGTTTTAGGGCTGGTGGTAGCCTACCCATGAGAGTGGTGGCAGAGGGTGGGGTTGAAGGGAGTGCCACAGTGGCCGCGTACGATTGGCTGGCTGGTTGGGGAGGGACATCCTCCGTTTTTTCCTCTTCGTTCTGTTCCACCTGCTCCTCGCAGGAGTCGAACAGCCTGCAGGGACAGAGTGAACTGAGACTCCAGCATCACAACGCGTGACACGGTGATTACTGAACACAAACATCGGGCCAGTGAAACCAAACTAAATTTTCAGAGAAATAAAGCAGCTTTATAGAAATGAGGGACATGTGTGATGCAGCCCATCAAGGCGAACACGGACCTGTGTCTCTGGACAAGGACACACTCGCCTCCATCCTGTGGATCCACATTATAGATGTAGAGATATCCGTCCGTGGATGCCACCAGCAGGCGAGGGAGCTTCTGAATCCTGACAAAGAGATGTCAATGAACCTACACGTTCATGTACTCATTAACAAAGCCCCCCCCCCCCCTTCTCTCTGTTCGTCTTACGTGGCCAGGGCGCAGATGTTCTTTAGGCCGAACATGTTGAGTCGTACAGTCGCAAAGGCTCTGTCCTGATGCATCATGTCCGACACCTGAGTGGGCAAATAGGTGCTGGCTGCTGTAAACATTTTACCCACATACGCTGACCATGTAGGAGACTCCTCGTCTTGACTGGAAGGACAAAAGATGAATTTGACACATTAAGGCACTTTCAGCTGAAAACATGTGGCCTTGTTTTACGTCAACGATACAGCAGATGGTGCTGATCATTCAACTGTCCTTCGAAGAACCGTGCAGGGGTCAGAAAAGGACACAGGAATCGTGTCATTGCAAGTTGTTTTGCAAATGCAAAATATTTGTGACGCTGTGCACTTTTCAAGGGGAAAACGTCATCATCAGCACTCTGAGGCTGGTTAGTCAGTAAATTCAGGTTTTGATCTAGAGAACACAATGGGCTCATTCAATTTGTCATGTAGAAGCAAAGGTCATGCTCAGAGCTGGCGTAAACGTCTGTGAGAGGGGTCAGATAACAAAGGGGCAGCTTTAAATTTGTGTGTTTACCTCGGGCTGTGCTGCTCCAGCTTAAAGATGTGGACCGTCTCAGTGTTGCTGGAGGCGCACAGGAACTGGGCATCAGCACTGAAGGACAAGGAACTAATGCTGACATACCTGAGACAGACAAGGAGAGGATCAATTACAGAAAAAACAAACATGAAATCTGATTAACACTAAGCCTTCTTGGGTCTACGCAAAATTTCAGAAGGAACTGTGAAGATGCGAGCACTGACCTCTTCATCCCTCGCCGGAATTCAAACAGTCTCTGACCTTCAGGAATGCTGAAGACCCTAATAACAGTACCCTATGTTACAGAGGATGGATGGTTAGATGGGGGGGGACAAAATGAAAAGAGAGAGGGGGCTGAATCCTCACCTTCTCTGAGGCACTGGCCAGTTTGGTGCCAGAGGGGTTGAAGGTGAGGGCTGCCAAGGGACTGTCGTGCGCCTGAATCAGCGTCACAGTTGTCTGGCAAACAAGGGGCGAATGTTAAACAACGGCAATATTCCTTTCCATAAAGTGGTTGTGTTTGAAAATTCAATGTGACCTTACCAGGTTGTTGGCGTCGTAGATTGTGATCTCCCCGATGGTGGCACTGCCGGGGTACGCCAGGTAGGAGTTACTGTGGTTGATGGAAAGAGCGCAGAGACCTGCGAGGACGTGCAGAGGATGATTCCTTCTTTATTTAGACTCTGTATTTATTTTATTTTGTAGTTCCTGCTCCTTCCACCCTGACTTCCTGCCTTTTCTGAATCAGTTCCTCCTCAGCTGTGTTCAATTTCCCCAGCCTCCCCTGAGTTTACAAGTCTCTGTGTTTCCCTTTGTCTCGGGCCTACCTGAGAGGTTGGTTGGTGTGTTGAGCAGTGTCTTGAGTAGTTTCATGTCTTTGATATTGTGGATGTAGATGGACTCCTCCAAGCACACCACCAGCCGCTGAGGGGTAAGTGACACGGGGATTAGCACACAACCAGCGAGATTACAGGTTGTGGACGGGTCTATTTCCTGCTTCTTCACCTGTCTGTTGAGCCTGACGGACAGGATGTTGTTGGAGTAGCTGTAGTTGCATATCTCTGTACCCTTCTTGAAGTGGTAGACGTTCATTCGCCGCGGCATGGAGAGGCTGACCACCACCACCAGGCTGCTGGAAAACAGCCGCTCCACTATATACACGTCCGGACATTCAACTGGGAGAGACACGAGAGGAAGAGTCCGGATACAGCTGGGTACTTACTGACTTAGAAAAGTTATAGTAGGGAGTAGTTCTTCGTCACTGTATCACATAGAAATTCTCTTTAACTACACTTTGCATTTCATCAACCCAGATCAACTTTTTCTCTCATTGCAGCTGAGGATCAGAAAAAGGAGTGGTCTTTCATAACGACCCATATGAAGAACACGTGGTGGCCCCTCTGAGCTGATGAACTGTACTTCTGAGGGAAGGTGATGCTGGTGCGTATGCATAACGGGAGATTCCATAAACACACAAATGTACGTCCTGTACCGAGGATGTGGGAGCTGTCACGGGTTGCACTCGATGCTCCCGAGAAAAGAGAATACAGGGCAGATTTCGTCCTACCTCCCTGATGGATGCAATCTAGTTTGTCCACAGCAGTGACCGAAAAGAGCTGGTAGCCCGACTTGATGCCCACGGACAGAGAACTACAATAAAAACACACAGAGCATGTTTAAAAAAAAACAATACTGTGACTGACTTATATAATGATTCTGCCTTTGAGGTGAAATTCCAGGAAACTGAAATAGATAAATGACTTTCCATGCACGCACATGCGATCAGTGTTGTATTATACTGCACACAACAGGGAGTGAAATCTATATCAAGGATGTTGTAAGCCACTGGCCTCATGACTGTTTTCATCAGAGTTATTCTGATGGTGCTGGATGAGTGTGGTCATCACATACTTGAGACATGTGCTCACATGAGCTGAGGCAACTTTTTTACGAGAAAACGTCTAACGTAAGCGTCATGGGTGCGATGCTTTCAAATGGTAATGACAGACACGGGCCGACCTGAGCTCAAGTTCACCTTGGGTGCTCTGTAGGATCAAATGTGGTGTGATATTTTTCCCCTTCAGTCTATCTTATCTTTGTAGACAACCTGGCTGTTATGGATCTTCCATTTAAAAACTTGGGAAGCTTTTTCACATGGCTGAGGACAGAGTGTTAAGAAAGACAAAGGGATAAGAGGGTGGGGCGGAGTGTTTGACCACCTGCTTAGTTTTACAAGCAGTGCCAGGGTGGATGTTTATGTGCAGAAAACAAAGATCTTACTGTGACTGTTAGGGTGTATTTTACCCTCTCATGAGGCCTTAACATGGGATAATGGACACCTACAGCATGTGTGATTGGCACATTAGTGGGGGAGACCAAAAATGACAAAAGAAAGTTGTTTTCAGTAAAAACTGAGGAAACATTTCCTGCTACTGTTGTATGTTAATCATTAGCTGTACGTCACATACGTTGGAGTTGCATAGCATGAGATGTATATGGTTCCCAACTGTAGTCTAATGTGCAACAGGCCCAGGAGATTAGCTCGGTGGCCTGATTCACTTTCGGCTGAACTTTCTTTAAAGCATACACAAGCTTTTGACGCACACGTATCCGCGTTGTTTTCTAAATGACCCGCAGTGTCAATACGTTTGAAAACCATTATGCAACAGCAAGGTGCATGGAGAGGGATTGAGATCACGCCGGGCCCCGGCCGCGGGGTCGCTTACGTGGTGTCCTGGTTGAACGAGGCGCAGATGAAGCCTCTGTCCGCCGCGGGGCCCTCCGGCGCGTCCTGGGACTCCATCCGAGCCGCCGAGCTCGCTCCCCGTCTCGCCGGCCGAGGTCGGAGGCCTTCGGGCTCGGGTCGATCCCCGCTTCCCCCCCTTCCTCTGGTGCCCCGACTCCAAGCGCCACGCTCACACTCTTCTCCGGGGAGAGGAATGTCCGGGGCTGGGGTTCAGTTGGAACACATCGCAGACACACACCGAGCGGACTGGCCCGAACAAAGGACCCGGAATCACCCCCTCGTCCACAAGCCGCCTCCTGCAGTCAGCGCGGCGTTATTATTGTGTTATTAACTTTCAATGTTCTCTCTGCAAAACAAAAACAGCTGATGGGAGGATGCGTCACTCCGAGCGGCGTGGGGGTTGGCTGGTGGTTGTGCGTCGACCCTTCCTGTCCTGGCTCCCTATTGGTGGACCTGCTTAAAGCCTACCAGTGATTCGATAGCATATTTGCCAATCAAATGGGAACCGCCCAGTTGGAGGTAAGAAGCTGTTTATTGGGCAATTTCACTTTCAGTCTTGTCACGAGGAATTGTTTTGATGATTTCATTGGCTGAGAAATGCGCAAGCAAGCTGCCGCGAGACATCCGCCATCCCAACTGTGGGACAAAGCTTTGCGTTGTTAAAACCTCTTAAAGCGTTTTAAAATGTTTTGAATGTATTGCTCATAATGTAGGTTTTTACTCAATTTTAGACTATTTCTTATTGAATATTATATTTTTGGGAATATATTGTGCTTTTGACTGGACTGTATTTATCTGATAACTTTTGCTACTTTGCTGATGTTAATTTATTTTTTCTATCAAATTTAATTATCTGATTCTGAGAGCTATTAAAATCCTCCTTGCTCTGTAATAACAATTTAGTATTTTTAAATTATTAGTTATGCAATATTTAACATTGTGGTTGCAGTAAATACTCATGTTTGTGGACTCCCGATAAACACATCTAGTAGAGAATTCTACAATCAAGGTTATGAATCGATTTTTATTTTATTGCTGAACGACTTCTTTGACGTCACGATTTCCGCGCTGTCCCCTTTAAGGTTGCCAGGGGTTACGGGCTCACGTGTCAGAACGAGGAGAATTGACGTCAGTGGCGGCTGCTGATTGGCTGCTGGCCGTATCCGGTGGGGCAGCGGTCCAGGGCTCGGGGAAAAAAATCGAAGCGAGGAGGATCTGGTAACGGTTCGCTCCAGAAAAACATCGTCCATCCCGAGTCTCTAGCGAAGGACTCGGCAGGAATTCTCAGTCTTCCCCGTGAGTATCCGCGTCTCTTCCCGTTCGCGGAGCGCGTGACCTCTGAACAGGCTGAAATTTGTTTCCTCCGTCGCTCGTTTGTTTATGATAGAGCTCAAGATGGCGTCATTAGAGGAGAGCTTTGCTTTAGCAAGCTAGGCGTCAAACTGGACGCGCTCTGGAGCGTCACGCACGTCTAAAACACTCGAGCTCAGGTGCACGACATTCGCTGCAATCGCCTTTTTTTTTTTTTTTTTTTGCTGTCGTGTTATGTTTTTAGATGTACGCTCGGTGGTCTTTCTGTGGCCGTGAGTTCCTGGTCTGCAGCCCTCAGCCTCCTCATGAAGCCTTCCTGACCTAGACGATGGTTCACGCAGGGCATTCGCTTCACGTTGTCCCCAAAGGCGAACACAGGCGCTCAGTTCGAAGCCCATTCGTTCCTGTTCACGTTTCATCCTCCTCTGTTCCCTGTTGTCACTCGTTCAGCAAGGTCATCCGTGCATCGCCGTGTTTGTACCTGATTGAATTGACAGCCCTGTTGTCAGTGTCAGCAGGGAGGATGCTACCACCACTTCACAAGTTACCTGTGCAATGTACATATTTAACATTTAGTAGCGGAGATGATTCAGTACAGTCCGAATACAGTACGATTTACTTCTGTAGAAGGAAGGAAGGGTTAGACTAAAGCAGCCCTGCCAAGTTTCGTCCTCAAGTGTGGTTAGTGACAGCCGGGGCCAGCCTCATCTTTGATAACATGTCTGGTAATCTCCCTTAGACCTTGTCAGATTAGAAATTATCCAAATCCTATTATACTAATGCACACGCATGATGAACTTGTAGAGACGGGGTTGCTCCAGAATACTGTTGGCATAATTACATTTTAACGTTTACAGTTTCTCGTGCGAAATGCACTTGTTGTTTGCAGCACAGGCCTTTTCCTCAGAGCACTCTCTGAACAAGCTCAGTGCACTGAGGCCGATCAGATGATCTGGGATCTGTCGGGCTGTTTTGCTCAGCAACAGTGTTGTGTCTTGCCATAAATGCTGAAACCTCGAGCAAATGCACTTGCTTTTATGCTTTGGTTTGTTTCACAGTGGATTGATTCACTGGCCTTCACCATTTGTCTAAAATTAGGCCTCGGCTGGGATACTGCTTTAGCTCGAGCTAGTTACTGTCTCTGCAACAGAGGGTTTCATTCAGAGTGGTGAAAAACTCTTAATTGTTTTGAATAAATAAACCCAACACAAATGTCTTTGTATGTGCGTGTCCCTGTCCTAATTTGTTGTCTCTAGACGGATATGTGTGATCGCATCATATGACCAGTTTTTATTCCTCACATGTAGAAGCGCTCAGGCTCCATTGAGTCAAAACAACCCCCATCTCTCTGTGCCTTCTCACTCTGGTTCTATTTTTCTCACATTCTCATGTTTGTCTCTGTCCAAGTGTTACCATTAAACACTGTAATTCAGCGTCGCTCTCCAGTAACTCAGCTAGCCTGTGTTGTTCAGTGATGATCTGAAATCGAGCTTTTTTTTCTCTGTTACTGTCCACTCTCTCCAGAACAAAGGTCAGAGGTCAAACAGCAGCGTCGCAGTTGTCGTCATGGCATCTGGAAGTACGAACAGTGAGGAGGAGCGGAGCCTGAGGGAGTGTGAGCAGTACGTGCAGAAACACAACATTCAACAGCTGCTGAAGGACTGCATTGTCCAGCTGTGCACCTCCAGGCCAGACAGGCCCATGGCCTTCCTCAGGGAGTACTTCGAGAGGCTGGAGAAGGTTTGTGTGTTATTGGCTTTTCTTTGGTTGTCCTTACTTGCCAGTGGACAGAAAGAAAATCATTATACAGTGAAAGCTGAGCATCACATACTCATGTTACCCCACACAGTTACTATTTATCTCTTTGGCCTGCTTATCTTTTCATAATCCTGTTTTATATTTATTTATATTTGGTACAATTATATTAAATTTTTTTAACATTTTTCTCAAATCAATGCTTTCACTAACCTTGTTTTTGGATTTGGGTTTTTTTCAAATGAAATATTTTCACCATCTCCATCCCTTTCCTGCCTTTCAGGAGGAGGCCAAGCAGATTCAGAACCAACAGAAGGCCAGCAGTTCCCGTTCAGACTCACGTGATGAGGAGGTGTCTCCACCTATGAACCCGGTGGTAAAAGGACGCCGGCGGAGAGGAGCCTTCAGCGCAGAGGTTTACACAGAGGAGGATGCAGCCTCATATGTCAGAAAGGTAGACACACATGAGCAACCAGCTTTGGAGTCTGCAAGAGTTGTTTGAAATTTGTTAGTGAGCAAAGACTTCTTGTCTTCTAAGGTCATTCCTAAAGACTACAAGACGATGGCAGCCTTGGCCAAAGCTATTGAAAAGAATGTGCTCTTCTCCCACCTGGATGACAATGAGAGGAGGTATGTGTGAAACCCTCTTATATTTTTCAGGTCTAGATTTATTTGCTACTGTTTTAAGTGAATCAGCTCACTGATCTTTTTTTTCTCCCAGTGATATATTCGATGCAATGTTTCCAGTCACCTACATCGCTGGGGAAACAGTGATTCTTCAGGGTAGAGCCACTGTTTTATATTCAACAAAAACTACTTCTCTGTCCTTGTGTGCTTGTTACATTAACACTATCATTGTTTATGTTCAGGTGACGAAGGTGACAATTTCTATGTTATCGACCAAGGAGAGATGGATGTGAGTATCTGATTGTGAGGCGCTAAATGTTTAAAGAATAAATGGGAAGTTTTAAGTTTTCCCTTTTTGCCATCTGATTGTTGTTTTTACGTCGCTCCCTGCCCTGCTAATCTGACAGGTCTATGTGAACAATGAATGGGTGACCAGCATCGGCGAGGGAGGCAGCTTCGGAGAGTTGGCCCTGATCTACGGCACCCCGAGGGCGGCCACAGTCAGAGCCAAGACCAACGTCAAGCTGTGGGGCATCGACAGAGACAGCTACAGGAGAATACTCATGGTGAGGAGACATGCCCGTTTAAGGTCTGGAACTCATTTGCATTTTTCAATGCGATTACACTAATACAAATATATTTCTCATTAGGGAAGCACTTTGAGAAAGAGGAAGATGTATGAGGAATTCCTCAGGAAAGTGTCCATTCTAGGTGGGTTCATTTTATTTTGAAAGTATAGAAAAGGTAAAAATAGAAGACAAGAAGCCACTTGTGTTCACATTTGGGATTAAAATAACCTGAAAGAGCATTTAAAAATATCTTATTTGAGGACAACTTTCAGATGAGATCTCTTTTTTTTTTTTGGTCCTTCATCTCAGTTTAGAACTTTCTTCTGCGTTCTCTGTCCTCAGAGTCCCTTGACAAGTGGGAGCGTCTGACAGTGGCTGATGCCTTGGAGCCCGTCCAGTTTGAGGATGGACAGAAGATTGTCGTGCAGGGAGAGCCAGGAGACGAGTTCTTCATCATCTTAGAGGTATAAAGCTCCATTATTAGCCCTCCCTAAACACACGCTAGATCGTTTTGTCCCAAACTCCTGAAGTTAAGGTCTTGAAGTTTATTGGTGTCGATGTGGTGCCTGTCACTGCTGCTCGTTTTGTTCCATCAGTTCTGTATTTAGCTGTTGGCCCAGTTTCATCAAGCACTACAGAACGCGTCGGAACGACTTGTGACTTAAAGCTGTTTCATGTTTTCTGTTGAACTATTTCAATCCTCATTTCTATCCATGCACACACGCCCTCTGGTGGTGATTGGAAAATGTTGCTTCACCTTCAGCATTCATTTGGTATAGTTCATGAAATGATTCATCATTCAACAGAAACCTATGACTGTCACCTGCGACTATGAGCTCGTTAAAGCCATTCACTTTTATGGCGATGAAGATATGTTTTCCTCTGAGCGAAGGTGGTGCACATCCTCATTCTGTTCTTGTGTGTTTCAGGGCTCCGCAGCTGTGTTGCAGCGTCGCTCAGAGAACGAGGAGTTTGTCGAAGTGGGGAGGTTAGGCCCATCTGACTACTTTGGTAAGAACCGACAGAATCACAGCAGTCTTTGGTTTCTTTTAATCGATTAGTGCCGTCAACTTGTGATGCGTGTGGAACCAGGTCAGCGAGTCTGTATTCTGTTTGAAAATGCTTCTTATGAATAAAGAAGGGAGAGAAATAATAAACTTCATTTATCGGGCACCCTTTGAGACAAATGGTTAATTTTTTTCTTTTTTTTAAATCAGAGCTAGATTAAAAATAGTGTTTGTCCACACTCCTCAGGTGAAATCGCTCTGTTGATGAACCGCCCCCGTGCTGCCACCGTGGTCGCCCGTGGCCCCCTCAAGTGTGTCAAGCTGGACCGGCCTCGCTTTGAGCGTGTCCTGGGTCCCTGCTCCGACATCCTCAAACGTAACATCCAGCAGTACAACAGCTTCGTGTCGCTGTCTGTCTGAAGGGGGGTGGCTGTCTTTCCCTGCCCTTCTCCTTCCACCTCCCTTCCCTCTCCGCTCCCTCTCTCCTTTTAGACCCAGGGTCCACCAATGCAATTTGCTTTTTTGTCACTTTTCTTCTTCTTTCTGTTCACTTTACCCCCCCCCTCCCTCCCTCTTGGTTTTACACGCTGATGATTTCGTTGTTACCACCCGTCAGGCAGAGGTGACTTTTAGCCATTCACCAGCGCTTGTACCAGCTGCTGTACGCTACCTTGTAGGCACAGTTACATCACGTTTCTTATGTTCTAAATGTATTTGCTGGTTATGGTTTTATTTTCAAATTAAACACATAACGGGATTGTTAGATCTGAAAGACATTTGGGTCTCATGCTGATGAGACAGGACAATCAAACTTTACATGCGCTTTGTTACAGATTTACTTTGACGTGAAGAGGACTGATTCTTCCCCGTTTTAGAGTTTCCTTTTTGACATCAGTTAGACAACCAGTGTAGAGCAGAACCTAGAAGCTGTAGGAGGCAGAAAGTGTTTGACTGCTTCGAGTTTAGTTTCTAGGTTTCAGCTGTGACCTGAAGCTTCTTAAGTTTCTTATTTTAAGGTTACGGTTGTGATGGGTATGATGAGACTGATGACTTTTGCTTAGTTTGGGAGAGCTTGTGCAACTTAAAGGTTCTTATTTAATTGTGCAGCTACCAGGCTAGTGCCAAATGTTGGTTATTTTTAAAACGCAAAGATGCATAGCTGTGGAAATGCCGTGCGTGTTCTGTTCCCCATGGCTATTTGAAGCCCAAAAAACAGGAAGTAGTTATTATTACCCTTAACCTCCTCTTAATCGGTAGAATGACCATACAAGAACTGCCTTGACTACTCTGAGGGGGGGAAAAGTAAAAAAGAGATGAAAAAAAAAAACAAGAGTATTAAATGTATTTCAGTATTCATTTTTTTAGTATATACCAAATAACTTGGTCACTCTTCTGCTATGGTTTGTATTCAAAATATTATAATAGTATAGGAAAAAAACGATCATTGTTCTATTACTATCATTGACTAAATGATAAACTTATGGTTTGGAGTGATGGTGATCTTAAAAAAATATGTTTAACTGTCTTTTGTAAACACTTATTTTTCCATAAATTCTATTTTAGGTGTCCAGTGCCACAAAGTAAATAAATGCTTCTTCTTGACAAAACAGTATGTAATTGTATTGTGTAAAATGTCATGGGTTCAAACTTTTTAACAATAGATCAAAAGGATAAATACAGGTTTATTGAAGTGACGTCTTGGAAGAGAGGAAAAAAAAAAAGTTGAAGCAAACCAGGTGGTTTGTGGATTTTCAGGACATCCGAAGTATTTATGTACGGAAGCATCACAGGTGAGCTGACGGGCAGCGTGAGCAGATATTTATTTAAAACTAGTGTCATTGCTTATTGCCTATTTGAAAAAGGTGGCTGTCTTCTCATCAGAGTAGCTTGTGATCCGTTCTCTATGCTTACTTGGCATGATGTTTTAGGCATCCAGTGATCCGGTATGAATGGAAGCGTGAATTTAAAAAAGAAAAACGGGAAAAAAAAAAAAAGCTGTGTCCTGCAGCTCTGTGCAGAAGCAGGAACTCTGTCAAATATTTGGTTTGTTACTCCCTCGCTTAACTGCTTCATGACTATTTAGATAAACTATGAAGTCCTTTTCTTTCTTTCTTTCTTTTTTTTCTTTTTTTTTTTTTTTTGAAAAGATCTTTACCAAATCACACAATGTTGACTTCTGGATTTTCAGCTCAACTCATCATTCCTGCTTCACTGTCTGTTCCCAGGAACCACCCAGAGCCTGTTTATTTTCTTTGTGTCTCATTCAAAGCACTTGTACGCGCTCAGAACCGAGATGTGTGTTTGTACGTCCCAAACGATTTGTTTTTGGTGCCGATTGCAGGGTCGTCAGATTAGCTATGAGAGTTTTTGTTCTCAGACATTTAGTGTTTTTTTTTTTCTTTACAGTTGTTTGAGCATTTTCTTGTGTTTCCTCCCTCAGCCCTCGGGTTGTCCTTGTTCATGAGGTCACATGTGGATTCATGTTTATCCTGATCCACAGGAACTGACTGTGTTTTGGGGCGAGGGTTCCGTGCACCTTCTTGTTGATGTATTGTTTCCCTGTAAATAGCCACATCACCGGTTTTTTTCCAAAATGTTTCTAGCCACACTGCAATCGTCCCGGTTTGCCTTAGCTTACCTTACCTGGGCTTACAGTAGTAGTCGGTCACTCCTGCTAGCCCGACCTTCAGTGAGTTTGTTTGACCTGCTGCTCGACAGAGAGAGAGCAGCAGGCGATCAGAGGACCATTCTTTTTCTATTCTACCCTGTATTCAGTTTGACCTCCTGTATGTGCAAAGATGTTTATCCTTTTGGTATAGATTGTTCCAGATGGCAGTTTAAGCAATAAAAAAATAAAAATGATTCTGTCTCAGGCTTTCTTTCTTTTTTTTTTTTTTGGGAGGGGGGTGGTTATCCTTGTGATTTACTTTTGATTGTGTCACTTTTGCAATGACATCATTGCAGTTAGTGAGATTATGGGTTTTCATTTCTGATGAAAACATGATTAATCTAAGAAAATTAAAACTATATTTGGTCAGTGCTGAGGGTAAAAATACTGTTTTGTGCCTGGTTGTAATACGACTTTTGTCCATCAGGGGGAAACGTTATTCTACCCCAAGTCTGAGGACGCTCAAGCTTCTTGTATTCACTTATTCCTGCTCAGAAATACTACCTGACTTTAAATCAATGCCTACATTTTCATTCTTCTCTTCTCTAGACTTTCCTCTTTCAATGTACTTTATTTTTCCACTTTGGTCTTTAATTTAATAGCAGTATTCAAGGATGTGCTCGCCTTGTATTTGTGACTTGTATGACTTCTGACACTATTTCCATGCTGTGATATTTGTTTATGCTTAGCAAAAGTTTCAAACTTGACTCTAATTAACTGCAGTAATTGTGTTGCTCGTAGTTATTTTGGGGTGGAGAAAAGTCCCGACTGTTCTTTGATATTCCCTCAAATAGCTGTGGTTGTTTCTGACTTTGAACCAGTTTGTGTTTTTCATGGCTGAATTTTATTTGTTCTTACTCAGCGCTGTAATACAACACGTGTGGGTTGCTTCGGGTTGGCCGTGTCTCTGTTTTAGCTTTAGTTGACAGTGCTGTCGTAAAGCTCTTTAAACACTCTGATGAGACAGAGAGAGATTACCAGTCTGGAAACTAGGGTGGAGTAAACTCAATGACTGTTTAGGAGGGAGCACTTGTCTTGCTGGCTGTTATTTACGGGTGGCGACTGTTCTACAAAAACCCACACAGTCATTACTTCAAATACCTTTATTTTCTCTTCATAACATCACATTAACGCCACGTGATCCAGTGCATCGCAGGGCTCTCCCATGTACTCCTTCACTCATCTTAGCACCTTTGACAGTGAGGGGCGGGAAATCCGCATTCAACGTCTGAGCCACTGGCAGACATGAACTCCGCAGAATGTTCGTGAAACTGGATCCAGACTTTCCCCAGAGTTTGACTCTTACGCACGTGCCAGGAGAGTCTCCTCTCTGGCACTGACTTTGGGAAATCTGCGGCGTACAGGCGAGGGGTGGCGCAGCAGGAAGTGGAGTTTCTGTTTTGAGTTTTTGTCGCCTGCAGAAACTCCCACTGAGACGTTTGCGTTCTCATGCAGGAGATGATCCGGTGTTCACTGCATGCCTGAAAACAGCTTCGCTGCTTTCCTCAGTTCCAGTCGATCCTTAAAAGGTTTTTAATTCATTCAAACAAAAGAACATAAAAGCATGAGCTCACTCAGGCATTGGAATTCAAAGCCTGCAGTTATTCAGGTCCTGAACTTGCTCCACCAGTTTTCACAGCATCTTCCTTTTATGGTTTCAATCAGAACCACGTGAGCCCTCTTTGCTCACCAGGTGATGAAGTCCTCTGTGCCCCGAGGCCTGCTGTCCACCGTTACCTGGTCACAGTCTGAGGTCTCTCTGTGGATTTGACAAAGTCCTTAGTGATGACCTCGTCCTCCCCCAGCCGGCGCACGCACCGCTGGACCGCCCGGAGGATCTTCTGTAATCGGCGGTCCAGCGCCAAGAGGTGGGGCTCCGTCAGGATCGTCCGTAGATGGTCTCCATCCAGGGACTCCCTCATCACGTCGCTGAGCCTGAACTCTGGTCTGGTCAGGAGCTGGAGCCGCAGCAGCGTGGAGCGTTTGATCCTGAGGAGGGAGGGGAGAAGACGGAATGACGTTGTTTTTTTTTTAAGTTTCAAGTGAATCCAGTTTGATCAATGGGAGTAAAAGCCGGACCTGCTGCGTCTTACTCACATGCAGCACTGAGTGAGCGGCGCCAGGATGGACATCTCATCTTGAGAGTGCTTCCCAAACCTGAACACGGGATGTTGTTCATCATGAAACAAATCCACAGAATGTAAACCCACAGAAATTTGTCTCTTCTCACCCTCTGGCATTGTCCAAGTGGAGAAGGAATCCTTCATCCCCAAATTTGGTGAAAACCTCATAGTGGTGTCTGTCCATGTTTCCTGCAACCGAGCATCACGACATTTACTGAGACACGAGGCGAGGTGTGTTCTGGTAGGGACAGAGCTGCTGGGGAAGAAAATACCTGTCAGGAAGTCGAAGATGGACATGTCGATGATGTTGAGGAGCCTGTTGCCGGAGTTATACGGATGCATCTGCTTCACGGTGTCACAGTAGAACGGATTCCCTTCCCACCTTTAAATCCCACACAGACAAATAGCGACGAGAACATTATATTTTGTCTTACGTGATATATCTGCAACAGTTCACCCAAGCAGTCGCCATAAACGCTGTACGCCCTCACAACATTTTCCCTGCAACGTTTGGTTTGATGTGCTGCGTTTTAAAATCATTTAAATCAATCATCTGGGCAAATTCTGAGAAATAACAAGCAGCCTCTCTACACTCTTGTATAAGGACGACTCACTGAGTACCGGGAATATTTCCAAAGTAGCTCAGGAGCTTTTCCTCGTGTCCATCAAACCGCCCCAGTTGCAATAAAGTGACAAAGTGAAATTTCCCCTGCGGAGGTTGAGGCCTTACTCTTGTTTTCCGGTGAAAGTGTACGATCGTACCCAGGGGTTTTGGATGGAGATGCGAGGGGCGAGGCTGAGGCTGGGCAGGTAGGCAGACAGGGAGCCCTCCAGCAGGTCAGGGCTCCCGCACACCGCGTATTCCGTCTTGCACACGTACAGGCACTTGGCAAAGAAGCACGTGTTGTTTGCTGTTTGGGGAACGGAGCAAAAAAAACAAAACAAAACAGTGGAATACAAAATGAGTTTCCTGGTCACATGTAATTACACGGTTTTTGATCAAGCGTGGCCTTCCCCTGCAGCGGGATGTCGAATCAACAGCGAGAAGAAACATCAAACCGGAGCCTGAATAACTTGACAGTGAAGCATAGGTCTGTGTGCGTGTTGCATGTTGAGAGTTAGTGGCTTACGGCAGATATCAAATATCTGTCTTATATTTATGAATGCGCTCACTGTCTTTACGCCAAGCTCAACCAACTGCCTCCTCGCTCGAACGGTTAGCTTTATATTAAATGGACAAACACCTCTAACACATCTAACTCCTGCCAAGGAAGGTTTTTTTTGGGGGGTGGGGGGGGGGGGGGGGGGGGGGGGGGGGGGGAGATGTCAAACTTTACCCGGGGAGGTGAAGAAGACAGCTCGCAGGTCTTCGGTGTGCGTGACCTGGAGGACTTCTCCTGTGACGTTCACCAGCCTGCCAGCTACGGGCGGGACCCTCCGGAAGTCTAGGATCCTATTAAAAATATTGAACAAATTCAGAAACCCCATTCCAAAAAAAAAAAAAACAAAAAAATGACAGCGCAAGGAAACGTTTACAGTTCATGCAGTTCATGCTTATGTAAGTGTAACGTGAACCCCCTGGAGATGATGGTATCTCCCACCTCATTTCACAGGAGCCCATGGTGGGTTTTTACTGATTCTTATCAATGAATGCATCCTATTGACGTCCTCTGCCAGACTGAATGTGTTCATATACACTACTAAAAACGTATACCTCCCCGAGGGCCGAATTTCACTCACGTCTCACAGCGATCACAAAACAATCACTGTGCGCAGCTCGGCCGCTGTTTTTAAAATATCCCAGCGTTCCCCTGCCACTGATTGCGAGCGCTAACTGACAAATGCCTCTGGCAGGAAATTCAGACACAACAGAGAGCTGACACACTGCAACAGATTAAAAACACAAGTCCATAAATTACAAATAGGAGAGAGCAGAGGAGTGATCTCTGTCTCGTTTGTGTGGGGTGAAAGAAAGAAAGAAAGAAACCCGACGATTCTTCCATGTAAAACCTTTTAAACATTTAAATATCTGCAGAAACAAAAACTGTAAGAGTGATATTTTAAGGTGGAATTGCAGTGATCGTTTGTGGTGAAGTGATGACTGGCTGCTTAATGACACCGTCTGGCTCAGATGACTGTACCTGATCTCAGCTTATGTACAATTACACAACGATGTACAGAGTGTGTGTGTGTGTGTGTCCATGAACTGTGGTTCACTCTGATCAGCGAGTTGGGAAATCTTAGGTTGCAAAAATCCTTGCCAACATGTTGCAATCTTTGTGGATTGGCTTGGGTGGTTTCTCTGTCAGCACCAGGAGATATATATATCTGTGTGTGTGTGTGTGTGTGTGTTTGTGTGGTCACACTGAATGTGTTTAAATGTTGTTTATCAGGGGCATCCTGCAGTATCTCAGCATTAGCGGGGGGCTGATTTGAGTCAAGATTCAGTTGTTTGTGAATGTGTGGAGATCTATAGTAAAATGGTAAAGTACAAAAAGGCTGCACCTGTCCAGGTGAAAGGCAGCGATCTCTGCATTGTGCCTCTGGAAGTCAACGAAGTAGAAGAAGTCCTCTGGAGTCTGTTCGTCCCTCTGCTGCCTGACACACACACACACACATTATAGAAGTACACTTCTCTACCCTTCAGGTATTTTAGAAAGCTGTTTGCCTGCTGGCGTATCCTTGTTCCTGAAACCGGAATAAGCTCATCTGCATACTCCCGACGCACCGTGATGCCAAAAGGACGAATATGTGATGATTCAGTCCTCACCTCATTGGTTTAAACATCGCCTTGGCAAAGTTCTGCATTTTCAGAGTCAGCTTCAGGTGATGCCCGCTGGGTTTCACCACTGTACCAAAGAGACAGAAGAAAGCGCGAGGTCGTCAGTGCACAGAGTGGAGTTTAGACAACTTCATACACACTTTACAGAAACAGAGGGAACTGCAAACACAACAAACAACAGGTCAGTATTTGTTTTTGAGCTTAAATCCTCCAGATGTCTATTCAAACAGTTTCCAGCTCTGCCTGTTCCCTGTGACCCAGTAATTGGGGGGTTGGTCAGGCAGTTTTTCATCTTCCTGCCACTTTATCCTTCTGTTGCACTGCATGGTACAGTCACAGCAGGAGGCCAGGCTGACCACACGCACGCCTCCTCCTCCTGCCGCACGCTGTCAAACTCCAGAGTATTAATAGTTTAAAAAAAAATAAAAAATCATAAAAACTTTACAATCTGCTCCTTTTTCACTCTTTGGTGACTGAAGTAATCTCATGAAGGTTAAATTTAAACTGATTGCTTTTCTTCTTGGCAGCGAGAGACGTGTGGTCTGCCATGTTTCACTGCACAGGCACAGACACGACAAAAACATCAAATATAGCTGACTTCACGTCCACTTTGAGCTGTGTGGGGGTTCTTTAAAACTGTGAGACTGAAAATGTTTTTCCAGCATGTTTAACTTATATCTTGGACCCTGGTGCAACTTTGGTTGTGGTTACTTGGTTGCTTCTTTGTCTGTTAGCAGGAAAAAAAAAAAATGCAGAATAGATTTTTTTCCCCTTTATATTCGGTACCACTACCGTACATTTTAAAATTTTAGTTTTCAGCCTCATGTTCAGAAGCTCAGTAGGAGATCTTTCATTTTAACCTTTGCAGAGTCATTCAGAACCCATTTTCATTTCCAGTGACAACCTGTCAGTGCCTGTAAGTGCAGGGGGGAAGGAGGAGAGAGGTCATAGAAAAGAGGACCAAAAGAAAAGATGACAGCGTAGGTGGAGGTTGGTCTGTAGGCCGGAGCCTGGAAACAGGCTTCGCTCTGAACGTGCAAGCTTTCAACATTTAATTAAGACTGCCTTTGAACAGAAACAAACAATTGTTTTGTTTTTTTTTCTCCTTCGCCCAGAGCATGTGTCTTACACGAATTTGACTTTCGGTGCCAAATGAAACACAAAATCCTCACTATCACAAAGGCAGCAGTGTGATTGTGTCTCTCGGTGCCGCCGAGCACAGCAGAGAAGACGAGCGACACACAAAAAAGGCCAAATAAAGGAGCCAGGCAGGAGTCGAACATGACATACATAGAATTTCCAACAAGAGGAAATGAGATCATCGAGTTGACTTGAACATACCTTGGGTGCAATCGCAGTTTCCTTTCAGGGCCTTTTCATCTTGAGTGTAATCTGCAAGACGTAGTTAATAATTAAATAATTTGCAATTAACCACCTCTGACTTCAAACGGCTTCATTGTTGGTGGCATCGCTATCAGCCTCTACTTTCTAGTGTTGCTTAAGAAAATGGCTCAGTAGCTTTATGGCACTTTGCTGTATGACATGTTCTGTACGTTTGGGGTGTCTTTTATCTCACGCATCTCTGACCTGCGTTGACGATCGCCATGCTCCCCATGTCCTTGAGCAGTTGAGGGATGGCCAGGTCATCGCGGGAATACAGGCCGTAGCGGCTGATCCCCAGGTGGAACTTCAGCCAGCTGGCGTCAGGGTCAAAGGTCACTTTGTGCACAGTCAGAGTTGTGTTGGAGAGCGCCGCCGCCTCTCTGTAGAGCTTCATGTGCCTGCATGCAGAGCGACAGCGTACAGTAACCGAGGCCCGAAGCACTTTCCCCCGAGGACTTTCCACCAACACAGACAGTTTTACGTCGGGCAGTGTTTTATTTTGGAAAGATCAAGGAGGGACAGGGTTCGTTCAACAGGTTCTCACTGCAGTTGGCCTTGCAAGAATGTTTCATCAGAAACAAGATATGAAGAAGTATGTAATCATACAGGCATTGCATTCTCTCACGTATTAACTACTCCAACTAATAATGATACTACTTACAATATGTGTATGATAATACATTTAAAGATGCATTGCACTCGAAATGGGACTCACACAGATAAAAACAAGAATTAAAAGTACAAGCAAGAGAGAGTTATGCAAAAGCAATAACTATTAATATTATCTATAGTATATGATAGAGAATAGGAATAAAACTAATGGGCTCTCTATTGTTCCTAAAAGCAGCTGTGACAAGGCCTTCCTCTTCCTCTCCTCTTCCTCTCCTCTTTGCTATACTTAAAGTTGGAGCAGGAATAATCTGAGTGCAACACAAATTAGTGTGTGGTACGAGCGGCACCACATCACCAGACTGGCTGACCGCGCATCAGCCAACCCAAACAAACTCCCACTGTGGGAAGATTTAATGGCCATGATGGAACAGAAAGGGTTATGAACAGGAGTTGGTGCGTTGGTCATGCTTCCGACTCATCGCTCATTAGATCAGGTCAGAGCTAAAATAATAAAAAAAAATAACATGGAGACGGTGCAGGTGGAAATTACATGCAGGGTTTGATTAGAGGGACACACACTCAAACAAATATGTTCACAGGTTGGTTCACCAGGAAATTAATTCCCTAGACTGTTTCCTCTGCCAGAATGAAAATCAAACTGGTTTCCCCTGAACAGCAACCATCAGAAACCTCGCCCTAGGTGTGTTTGCTGCCGTTGGGAAGACATTGCATGACGTTGCGAGCGTTAAATGAACCTTTGGGTTATTTGTTGTTTTGTGCAGCAGCAGCAGCAGCACAGAGCGGAGATCCATCGCATGCTCGTATTTCTTCTTAGTTTCCACTATAAGAGCCCAAATTCTGTGTCTCTCAGAGTGAGCGACTGCATAGATAGACGGCCTCACAAGCCAAGACAGCTCTGGCTCCCACAGATTAAGATAAGCTTCAGCAGTTTTAAATCCTTGTTTACCTTAAAGAGAGCAGTGTGCGCGTGCACACACACACACACACACAGAGCTGACATGTTTGTGAGGGTTTTGTCTGCCACCAGCCCCACACTGGACTTTTTATGACTCACAGAACTACACACCCTTAGGTCTTGTCTGCGGGTAAACATCTATTATCATGGACACAGTGTGTGTGTGTGTGTGCGCGTGAGTGTGTGTATTTGGCCCTCATGTCACTGACCCTGCCTGTTGACCACAGTCAAGCCACAGCATGTGCTTTCAGAGGGGGATTTTTTTTAAGTTGCTTCTTTCAAAATAAAGTGATGCAACAGTGATGAAAGACAAATTTGAAGTTGCTAAAATCAGACGATTGAGAAAACCAATAACAATCTGCACTGAACCCAGCCGTGTCTCCTTCTGCAGAGTCCACACAAACTGACCTTTCCCAGCGTGCCATCTTCTTCCTGTAGAACTCCATCAGCAGCCGGCCCTGCAGCAGCACCTCCTCTGGCTCCAGCTCCGGGGTCTGGATGTTATACAGCGGGTGCGCAAAGAGCCTCTCCATCTTCGAACCTCCACCTGTGGGGTCAGCCGTGCTGAGGGCCAGGCCCAGATCTGAAGAGGAGGTCCAGTTGTGGAGCTGCGGGGGGGCGAGGCCGCCCTGCGCCGGGAGGCTGAGGTTGTCGGGGCCACATGAGCAGAAGTGCCTGGATCTCCGCAGCTTTGGCAGGAGGATGAAGTAAAGGTCGGCGGAGAGGATGGCCGTGAGGGTCGCGGCCAGGAGGATGCGGTCTCTCCTCATCATGGAAGCGGAGGGAGGAGGAAGGGTGTGGAGGAGAGAGCAGGAGAGAAACCTGGAGAAAGTCCTGAGTGTGTGCAGCTGCAGAGGGTGAGAGGCATCACCCGCAGACTGAGAGGCAGAGGCGAGAGGGAGGCAGCCAGAGGTTGGTCCCTCTCTCTCTCTCTCTTCCTCTTTTCTGTCTGTGTTTTACTCTGCGCCTCCCAGCCTCACTTCTCCTCCTCCTCCTCCTCCTCCTCCTCCTCCTCTTCTTCTTCCTCCTCCTCCTCCTCCTACCTTGGCAGCAGCAGAAGAGGAAAGAGCCGAACCGAGAGCGAGCATGTGTTTGCAACAGTCACTGACAGTTAGGCTGGAGCTGCGAGCACAGGAGGGCGAGGGCGCGTGCGTGTATATATGACTGAGAGAGAGAGAGAGAGAGAGAGAGAGAGAGAGAGAGAGAGAGAGAGAGAGAGAGAGAAGGGGGAGTGTGTGTGTGTGTGTGCTGAACGTGGGTCTGCGCAGGTATGTACACAAACTTAACATGACAGGTTTTCAAACTGAGTGTGCGCAGTGAGGATGCAGACCCCCCCCCCACACCCCCACCCTCTCTCTTCTCGTAACAGGAAGGGGCGGAGACTTCTTCTTATCGCAGATCTGAATGAAACCACATCCAGCTGTGTGTTTGTGCGCGCGAGCGCGTGCGTGCGTGTGCAGCTGGAGGTGTCCATGCCCAGCACAACTTCCTCGCTGGCTTGTGGCGTGCATGTCCAAGAATGCCCCTCCCCTCCCCTCCCCTCCCCGCCTCGACTCCTCCCTGCTGTCCCATATCAGGTAAAAAAAAATCAACTTTCACCAAACCGTCTCTCTCCCCCTGCTTCATGTTTCCTCTGCTCCTCCATCATCTCCCCTGCCTCGCTTCGTCCTATTCTCTTCTCCTTTCTCCACCTCCTCTGAGACCTCCGGTCTCTCTCCCTCCAGGCAGAAATTCCCAGCTGCACGCTCCTTCCCGCCGCAGTTCCCACACAGAAAAGTGAGGGACTGGCGTTTGTGCTGAGCCACAGCGACACTGAGAGTTCACAGTTGGCTGGAAAGAGAAAACACGCGTTCTTGCACAACTTCAAATGCAGGGGAAAAATCAACAACAGGCAGCAACCTTCACACAAACACACACACACGCCGCTCTTTGATTCCTGTGTATAAATGACGCTGCTTGTCCGTTTTGAAAGCCCTGAGCAACGTTATAGTAAGGCAACATGGATCATGCAGGGCATTTCCCAGCCTGCATCTGCACTGTTGTTACTGTGGTATTTTGGAACATCTGTCGCCTGTGTGTGTGTGTGTGTGAGAGAGCGAGAGAGAGAGAAAAAGTCTTGTGTGTGTGTTTGTGTCTGGGAGGTTTTCTCCAGGGTGTTTTATCCTCTCTGAAGAGAAAACAGGCTGAGTGAAACTTTGGCTGATGCTTGAAATTAGTGAAAGGATACACACACACACACACACACACACACACACAGTGAGTGGGTGACTCCGTTCCTGTTAGACCCCAGCTACAATAACAAGTGAAGTTGTTCTTTAAAAACAGATCCACAGAGGCTGCAATTTTCTCAACCAAATGAGCTTTGTTTAAAGTTTCTATTGTTGCACCAACTTTTATTTTTAAGATAAATGTCCTCCTATAGCCCCCAGGGACAACAGACCAAAATGTAAGGGTATATCATTTAGTTTTTATTGAATGGCACACGAAAGGAGACAGACATTCAGTTCCTTTCTTTCTCTGCTGTCATATCAAAGTTACAGCAGACATAGGATATCAGACATATTCAACAATGCTGTGTTATCTCACAGATGCTAGAGGGGACGATGTCGATGACTTACCCTGTTTGTCCCGGCTGTGTCTCTATTTATCCCTTCAGACAAAAACACGAGGACGGGCTCTGCGCTCGCTTCCTGCCTCAGACCAGGGGCTCAAAATAACCCCAGTTTTTAAGGACAAGCAGCCGTGCACTTGCAAGGTCGTTGCAATCAAACATGGAAACAAAACAAACTAAATTAGAGCACGGGTACTTGTGTCCAACTGGGCATTTTTATTTTTTTACCAAATTTGATCTTGAGCTAGTGCGGAAAACAGAATGCAATTGACCAGTTGGCTGTCGCCAGCACTGAGACATAAAAGTAGAAGTTATCTCTCCATCTGTGTGGACCAGTAGGGATGGCTCACAGTCCCCTCCAAGTGTTGCCAGCTGAGCCTCCTCTTGCCAGTCTGATAACACACTCGGGGGATTATGGGTAAATCCACAGTGGGGCCATCTCCTGGAAAATAATACATGAAAAACAAATTATTTTTCTTTTACAATTTCTACTTGTAACGTGTAGCAAGGCAGAGGCTGTTCTGGTGCCCCTCCCATTGAAAACAACTGATTGACGACCTCTCGGTGGCCCGTCCACGTGGACAGCGACAGGAAATGTCTTTCAGTGTCTAGGCCACAAATGCACAGTGTGGCAGCAAAACCCAGTTTAAAGGGACAGGGCCACAGTTGGCGCAGCGACCGTCTGGCGAATGTCCCCGCACACTCGCTGACACGCAGACACACAAGTGACGGTTGTGACGGATTAAGCCGCGTTTAATCAGATCGTGTGCTTGCAGGTTGCCGTGGGATGCTGGGGTGCGTGACACCGAGGTGACACGAGACAACATAATGTGAGTTAATGTGCGTGTCTGCTGGCTGTGCTTGCAGAGAAAGTACAGTTAATTATACTGATTAACGAGGGAGACGCTGACAGGGAGGTTCAGGGGCAGGTATCGCGCAGCAGCACACACTAACATTCAGCCGTCGTGCACTTAAGGAACAGTCGGCCCTGCCTGTCTGCGGCTGAACTTCGCCCAAATGTTCTCAAACTGAGCTCTAGACTTCAGAGAAAGGGAATCTGAGGAATGCTCTGACTTTTCTCCTCGTAATGTGGTCAAATTGGACATGATTGAATTTTAGTGTGGGGTTTGGTTTTCCCGGAGGACCATTCTGACCTGGATGTGTAAACACCTTTTATGGATATCTACAATGGCTGGTTGCTCAAGCTACACCACGAAGGCACAAGACAACGGAAGTTGGGCACCATTAAAATCTCTCTCTTGCAATTCAAAATACCCGTTTACCTTCTTCCTGTGACGTTTGTTGAGGTGTGACCTTGCTGGCTTCCGACCTGTCACTTTCAGCCCCCCCCCCCCCTTTTATATCTCTCCCTTCAGGCTCTTCTGCATCTTCCTGCAGGTGTCAGAGCCAAAAGATGTCACTTGTGCAAACACACAGCTGTTTATTTTAGATAGCGTTTTCCCCAGCCGGACTCGCACCAAGGTCCTTACAGCAGACAGGACTCAGATCAGTGATCTGTGTTGGATAACATTTTGTCAGCGATATCTGTGAGAATGTTCGTTGCTAGATTTGATTCAAACCAGAAGTCTAGCTGCTCTCTGTTTCTGTGGTGCAGCGAGCCTTGACTTCAGTGCCATGCACGCTCCTGCGTGTGCATGAGTGGATTGATTGGATTGTAGTTTTGTCATAATTATGTGTTTTTAACGGTTCAACGACTTTTGTCTTTTTTCCTTGTCGCTCTTTCGTCGGAGGCTTTGTATTTATGTTGGTGCGCCCTCACTTAGCGACCTTGAGAAAGCATCTGCAGCGCGTCCTCACCATAGTATTAAAGGATGGAACGATTAGGAGTCTCATAATGTTTGTTTGACTTTATTCCAGTTCCACTGTTCTCTCCTGTCTGGTCTGAGTTCCCGCAAATGTGAGACAAATACAGCGACAGCTCTCGCCAAGCCAGAGTTTATGACCTTTAACCAGACTCGAAATTCTATAAAAATACTCAAACAGCTGTGGAAACAACCAGCGAGCGTCCTGATGTATTCCTCCACACAAACACTCTCTGAATTAGATTTGATAAATATGATTTAGTGCTCCCTCCTGGACAACATCACATTCTTGGACAGGCCCTATCAGATTCTGGCAGGATGGATGTGCCAGGTACATTTGGCAGGTGTGAATGACCTCATGCCAAAAAAAGGGCCGGGTTTACATACTTCCTTTTCATATTTTTGGAATGAATACGCTTCCTGATAATGGAGGTCACATTTCCAAGTATGGAAGAGTTAGTGAGCCATGGAGAGACATGGAGTCGACGCGTTAACCCTCAGAGATCAGCTGAGAAAGGAAGCGGTGGACAGTAACTGTGTGCTGCTGAACCCAGGCTTGCCCCGAATACTTTTCATTCTTCCTGTTATTTGAGATGTGCTCATAAACTAACCTCTGGTACGCAGCTGCATCGGTGATATTCCACATCACCCCCTGTCCAAAAGATCCCACCCGGTCCCCGTCT
Organism: Pseudorhombus dupliciocellatus; assembly: GCA_016785235.1. Taxonomy (NCBI): domain Eukaryota; kingdom Metazoa; phylum Chordata; class Actinopteri; order Pleuronectiformes; family Paralichthyidae; genus Pseudorhombus; species Pseudorhombus dupliciocellatus. Next base: position 192,495 of record JAFBJW010000025.1, read on the forward strand.
CTCGTCCAGAGTCCAGCAGAGCCATCGGCTGAGGCCGTGAGGATGAACAGCCGCTCGGCCACTTTCAGGACTTGCACACTTACTACCTCTCTCTCATGTGCCTTCCAACGCTGCAGCAGCGCAGGCCGTTCTTTTACTGACTGTGTGGAAAGTAGAAAACATTAAGTGCTTAGTTTCCAAAGCCCATTTAGGTGCGCCTATTTCACACCAGTTCACCTCGGGTTGCACTTCCAGTGCATAGTGAGAAATCGCCCAGATCTGAATCCAGCCTGTCGTGTCTCCAGAGACCAGGATGGTGTTTTCAGGCTGATCCGAGCACAGACTCAGCACACGTGCACCTGGCTGCTCCGGAGCATAAAACTCACCTGGGATGAGGAGAAACGTCCAAATTTTAAAACGGCAGTTTCCAAAAAAAATGAAACGGTCTAGTCAAATTTTTTTATTTTAGCCAATGTTTCCTGTGGGTTTTTCTTTTATAAGCAGTAGAGGTTCCACAGGGAGGACACTTGGTTCGCTCCATTCAAGCAAATCTATTTATATTCTGACCTCATGCCAATTTCAAGATAGCTGGTTTGACTCAAATCACAAAATGGCTTTTGAGACTAATTGCCACCTTTTTCTTGTTATGTCACAAATCTCCCTGTTATGTCACAGTCCTCAATTCCTCCCTGCTAGAAAAATGCATCAACACAAATACAGGCGAATGCACAGCACACTCACATGCACGCACGCACGCATCTGTGTACGTTCATACACATACGCCGTGGTCACAGTGGATGAGTCCCACACCACTAAACACAGATGGGATCTGGAAAGAGACATACTTGTGGGATTCCAGGAATGGCAGCCCACAAGTATGTCCAAGTCGACAGTTGAGTCTGACTGTCACTGCTCTGTTTGTGTGTAGATCCACCTCAGGGGAGGATCATTAAAACTGACAGCTGCTTGTCAGCCGCTTTAATGTTTCCACCGTCTCAGATTCTCAGGGATTTACTTTAGAATTTATGCATTTCACTTTTGAATCCAGTTTTCCTGAATCATCGCTTCCACCTGCAGTTTTTCCTTCAGCGTCTCACCCACCGTAAGTCTGTGTCTCCCCGGTGACGCCCCAGAAGCAGAGGCAGCCGGCCTGTGACGACACCAGGACGCCCCTGGTCCTCAGCCTCCTGTTCACGGCCCGATGCTGCAGGAACAGGAGGCTGTCCACGGGGGGCGCCGCTCTAGAGTCACACACACAAAAAAAAACAATGCGCCCAAATCAGTGCCATGTTACTTTGTTAATGCTTGATAGGATTACGTGCTCCAACATCCATGGATGTGTCCCCTCACCCTGCCTGTCCTTCTCTCTGTAAGTGAAGCAGCGGTCCTTGTGTCTCCAGCCTCCAGATGACGACCTCCCCGTCATGGCTCGCTGTGGCGACGACCCCCAGAGCCGGGCACTGACACACGGCCAGTATATCGGATTTATGGACACCGCCAGACTTCCATGACATATCTGCTCTCACATACACATCCTGTAAAAAAACATTTAATAGGGTTTTAAAGCTGGCTATCTCCAGTTTACTGTTACCATGGGAAATACCCCGTCTCCAGCCTCTGCAGTGTGCACGGGCCTTGCTGTTTTTAATTGTAAAACTCTGTCTCTAGTAATCACTTCCCACCATGTGACAAGTGGTCCAAAATAACATGTAATTGTTTGTGTTGCCTGATGGGAAGCAGCTCTATTTTCTTCTCTGGTTTACTGATTCTGTTTACACCTCTGCTACAACACTGCGGTTTAAACACAGACTCGGCACGGTGGAAGTCAATCAGATCCTCGTGCAGATGTCTTCTAACGCACAGCCCTCTCTGATCTCTCCAGGTGGATGTGTAAATCCGAGCATAAATCGCTGATATCAAAGTCATTCCCCGCCAGAGTTTTTCAGAAACCTGACTCTGCTGACACAGGGGGGGGGGGGGGCTTTACAATGAGCAACATTGTCACAAGGAGAGAAAAAAAAAGATTCAGGAATTTGCCAGAGAAGCATTAATGCTGGGTTCTTTCAGGGATGAATTTAACCGCAGAGCAGATGGTAGTTAAAGGATGGGAGGTTAAGTGTTACACAGGAATTTTGACGCGCGCACACCCAGACCTTCTGGATTTATACTGGCACTGGCGGCACTTCATCTATGTTTCTTTTGACCTGTGAACAAATGTGTAGCTGGAGGAGAGTGTGTATCCATTTCCTTTAAAAGGCAATCGCAGTTTTACTTGTAATATTGATTTTAGAAGAGCTCGTGCTGTAAAAATGTGTTTATTACATTTAATTGGCTATGTTTTTTGCTGCTAAATATATTGCATTGGACTGGTTTCCATGGCGACGGCTTGCGTGATCATTATCAGCCATCCAGTGAATTTTTATTTGTTCTTAACATCTTGTACCTTTGCTGCACCAATGTCATACTGGACGATCCTCTGGCTCCATCCCACAGCCAGCAGCTTGTTGTCATGGAGACAGGTCAACATGGTGACTTTGGAGTTTGAGACAGGCTCCAGCTTGTGCAGGTTGAGGCCGTTTAGTGAATTCCACACCTAACCAGAGTAACATGAAGAAAAATGACTCATCGTCAATCTCTCTGTCTTTTCAACCTTCTTGTCTCGACAAAAGGTGCCAGTTTCAAACCTTAACGGTGCCATTGCGAGCCCCGGTGATCAGTCTTCTGTGGGTGGAGTCAAGTGTCATGCAGAGGAGTTCATCCTCGCCATGTGCATTTAAGATCTGAAGCCGCCTCCGACCTGTCTCTACATCCCAAAGAGACACAGACGAGTCGGCATGTCCCGTCGCCACCTGTCTCAGGGTGGGGTTGTACAGGGCACAGGAGAGGGCGGCACCAGTTCCTGGTCCAGAGTCCCACTCTTCACCTGTCAGCCATCCTCCTCTTCTCGTTTCAGCCAGATAGAGTCGTGCCAAGTAATCTTTACAGCCCACGACTAAATGAGGCGGAGTCTCTCCAGGAAGAGGAGGGCCTAGAAACAGGAGGGGGAAGTTGCCGTGTTCTGGGATTCGACCCGGCTTCAGGCATGGGAATTGCAGCCGGAGTGTTTTCAGACAGTGATGCGTGGAGATGTCCCAAACCCTCAGCTCCTGAGAAAAGAAGCAAAATCACATCATGACCACTGACGGATAAACACACAAGCTCTGTTGTCTGATTGAATCTTTAATGACTCACGGCATCTCTGGAGTAGCTGAAGATCTGCCCGACGGGTGGGTGGATTGCGACATCCAGTATGGTGGCGCGGTGACCCAGCAGTGTGGCTACAGGTCGCGTGGTGACGAATCGAGTCCAGAGTTTGACTGCGCGGCCACGACCTCCTGTCACCATCAACTGCAGGGACGCACTGTAGTCAAAGCATTTGGCGCCCTGAGAGTGAGACAGAGACAGACACGGACACTGACTGGTAATCTGATCTCGTGAGATCGCGCTGAGGAGTTTTAAAGGGCGTCTTCATTGTTAAAATGTCTGCAGTCAAGTGGAGTGTAAAATTATCGTGCTGGTTTGAAAAACAAAAAGCCGCTGTGCATAACAGGAAGCACGACTACCCACGTTAATAAGGTTTTGTGCAACAGCATTACTTGTGTCTGCCTCTCTGTGCTGGGTAGGAGGAAAGTCTATAAATGAGTAACTTGACTCATACACTATTTGCTCTTCGAGATTAAAACAGGCCAGGGCTTATTCACCGAATGAGTTATTCAAACCTCGACTCAACCGGAGTTGTCAGGGTCACCTCGAGTACTGTGACCAACATGTAGACATGTGACCTTTAGCCGTGCTATTTTACAGTCCGTCATCAGGCAGTTACCTGGTCTACTTTCCACACGCATGGCCCCCGCCTCAGTGTCACGTTCACACACACCACCGAGGTGGTGTCACTTTCAGAGGACGTCATGACGTCACCGGTGCTGGGCTCAAACATCACCCTGTTGATCGGTCCCTGGTGGACGTTGGGGATGTAACGGTGGGAAACCGCCTTGCTGTGTTCGCTTAGGTCCTGTTGTGCCGATGGAGGGCGAGTGAAGAGGGAGTTTTATTTTGAAAATCAAATTATATTCAACAGGTTTCTGCTGGGAAAAAACCATAGGTGACTTACTGGGAAAAAGATCCTGTGTGGGCCGTTCTGTTTCTTGCGGGGCTTGTTAAAAAGACCTTTTAAGGGGTTCAGGAACCACATCAGGTGGACGCCACCCTTCTCATCCCCCAGGAGCAGCAGAGGGTCACGCTCGGGACACTTGGAGGAACAATCACGTTGATGTAAATATTTGATTCTTTCCTGCAACCAGCTCTGCTCCCAGTAGAACTACACACGCCCATTATGGACTGTACTTAAACTCTGGTTTAGCTGTGGGGCAAATACAGGAAGAAAATGAGGTCCTACCTGGACATCATGCCAGTAACAAAGAGCAGTGGGGACGCTTTGAAACCCTTCATGAGACAAAGATTTAACAGTTCACCTCGTTGCACAGTAAATCATTTCAATCTAATCGTGACATGGAAACAAGCAAGTGTACCAAACAGGTGGACATCCTCAAAGACATTGGCTGTTGAGACATCCAGGAAGTGCAGGTCCCTGCAGTCAGTTGCTACGGCAACCTTGTGGACATTGCCCATATAGACAGCATCCGTGGTCCAGCCTCCGAACCTTCTCGTGTTGGCCACCTCCACCGTCGGGTCTCCAGCGAGCTGAGGAGCAAGTCAGAATGTGTGACTGTGTCTGTTGTGTTTCCATGTGGATGTAAAAGAAGCACCATGATGTCACTCACCCCGACGGTTTTGAGGATGTGTAGGCCGCCGTTCCAGACAGTCATCTGACCGCCTTTGCTAACGCTTATATAGCGGAGTGGTGGAGGATTGGAAACGGCAACCACGCGCACAGTTGGCTGCCGCTGCAGATGAGGAAATGTGATCAATTAAAAAGGCTACTGGATGTTTATTTTTAAATGAAGAAGCTGATCAAAGTAAACTAAAGATGGATGACGTGTCTCTCCTCCTCCTATCCAGAACTGAAGCAAAAATATCCCAGAAACCAGCTGGCATCTTCCACTGATGACATCATTTGGAGCCAGAGTCTTGGTAACATCAAGTTAACAAACATTTATGTGAGGCTTGTTCAATGAAACATCCGAGGAAGACGCACAGTTCCCTCTGGGGAATGCGTACCTTGTTGTGAGTGCAGTGTGTGATCTGTGGCTGGGCGGGCAGCAGCGCAGCGGTGGGGATGAGGGCGCGCTCTCTTTCAGTGTACTCCAGAACCAGGTAGGAGCACAGCTGCTGCCACCTGACCTGACCCGTACAGCTGACATCCACCTGGATGTCATGAGGTTTATGACATGATATGATAAGTTTATACTGAAGAAAGTGATGTCTTTTTAACCAGCTTTCATACATATCTCTAAATTTCTTTTTACCTCGTTGAAAAACCTCTCAACCCACGTGTCCTCAATATTCGGACCAACCACTCTCCTCAAAACCTGTAAAAACTCTTCAAACTTCATCCCTCTCTCCTCACTCCGTCCTCTGTTGTTTCTTCTCCCTCCACTGTCTCCAGCTCTGGGCGTCGAGGTGAAAGCGTCTCTAAGGAGCTTCAGCTGCTCGGGGCTCAGCTTCTCTGCAGGGCTGACTCCGCAGCCTGGATCGCTGCAGAGGGGACGATCAGATGAGTGAAAACAATAATTTAGGGCTGGTATGTTTTGACCGTTTTCACCAGGAGCCACTTTAAAGGCTGTGTTTAACACAACATCTTGACTTTCTACAGTCAGAGGAGCTTGTTACCACTGTAAAATTTTGTGATGTGCAGATTTCACCTTATATTAGGGGCCACTCAAAGTTTTGTGCCCCTCATTCCCACCAGACACAATCAACACCGTTTTTTTTCTGATCTCACAATGTTTTCTTTATGTATTTTAACTTTCTTCTCTCTTATACCACTTTTTATTTTGGAATTTCTTCATTATTATATGAATAAGGAATTTTACTATTATTGCTAATCTTTGATAGTTAAATTATATTATTTAATTCATTTGGTCTTCTCTGGAGAAACATCTGGGAAAGCAGCGCTCCCAAGTGGCAGTATTGTGACAACACAACTAATCCGTAAAAAAGTATAGACAGATAGATGACTGGGAGGATGCAAATAGTTGCAGAAGTCTTGTGCACATACAATAAGCAGGGAAGACATGAATAAAATTAACTCTGGGTCTTCATGTGTGTGTGTGTGTGTGATGGAGGTTTTAAAATAGGGAATAAGCGATGAGGGAGCCCTTTAGGTTTGGGAGAGGCTGCGTCTGAAAGTTCAGAGTGTTCCTCAGCTCCTGTGTGGCCCTGTCGCTCAGGGAGACGATACAGCCTGAAACAGTAAGTCACATGTAGGCTGTTTATTCCAGCTCCACCAGGACACGCATGAGCGGCCCTTTACTTCAAACCCATTTCTCACATTCAACCCGATGGAACCGTAAAATAATTAAGTAGTAAAAGTGTAGAGGATTGCTGTAAAGGGAGGTTAAAGCACAGATGCCTCTGAAAGAGGCTGCAGTGTGGGGATGACAGATGGACTCTTTTAAGTGTCTAAACAGCAGGCTTTACACATTATTTGAAACATGGAATTCCCTCCAGTACAAAACAAAAGTTTAAATAAGTTGCATTTGTGTACAGAAAAAGTGAATTCTCCTTTAACAGTTCAATATTGACAGTGATCAGTATAATACATGTGGTGAGAACTCACCAAAACCTGCTGTGTGGCACCTCTGTCTCATAAAGCACCCATGGATTAGTTTTGTTCCTGAAGGTGTCCATACTCATGACCTGAGGTGTCTCAACTCCTGGTTAAAGTCTTCCTTCCTGATACTGCTCCATCTTTTCCTGTTGAAGTTTTAATCCACATTTAATCCAGTATTAATTGTCCTTCAGCTCGTGAGAAGTTCCCCCAGGGAGCTCTGGTCCAATATGAGATCTTTGTTTCCATCCCTCCCTCTGTCTTTTCATGCAAACCCAATTTCCTTGAGCAAAGCTTCTTGTTTCCAGACAGGAGAGGAATGTCCACCTCCATGGATCAATAAGTCCTCCGTCTCCAGTGTTTGACCAGGGGAGTCAACATGTCCACTGAGGAGAAGACTGCCAAGAGATGGGAGTGTCCAAACTCCCTGTGAGTCTGCTGGGGGTAACTTACCCCACAGACAAGCCCCCAGTGGGTTAATCATTTCGAAAGGCAAAGTTAGTTCAACACCCAGCAGAGGTAATGGTTGCTGCTATGACATAATGACATCTATGAAGATATGAAATCATAAATGACTCCATTTTCTCGGCAAAGATATTTCAAATGTGAAATAATGAAAAGATAACGCAACAGTAATGTGTCATGTTCTTAAACCTCCCTCACAGACTCTTTTGACTCATGCAGTTTAATCATTGCCAGGCAACCCCGTGAGGTTTAACCACACCAGTGAGCTGGAGGTATCCACCATGTTTAATGAAGGAACACAAGTTCCTGTGGAGTGTGGCCTGCTGGGAAATTCCTTGTCCCTGGTGTAACAGTGGGCCTAACACACACCAGTAGTCTCTACTGTAACCTGCCAAGAAATGTAATTATAAATAAATAAATACAAATATATAAAATAAATATACAGGTATAATAATTTCAAAAAAATAATGCGAACATTTAGAAATTGTATTTGCCCACTTTCTATTTGAATAGATAAACTATTCATAGCTGCATTCATTAGTTTCTCTATCTTTTCACTGCATCCTGTATTTCCACAGTGCACATGTAACGTCCAAACACAGCCACAAGATGGAGCTAGAGCAACAAAAGCCTTTTCCATGCTGTCCATTGAAATTAACGCTGGTTTATACAGGTATTTCAATTCCTTTTAAACTCCTCCCTCAACCCACTGGCTGTTGTTTCTGATCTGTTTTTGTTATCCACTTCCTATTTATCTCTCACAGGATGAACAGCAGCAGCAGCTCAGTCTAATCGCTCTCCCATGATCCGCCCTGATTTCCTCGGCCCTGCCCCGTCTGCGCGTGTCTGTCTTGTGTGGGTCTCACTGATGGAGCTCTGCTCGACACCGCTGTGGAAACTTTTCCTTCTCTTATTTTAACATTTGACTCCTTGCTTCACTGGTCCTTTATTAACCAGTGTGAGTGAGTGTGTGTTGTCATGTTGCGGGTCGTTGTAGAGTCTGCCAGGGCTCTGCCCAAAAAGAAGGTTGGCAGTCCTGATCCAATTACATCCGTGATTTTTAAAGGTAAGTTTTACAAAGTTCTAACTCCTCGGGAAACTTGCGGCACTCGTGCACTCAAACAAGTTTACAGCTTTTTCACTCCAATGATTAAAGTAAAGTAGCTATCATGACATCAGCCGTTAATGTGGTTTCTGTTCGGTAGCCAGTGCTATAAAAAAAAAAATCGCAGCTGTGGGTCTTGTGCATGAACTTAAAACTCATAACCACTTTAGATTTGAACTTTTGACTTTGACGGTCATGAATGCAGAAACTTCCTGCATGAGAATCACATGTCAGAGCAAGTAGAGGTGCACAGAGATGTCGAGGGTGATGGGGCCATGTTTGATCTGCAAAATGGAGAGTTTGTGAGTTCAGAAATTGGGTTTTAAGGCATTGAGAGAAAAGCCAAAACTGTGTGTGTGTTGGGAGGGAGGGAGGGGAATCTCTCCTGGTTGATGTCAGCTGTTCAGTTTTGCCATTGTCCTCATCAGCAGCTGCAGGTGTGGCAGCTTCTCTCTCCTGTTTCCCTGTTTGCGTTTAGAGGAAATTAGACTGACTTGAAAAAAAACCCCAGCTCATTTCTTGAAATAGCCTTTTCCTTAATGTTGTCAGCAGAGTAAATGGGTAAATTGGCTAAAGTTGTGTCATTGAGTTATGTTTCGTGTGTCCTGATCGACAATTTAAAGAAACAACACTCAATTCAGTTTGTTTAACTGATGAACTTTAATTTAAAAATTCTGATTCTCCATTTGTTACCATTGACAGAGCAAAGACAAATGCATATATTTGACAGCAAGAACACTTTCTAACTGAATCCATTTCCATCCAGAGGAAAAGAAGAAAACAAAATCGATTGACAGTGACGTGAATCCTGTGTGGAATGAGGTAAAAGCACACGAATATAGGTTTGATTTGCAGAAGCAGGAATTCTTAACAGAATACTTGTGATACAGTGACAGACAGCACATTGTTTAAAAAAAAAAAAAAAAAAAAATCTGTGCTCATTATCATGTGACCACATGGTGTGTGTTTACGCTATCAATACATTTTGCTGCGGCTCACATCGATAGGTTGGAGGTTGTTGTCTTTCTGAACGTGAGGTCAAATCAACTGTGGTGGCGGTCCCAGATAAGGTGTGGCCTTTTCAGGACGCCCCAGCAGTAGAAGTGTTATATCTTATCTCGTGCATGTGCTCCTTGTCTCGTCCTGCAGGTGCTGGAGTTCGACCTGAAGGGCATTCCGCTGGACGCCGGCTCCTATATAGACGTCGTTGTGAAAGACTATGAGACCATCGGGCGTGACAAGTAAGTGCAGCAAGGGGCGTGAGTGAGCCCGAGCTCCTCTTTATCTTTGTGTAACACACGGATCACGTTGGCTGAACGGGGAGCTCTGGGCCTCGCCTGAACTGAACCACAGCGGCACCCTATTCCTGCCTGAACAGAGCTGATGAAGCGAGGCAGCATGTCAGGCTGCAGTGTTCCAGGTGTTTGCATATCGGGCCTTTCGCCGAGTGTGAGCTGTCATCAGTCTGAACTGCCTCGATTGCTACACAAAGAGCACGCTACCGACGGGCTGGAGAACGTGTCTGCTGGTGTAAACCTTGACATAGATATAGATACATGAGGAAACTCAGTGAGATATTTGACCCAGTGTTTGAGTTATGCTGGTGACTCTCTCTGCCCCCTCACGCCCTGTTTGCCATGCTGAGACTTGTTGGGCTGTGTGGGCTGTCTGATGCTGATTGGGCAACATGGAGGGATGAATTGCTGTTTGTCTTCTCTCTCTGTGTGTGGTGTGGTGAGAACTGGATGATTCGGTTCACTTTTCAAAACTGCACCGCAGGAGGAAGGTACAAGTACTGAGGAGTAGTGCTGCTGCGCAAACCAGCTCAAAGTTCCAAATAAAAGCCCAGAATCACATATGGGACCTATTTAGACCCACCGCAAAGAATGTTTCCTCCACATCACCAATTGCCGTGATCAAAGTTAAGTTTATGGCGACCAAACAAATCACACAAAAGTTTTTCCTTCTTCATAGTGAATCAGAAGTGTCAAACTTGAATCTTTCTTCTGTCCGTGTGCTTGACTGAGAAAAAGCTTCCCTGGATGGATGGCACAGTCATAACTGAGGGAGGTGACTTTCCAGCACAAGAGGCCATATTAAACTGAGTAAAGTTTTCCACTGGGCTGTCTAACACACTCCCTAAAGATCTACACAGCGGGACCACAGCAGGACTGTCTCTCTTTCTCTGTCTCTCTCTCGCTCACAAATGGTTCTCCAGCTGCTGTTTTCGGTGATTCACGTTGTCGTGGCAACAAAAGTGAGGGGAAGGACTTAGGAAATTGTTGGACAAACTATGGGTTGGTTTCCGTTTCATGGAGCAACACATTGACTCCACATTTCCTCACTCTTTTCATCAAGTTTATTTTTAAAGTTTCTTCCAAAAGGCAAAGCTGTTTTGTGTTGTGAGACTTCATGAATATAAATAGCGCATTCCCCATTTCTGACTTGTGTCTTTTAGTATCTTACATGCTCTTACAAGCCATTCAAGCAATCTTCCTTCATTAGTGGTCACATGATTTGACTGACTGTGTGGATGTGGAGTAAAACTGGTAAAGAGCCCAGACAGAAGCATAGTCCCATGTTCTTCAGCCTGGCAATGAAAAGTGTTTTTGGGGTTGGTTCACTGTGTTTACAAGTTGAGCATACACTCACAGTTCACAGTATACACTGTGCAGTCAAGGGCTGTAATGGCTTTCCGACAACTGACAGTAAATGTTTAGTTGTCTGCTGTCAGTGTTAAACTGTCCACTCACCCGCTCCATATTTTCATACCAGGATGTAATCGTGCTGCAAACAAAGGGGATGCAAACCAAACCGTCATTACAACCAAAACATCATCCCTGCAGTGTTCTGGGTTGTTTTTTTTACTTTGACTCCCTGTAACTTTAATCAAGGCATAAATGGCCCCACAGCATCTTTATATCCTTTAGTTCCCTGTAAAATCGTAAAAGTTGTTCGCACACACTGGAAAGTAAATACATTAGTGTGTGTTTCAGCCGGTGAACTCGATCTCCATAATAAGTGTGGGGTTGTCGTCCAGAGGAAATTCCTTTTATCAGGAAGGCTGCCAGAACATTATGACTCAGTCCACCCTGACAATGATAAATTATACATGACGTCGAACATTCCATTCGATATTACTCTGGATACATTATCATTTAGTCCATGAGGAGATGCGTTCCAACTCCTCCAACCTAATGGCTTAGTGTCACTGTTAACTTGCTTGTATTTGCTCTTCAGGCGTCTGAGTGCAAACATGCGGCACAGTACGCTGTGTAGACACAGCAATCCATCTCATGCAGTACTTCAAGTATTACTACTACAAGTGCCTCAGAGGGATTCCGTGCAGTTGAACTGACGATTCACAGGACAGCTCGCTGATTGGTTGATCTGATGAATAGGCTGAAAAAATCTAGCTCAAGCCCCTGTTTGTTTGTTTGTTTTTTACTCCTCATAGTCATTAAGTGAGTTAATAGTTAGATACCTTGGTATTCGTAAGTTCACAGCAGGTCTTTAAAGAACCTCCTGAACACGGTGGTTGGGGATGAAGGTTGTGCTCATGCCACTCTGGTGATCTAAACCCTCGAATTGCTGGTTGGTAGCGTTGCAGCGGGGATGACTGTGTGTGCTGGCTCATGAGGTGCGTTTGTTTGTCTGAGCAGGTACGGTTTGTTAGCTCTGGGTGGTGACGTTCGTGCCCTCTTATGAACGTGACTTCAGCACACAAGCTCCAGTTCATCTCTTCAGCCTCGGCACAGACTAGAGAGGCAGGCCGAGGTCTTTCTAATATTTTGTGCAACTAAGCTGACTCATTCATTGAAACACCTCCAGCGTAAGGCAGTATAATTTAGCAGGATCACAAACTCCAGCCTTAAAAAATAATATATATATATATCAGTATTTAACATGTCCGTGCTAATTTTTGCAGATTTCTTGGATCGGCCAAAATCTCTTTACGAGAACTCGCCTCAGGTGAAGTGAGATCGCTTCCATCCAAAAATGTTCCCCTCGTGAATGAAAGTGGACAGAACATTGGAGTAAGTGCATTTTTCTTTTTTGTCAGTATGAATTTTACCAAAAAATGCGAGCAACAGAAAGCTGCTGCAGCCAATCATTTCCTCCCAGGGCACAATCGACCTTGTGATTGGCTATGACCCTCCACCCAATGCTACACCGAACCCCAACGACCCTCAGGCGGGGCACGCATCGGGGGAAGCGGCGGGGGAGGCCGGTAAGATTAGGTTGTTATTTATGATACGGTGCAAAAACGTCTCGTGTCTTTTTTGTTCTGCTGATTATTTTGTCTCTCTCGGTTGATGAGCAGGGGGAGGTGATGGTGAGGAGGGCGATGAGACTCAACCCGATGGGGGCCAGAGTGGCTCAGCAGGGCGGCCCTCACCTTCTGGTCAGGCTGTTAACCCTCGGAAGCGTCTGGTCAGGATGCAAAATCGCCACCGACTGGTCAATAAACCGCAGGATTTCCAGGTCAGTGTGATTCAGGATAAAGTACATAAGCACAATATTGAGTTTTCATTCCTTGCAAATAAAATGTAAATTTCAGGTTTGATTACTTCGATCTTGTTTATCTGCACACTGATTTTAATGTGTGTTTTTATTAACATACGTGGGGATCACAGGTGCTCTCAGTCAGACACGGATGCTCTGATTTGTTTATCTTCACTGATACCGTCATGATGCTCGTCTTTCAGATCCGCATTCGGGTCATCCAGGCTCGTCAGTTGTCAGGGAACAACGTCAAACCGGTGGTGAAGGCCAGCGTGTGTGGACAGACCCACAGGACGAGGATCAAGAGGGGGAACAACCCTTACTTTGACGAGGTATCATCACTTCACCCTCAGTGAAGCTATTCTCAAGAATAAAAATTAACTCATTAATATAAAAAGGTTATTGGCCATTAAATATACACTTTCACTATGTTTCTTTTTTTTGCAGATGTTCTTCTACAACGTCAACATGCTGCCATCAGAACTGTTCGATCAGAACATCAGTCTGCGGGTGAGCGCAGCACATTTCACTTCTGACCTCCTGTCCTCTGTCGGTACATATTCGTGTGTAAACTGTGTTGCTCCTCTCCTCTCCTGCAGGTGTACGATTCCTACTCTCTGAGGGCCGACAGTCTGATGGGGGAGTTCAAGGTGCCTGGTCCCATTTTCCTCTTCGCATCTGTGTTCATTTCAAACATCTGCTTCCACGCAGGCTGACCCATGTTGTGTTTTTCTGTCTGACAGCTGGACGTCGGTTATGTTTACGATGAACCAGGTGAGACAAATATAAAATATTTGAGCATAGTTTTATCAGAAATGGAATTAACATGAAACTTTAGACGTGATTTGCATCAAACTTCAATTAAATAGGCTATTGTCAAGATTTATCGAAGTATAGCCTGACCTGTTCAGTGGTAGGATTTGTGAAAAGTTTTGTCCTGTCGCAGCTCACTGTGTCCTGAGGAAGTGGCTTCTGCTGAACGACCCAGACGACTCCAGCTCTGGGGCTAAAGGCTACCTCAAAGTCAGCCTCTTCGTGGTCGGGGCTGGAGATGAGCCACCGGTACAAAAACACACACTCTCACTGGCTCTTTTCTTATTTCCACATGTAAATAATGTGGCAGTCTCTCTCTCTCTCACACACACACACACACACACACACACACACACACACACTGACTTCATGGTTTCCTTCTATCCAACACCATGAAGGTGGAGAAGCGGGAGTATAATGATGACCAGGACGACATCGAGAGCAACTTGCTGCTGCCAGCTGGCGTGACTCTGCGATGGGCCACGATCTCCCTGAAGGTGTTCAGAGCTGAGGACATTCCTCAGAGTGAGTCTCGCCTTAGAGTCCTCGTTATTTAAGCATCGTGCTTCATGTGACACACACAGCTAAAGACACGGAGGAAGAACAGAAAGCTGAAGTTGAACTATTGAAGCAAGTTGGTGATCGATCAAATCTCCTCTCTCCAGTGGATGATGCGTTCGTTCAGACCATGAAAGAACTTTTTGGGGGAGAAGAAAACAAGAAGAACCTGGTGGATCCGTTCTTAGAGGCTCGCTTCGCAGGCAAAAAGGTTCCTTCTGATAATACATCCTGCCTTAGGTGCAGGGTGAAACATAAGATGCGCGTTGCATCGTTGTCTGACACCAGAAGAGCTCACGTTAAGTTCTTTTTTGGGTTCTGTACAGCTCTGCACTCAGATAATTGAGAAAAACGCAAACCCTGAGTGGAACCAAAGTCTCCACCTTCAAGTCAAGGTAAGAGGTCATGAGGATGAAAAGCGGGTTTCTTCTAAGACGAAAGAACGTGATGGACGTCATTAACCGACTGTTTCCTGCATCGTCTGCAGTTCCCCTCCATGTGCGAGTCCGTCAAACTGACAGTGTTCGACTGGTGAGTTCAACTCAAACGGCCATTTCCATTTGGCTGTTTCCCAGTTTTGTTGAAGAAGTAAGGAATGTGAGGAGGCAGTGTTGTATTGGTCTCTCAATATTTCTGGTGTGTGTGTGTGTGTCCCTGCTTGGCCATCACCGACCACATGAGAATAATGCAGCTGCCTATGACTCAGGCCGTGCAGGCTCCACCCTTTCCTCTCAAAAACACGGGGATCCTGTTGGCACCATGTCACAGTTTATTCCATCATGGACCATTTTTGAGTGAGCAGAGAGATAAGGTCCAGGGCGGATGAAGGGAAATGAGTGCAAGAAGACAGATAACAGAAAGTCGATGGTGTTGAAAACTAAAAATTAGCCAACAGAATTCCACCTTAAACCTTTTTATGCATAAAGAATTGCTGAGACGTTATTTTTCCATCTCATCTGCTTCTTTTCTTTCATAACACCTCACCAACTTTGGGATTTGTTGTTCTATAGTTAAATGCCGTCTAGTGTGTATAAAGTAACTCTGTGTGATTGCAGGGATCGTCTGACAGGGAATGATGCTATTGGCACCACCTACTTGAACCTGGCCAAGATAGCCTCCTCTGGTGGAACGATAGAAGGTATCATATGGGGATTTGTTTTTAATAAAACATGAACATATTTTTGCGCCGTTAGGGAGTTGTGGTCTTCTATGAAAACCCACGGTTCATCGTCTTTGTGTCTCAACTGAGATGTTTTCTTTTGTACAACTGTATTTCAAACTTAATTTTACAGTAATTCTTAACTGTGTGCGTGTTTGAATTAACCTCTAAATGGTACTTGAATTGTCCTTTTTCTCCTCGCATAGAGGAACATGCAGGAAATGGGGAAATGACATCGTTTGAAGGTTCACCCACGCTCTTTTTTTTTTCTCTGTGTTGCATGAGATGTGACGCATAAAGCATGTTTTGCACGTCAGTGGCTGAATAATATCAGTCTTGTGTGTTCGTACCTGCCCTGTGCTCCAGGTGTGACAGTGAGAGTTTGAATGTTTTAACCATTTTGTCGTCACAATGCATCCCGTTCGCTTTCTCAGCATTCACCACAGCCTCAAATAAACCGATGAACTAACTCTGACGCTTTGCTTAGATTTTTATTTCGAGTCTGTTCATGTTGTGAATTAAAATTCAAATTTCCTTCTCTCTTCAGCGAAGACAGGGGAGTCTGAGGTCGGGTTTCTGCCCGTCTTCGGGCCCTGTTTTGTCAACCTGTACGGCAGCCCCAGGGAGTTCACCGGGCTGCCAGACCCCTACGAGGATCTCAATTATGGCAAGGTAAAACATCCGTTTTATTTTCCCAACATCTTTGTTGCTTTCAGACATAAACGGGATGCCCCATCAACTCTGTGGACCGCCCCCTACCACCAAGAAGTTTAGTTCAGTGCATGTTTCATACTCTTGTACCAGGTTCCTACATTCCTTTCAAAATCCTCTCCATATTTGTGTTTTTATTGCACAGGGAGAAGGAGTGGCGTTCAGGGGCAGGATCCTGGTGGAGCTGTCCACGAAGCTGGAGGGGAAACCGGACAAAGCAGTCGACAGCATCCACAGCGATGACATCCTGGTGGCACAGGTACCTTAGCTACGTGAGGTCGAGACATGGAATGAGGAGCTGTGGTCGGCTTCTGAAATGTTGATGGAGTGATGCTAAATTTAATTTGATTGAAATATTTCTACTTCTTCTTTCTCTCTACTTCCTCATTTCTTTTTTTTCCTCTTTAAATCAGAAATACCAGAGGAGGAGGAAGTTCTGTCTGTGCGCCGTCTTCCACAGCGCTTCCATGATTCAGGAACCCGGAGAACCAATCCAGTTTGAGGTCAGCATCGGTAACTACGGCAACAAACTGGACACCACCTGCAAACCACTGGCCTCCACCACTCAGTACAGTTGTGCTGTGTTTGATGGTGAGAGACCAAGCTACATTTCTGTTATGATACTTGATTTATACTGGAAAAAAAATTGTCTGGAGGATTTTTTTTTGAGTACATTTGTTTTACAGGTAACCATTACTATTATCTGCCCTGGGCCAACACGAAGCCTGTGGTGGTGGTTACTTCATTCTGGGAGGACATCAGCCACCGCCTGGACACTGTCAACATCATCCTCTACATCGCTCACCGGCTGGTATTACCGCATGATCCTCTGTTAATCCTCCCAGACCTTGACTTTATGGCTGAATGCTCGCAGGAATGTGGCAGTGAAATCATAAAGCACCCAACTACAGTTTGTTTCTTGTGTGTACATGTTCCCGCGTGTGGGTGTGTGGGAGGGTAATCCTCTGCCCTCATTTGTCGTGTTTCAGCAATCTAACCTGGAGGCTTTTAAAACTGCCATCTTGGCCAAAATCCCCGACAACAAGCTCGTGGAGGTGTGGCTCAAGTTGCTCAATCAGCTGATTGAAGACCTGGAGAGGTGAACACAGGATAGTGGGGGGGGGATCTTTAATTTAGACAAGTTGTTGAATGATAAATTCTTATGAACAATAATCCCCTGTTTTTACGGGGATTTTTATTGGGTGTACTCTCAGTTGACATATTGTTTTGATGTGACAGTTTCCCGACACCAGAGCTGGAGGGCCGCTCCAACCTGACGGCCCTGGACATCCAGGTCAAAAAGCTGCGAGACAGCGCCCTGGCTGCCATGAGGAACGGAGCCAGGCGCATGAGGGAAGAGGCCATGGAGATCCAGGACACTGTGTCTGACATCGAGTGCTGGGCAGACAAACTCAGAATGCTGGCTGAGGAGGTACAATGAAATTGCGAGGACTTGGCTCAGGGCTCATAGCGCGAGTATGAACTGTGCTCAGTCACGTTCGCATGTTCTTCTCACTGTGTCCAGCCCCAGAACAGCCTGCCTGATGTCATCATCTGGATGCTCCGGGGTGAGAAGAGGGTGGCCTACAGTCGCATCCCTGCTCACCAGATCCTTTTCTCCACGTACAGCGAGCAGGCGTGTGGTCGGCACTGTGGCAAGACGCAGACCGTGTTTTTACAGGTACACATGTGCATCAGGGAAATATTAAAAAAAACACTCATGTAGTGTAATATAAAGTATGAAGATATGACACCATGTTTTTCCTTCAGTATCCTATGGACAAAGACAAGGGCTTGAAGGTGCCCGTTCAAATAAGAGTCAACATGTGGCTGGGTCTCTCTGCTCATGAGAAGAAGTTCAACTCCTTCTCCGAAGGAACCTTCAGCGTGTTTGCAGAGTTGGTGCGTCACTTTTAAAAACACAACCACCAAAGCCGGGCATAAGTTTGCATTGTGAAGATGTTGTGTTTGTGTTTCACTACGTCGCTGTTCAGGTTCTGAATGGAAACGTGTCCTCTGTTTGCTTGAACAGTATGAGAACCAGGCCCAAGTCTTTGGGAAGTGGGGCACCACAGGCCTGGTGGGACGCCACAAATATTCAGATGTTACTGGCAAACTGAAGCTGAAGCAGCAGTACTTCATGCCCCCTAGAGGATGGGAGTGGGAGGGCGACTGGTTGATTGACCCAGAGAAAGCGTGAGTGTTCTTCAAGACGAGGATTTGGCCTGTTGCTCCTCTTCACTGACCCAAAACGACGGCCTTGTAGTTTGATGTTTGATGACTGAAACTAAATTGTCCTAATGTGAGCTTCACTGCTGGTTATTATATTTGAACACGGGTCCCCCCCCCAACACACACATATATGCAACTGTGCTGTTTACATTCCTCTCATGCCATTAAAACAAAGATTAAATGAGAAAGTCCCAGAGAGTCCCTCTGCACTTTGATCTCTATCCTGCATATACATTTAGATAAATAGTTAGATTTGTCATGTTATAGTGGGCACTGAAGGACCATTTTCACTTTCTAATATATCATCATGAAAAGTAAAATTGCCCGTTTGTTTGTTTGACGTTGTGTTTCAGTTTGCTAACAGAGGCAGATGCAGGACACACTGAATTCATGGATGAGGTATTCCAAAATGAGACTCGCTTCCCTGGCAGAGAGTGGACGGCTGCCTCTGAGCCCTTCACTGATGTGGTGAGATAGGCACACTCGTATCCAAATGTGCTGTATGGATTTAAATGTCACACACTCACACACACACACACACACTGTTAATCTGTTTCTGAGTCACTGACATGCACATACACAAATATATGTATGAATATGATCAGAATACATTATGAATACTGCCCAGACTCACACAGGGTGCATTGTTTACTGATCTACACACAACTATCTTTGATGAACGTACGAGTCATGCTAATATTGAGATTTAAAAAATTTTAAAATGAAAAATGAATGTGAACGGCTGACGGCTATTTTGTGCCGTGCAGAATGGAGAAAAGAGCCGTAACCCTGGAGAGTTTGATTGTCCTCCGGGCTGGATGTGGGAGGACGAATGGACTGTGGATGACAACAGAGCTGTGGACGATCAAGGTGCAGATATAGACAGGTTTAAAGTTTCACTCTGGATAATTTAGTGACATCTAGTGGTAGAGTAGCATGTTGCAGCTTAATAACTCTCTCCTCACCCCTCCCTTCAGTGAAGATTCTCCTGACTCAGATCTTTAGCTAAACGTAGTTTCATCAAGCTGTTGTCCTTCCTGGGCTCTTTCCTATCACCTATAGCTTGACTGTGATTTATAAATAAATTCGTTATCAACTAACTGTGTGCACGTATACTTCAGGCTGGGAGTACGGAGTGACCATTCCTCCGAACGACAAGCCTCTGTCCTGGGTGCCGACAGAGAAGGTGTACCACGTCCACCGCAGGCGACGGCTGGTCAGGCCACGCAGGAGAGCTGCAAAGTCAGCAGGAGCTTCTGCAGAGGTCAGTATGGGACAGTGAGGGCAGTTTTGGATATAAACCCAGTACGTGTTCACGATGATTCCAATAGATTCTCATGAAACGGTGTTTGGGCTACGTGTTCATCTGTATCATCACAGAGGCAGGATCAGGATGACCCTGAGGGATGGGAGTTCTCCTCTCTGATTGGCTGGAAGTTCCACAGGAAGGAGCGCTCGTCTGACACTTTCCGTCGAAGGCGCTGGAGACGCAAGATGGGCCCAGAGGACCGACTCGGAGCAGCCGCCATCTTTCAACTGGAGGGCGCACTGGTGAGTCGAGAAAAGAGAAAAGTAATATGACGTGGATGACATCAGATCTGATGCCGCTGAGTCACTGAATATTTTCAAATGCTCAAGTGCTTTTTATTTGACTTGTGTGAGTCACAAACATGTGGAAGTTCCGAGACGTCTGTTTGTTTAACTCTGCAGGGTGTCGATACTGAGGAGAAGGAGAAGGGCTCAAAAGTCGACGCCTCCAAGCTGTTTGGTGCAAACACACCTACTGTATCCTGCACCTTTGAAAGTGAGTGATGCTGAACATACAAATCAAGATGCTCTCGAATACATGCGTATGACCATCCCCCCTCCCACTCTAGGGTCATACGTGTACCATCTGCGTGTCTACATCTATCAGGCACGGAACATGACATCTATGGACAAGGATAGTTTTTCAGGTAAGACTGATGATCAATAGGTTGGTAGAACTGTCAAATGGTCACCAACTTAAAGATTAAAGCGTTTGTTTTTTCTTCACAGATCCTTATGCACACGTCTCTTTCCTGCACGTCAGTAAGACGACTGAGAAGCTGCGGTCGACGTTGAACCCAACCTGGGACCAAACTCTGATTTTCAATGAGGTGGAGATTTACGGAGACCCCCAGAACATCGTTCAATGCCCCCCAGATGTTGTGGTGGAGTACTACGACCACGATCAAGTGGTAGGTGATATACTGTATATATCATTTTAGCTTCTAATCCTTTTAGCTCATAGTCATGTCCCTCTGTAGGGGAAGGATGAGCTGTTGGGCCGCACTGTTTGTGTCCCGATGGTGAAGCTGGGTCCAGGGATGGATCAAACACCGAAACTGTTGTGGCACCCCATCACTCAGAAGGGTCAGAGGGCAGGGGAGGCACTGCTGGCTGCTGAGCTCATCCTCAAAGACAAGGTTTGCAGTTAAGGTTCTACATCTACTCATTTATTTTAAAAGCAATGATTTTACTGCTCAGTGTGTTTTTAGTTCCTGGTCAATTATCCCATGATAGAGACATACATTTAAAAAAAAGGGTAAATTTATTGTGTTCTCTCTGTAGTCAGGTGAGACAGATCTTCCTCTGGCTCCTCCGAAGAGAGGCGAGAACCTCTACATGGTTCCACAGGGCATCCGGCCCGTGGTGCAGCTCACTGCTGTGGAGGTAATACACAACCTTAAACACTGCTCACATGAACTGATAATGAATTGGCTCTAAACCCTCCTCTGTGTATCTGAGCAGATTCTGGCGTGGGGTCTGAGGAACATGAAATCTTACCAGCTGGCCTCAGTGACTTCCCCCAGCCTGGTGGTGGAGTGTGGGGGGCAGAGGGTGGAGTCAGCCGTCATCAAGAACATGAAAAAGAGCCCCAACTTCCCCAGCTCTGTCCTCTTCATCAAAGTGGTAAAGTCAGGGTTCAACAAGGATGGAGAACTTCATCACGTTTTCCTGTCCTGACGTTGTTTCTCATTTCTCCGTCCAGCTCCTTCCGAGGGAAGAGATGTACACGCCTCCCATTGTCCTGAAGGTGATCGATCACCGTCCATTTGGCAGGAAGCCTGTGGTGGGTCAGTGCACCATCACTTCTCTGGAGGAGTTCAGATGTGACCCAAACGTCATCACCGCAGAAGGAGCCATGTCTTCGAAAAGTAAGGAGGCATCCAGAACAGAATCTGAAACGCCCCCGAGGGCAGGTGACCTCCTGTAATGTCCTCTTCCCATCAACAGTGGCCCTGATGATGTCTTCCCCTCGCAAACACGTCTCCATTAACATGGATGAGAAGAGGCCGCTGCTAGAAGCTCAGGTAAACTCAACCTTCTGCCACGACAGTCACAGACTAATTCCTACCTTTTGATTTTTGCGTATGACTTTGTTTTTAACACTGTGATAAACAGCAGTCGACTGGCTCCAGAATTTGACTCTGACATTTTCAGTCAAATTCAAACTTTATCACTCCTACAGTTCTTGTACAGCATGTCTGCTGCTGTCAACAAAATGACTTCTCCTCCCTCCTACTTTGTATGTATGATTACCTATTCTAGCTTTCTAACTCACTTGGCTGTGTACCGATGGCACTGGAAGGCTGAGATCACTGAATCCACAGAGCTACAGCACGCCGGCGCCTGCCTCCGAATCATCACAACTGCAATTGTGTTTGATTAAATTGTCACTAATTGATTGAGCACATTTTAATGATCCAGGCAGGGGCGTAACATGTAAAGAGTCCAACATCATAGCTGAAGTTAGACAGGTTGGGGTGGAGGGTTATAAGCGTCCCGCTTGTTTGTGGAGGGAACAGTGGTGCTATTCAGCGCCCCCTACAGGCCCGGAGGCCCTGACTCAGTTATTCATCGTGTTACGCCCTTGTTTCATCAAATGAAATTACAGCTGTGTTCTGTTCACCACCCTTCACCACCCTTCACCATTTCACCTTCTTGCTCCTCTGTGTATATACTATATATGTGTGAGTGTGTATCTGCAGTTTGAGTACGTACAAGTGACTTTTCTGTTTTGTGTTACTGTCCATCTCTCTCCTCCAAAGCTCGCAGAGAAGGTGAGAGTTACCAGGACATTTCAGATTCTCACACGCGATGCGGGGAATTAAACGTGAGTATTGAACGTGTGCAATTTAATCAACAGGAAAAGGAGACAGTTGATTGGTGGAGCAAATTCTATGCTTCATGTGGAGACCAGGAGAGATGTGGCCCGTACATCACGAAAGGATACGACACCCTCAAAGTAAGTCTGCCATCGCTGTGTCCACCGTGAGCATCTAAAACTGTGCATTGGCTTTTTTTCTCTGTAAAATATTGATGACTTGACATTTGCAGGTGTATGACTGTGAACTGGAAGAAGTCCCAGAATTCAAAGGGCTGACAGATTTCTGCAGCACCTTCAAACTGCAGAGAGGGAAGAATGAAAATGGAGACAATGACCCCACAGTGGTCGGAGAGTTCAAGGTAGCGTGACAAGTGCTTTTGGGCATGGCCACGTGTCCGGCGACTGTTTTTCTATTTGCCTTTAAGCCCAGTGAGACGTAGGACAAATCAAATCCTCTTTGTGTGCATTCCTTGTCCCCGCAGGGTTCATTCAAGGTGTATCCTCTGCCGGACGACCCAGGTGTCGCCGCTCCCCTTCGACAGTTCAGAGAGCTTCCAGACAGTGGACCTCAGGAGTGTCTGGTCAGGATTTATGTGGTCCAGGCCATAGACCTGCAGCCCAAAGATAATAACGGCAGAGTGAGAATGAATCTTTGTCACCTTCTTCGACACAGCGGTCTCCACCTGCTGCTTTAACTTGTCCTCCTTCTCGTGCTCAGTGTGATCCATACATAAAAATATCGCTGGGGAAGAATACCATTGACGACAGAGACCATTATCTACCCAACACCATCTGCCCCGTGTTTGGAAGGTAAATGTTACGGATGAGCAATTTTAAATGATAAAAATAATGTCAAGTTGAATTCTATTCAAACACTTTTTTCTCCGTCTGCTTCAGGATGTTTGAGATGACATGTTTCCTGCCCCAGGACAAGGACCTGAAGATCTCCATCTATGACTATGATCTCCTGAGCCGTGACGAGAAGGTTGGCGAGACGGTGATCGACCTGGAGAACCGCTTCCTGTCCAGATATAACTCCTACTGCGGCGTGCCACAGACATACTGCATGTAAGGAAGATTCAGGGACAAGGGTTATAATGAGGGTGGAATTAGATCATGATCATGATCTCTGTTGCCCTCTCAGTTCTGGTATCAACCAGTGGAGGGACCAGCTGAAGCCGTCTCAGATCCTGGAGAACTTGGCCCGTCTAAAAGGCTTGTCCAAACCCAGGACTGAAGACAACGGCACCTCGCTGACCTTCAATGGCAAAGACTACACGCTGGCTCAGTTTGGTAATGTGAATGAACTAAAGTGATTGTGCTCTCATCTGCGCTTTGACTGGTTTGATCTACAGCAAATATAATAAAGGTGTTATTCTCCTCACATCCAGAGAACTCAAAGGAAGCACACCAACACTTGGGTCCACCGCGAGAACGACTCTGTCTGCACGTGCTCCGAACGCAGGGGGTCGTCCATGAACACGTGGAGACCCGAACCCTTTACAGCACGTTCCAGCCGAATATCTCACAGGTTTCAGTGTCACAGCTTTCGTACGCTTTATCGGCCCAATCCACCGTAGACGCTGCTGTCATGTGTGTAACACGCATGTCGTGTTGTTGTAGGGAAAGCTTCAGATGTGGGTGGATGTGTTCCCCAAAAGCATCGGGCTCCCTGGTCCTCCGTTTGACATCACACCACGCAAACCCAAGAAGTGAGTGCTGTGCAGGCCTGAAGTACGCAAGGTAAAGTTTCCAGAGGACTAACATCCACTTGTGACTGACATTCAGGTATTTCTTGCGTGCTGTCATCTGGAACACCACCGATGTGACTTTAGATGAGACGAGCATCACCGGAGAACACATGAGCGACATCTACGTCAAAGGGTATGTTTGATTATTCACCGCAGTATCTTTACACCTTGTTAAGTAAACGTGTAGTAGGAGGTATCTGTGGAAGGGGGCGAGTAAAATGAGCTGTTGTTCCCTATCCCAGCTGGATGCCAGGCATGGAGGAGGACAAGCAGAAGACAGATGTCCACTACAGGTCTCTGGATGGAGACGGTAACTTTAACTGGAGGTTCGTCTTCGGCTTTGATTATCTGCCTGCTGAACAACTCTGCCTCGTGTCCAAGAAGGTGAGGCTCGGCTGAACCATTGACCTTTTTTACCACAACTGCCTCATTAAAAATATTTTAGCCTCTTTTGTGGATAAAATTGTGCTCTTTCTTGGTCTTAATAGATTTTGTGTGATCACAAAAGACAGGTGAAAACACACAGGTAAAGATAATAATGAATCTTTTAAAACCTTTTTCAACAGGAACACTTCTGGAGTCTGGACCAAACAGAGTTCAGGATTCCACCCAAGATGATCGTTCAAATATGGGATAACGACAAATTCTCATTGGACGATTATCTCGGTAAGATGCTACGTTCAGGGCGTGTTTACCCGGAGACGTGACAGAACCTGACCACACAATAATCTATGATTCCAGGCACCCTGGAGCTGGACTTGCGTGACGTGGTTCCGCCAGCAAAGACACCAGAGAAGTGTTCTCTGGCCATGATGAATGATCTGGACGTTGGACACCCGCGCAAGTTGGAGAACACCAGGTCTCTGTTTGCTCAGAAGTCGGTCAGAGGCTGGTGGCCGTGCTCCATTGAACAGGATGGAAAGAAGGTGCTGGGTGTAAGTACGGTTTGGGTGTGGATCACCAGGAAACTCAGTGCATAACTACATTCCATCGTTGTTGCTTTTAGTTTTGAGGTATTATGCTAATGAGGATCTGTGTTTGTAGGGTAAAGTGGAGATGACCGTGGAAATCATACCTGAAACAGAAGCCGATGAGAGACCTGCGGGAAAAGCCAGAGACGAACCCAACATGAACCCAAAACTGGATCCTCCCAAGTAAGGACTCATCAGACCGAATGTGAAACCAAACATTTGCCTCCTTAAGAAACTATTGATTATTAGAAAACATCTCCAGACTATTAACGCCTCTTTCCGGCTCTCCTTCTCCAGACGCCCAGAAACCTCCTTCTTCTGGTTCACCAACCCATGTAAGACCATGAAGTTCATTGTCTGGAGACGTTTCAGGTGCCTCTTCATCGGACTCATCATCCTCATCATAGTGGTTCTCTTCATCGCCATCCTGTTGTACTCTTTACCGGTAAGGACAGACTTCTGTCGGTCAGAAGTTCTGAAATCATCAGCTCAGGATAATTGTGAGGTTGTGGTGTGGGCTTTTCTGACTGTGCTATTTCTTCTTCTTCAGAACTACATCTCGATGAAGATAGTGAAGCCTCTGGCATAGAGTTACTGTGGAGGAGGAGCAGGAACTGACAAGGACAAATGGAAATGTCTCCAGAATCATATTGAGCACAGTTACAAAACATCTCTGTTTAGTTTTTTTTATGCCTGAAGTGTTTTGATTACGGGGAAGGGGATGCTTGCACTGTTGCACGATTAGATCTACACATTTTACCATGAACACTTTGTCTTCACCGCTGAACTGTGACAGCAGGAAGGGGGCACCTGTGATTTGTTTCTGAACCACTGCTTCAAAGGCACTTTCTCACCACAGTCCTGTTACACTTTCAAAAGAGTAAACACACCGTGAAACAAGTATTTGATTACACAAATGAATTGGTATTTGGTGGTATATTTGTTACTGGGTTGCACAATGAAATAAGAGGTTTCTAATATTAATGCATGTTTGTACCTGAGGTGACAACTATTGATAGTTTCACTACTTTGTTCTGACAGGTCGATTAGACAGCATCACACCAGTGTGCACCAGGCTTTCTATCTTTACCTCTCACTATTTTCCTGCCAAAGATTTTTAACAGTCATGTCAAATGTGTCCATCTTCTGTATGTATAATTATATACTTGATATTCACCTGGTATTGGTATTTATTTTGTCCATGGGAGAGTACATGCGTGTAAGTGAAATGTTAGTTTCTAAAAGGCTCTTAATCGAACAGATGAGCTTTTAAATGATTATGAAAAGCAACATTTAACGTTCAGATGGGTACAACATGTACATGGATGATAAATCTCTAACCCATACTTTATCGTTTAGTGCAAATTATGAATATTTAGGACAATCACATAATGTATATAAAAATAGTTTGGGGCTTGCTGTTGGCTTTATTCTTCCTCTGAGGTGTGGTGTTTGCAGTGCTGCTGCAGGAAAGCCTCCACCTCTCCTCTCCGAGCCAGACTGTTGGCTTTACCCTGGAAACGTCCATTCTTGCCCGCCCCTTTCCCTTGGAGCATCTCCAACACCCTGGAGAACACAGACAATCATGCACAGTAATCAGACATGAACTCTGGGAAAACTGGGTGTAGACCTTTTCCAGAGTTTGTATTTCACATTTGAAGATTATGCGGAGGGGCTGCAAGAGGAGGTGCTGGAAAATGTACAGAGCAACTGACTCACATACAGCCCCTGTGGAAAATGTCTGTACTTCAGTGCATGTATAAAAGCAGTGATATGTCATCATACGTGGCAGTTGAAGCTACATAAATACTGGTCGGTGTCTCTTACCGCGGCCCCATCTCAGTCACTTGTCCACTGGGTCCAGCCAGCAGAAACAAACCAGGTCCCTTGTCTTCTCCAACAGTGAGGAAAACCAAGGTTTCCTACAAGCAGAAAAAATATAGGGTTCAATAAAACCTATTTCACTGTGTGAATGTGCAAATGCCAACAAATAAGGATGGGTTAAGATCATACCTCAGTGTTTAGTTCATTGGCAATTATATTCATGAACTCATTGTCACCCTCCTTCCTGTAGAAAGATAAACATCTCTCAGTTCTCAGTGGTTGGTTGAGGCCGAGTGTATTCTGCCCTTTTGAATATCTTACTTGTGTAAGGTGAAGAAGTTTCCTCTCTGGGGGTCGTTTTTAAAATTCTGGGCGATGAGGACGGCCATGTCTCGAAGCAGTGACAGGTTTGTCTGTAAAAGCCGTAGTGGTTAGAGTCGATCTGCCATGTGACACTGTGTGTGTCATTTAAAGGAACTCATAATGACCTCTTCTGGACATTACCAGGAATTACATCCTTCAATTGTCATTGTTGTCAAGCATGCATCAGCATGAGCGATAAATGCACAATCGTGAATCCTCTTACTTTCTGTAGCAGCTTTACAGATTTCTGCAGCTTGTCGACTGCCTCGACGTGTTCATCAGGTCCAGTCCTGTTGAATGGTAACAAAATCATTTTTTACTATTTTAAACTTCCTGTATCAGCTGGATTATATACTGATCACTTCACACGTACTTCAGGAGAGACACCAGCGAGCGCTCCGTGCTGTAGCATTTCTCAGCGTACTTCAATACTCTGTTTCCAGCTAGGAAGATCAAGTTGGTTTTGTTCTTCTTTCCTTTCTCAGTTCCCAGTAACTTGATTACCTAAAATACAGAAAAGTGTTTGATTATTAAAACCATTTCACCACCAATGTTTTGTCCATTTTCCAAGTCTGGGAAGCTTTTAAGATAACAAGAGAACAACAGAGATATTGGCAGTGTGAAAGAAGCAGACGGTCAAAAATGAACAGTGAAAGAGTGAAAAAATGAAGGAACCAAAACTGAAAGTGACACATCTATGAATTAGCAAACAGTGCCGCACCCAAACTCTGAATTTGTGTATTGGCCTGTGTTTGACATTTTACCTGGAGGTGACTGAGGTTCGACACGTGTGTCCCACAGCACATGTTGGCATCGATACCCTCGATATCAATGATCCGAATCGGCCCTGCATGGTCCTCTGGCAGCCCACGGCTCCTCACCTTGATCAAACCCACCAAACAATGTTTGTTTACTCATGACTTCTCATAGATAGAGTCGAAACATAATATTATAAAATCTAGTGCAATATCTTTACCTTTTCCACTGCAGGGTCGTCTATAGAGAGCAGCTGAACAGTGACAGGAACATGAGCTCTGATCTTCTCATTCACAACTTCCTCCAGAGCCTGGAGTTGCGCAGGCTTCACAGAGGGAGAGTCGAGCTCAATGGTGCTTCTCTGACGCCCCAGTTCCCTGAAGAGAAAACCCGCCAAACGAGACAAATAAACAAACAAGTCTAAAAGGGAAAAGAATCTGTGCGGTGGTGAATTACCAGGATGTGGTCTTGTGTCCGAACATCGACTCTGCCAATGCTGTGATCAAATGTTGACCTAAGAGAAGCAAAGAAGAGGAAGTGGATCTTAAAACAATACATGATCAGCCGCAGTCTCTTTAGTCTTGATTCTTACCTGAGTGTTGCTGCATGTGGTCGAACCTCCTCTCCCAGTCCACCTTCACACGCACCTCCTGGCTCACCTCCAGGGGGGAGGTCACAAAGTGCACGGCCTCTGCCCCCTGCCTCGTCACCCTCAAAACCGGGACATCTCCGATCAGCCCGTGGTCATCTGGCTGAAGGCCGAAACACCATGCAGAGAAACATTTCAGAGTTATATTATACTGTACGACTCACATGCTGATCACTTTGGAAAGAAAACGCCTCATTTGAAAAGATGATTGATATAAAAACAAATTACAAGCATACTTGTCCACCTCCCTCAGGAAACAAGACAGTGTCTTGGAGCTTGACGTTGAAGCCCTTGACGGTCTCTTTCTTCCCATTGACCTCATGCTTCAACTCAGCGGGACAGCAGGAAACGACGGAGGTGACAAACTACAGGGAAGGTAAGAAATAAAATAAAAACATGCCTCTTTGTGGAAATACTGGTTGGATTTTATACAGATCGAACAGTCATAACATATACATACACTTACAGTATATAGGCCATGGCCTTTATACAACCTCATTATACTGGGTGTATATAGATAGACTGATAAGAGTTTTTCACTGAACAGAAAGTATTACTCTGAAGTATCAAGTTTACGTTTAACAATCACTGCATGTACACACGTGATTAATACATTTTTAACTTTATAACTAACATAACTTGTGCGTCACACAACAGAAGCGTCCGCCTTTATAACTCTATGGTTTCACAACGTGTCGGTCCAGTTAGCTCGGGTGTTAGCCTGCTGTCATTAGCCACCGTGCTAACCGCGTCTGCGCACAACTTCCACCTGGTGTTTCATTATGAAATGGTTTGTCTCTGCTCGACGGTGTCCTACCTCCTGCAGGTAGCAGTCCCGTTGACACTGAAATGCCATAATGAAAAGGTTATGTGAAGAAACTCTGCAGCAGCAGCAGCACGAGTCAACACAATGATCAGCGATCAGCTGTCAGGGTGGTACGGCTACAGGCACGGTCCAAAATTAGTAACATCGACTTATAGAGCCGTTGATCTTTTTTTAGCCTGCTCGAACGTATTATTTATTTCTGAGTACATTAAACAATTGAATAATTAATAAATACACAAAACATGTAAAATGAATGTTAAATGAATTGTTTTTTAATCTATATATGAATAAAAAAAATCATCTAAATTAACTAAACAAAAAACAATACAATACATTCAGTATCAGGCCTGGCTGTGTTTAGGTGTTTTAAAAAGATATTTTCACCCATATGATTATGTGGATACATTTTCACTGAAGCAATTTAATTTGCCTCTTTGTGTTTCTCGTATTCATGCTCCATTATCAATTTGTTTTTCAAGCATACAAACAACAGATGACAGTTGATATAAAATTTTATTCAAGCTGACAATGAAATGTTAGTGTACAGTGGATAAACACAATAAATAACCTTGTAGAAAATGTCATATCATGTAGAAACAGTATTTTGGTGGAATCACATCATCAACAATATTACAAGCTTCAGCAAACCCAGAGACGAAGGTGTCTGAGTGACAGTGAGTCTCAATCAGACTGTGGAGGAGAAGAGAAGAACACAGACAATATCATCATTTAAAGTGTGAAATGTTTTCTTACACTCTAGCATGAAAATTAATGTATTTCTGCATGGCTTCATACATTACAGTTATAACTATTTTTAACCAGAGCTCTGTACTTACATCACTAAGATCTCCCATGTCCGGTGCCTGTCCTTTATTAGATGAAGCCATATCCTTGATCATCTGAAAAAAAAAACAACATATACTGTATGACAAAGAAATAACATGAATACTGTTCATTTAAGCACTTTGACATTATCAGAATGATCTGATCACATCACTTACATCCATGTATCTGTCATACTCTTCCTTCCCATCATCTTCCTCATTCTCCCAGTCCCTCCAGTTATCAAAGTCTACAGAAATCCAACTGGGCTGCAGAGATCAAGGTTAAAGGTAAGAATATACACACTGCTGTTTATTTAGCCTAGAGAGGCTGACAAAAGAACTTACCTTGCCCTCATCCTTCTGGAGACGCGGCCATGAATAATCAGGCTTCACTTTCCTAAGCAAGACGTTGATGGTGCGGTCATAGACTCTTTCTCTGGAGTCCTTTCATGCGGTAGATATTAGGAAGCATGGTTAGTCTATATTTAACATCTCACTGAATGTATATTTCCGCATATAATATTGAGCATATTGTGTCAAGTTTAAAAATGAGACAATTACATGGATTTGGATTTTTTCGTAGAAGTGCAGCTCATTGTAGAACACATCGTCTGTGTCATTTTTGCAGCTGTTTGTAAAGACAGGGTTCAGATTCACGATTCAGCACAACATGGACACAGTTTGTATTATTTTATCATTTCACACCCACAAAGAAATTGATCTTAAAAAAGTTTTCAGAAATCCCAGCTACAATAACTATCACACTAAAGAAAGCAAATGAAATAAATAGCATATAACTCACCACAAAATCAATTTGTCTGGCTGGATATCGACTTGGACATTTTTAGGTTTCTGCACATGGAAGTTGAGGGTGACATATTTCTTTCTGTCAAACCACACCACATGTGCTGGCTGACTGTGAAAAAAAAAAAAAAAAACTTAAGAATATAAGAATATAAACTTAAGAATATATATGACCATTTGTGTTAGTTTCCTTTAGCAAATAGTCAAAGGGAAATGGAAAGTGAAGCTCATGTTTTGTTCAGGATCAATAAAGTTAGTAGAAAGTCAGTTAGTATAAAAAAAGAGCTTGGCGGTACTTACCTCTCCTCTGGTCTGACAATTTTGGGCTTGTTCATTTTGATTCCTACACAGAACTAAAATAGAGACTACTTTCTTAGTCCTCTGTCTGTAAAAGTAAAAAGCTTGTACTCATGTGTTCGAGCTGTGTGCTCTGATGCAGTGACCAGGCCTTGCCAGCTATTTATAGAGCATTTGGTATCAGCTGCTGGCCTGACTTGCTCTGCCCTTTATAGTCTGTCAGTGGAACTCTCGAGAAAACAGCTGCATTTTTGGGGGTTTCGAATACCTCAGCCACCCCCCACTGCATGGGATCTTAACAGGGTGAAGGGGGGCACCAAAACATGGCAACAATCTAGAGATTTGAGAATGACAAAAGTTGAGACACATCTTATTGGAGCTATGGGAATCAGCTGCCATGGAAGTGTTATAATCAATCAACACTGGGCTAATATTACTACAGTAAAACTACCCAGTGCAGAAACAGAATAGAATTTTAATTCATATATACATAAGTAGAGATGCATAATCACATATTCTATACAATATTTCTTATCTATATATGTAAAGCACTAAACAGCGCCTCTCGCAGCACAGTATCGCCCCCTGCTGCTCTGGAGGTTTCCGGGGGCCACACGTCCCTCCCCGGAAGTACAATTCCGCGCTCCGCCTGTGAAGGATGTGGCGCGATCACATCCTGGCAACGCTGTGTACACAAACTTGCTTTCTAAAATGATGAAAAATCAATAATTAGTTACCTTTCTATTTTTTTTACGTCAGTGCTGGGAGATTTATCACGTTCTATTCTTCAGGTTCACCGGGAGTAGCGATCATCGAGGTGGAAATGCCCCGCAGACGACAAGTAAGAACAAATGTAGGTCGCCGAGGAGGGAGACGTTAGCCGAGTTAGCACCAATGTTCAGGGAGAGGGTTCCGCCATATTCCATTCAATAATCCGACAATTTAACACGCTAAACGCCTGCTGTCGGGTACGTTAGTTGTACTCACAGAACGAGTTTTGGGCATAGATATCAGTCAAAAGTCACATTCGTTTGTTACATTCGAATTGTGGACAATTTATGAATAATTTCAGCTGGGCGGTAACAAGCAGCTCAACCAAATCTCAAACTGTAACATGTATATTATTGGATTAAAACGAAGCCTTTTTGGCGCTGCATTTTTCGAACGGAGCACAACACCACAACACTTGCTCCCAGTTGATTAAAATATTATTATCGCAGATGGAAGCAGTCACAAAAATGCACTGCGTCTTAAATTCACAGATTTACCAATGTAGTCTGGTGCTTTAGCCCATCAGCCGTATGGGACAACGGGGCTAACGTTCCCGGCTATGTTAACAACAATAATAAGCGGTTGTTGAGGTGCTGACCAGGTTTAGCTGCTTATCTGATTGTAGACTATTGTTTTTTACCTCATTAATCTAGGGTCGGTTGCTCTTTTAAAAGTAGCAATTGCTAACTGTAGGGACGTGTTGTATAACATTAGCCGCAGCTGATCTTAGCTTAAACTAGCAACAATCATAGCTAACCTCAAGGAGCTGTCAGATATCGGTGGTCTTTCACGATCAGAGATAGCGAGAGAACAACGGGGTGAAATCATTTGTGTATCTGCAATTATAAGCACATAATCAATAATTTCAAGCAACCCCTAGTGTTTTCATGTGAGATCTTCACCAGATTCAATGTTACTCAATGGTTATTAGGAATAAATGTAGCATGGCTCTCATTTCATTGTCCCCCCTCTGATAGAGACACATGCCCGGGAGTGGTTCAGATGGAACTGAAGACTCTGACTCCTCTGCCGAGAGAGAGCAGACCAACAGCTCAGAGAGTGATGGAAACATGCCCAAGAGACAGCGTCTCACCAGAGCCTCCACACGTCTTAGCCAAAGCTCTCAGGGTGGGCCGACATGTTCACGTAATATAAATCACGCTCTTCTTCAGTCTTCTTAGCCCTTTCCTCAACGTGGCGTTTGTTTGACTCCTGTCACTTCAGATGCTCCGGACTTGAAACGAGCTGCGGAACATGATGAATCTCCGCCATTGACGCCCACAGGAAATGCCCCGTCCTCAGAATCTGAGCTGGACATCTCCAGCCCCAATGCATCTCACGATGAGGGCCAGGCCAAAGACCAAGCCAACAGGGACTCTGATAAAGACCTCTCCCATCGACCCAAGCGCCGCCGCTGTCACGAGACCTACAACTTTAACATGAAATGCCCCACGCCGGGGTGTAACTCTCTTGGTAAAGCATCTGCTATTAAACAAATTTGATGGATTTTTGAATTGTATTCTGGGAGTGTTTATCACAATATTTTAACATTCTTTTTTCTGTTTGCTCAGGTCACCTCACAGGGAAACATGAGCGTCATTTTGCTGTATCAGGTTGTCCTCTTTACCACAATCTTTCCGCTGATGAATGCAAGGTGATTATCTCGAAATTAGTTATTTCATTTAGCCTTTTGCCATAGAAACCCATCAGTATATGACATGTGATATTAATACATGCTTCTTACGTTATGCCATGAGTAAGTTGCCTCATCATTTCAGGTGAAAGCTATCAGTCGTGACAAACAAGAAGAGGAGATGAAAGCACAGGAAGAAAACCAATCACGCCATGCAACTCGTCACCAGGTATTGGCTTTTTTTAAAGTTCTTGTGACAAATGTCCTCAACCTGTGATGTGTATATTTCTGTATATATGTGTGTACAGATCTTTCAATTTACTGCATAGTAAAATCATAGCTTTGGTGGTTGCCTAGCAACACCGCAGTGTAGGCTTCAGCGTCAAAGGCAACGCAGTGTTCCCTCTATTTTAATATCTGCAAAACACACACTGTCTGCAGCTTCTCTTTTCCACCCAGTGTCAGGTGTTATTGGCCAGCTCATTTCTCTGTTTTGCTTTTCAGACACCAACATCGAAACAGAGCAAATACAAAGAGCAGGTGGCCGAGATCAGGAAGGGGAGAAACGCTTCACTGCAGAAGGAGCAGAAAGAAAAGCACATGGTACATCACCTGCATTCACCGTACTTGTACATTTCAACTGTACAATTCACTATTTTTTAATCTGTATTGCATTTTATACTGTTGCTGGTATTTTCTCTCACCCCTATACCACCTCCTGACCCACAGGAGCATCGGCAGACGCACAGCAACACCAGAGAACCCCTGCTGGAGAACATCACCAGTGAATATGACCTGGAACTTTTCAGAAAAGCTCAGGCGCGTGCATCTGAGGACCTGGTAATGGGCAGCTTTGCATTTTTTATCAGTTGTGTCATTAATATCAAATCATTTCTAAGGAATCCAGTTGCATTTTAAAAACGTGTCTACCGTCTGACAGGAAAAGCTGCGTATCCAGGGTCAGATCACAGAGGGCAGCAACATGATCAAAACCATCCTGTTTGGCCGCTACGAGCTGGACACCTGGTACCACTCACCCTATCCGGAGGAGTATGCACGTCTCGGCCGTCTCTACGTCTGCGAGTTCTGCCTCAAGTACATGAAGAGCCAGACTATCCTCAGGCGGCACATGGTGAGAGCAAGAATTGTTTTAGTTATGTCTGCTCCTTTTCAAATGATCAAAGCCAGAAAGAGAGTTATTAATCCTGATGTGCTTTCTCAGGCAAAGTGTGTGTGGAAGCATCCTCCAGGAGATGAGGTTTACAGAAAGGGAGCGATATCGGTCTTTGAAGTGGATGGTAAAAAGAACAAGGTAAGAAAACTCAGATATGAACTCCATCCCGTTTCTGTTTTGTGTCGTATGCACCCTGTGAAACAAGTATCGCTGTAACTTCCAGTCTTATGACACTAATGTAATCATGCATTCCCCAGATCTACTGCCAGAACCTGTGTTTACTAGCCAAACTTTTCCTGGACCACAAAACGCTGTATTATGACGTGGAGCCGTTTCTCTTCTACGTCATGACCGAGGCCGACAACACTGGCTGCCATTTAGTGGGATACTTTTCTAAGGTGAACGATTTATGATGCAACACAATTTAGTCATTTGTCGTGTTTGTATGCAGGAGGATCTAAAACCGTTTTTACCTCTTTTTTCATTTGAAGGAGAAGAATTCTTTCCTGAATTACAACGTGTCCTGTATCCTGACCATGCCGCAGTACATGAGGCAGGGCTTTGGAAAAATGCTCATTGACTTCAGTATGTACATGTCATTTTTATTCCCAATTCATGTACAGTCGACAGCAGTGATGGATTCACTAGACGTGCTCTTGTCCTTTAGGCTACCTTTTGTCCAAAGTGGAAGAGAAGGTGGGCTCACCAGAGAGGCCTCTGTCTGATCTGGGCCTTATCAGCTACCGTAGCTACTGGAAGGAGGTGCTGCTCAGATACATGTACAACTTTCAAGGCAAAGAGATCTCCATCAAAGGTGAGACCATAGGATTCGTGTGCAGGTTTTCTGTGTTTGTGCCTGTAACTTAATGTCGGTAAATACGTATTCAGACGTTTTCAAATGAGTTTACTGTTGAAATGTGTGTGTGTGATGCGCAGAGATCAGTCAGGAGACTGCCGTGAATCCGGTGGACATCGTGAGCACCCTGCAGTCTCTTCAGATGCTCAAGTACTGGAAGGGAAAGCACTTGGTGTTGAAGCGACAGGTAAGATGCTCTGTGGTTCCGGAAGTTTATCCTCTCTTTCAGTGATGTCATTGTCAAAAAAATGTTAATATCATGGGCTTTATATAAACACAGAAAGGCTCCCAGAAATGAAACCCAATCATCTGGATTGCTTCCTGGTGGCTGGTTTTAGTATAGATCATAAATCCTGCCTGCTTCTAAAAAGTGTCAAACATGTCTGAAAGACATTTGCGTTATTTTAAATAGCTCTTATTACGTTGAAGTTTGCCCAGATGCTGGTTCAGCTGGCAGCTTTGGTTCGGATTATTCATTTCGTGCTGTGAAAATGAGGCGGAATGCCCTGATTGACAGCCGAGTCTGTCCCGCGGTCGATCACACGCGTGTATTAGCGGGATCCCTCGATGCCATGCTCCGCTCCGCTCCGCCCTCACCACCGATTGCGCTTCGGCTCCAAATGGCATCAAAAGCCGAAGACGGTGGCTCCTGCATCCGGGATTATTTTGGCTTCAATTTTGCACAACAGGAGGAAGTGGAGACACATTTTCCAACCATGGATTTATTAATCCGCGGTTAATGTGAGTTCATATTACAAAATACACACATTTAAATTGAAAATCAGAAGCATTTATTTTAAGATTAACAGGTCATTTAACTATGACAGACCTGAGTTGAACTTTTCTAATGTAATTTAAAATATTTTGATAATTATGCGTCCTTATATGAATATGATAAAACAACAATGGCAGTTTGTGTTTTTTTTTTTGTTTTTTTTTTTCCTGTGTTTTTGACGACTCTTCTCTTTCTTGCAGGACCTGATCGATGAGTGGAAAGCGAAGGAGATCAAGCGAGGCAACAGCAACAAAACCATTGACCCCAGCTCTTTAAAGTGGACCCCTCCCAAAGGGACATGAGCACTAAGAACCTCAGGCTACTGAACAAACTCACCTCCAGCCTCACCAGCCACAAGTAGCCTCGACCTCTGAACTGTCAATGAAGATCAGTGTTTCCTCTCAGTTTTTTTTTTTTTTTTAATTCTCATGCTTACATCTGCTTCTTTTTGTCATGAAACCTTTTTTAACTTTTATATTTTACTTCCATTCATATTTTCAGCACCATACGTTCAAAGTTGAATGATCCTTTACTCCGATATCGTCAAACAGTCAATGGTAGAAACTCTGTTTGTCCTGTTTGTTTTAAAACTGTCAACCAAGCTTTGAATGTTAAATGATAAATGGTCCAGTGTGGTGGATAACATGAATGTTCTGCTTTATTCATGCAAAAAAAAAACAATTAGGATACATACCTATATTTGGCAGATGGTTATTTTTTTATTTCTTTTAAGAAATGTGCATTTTGAAGATGGTTGTTACTTAAGTTTGGGATTAATACAGTCATTGTGAGCATGAACTGGAGCTGCAGGCAGAGTCAAGGAGTCTGATATATGCAGCGTCTTCTTTGGTGTAAAATTGTATAGATCATAGTAATGTGTACCCCCCCCCCTTAACTCCATCAATACAGGATGTGGATCCATTCCTCAGATGAACCTGCCAAATAACGGATTCAGATATTTTTAATTTGCTAAGAATCTGATGGAAATAACGACAATACCACTGCGAGAATGCACATACAAATAATGCAACCTCAGGTTTTTCTATACGGATACAATCATACCATGCTTGTGTGGTTTCTCGGAAACATCGATCCCGGTGGTTGTTGCAGACGGATTTATTCTGGTTAAAGACTCTGTAACAAAAGCAGAACACGGTTCTTTGGGATTATCTTTGCCTTGTACTTTGGATTATAGCTGTTAAATGTGTATTATGGATTTGATATTTTTTAATATCAATAAAGCTGCATTGTTATTTTGAACTGATTCAGATGTTGTTTGTTTTTACCATCACTGGAGAGGCTTCTTCCCATCAGGCCTACGAATGTCTCCCCTTTATTCCCTGAGAGGGGAAGGACAAGGAACACGGTGGTGTGGTCAGAATTTAAACTTAATGCCATCATGAGAAACCAGAAATTACTTTTGTTTTAATATTCTTACGTCGATTAACTTTGAAAGGTTTCTTTACACCTGTGGGGTTAGAAGAACGAAAGAAAAGACTTATGGTTACAGTGCATCATTTGATTTCAAGTGTTTATATGTGGAGTTTTTTGAAGATTCCACCTGAGCGTTTTCCCATGAGTCCGTAGAAGCGGAGCGCTTTAGCTCTCTTCATCAGGGAGGCTACCAGGTGGCTCACATCTGTTTCCATCGGTGTCTGAGAATCGTCCTAACAGATAGTACGTTCAACAAAGAAAATTGAAATACAATTATTTTAGCTCAAAATATTTCCCAAACGGTGAAATCCCAGAATGTTGAATCTAGTTCAGAGTATTCTACAATTTCTCCAAAGACTCGTTTCTCCTGCTAAAACAGATGAGTGACGCTAACCTGCCAGTCTGTAGACAGTCGTCTCTCCTCCTCCACACTGGCGGTGTGCAGTCCCTGACAGGTTTGCAACAAAGTGCAAAAAGTCACAACAGCCAGCTGCATCTTCCATGTATCCATTTCTTCTCCGAACCCCAAAAAGTTGTGTCTGATTATCTTGAATCTAGATAAAAAAAATGTCTAATGTATATATTTTCTGCAGTAGCTAAAAACAGTGCTGAAGGGATGTGGTCCAGTGGTACTCTGTGTATCCACGCTGCAGCAGGGGGCATTTATATATTTGTACCCCGACTGTTAGACTCCTCCCCACTAAATATGACCACGCGCTATTCTTCCTTCCGTCAAAAACCTTCCGATTTGTTGTACCGCAGCATTTTAAATCTCTATAACATGTCTATTATTTGCAGCCATCACATATGAAACCTTGACTTGCGTATTAGTGAATTAAAGAGGCTTGATAAAGCTGTATTTCTCCAGCTATCCTCTGAAAGATTTTATCGACAGTCTCAAATTCAAAGCAAAGTATAATAAAGCTTAAATATTTACATTGCACAAGCGTTCGCCTTTCATGTGCGCGTTTATTGGCAGCTTCACTGCTGTTGGTCTAAAAATGCAACTCATTTGAGACCTTGTGATGTGTACGTGCTTCTTTGATATGGTGGACGGCCGGGGCAGGACGCGTGGGAGCGTCGGGCCGTGCTTTTGCAAATATCAGTGTCTGCTTTGAAGGTAGAGCTTTATTGGTGCCTGACTGCTGCCTCTGGATTTATTGGACAGACAACACAGATGTGACCTCTGGATGTAGATACCAGGTAATGGTCAAGTGTTGTCTGAATTTGCTTCTTCTGCTAAGTTGATATCTACATTTTTTTTTGACTCCGTACTATTAATATACCATCTCTTGAGACAGTTACAGTGTTGTTAAACCCCTCCATGATAGCTGAGCTCTTTACCCCAACACTGGCTATAGAAATGTCTGGAGAGGCAATTACTTGACGTTTTGTGTGCGCCGTGAGGACGCCTCCTCCAAACAAAGCTGGCATGAGCATCACATGCTTTGATCCGGGCACAGGTGCTTTGGAAAAAGCAAGAAAGGCTCGGGACAATTAAAAGCAATTACACATGAACATCCCTCGAGTGCACGGCTAATGTAAAGTGCAGAATCAAAAGAAATCAGAGGCACAATATTTGCATATGAACTGGCTGAGTCACAAAGAGCTGCCACGATGACAGAACATTATTTCCATGTGACGCAGCAGAGCGGAGCGGCCGGGTGTGGGCGCTCACTGCTGGTGATTCACCGCAGGGCGTCTGATCCTGTTCACCTTCATCTTACGTGACTCTTCAAGGGCCTTTTTTTTGTTGGATGATTAATCTGATGTGATTTCAAGAGAGACACGTCCCCTTGATTTGATGAATTTAGCATGTTAAACAGTAGCAGCGCATCACAAGTTGAGGATTTGGACTTTGAATGTATTGAGGTTTCAGGAGGCTTTTACTGCCTCTGAAGAAATATTATTCTGAGATAGTCTGCAGGTTAAGTGTGAAACAGCAGTGTGTCTGTTTTACAACTTAATCGAGTGTAACACCAAATCAGTCAAGTAGGCTGGCTTCAATTGATGCGTTCAGTCATTTTCATGGAAGCACATTTTATCTGCATCATCACAAAGATTTACACCACGAGTCCAAACATCTTTCTTTGACTTACAGACACTAATTCACTTACACTGCAACTGAAATGCCATCAACTTTATTACCCCGATCTTCAGCAGACAGAGAAATTGAACATGACAGACACTAATTCCGAATCTGCAAATAATTGTTTTGTGGTCTCAACTTAAAAGAAACCATGATCTTTCCCATTCTCGGCTTCTGTGTTATAACTGCCTTCATATGGCCTGAATAAAGCCCCATTGTCAATTTAACAGTCACTGAACAACTGTTCTATTTATTGGTCTTCATCACACCATGGGAGATGAAGGTAGATACAGATAACAGAAACAAGCGAGGAGCCAAGGGCCATAATCTCCTGTTGATGGACACCTTGTTATCAGATGAGCCGATGTGGTGACTTCAGTTCGGATGCCTGATATCATCAGCCCTCGGCTTAACAGAGCGGCTTTAAGGACGAGTCTCAGGCCCGCTATCTCCACACAATCAGAATCCGTCTTAACACTGACAAATGATTCCATTCATGGGACTAAGTGGTCTTAACCGGAGCTGGCCAGTGGAGGAAGTGTTGTGTGCTCTGCACTTATAGCATACAATAGAGACTGTTCATGAACATTCAGTTAAACATCCAACATGCAGTAAAAAGAAACCCCCTCAAAGTGGAGGGAATTGCTAAAGCCAGAAAAGAATAATTTTGTCTTCAATATATATATATAAGAAATCGAAACAGAAG
The DNA here is from genome assembly GCA_016785235.1 of Pseudorhombus dupliciocellatus. Taxonomy (NCBI): domain Eukaryota; kingdom Metazoa; phylum Chordata; class Actinopteri; order Pleuronectiformes; family Paralichthyidae; genus Pseudorhombus; species Pseudorhombus dupliciocellatus. The sequence goes on from JAFBJW010000025.1 coordinate 233,427, forward strand.
AAATGAGGAGACAGTCTACATCACAAACATATATATTTCATATGTGTATGAGATGCTTTCAGGATGTACTATACAATTAAAATAAATATCTTTGGTAGTCGATAGTTTGTAATTCCCAGCTCTCATATTTAACTGCCATGATCATATTTACTATTTGAAGGAATTTCACATGAATGCAATTGAAATTTAAACCACAGACTCTAATAAATAAAAAGAAGAAGAAATTGAAGAGAATCATCAGATCCAAATTAGGAGGCTTCTCATTGTAGTACAATTGTTGTACAACTCAGGGAATGAGGTATACATTTACAGGTGAACCCTCTTAATGTATACGTTTAAACATATGTGTAAAGTAACTGATTCCGATTATAAAGTAGTATACGTGAGGTCTATCTACCTCTACAGTCAGGGACATATTGCATTGTGTCCAGCAGGTGGCAGTGCTCTCTTACTAATGAACCGCAGCGCTCCTGCGTCGCCGCCAAACGTCTGCCAACACCTCACTGGAGACGCACATGATGAATCTATTTCGTGTTTGCTTGTTTTGTCTGTTTGCTCCGCTGACACATTCAAAAGTGAATGTGCATTGTCTCGGGTTAGGGACAATGTGACACACATTATGATTTGTCTTTTGATTCTTGTGGTTCATTGGTGTTTTGTTTTGTACGTTTTAAAATTGAAACTTTCAGTTGTCAGCTTGCAATATTTTTTTATTATTACTTTTGTTTTGCCACCACAAAGAAATCTGGATATTTGTTGTGGCTCACAGTGAACTGGAAAAGTTCTCACTATATTAAATCACTCCCATTAAAAGATGAAAACCTTGTCGCTGCAAAATTCTTGTTTGGCGAGAATAAAGCAAAACTTGGGGCTAAATGACATCTTCTGTGACCACAATAGGCACAATACAGACTGGGGGGGACTTTCAAAATTAGCATCACAAAACCATCATTACAGGAGATGATGCTGATCTGAAACTGGTTCAGATCTACAGCACAGACCCTGACAAGATGAGGCAGCAAACAAAGACAAATCAATATATTTCTTCCTATCAGGTGCAACACAAACACCTGGAACCGATAACCATCCGTCTGCTTCAACTTCAGCGGAATGTATGTAGCGGACTAATTGTTTTCATGTAAAGCCTTGAATACCAGACTAGATCAGAATAGAATAGGAGTATGTCCGTACAATGGTAGACAAGTAACTTTGTTTGCTAGTCTGAATGGCTCCTCGCTCTCTTGCTCCTTGAGTTGTTTTTCCCGTTTGGTGCCCTGTGGCACTTTAGTGTGGTTTTTCTAGAGAGGCATAAATTTGGCTCTTCAAGGCTCCCTGAGAATGAAATACCACTGTCTGTCTCTGCATGCTCAGACTGGGGGCTTTGGGCTCTTTCTGTCGTGGTGGTTCTGCCTCTATGGATCCAGCAGTGTGGCTGTCATGGCTGCATCGTAAAGAGGAGCATGAGAATATATCTTGTGCGATATTGACTTTCTCTCAAGGAGCGGCAGGTGATAAAGGCACCCCCCACCCCGCCTGGGCACAGAGGCATCGGCAGCTCGTGTCAGATGTCTTATCGGGGCCGTCACGCTCTTTTGGAGGTGATGTCAGGTGGCGGAGGTCCATTGAAGCCTCCTCAAACACAAACAGGAACAAGCACACTTGTGCTGAGAGGCCTGTGGTAGGCACAGCCAGTTGTTTGCTTTGAACTTATTAAAAAATCTCTGTGATGCGTTCGTGTTTCGTCATTGTGTCATGAGGTGCTCGGTAAAATACCGCCGTGTCCTCGCTGCTGTTACTTATCCAGAAGGAGCTAATTGTTTGCTTTGAAGTTATTATTAAAAAGCAGCGTTATCTCATAAGGAGAGGTTCCCCAAAATGCCATCATGTCCTTTATGTAACTGTTCTGGCATCACTTCCTGCATCGTTGATTGGTCTTTTAATGGGGTTATTGTATTTGAGTACTTTCAAGTTTGTACATATGAACAATTACAAAGTCCCACTTTAAGCTGTTATTACTTTGTCACCACTGGATGTTGTTATGTATTCTTTGTATGGCAAATAATCTACTTCAAAGGACTAGATTGGCTGACCTTTGTTTATTTGGGTCATTTGAGACATTAAATAATTATTCAACTTGAAAGGCAGTAATTGGATAAGTACAACTTGTCCTTTTGTTGCTAGATGAGGAGACTTGAACCACTCCTGTTTCTAAATAAGAGCTACAACTTGTCAACTGCTATGTAACCTTCAGTCAAAGACTAGAAAAGAGGAAACCCTTTAGAATAATGTCCTTATTTTCAGTTGAAAACATTCAGATATTGAAATAGAAATATTATAAATACTAGTTTGACACATGTGACATTGGTCACGCTTGGTCCAACTTCCTGTCCCTAACATGGAGGAGGGGGTTTACGATGTCAACTGCAGCCAGCCACCAGGTGGCTACTGAGATGCTTTACTTTAAGGTGCAGTCATGTCATCGACATAAGAAGTATTCATACAGTTGATTCAACAAATAATTAAAAATAATTAAAGCACATTCTAATTAATCAGCATTCCATGGACAGCCTGAGGGTTGCTTTGCCCTTTTTCTGAAATGATCAGGCCCTTAAGCTAACTTCATACATTCCTTTAATAAGCATCATCCTCGCCGTTTCAGTTCATTTTGCTCAGCTAAGTTCCTGTGGCCCGAGTCCTAACCCTCGATGTACGCACATGGGAGTGGTGTCAGCCGGCAAATGAAAGTAATTATTTCCTGAAATGTTGACTGTTTTCTTGAAATCTCATCCCTTATTCGTTAAGTGGGTCATTGATATGCTGGATCCCTTTTTTTTTCCCAGCGTAATTGTTTGTTGTCTTTTCATAGCTTCACTACAGTGCTCATCTGTTGGTTCTTAGGTCAGAACCCACGGGTCCCCGGAGGCCCATAATTGGCCACGTTAGTGATGTTCTTGTTTGCTGGGCTCTTGTGGCTTCTTCGACACTCTCAGCCTATGGTAAGGCCTCGCTCAGTCAGATGTGCTTACTTTGTAGAGGAGCCAATCACCAATTCATTCCCAAAGCCTCAGAGGTTCAAAAGCCAAGTGCATAATTGCCCCTTAAATCAATCTGCAAATTTCGCGGTATCCGAGCTGCAAACAGTTGGCCTGGAATCATTTATTCACGAGGAAAGGCTCTACATGGTATGTATTTAGAGTTGCAGGGAGAGCGTCCTGGAGAAAATTACATTTGAGTCAGGGAAGATACGTTGAATTATGGCCCTGTGGTTTACATACATTTCGCATTCATCCGAGCACAATCCCGTTACCATTTGTTCAACCTTTATGTGTATCATTGTGTTTCGGCGGTTCCGATGGCGGTGCAGGCCACACAGCGAGAACTCTGCGTCTCAGAGGTTCCCCCACGTCGTTCCAGATTTTTTTTTTTCCCCCTTCAATCCATCTTCATAAGCTTCAGTCGGCTGCTGTTGTGCGAGAGACATAAGAGGCAGACAGTGTGGTTGCAGAAGTGTCACCTTTAAAAAACAGACGGGACTCATCCTCGTCAGTCTCTCTACCTTAATAACAGCTTACACACACACACACACACACTTTGATGCCAAGGGCTTTACGAGTACTGTTTAATGCGTACCGTCCTCCTCCCTCTTTCTCCGTCTCTCTTTTGCCTTTTCTGTCTCTACCTCCTTCTTCCTCCTTCTCTCCCTCTCTCTCTTTCTCTTTCTCTCTCTCTCTCTCTCCCTCCCTGTCTCCTTACTACCTCCTCCTCCTCCTCCTCCTCCTCCCTGCTGTATTTGCAGGCAGCTTTAGTGCCAGACACCCTGAGGCAGCGGTAGCGCCAGCGAGTCTTCCCACCTCTGTTTTTGTGGTGGGAGATGACATGTCAAAGCTTTGAAGGGCAGGGGAAGGGAGGGAGAGGGGGAGGGAACGGGAAGAGAAGGAGGGAGCAGCACATCACTCGGCGTGGAGGAAAAGCAAGGGACCCAGTGAGAATGTCATGTGGCCTGCAGTACAGCCCAGATATTCTCTTTCTCTCTTTCTTGGACCGTCTATGTGGGCAGGCAGGAATGGCGACAGGAAGCCACCCCCCCCTCCTCTTCCCCTCATCCTCCCCTAGCCTCCTTCAGCTCTTCACTCACTCACTCACTCCACACGAATCCCCCCGCTTCACCACCCCCTTTTTTTCCTCTTCTCCATCACACCTTCCACTCACGCTCCTTCTCCTTCCCTTTTCCGGGCCCTGCAGTTTCGGTTGTATGTAATTCCTCCAAACGAACATTTCATTCCTCCCCCCCTTCTTTCGTTGCCTCTGTCTCTCTCACCTGCAGGCGTGCCTGTGCATCATAACTCACCCGGTGGTGAAGTTTGCTGAGGTGTGCGGAGGTGTAAACTGTGACTGAGTGGCAGACAAAACATGTTTGACTTTAGATCCTTAGCCATTACTCATCCACCAGTAGTTTTCCAAGGGTGTCACTTCCACGAAAGTTAAAGTTGATCAGTTTCACGTGAAATAACACACTCAACGGAGCAGTGGAATACAAAGCCTCATGAAATACCTCCAACTGTGGGCTGTGAGGTGTTTACATCTCCACTGAAGGAATGCTGTGGTTGTGTACTAATTTGTGTATCAGAGCAGCGGGATTATTACTGAGGCAAACCGGACGGGGCCACACAGAAGTGGTCAAACCTCCCCTCCTCAGGGAACGAGGGTGTCGTTTGTTTGACTCGAAAAACACGAGACGGCAATTTCTCCCAGTGAAGCAAGTGAAATGATGAAAGGGAAACAGAAGCCTCGGCTGGGGCATAAAAAAAGTTTCCGCCAACTTTGATACGAGCCTCAGATGGCACTTCAACCATACCTGCCGTGTCTTATGTGGCTGCCGCCTCACCTGTGTTCTTTCAAAGCGATCGCACTGAAGTTGCACATTGTAAAACAACCTCGAAAAACAGGGACTTTCAGATGGTTCCCTTCAAACTACAGAGCGGAGATAAACCAATCAGAGCCCAAAGAGCCGCCAAACCACTTTTTATTTTTTAGCCCAAATGAGGGTGTAGGACTTTTCAGATCAACAAAGACAGAACAGGATCAGTAGCAGGCAAATATCCTGAAGATAAAAAACAAAACAAAAGTAAGAGTAAGATGCCTTTTCTGCCTTAGATGAGCTCAGGCGATGCCGAAACGTGCGTGTTTGCCTTTGTGTTTGTCTCGCCCTATGACACATTATTTGTGTTTGCATTCGTTTGTATGGATTGTATCACTGCCGGCCAGTTTGATATTTCGAGTCATTACCAGCGTCAGAAAGGGAAGAGATTACAGGGTTCTGCGGCAATAACACACACTATTAGCAAGACAAGGTGTTATTATGCCTCTGGTGTCAGGTGAGTTGTCAGAGCAGTCTGTGTCATGCGTACAATTGCTGGATCAGCAGGCGGACTCAGTAACAAGTGAGTAAGACAAACACATTAACAAAGAGCTCTCCGGCCTATAAATCTTCACTGTGAGTTGGGATTTTAATTTTCTGCTTTGCCGTTTGAAGCTCTTGATTGATGTTAACACAGCGTGACATTTTCTGATGCCTGGCTGTGTAACTTGTCATCACATTACAGCACTGTTGTTTGGTTAAAGAAAACTACTGTTACAGTGCAGGTTTTTTTTTTCCTCTCTCTCTCACTTTCAGGTTTTTCAAAATTTTCAATGAGAACGTTTCCCTTTTCAGTACACCGAGTGTGTTAAAAGCATTAAGAAAATGCTCACAGCCGCAAATGTGAATGAGCACATAAATTTCGTCTGCCCCCCTTTTTTTTTTCTCTCCCCCTCTGTCTTTCTTGTTGCGTCTAAATTTTCCATGCCTGGCCTCCCTACTGCTGAGAGTGCTGTTCCTCGAAGCCGCAGTGTATTTTGAAGCAAGGTCGGGAGAGAGCCAGAGGCTCCAAAATCAGGCACAAGACTCCCAGTGTTCCACTGTTCGGCTTGCTCTTGGCACCGGCTCCCGACCAGAGAGGTCTAGCTAGCCACAGCCACTGTGTATGTGTGTGTTTGTGTGTGAACATATATAGCCCTCCCCCATCCCAACTTCTAAACCTATATAGAAATAGCTTGGGTTGTCTAATGTATGGGTTCTCCCACATAAAACGCAGCACCTAGGTGTGAGTCAGAAAGGGCTTGAGCAAAGTTTCTGTTGGAAGACTTGTACGTTTTTGTTGTACCCCCCAATCCTTCAATAGTAATGCATATATGTAATTGAAGTGGAGGTGGGTCCAGATGTACTGGAGTTTGACAAATCTGAACACACAAGCAATTCAGGGGAGCTCTTCTAAATTGGTTCCATTCCTTGGCTGACAGTGGTGAGGTCATCCCCCATAGAAACAAAGTCTGGAGCTGGTGATTCTGACAATGATCAAATTTCATACTTTCCCTGCTGCTGTCATTATAGGCCATCATAGAAAATGTCAAGTCTTCACAGGAGGATAGTCTGTCATCAAACATAACCTGTTCTGAAAGATGGACCTACAGCAGTCGGCCAAAAAAAAAGTGTTGGGGAGGGGGTGGAGGTAGGACCACACATCAGAAACCTCACACGCGATTAACACATATGGATCTGACATTAATCCTGAAGGTTCCTTTACGTATGTCAATGGAAAGCCATCCATCTGTCTTCGTCCTCAGACGGAATATCCACCCGGGGTCTGGAAGTCTAGGACGCAACACGCAAAACCACAGCGAATATAAATAAATGGCTGTATTTCTCTCTCTGCTTTTGTCTGGTCAGGACACTCATCCAAGAGCCTGCCAAGTTGTTCATCTACATTTGGGTTTGGCTGTTCCCCTCTCCCGACAGCTAAGGCCGGGCCAAACCACAGGAAAAGGAAGCGAAAGGTCCTCTCTGAAGGGCTTATAAAATATTGTCCTGGGTAAAAATGGCCAATGTGAATGGCAACATTCAGTCCCTCCACTGCAAACAAAAGGCCTTTGAAGCAGAGACACCAGTAGGAGCTGCTGGTTTTGCTCCCTTTGTTGCCCAAAACTTTGTGTTTTACTGGTTTTCATAGTTCATTCCTATTTCTAGTAAGTGCCTTGTGTTTCCTGGCAGAGACACGGTTCATGATAAAGTGTAATAACCGTACATTAACTGTTTATTGGCATAGTTCTGGTTTCAAATGACCTGGAAATACCATTGAATATAAGAATTGTCAGCACTATCCCTGCATACAGAGCCATTTCTATTACACATTACTCAGATTCTAAACCCTTGGAAATAAATACTTTGTTTAGTTATAATATGTCAGGAGGATTTTCTCAACCGGTGACTCTAGTTACATACTATTTGAACTTCCACAGTTTAATCTGATATCAGTCAAGCGGGGCTGGAACGTCCCTGCCTCAAATCCACAAAGCTTCTGGGAAAATCTTAGTTCAGAGGATGGGATTCGCTTATACTTTGGACTTGCCTTTGAGCAAGACATCCAAACCCTCAACTTTCTCCAGTGGAGCTACTAGGTTGCTAAAATTCCAATTACTCTGTGGGCAACATTGTGCCAGATGGTTGTGTATATTAAAAATATGGAACATTTACACATTTTTACAAGTGTCCTGAGAGAGAGTCAGAAGCAGATCCAGGGTGGGGATCGGGTGGGAATCTGATTGGCCCTTGAGGAACCCCACTTGTCAATAATTCCTCAAGATTTAATTTTTGTTTGAATGAGAAATAAAATATGTCCAACGTCTGTAATTCAAACTACAGAGTTAATAGTTAAAGGAGGACTTGAATGTGGCCCCTGTATGACCTCTGATTTAGAAACACCCCGCCATTGCAGAGAGTTTATTGAGAAGATTGATGTTATGTGTGAGAGTGGTATCAATCATCTTCCGCAAAGTGTCAAACTGTGTCTTTAGTTGCGACTGCGTATTGCTGCAGTGGCAATGAACTTACTTGTTGCACTTTCAGGGGCATAATGTGTTGTGTAAACGACCAGCACAGAGGCATAAAAACATTGAGAAACTGCCAGGTCAGTTTTTTTACGAGCCTGTAATTCAAAACCTCACTGCTGTGATTTAACCAACGAGCAGAATACCTGCAGCCTAAATGCCTATCCGTGAAATTGAAGTGATCTGTGGTGGAGGTTCAGGACCTATTTCCTTTCAATGTTTTTCCATCTTAGCTCCATGGAGACACCCCCCCACACCCCCACACCCCCCCACCCCCAAACACACAAACACTCATTTACTATGCAAACCAACGCCATGAAAACAAAAAGTCAGAGTAACGCAAACTAATCACCTTCTACATACACACATACAAACCAAACACAAACACACATGCAACCGCTCATCTTTCCACCCTGTAGTTTGCTCCCCCTTGACGTCTTTGACGGAATGTACAGTAGGTTTGCGTTCGTGTGTGTGCAGTGGGTCCAATTTATCTCCGTGTAAGCATAAGAACATGGACACAGGGAGTGTGTATAAGTGCACATTCACAACCCCACAGATTTATACCATATCTAGATGTGGAGCCATGCATTCATGCACCAGTGCATACAGTTTATGAATGCATGAGGTGTGTGTGTGTGTGTGTGAGGGCTCAGTGTTCCCGTGTGATGTGTGTGGAGGGCCATCTGGTCACCCCTGCCTTGCCGAGGTCCCTGTGAAGTGCTGTCAGCGTGGCCGTTGCGGTCTCCCGTGGCGACTGGAGGCTTGCTGCACAGCACTTCCAGCCCAGGCAGCTGACCTCAGAAAAGGAAATTTGGGTCGCTCAAATGGAGGGGTTGCTCCCGAGCTATTTACAGAGCCCTCTACCGGCCCAGCGCCACCCACGATATTCCATATGAGAACTGGTGTGGTGCCTGTGGTGTTGTGTGTGTGAGCGTCGGGGGCGGGGGGGAGGCATAGTGGGGTACGTTTGTGCATGTATTTATGAGGAAATGCCGTTTTCGCATTAATGCTTGCAGGCACATGGTGTGTCCTGGCATACAAGTGTATTAACTTATTAGAACCTATTATATCCTATTATCAGTCTATATCCAGTGATTATCAAAGTGCAGCCACTTATTTAAACTCACTGATTATAACATGCAGTAAGTGGAATCATTTGTAACAAAGGAAACAAGAACTCCTTACAGGCACAGACTCGGCCTCGCTCTTGCTGCTGCACAATACGAACACAAAACCACAAATGCATATTCCATGAATCACAAATCATAAATCACTGTCGGATCCGGGGATACTGCATCTACAGAGTTAATGCCAGCACTGAGATCGAGGAGACCCTTTTTCTAACGCTGCCTACATAAACATCTGGGGCGTCATGGTTGCTGATCGAGGAAATACGATGAGGATACGGAGAAGAGCGAAGCCTCAGATTAATGAGAAACCTGCCTGTAGGAAACTTCAAGCGGTTCAAGTGAGATCATGGGCATTTCGCTTTTGATGCCCATCAGTTGGGTTTAGTGGTTTTCTGGCGGAGCTCTGCAGACTTGGGGAATAGTGCTGAAACAGTACTGTGGGTCCATTTGAGGCCGAGGATCTGATGCGTATTCACAATATTTCAAGGATTAAAACACATCATGCCAACTGCGTACAAACACAAGTCCGATTTAGATCCGGCAAAAACCATTGAGAAATAAGTATTTACAGCCATTTGAAAAGGTGCTCTAGGTTATGCCTCTTGTACAGGAGCTTAAGTACTGTGTTTTCCTTGACCTATCTAAGAGAGATAAGCAAGTAAACAATCTCTTAGCGCCCACACACTGGGGACGGTCCACCGCCACCCAAGGGGAGACCTCCAGCATCTCTCAAAGTCGCCCTATGTTGTGAATATTAGGTTAAGGTTATTTTAGGCCGACCCGCTCCAGAGGCAAATTACAGTGCAAGAAAGGGGGTGAAAAACCAAGTGGGCCGTCCACCGTGTAATTTTCCTGTTTCTCTTTCAAAGGATGAGGTATTCCTCGAGGAAGCCCTGTTAAATTTACAAGCCATGACCCCACATCAGCGGGAAGGAGGCTCCTCTGACAGGGGAGAGGAGGCATGGACGCAGCTTTAGAACTTTATGTCTGGCACTTGACGGAGCTCACGCTGCCGTTTTTCAACGTCTTTAAGTGTGTGTTCGTCAGACTTAGCGCAGGCAATCAGAAGTTATTCAGAAGAGTTTGGCTCTGCTTTTCAAAGAAACTCAAACGATAAATCATTCACCTTGGGCACTTCTGTCATTGTTTAGCATTCTGAACCTGGCTGGTATAAGATTTGCTGGAAAAGACCCTCTGGCAGATGTGAAGAAACCTCACCCTGAATAAAGATCTGTCCTGCCTGAACAAGACAGCAGCCCTCAGAGGAACAAGATGATCACTGCTTACTCCTGAAGTGTTCCTTCAGAGGTCTCAGCCATAATTATGCCAGTCTGGGAGAATTACTGCTAACCTGGAATTACTTTTAATACACTAAGATGCACAAACACTTCTTTATCAAACGGTGCTATATATCTTAACTTCAGAAAAAAAACCATTTTGATCTTTGCCAAGTGTTTCGCTGGCTGTAATTATGAGTAGGTAGGTCACAGAACTCATTACTGTCGAAGGACAACGTTTTCACCATGTAGCCTTTGCTGATCGGTCAGGTTCCTATCACATGAAGACTAACACCAGCAAGAACAGTGAAGAATCCAACTGCTGACCCTGTTGTCATGCTGATAGTTGAAAAAAATTGAAAATGAAAAAAAAAAAACTGCGAATATACACAATAGACACATTATTCTTCAAGCAGTGCGTGTTCATCATACAACAAATGCTCAGTGTACATGAGCGGAATTAAAAGTGATAGAAGAAGAAGTATAGGTGTTCGCCTGAGACACTGCTGCAATTACACATCATCAATATCTCCTCTTGTTCCCCTGAAGTCGTCCTGAGCATCCGGATCTGCACAGCCGCTGTACTCGGCTGGATAGTTTTCCTCTTGAGTTTTCTAAGGGGCCCCTGCAGTACTAGTTTGGGGAGGGGGAGGGGATGTGCACTGCAGTGCGGCTTGCTGGTTAATTATGGGTCGCGAGCTGCAGCTCGGCTGGCCTGGGCGGGTGTTGGAGCCAGTGGGTCTGGCACAGGGAGGTCTGGCCACAGACCCCGGTGGTGACGGCATGAAGTCTGGGACGAGTCAGAACACCAGCCCGGGGTTTGGAGCATTCCTCGCATTCCCTCCTCCCATGGCTGCCTGCCCGTGTGTGTGTGTGTGTGTGCGTGTGCGTATGAGACGCAGAGCGAGGGAGGAATATGAGTGAAAGATGCAATGCGTGTGCGCATGTTCACGAGGACATGTACACATTACATGTGCATATTTTATATCCGGCTGTATGGATATACCACTGCTTAAAAAAAAACCCTGCATCAATCTCTCCAGAAGCTCTCCTTGGAAGAGCTATCATTATATCTGAGCTGAGAGTTGAGAAGTTAAGTCCTTGATGAAAATGCTTTCACCAAACAGCCATATTTCTTTTGCACACTTATATAAGTAACTCTTGAATGATTTTGACATTCAGAGCTAATATCTTGTGGATTTATAAAAACCAGAGCAAGGCTCAGTTTCATGTTTTCCCAATGGAGGCAGAGGACAGAGAAGCAGATCTTCTACTATTATATGGTACTAAAATAACTCTAAAGAGACTTTTAAAGGCACAAATGATTCTCAGGAAACAAAGCTTTACTCTAGAAGTTAACTTTTCTGGTAAGGTCCCAAACTCCATGTTACCATGTTTTCGAGTTTCGACAGCCTGGCAGCAGGGCAACTCACACGAGAGACATTTGAGCATGAGCGGGCATGAGATCAAAGTTTTTCAAATTCTTCTCTGAGACATTTCATACTTGACACACGTGTCGTGTTTTAATTAAACAACCGTCACAAGACGTTTGTTGGAACATTGTTTGACAAAAGAGTTGCTGAGGATACATTCAGATAATCAATCAAAGTTGCACTGTCTGTCGTCCTGCAGCTCCCTATAAGGCAAAACAAGATGAGTTTGATTTGATTTTTATGAGGCTCTTGCCCAGTTTTTAGTAGGAAGTGGGACATTTCTCTGGGAGGAAGTTAGGTAATGAGGTTTTTCATTTGTATAACCTGGCCATTGGCTTCCAGCAGGCCGACGAAAATGTTTTTTCCAAGCATTTTTTCACACGTTCAAAGTAGACGAGACCTGCTGCAGGAGCAGACAGGTGAGTGGGCTGCAAAGACAACAAGGAAGTCTCTGCGCACTGAAAACACAGATCAAAGCAGACGGCATGTCAACAGGCTGCTGTCTGCATGTATCTCAGACAGTTCTTTACAGACCTGTGTGCATGCGCGGGTGTGTGCGTGTGTGCTTGTTTAAAGCCTTATTCTACTCAGTCACGGCAGCTCACCTAGTATGTTGTAATAAATATGCCACGTAAATATGCAGTGTCAGAGTCAACACAATGAAATGTCGGCTGCGGATGTTTCACAACTTCAGCGCAGGGCTGCAGCTTTATTTTTAGCTTGCTTGATGTTGAACTGTTAGAAAAAAGTCTTGACAATAAAGGAAATCTTCATAGATCCACCGGAAGGTAAGAGAGCTAGTTTGCTCAAAAATAAGTCCAAAGTGGGGGAGAGGGCCACCAAAAAAGACTTTTTTTTCCTTTCTCCCCACACAACCTTTATTTTGACAAGGCTGGGAGAATAGGGTATTTATATATGGGGCTGTGTGCTGTGGTTTCTTCACAATTACAGAGTGGCAGTGCTTAGACTGGGAGGCGTGCTGAAGGTTTATGGAGGGGGACATGAGGGAGCGGGGACATGAGGGGACCAGCCCTCCTGAGCCTTTACAACCTGACGTACGGACCCAGATACCACACATTTGGAAGCATACAGTCAAGTGTACAAGCATCAGCTTCACTAACACTGAAGCCCCGAAAAGCATGTTTGACATTATGAAAATGCATTTTATGCATTTAAAGATTCAAGAGGTCTCATTAAAGTTCAGCCAAACCTCTTTAGCCCCAAACCTTTACATTGCAATGAGGCTCGATTTCTGTGTTTAGAAGGTGGTCAGTAATGTTTTGAGTGGCTCTGGCGTGGGCCGACGCTTCTCTTTGTAGGTTTGCTGTATTATGGCTTGCGATATAAACAAGGATTTTCTACCATACGTGTTGCACAACCACGGCAGGCCACGTAGAGGAGAACAGTGGGAGTTTGTGTTTGTTTCGCGGATGCTGTGTTGAATCTGGCATCGGCCTCTGCAGGGCTGAGCGGGGGGGGGGGGGCAGGGGGGTTTGCGGTTCAGCCGGGGAGCCTGGAAGTCAGTCAGGGCGGTGGCCGAACCACCTTCCCCCCTTCCACAAGCCGACATCCACCCCATTCCCCACCAAACACACACATAATGTACATGTGAGCGCACATTTTCACAGGAGCGTACGAGCACACACGAGCGCACGGAGCTTGAGTCGGTGCAGCACAGTGGATTTGGGGAGATATAGCGTGCAAGGCAGGCAACAGGAAATACAAGATGGCGTTGTTTACAGGGACTGAACTGGATTCAGCAGCTTCACACCAGAGCGACTGTTACCACAAGAGAGTTGAATTAATTAAACACCTCTTAAAACAGACTGCAGCAATAGTTGACCTCTTTTATTCTTATTTTATTCCTGCACCACGGAACTTTATATTGCTTCAGACTTGCTCTTGCCTGTCTATATGTCAAGGCTGCCTTTGAAATGTAAAACTTATCAAGGAGGAGTGAATGCTGTCATCAACAGACTCATTCTGTCTCTTCCTTGAATGACAAAAGAGAGCCAAGCAGCTGTTGATAGATATGCCCATGGTCTACTTTAGTGAAAAGCTGTACGTTTCTTCCACAGGCACAGAGGACATTGTGACATTTATATGTCAGTATATTCTGCGCTTGACTGCTGTTTCCTCCCCTTGATTTCAAACAATGCCGACCTGCCCATCTGGATCTCCTTGTTCCTACTTCCACGTTTCTTCTTGTTTTCTTCCTACGCCTGGATTTAGTCGCCATGGCGGCAAAACAAATACTTGCATCTTAAGTAGCATTTTGATCACAAACCCTGCATTTTCCACCCACATTAAAGGATATCATGGTTTCGGAGTGGAGACAAAGGTGCTTTAAGGCGCACCGAATGTATTGAGGCATTGTTTGCATTTGTGGTCGGTAGTCTTAGGGTGTGTTGTGATGTACACAGTGAGGTTTCAAGTGTAACAGAGAATAAATGGGACAGTTCTGCGATGTCAGACGTACACGGCGAAATGTAAAAAATCCGCCGACTGAGTCGGTGAGTGATTATGTAAGATGATCTGACGGACCAACACGTTTGGCTGAATGCTTTCAAGGAGTCGCTCTTTCATGGGATTTTCTTTGAATCAAAGTCATTGTCAAGCCAGAAATGACAGTAGACTTCTCAGAATACACTGAAGAGGAACGTCATACTTGAAGTCTCATCCTCCTTTAGTATAACTGTGTAAAGATTCTGTTGTATTACAGACCAGTATAATCCCAGTAAAACTACATTATCCCAGTAGTAAAAAACAATCAATCAGTCCAATTTAATTTGAATAAAAAATAGGTCAGAAGGTAAGAAGGCCAGCAACAAAAGGAGAATGCGACTATACTGAATTATTTAACAATATGTGTCTATTGTACTAACATGACACAGCTTATTTATGTTGTAAGGTTCAGTTGAGTGGTTATTAAAGCTACTTTATATTTAACATAACAATGCATCAGTATATTTATGACCACAATGAGTAATTAAGTAGTAAGCTGAGTAACACTATCAGGTTATGCAATATAACGTGTTTTTTTTTTTTTTACTGGAAACGTATGTAGGCCAGTTGTATTTTCTTGACTTCTTCCTCTTCTCTCTGCACTCTGTGGCAGATCAAATGGGGGCTGCTCCCATCACCTGTCAGAGGAATGTACCAGTACTCCCATCCGTCAGCAGCTCAACTTGAACGGGCATAGCTGTGGCCCGCTGTAGGCCCCAAAGAGCCGCGGGGCAGCAGATCCGTTCCTGGTAAATCGGCTAGTATGCGTGTGTTCATACGTGTGCTGCACGGGTAAAAAATCAGCATACAGGTCTGTGCTCATGCATGTTTACAAGTCACCTACGTAGCTAGTGGTTCCATCACGTGACCCGACATGTCTTGCCCTGCTCAGCGGCCTGTATGATGTCTGTGGTTTAGACAGGGCGTTCCAGCGTGTTCACCACCGACCTGGGAGAAAGAGGGGGATTTAGCGTGTGTCAACAGGCATACCTGTAACCTGGGAGATGTGCCCTGCAGGCACCTAGTGATTTTCTCATGATTGTGATGGCGAGACGCAGACGATAGGGCTTGCAAAAGTAGACTCCTCAGCAGGACTGAGGTGGCTTAGCGTGGCGTCAGACGCACACACCACCACATTCCAGTGGGATGCTCTTTATGCAAAGCGATGGGTGTTACACCAAGCGTGTGTGTGTGAGCGCGCGCGTGCATTTATGCCTGTTTGCGTGAGGCTATCACAATTACTGTTTGTGTTTGTGGCCACTGAGGGCCAGTGTCATGGTAGCGCTCAGGGAACAGAACACAGGTCCAACCCTGAGAACCTGAGGAACCTGAGTAGACGTCAGGGGACTAACGGAGTCTAAGGGGCTTAGGCCTGGCCCGACACAAACACTTACCTACTGTGTCTGCTGTCTCCATCACTGTGTACTGGAAAACAAGAGCTTTGGTGGAGACACTGGATCCGAAGGGGTACCCCTGGGCTGCTACACAGTCCCGGGCTTTTCGTTACATATCTCCTGTTTGTTTTCGGTCTTGGTCATGTTGAAACAATACTGTATTACTCACAATATTCCTCATGTATTTTTCCACTCAAATATCGTCTTCCAGCCTTTTTCTCTGAAGTCGTTCCCAAGCCCAGGCAGCAACAAGGTGGCCTGAGATGCAAGGTAAAGGTGCATGATGGTATTAAGCTCACCCTGTCAGTTTGGAGACGGGAGATGGGCCTCCTGATAAGAGACAAGCCTTGCGTGTGAGTAAACGGGGGGGGGGGGTCCTCCAATGACGACTGTCACTGCACGACAAACAAAAAGAAGTAATTGGCATCGGCTGTCATGAGCCACAAAGATGAAACATTTACTCAAGGCAACTTCTGCTGCTGCTCCCCTGCCATGGCCACACCTATGCACTTCGTTTCATGTTTGATCTCAGTTGTCACTCTTGCCTTTGTGTGTTCAGGTGACAATAGAGAGCTGCGAGCACATTCTCTTTTTCAGTCGTGTGGCGCCTGTGCATTAACCCGCCTGCGTGCATATTTGTGTGTTTATTGGTTCCAATGTGAGGATTCTGCCCGTTCAGCTTTACTACTGGATTCATTCCCATTTTAATCACCGAGGCTTTGTTGAAACTGACTCACTTTCTCTTGTCAATAATTTAGATTAGCCCTGCGTTTTCAGCACTTGCATACTGACTCAGGCGAAAGCTTAAGCAAGGCAAGCTGATATGATGATTAAGATAAGCCTATTGTAGACCCTGAGGTGAATCTTCCTGGTCAAGTTGTGTAATAGTAATAGCAGGGTTCCTCCATGGCCAAGGATAGTGAAGGGGGGGAAACTCTAATTGCCCCAATTATCAAGGGAAACTCGCATTCCAGCAGGTGGTAGAATGAACAGGGCTCCGCTGAGTGTTATGACATTAACTGTGCCATTAGCTGCTCATTGGATTACAGCAATACAAACAACTGGAGCTCAGTTTCATCCCTGTCAGTTGCTGGAGAAACAGGAGAACGGCAAGGTATTTTTTATCAGTTGATTAAGTGGAATTGCTAGCTATTTTAACATATAGGATGGGTTACAACCTTGGACAAATAAGGATTAAGCCTCATTAAATGTTCAAGAGTCGGTGCTGTTTTGGGTGTGGTGATTTTGTGTGTTCTCCTTCCAACGACACCATCGTCACCACTGACAGAAAACAGGGTGGCACGTTGGATCGCGACCAGCACATCGACACACATCGTAATCAAACATTCACCTTGCATGAACCTCACTCGCACAGTTCACGGAGTGCTCAAGGCAGTAGTCCAATTAGAGGTCTCTCTCTGTAGTGCTGCCAGTTTGGTATAAAGAAAACAACTTTTTCTTTTTTTGGATGCAAAACAGTTAGCATACATCTTCTGTCCCGGGGTTCATGTCATTGTTGAGATGCTTTCTGTCAGTCGGGGACACTCACATGCAATAAGAAACACTCACACTTACTCCACGCACATCCAAGGCCAACAGGTACTGAAGCATGAGAAGTGTCAAGGCTAATGTCTTGGGTAAGCCCGGGCCATCACACGCCAAGGAGTTTGGATTAGTCAACACTCTGAGGTGTACTGAGTGCATTATTTATCAGCATTCTCTCTTGTCACTTCCAGCCCCCCTAACGCCACCCTGCTGTCTCTAGTAAGTAGGATTTATAGCCCTGTTGGAGCTGGCAGGAAACAGAAACACACATTCATTAAGGAAATGGGGACAAAGTGTAGCTAGACACAACAACACCTCCTTCATATGGCTGTGATCGATCCGGTTAAAACCATGATAGGAAATAACATGAGGTTATATTTGATCAGTGGCCTCTCAGATGAAGTTAGAATAAGTCAGGCATTAGCATAGGCATCAGGGCAGTCACGCTCTCTTGTGCTGAAGACGTTACAAAGTAGTGCTAGGCCGGAGGTCTTAGGGGAACTAATGGTTGCAGATGAAGGGGTTTCAGAGTCGCCATGAATTATTAAATATGATCGGGTTTCCTGGGCTCTTGTGTAGATACAAATGCTCAGGCACACTGGAGAAGGACCCTGGTTCCTCTTGCACAGTGGAAAGAAAGCCAACACCTGTAATCCCCACAAGGTGCAGAGGAGTGGAGGATCACACTGCCTGAGACCACGTGCAAAGACATGTGTAACATGGGCTACAGTGTCATGAAAATACATGTTTGATAGCTATCGTAAAAAAATGGATTTAGTATACGCATACGTATATTGATTGTTTATTTACTTCATTGCTTGAAGGATCCAACATTCCACATTCACCCTGAGTCAGTTGTGTTTTGAGGAAAACCAAGAACTGATGGAATATAAAATGCAGCATAAATAAATAGTAAACCCAAGATAATAATGAGATCAAAATGGTAATATAAAATATTTAATAATTTAATATTGACAGTATTTTTCAAGTTACAGTTCACTTCCATTTTTCTGTAATTTACTGTATATTTATTAATAGAATTGACCCTAATTACAATCTCCTTAGACAATTAAATAATTTGACAGGTTTAGCCTCAATAACAGGCAAGCAACTGCGGCACAAGTTTCACAGCCGCGAGCTGTGCCTGTCAACTGATGAACTAGTTCAGGGTTGTAAAAGCAAGATTTTTAAAAATGCTGGAAAGCTCCTGACGCTCTGAGAGCTGAATTGTCAGTGGGCTCATCAGAAGCTCAGGTACCACTTATCATTGATTTAGCTCATGTACAGTGTGTGATATACTGCCCAGGCCCGCCACGTGTGTCAGCTTTATAGCCATCCATTCTGAATTATTCAGCCACCTTTACTTACACAGTACAGTATCTCACATCACCCGGAGGTGTGCTGACCCCCCCCCCCCAGCTCCTGTTTCCTTCCATCGCTAATTACCTTTTGACGGCCACCGTGCTCCTCAGGACAACCGCTAATGACGTGTTAAGGAAATAGCAGAACATCATCGACTTGAGTCAGAAACACTTTGACAATGGCTCCTAAATGACTTTCGTGACTGCTCTAATTTGCATGTCTGACCCTTGATACAACCTCTGTTATTATCATGTCTTATGAGTGACGGAGGGAACAGTCATTTGGATATTCATAGCTGTTCATATATTAAAAATACAGGGGTGGAACACCGGTGTTTTTTATTGACGCATCAAAGCAATAAAGTGCAAGTTCCCTGTCTCGCTGGGCCACTTTGATGCTGCCGCCCGTGGTGCCATTTTATTCATTACAAAATAAAAATCAAGAGACTAGTCCCCAAGTTGGCAGACCAACAGAAGAAGAAGAAGAGACACCTTGACGCTCGCCAAAAGAACACATGCACTGTACACACTGTGCATGAGCAAAGAACTTAGAAGAAGTAAACAGAACCAGCATGTGACAGTCACGCATCCTGATGTTGGTCGCCATCTGCCAATAAACTGAACGGAAGAAGAATAAGAGACACAGCCCTCCATCTTAACTTATGTGTACTCTATAACCTGTCAATAACCAGCTAATAAAGTGATAGCAGCTTCAACACACAGAGTACATTTCAACCCTTATTTGCTTAGATATTATTCACGGTAGAGCTTTCTGTATATGTCACGCACTTGTCTTTGTTAGCTCACAGTGTGTGAAAGAGGGGGTTAGGGGGCATATTCCTTCCAAGATGCAATGGAAAATCCCGTCCTGTCCTATGTATTTCCCTGGCAGTGAGGTCATGTTGTCTACCTAACCGCAGACCTCAGGACTGTAGCCTGATGACTGTCTGAATGATGTTATTTCTCTGCATGCGATCACTTGGTGGCAGTGTTGAGCCAGAAAGGAGGACGGTGGAGGCTACAAGAGGATCAGTTGAGGAGCACTATGTCCCATCCTCATGGCTTTGCAGTACAGTATGTCCTCAACAGATTGGATTGACATGTCAGACAGAAACAATAGGATGCAAATCCTGGAGTTTTATGTTTTCAAGTTGTTCCCATGATCATACGTTACTCCCTCAGCGTCACCCATCTGTCAGGTTCTGGTGTAAAGGCAACCAGTATACAGGGCGCCCCACACACCCCGGACCATTCTGACTGAGTGACCCCATTGTTCCCTCGGGGTTCCCTGAGAGACTGAGGGCATTGTGTGCTGCAGCTGAATCAGAGGGATGTACCTGTCACCAGCTATAGCCTGAAGGACAAGCCCCTGTCTCCACTTTGTTATGGCTGTGATGGGGGGGGACAAGAGGATACTTCCAAGGGAACCTTGTTCCAGTGATCAGATGATGATAAAGTGATCTGGTCTGGATTCACAAGTGTCGATAGAGGTTGTCAGCACTTCTTTGATGGGTGGTTGTCCTTAAAATAGACCAGGAACTATTTTAATATTCGAAATCAGAGACAAAAGAGATGTGTATGATATGATTTTAGCGTGATATAATTGAGAGATTTTTAGGGATAGTTTATAGCATTTGTTGTTTATAAACATTTTCTAAAGTTGAATCTCAAATGTCCAAGGCTTTGTCCGTCTTAAGTCCTGACCCTTTGCACACTTTCTGTAAACCTCTCCGTCTCAGTCGTTCTGGAGTGGAGACATGCCCAGCTCCACTTAATGGCCCTTTGTTCAACCTGCAGGCCTGTGGGTCAGGGGTCAACTGCACCTGAGGCCGATTCCCACAAAAGCTCTGTGTTTACTTGCAACAGGCCACCACTTCCCAGTCTCCTGTGGGTGGAAAACACAAAGACACTCACAACAGCATGATAGACTGGCTGCAGCAAAATAATTTGAAAGTGCTGATTTATTGTCATCTCTGCATGTGTCATAAAATATATTTTCTAGCAGAGTGTTTTATCTAGATTAAAACACTTTAGATTGATGGCAAAAATAGTCAAAAAAAAAACAGATAACAACACAATAACGTGCTTAAACGCGGCAAATAGACAAAAAAACGGGCGTCACATGTTAAAAATAAACCAGTAATGGCATGTAGACGGTGATGGTATTGTATTGTTCTGTAAAGAGTGACTTATATATTTCTTTAAATGTCAAGAGGATTCCGGGTTAAGTATGCCTCGCAGCTCATTCCAAGCATTTTGCTTCACATAAAGAAAAACCGAAGCAAACAATTGAGAGTGTGTTTTTCTCTTTGGACATAATGAATTCAATTGTATTTAAGTGTAAATAATGTGATAATAAATCACTCTCTTAATAGATGAAGACAGAAGGGTCCGAAAAAAATGTAATTGGTCCCAAAGTGGGGCCTTGAGGAACACTTGTCTTTACTGTTAACGGTGAATAATTACAATTGTAACAAATTGAACATAAATTAATATTACCGCAGTTATTAAAAAATACTTACACAAAGCAAAAACCCCACCCATTTCTATTGAGTTCATGTGTACTTTCAATTGCCATGGTGTAAGTGTCAATACTTCTCACTGCTTCAAACACAAATATAATTTATTCAATAATCCTGTGAGTGAAAATTAACAAAACCACAACAATTCCCTGCACTTCCTGCATCAGACATAGCCATTCCCAGCTCCCCTGGCACTATGTCAAGGACAGCAGATGGGAATCTTTAAGCTGCCACACATCCACCCACATACAGGAGCATAAGGTCCCTGCACCGACCAGATTGAAGCCCGAGATGGAATAAAAGAAACTGTTGGGTGCTGCATAGGGAGTGGGTGGCAGTGGTTAAATTGGGGTGGGGGTTGGGTTGCTGGTAAAGGCCGGGGGGTTCTACCTGTCGGGACATGAGTAGAACAGGTGAACCCCCGTCCCCAAGGGCCTGCTCTCATTTGTCCGCACACACACACACACGGGCCAGCCCCCTCCACCTGTTACTTGGACTGAGAACCAGCAGGGTGCCCCCCTCATACATCCCACCCTCTTTCACCCACCTCCATGTCTGTTACCCCCCCCCCCCCCCCCCCCACTTCTCTGTCTCGTCCTCTTGTCACTTCGTAATATCGCTGGATAAAATTCACCTGTTCCCTTTGTTTGAGTTACATTCGACCGTTAAGAACACCCAGTCCATCAAAATCTTTACTCTTGCTACGCAGAAGCTGTGCCGTTAGCGTGAGCAGCAACATCTGCAGTGAATCCCACTCAGACATGAACATAAAATGTAAAAAAAAAAAAAGAAAACACCACATTTTTGCCCACACTCTTTGTTTAACATGTGAACTGCAACACCACAACTATTAAGCACCAAAGAATGCACTAAATGTGGAATTTAAATGAAGTTTTTGCAGTAGAGCAAATCCCTTCCTGTAAAAAAATAACAAACAAGCTCACTGGTTGTTATTGATTTATTAATATATGAACCCATAGCTACAGTCAGGTGATCTCTAGAGGCCGTCACAATGATGGTGCAAAGGGAGGATGTCAGGTGATGAGTAGGTTGTGACTTTCACACGGGAGATTGATGTTTGGTTCCCGATGAAACCGATTTCTTTCATCCACGACTGTCTCCACAACCTTAACTGCATGTTCATCATCGTAACCATAATGACAAAGGTCATCCTACCTCAAGGAAGTACTTATTTTAACTCGGACCATGATTTTTTTTTTCTCTTAACCTAACCAAACCACACCATAAGCTCAACCACCACTGTAACCACTCCTGCAGCTATACTCTTGTAACTATAGGTGGCGCTATTTGAAGAAAGAAAAAAAAAAACCTAGGGTCTTATGAGGGTTTAGGAACAAATTATGTTTTGGTCATTCGGATTAAAGAACTTGTTGTTTGTATTTGTACTAACTGGTAAATATTGGTGTGCTAACACATATTAATTAAATCCTGTTAGCACTGACAGCGGGAACTCTGCTGGTGTTGCTCTGGGCTCTTTTTTTGCTTCTGATTTATTAAACTCTAATTCCCATCCATCATCCTCAGTGGCAACAGCAAGAAAGGCTTTCATTCTGAAATTTTAGTTTTTTATCTGAAGATCTTTTAGAAGCTGAGGTACTTTCTTTACCTGTAAACTGATCTAACCAGTTTAGCACTAGACTGCAAAATCAAGTCAGATCGGGGGCTGTTTGTGTTTAATCCTTTGGGATTTGATCTGAAAGCAGGAAGTGATATTCATTCAACAACTTTTACCGACGGTCATGCTTTTGCCCATAGTTAAAACCACCTATCTAAGAAAGTCATGCTTCCCTGCCATACTTTGGTAAAATCTGATCAGTCCGCTCCCTCTCTTCCCTTTAAGTCTTCGTGGTTCCTTCCAGCTGGACACTTAACCCCTAGCTGCGTCAGTGAGTCTGCTATGCAACCGACAGCAGTCGACTGCGGTTATACTGGCCAGGCTCTAGGTGTGAATTTGACCTACTGTGTCAACGTGCAGCCGTTAGGAAAGTGCATGCATGGGTGATAGGGTGTCACTAAATAAATACCGGTTGAAATAATAAATCATGTTTTGGTAGAGTTAGTGCACGGCCAGGTCTGACTCACCTCACCGTGATGCAGACAGTTGCTGAGACTGTTGTGAGCAGGCAGACAACAACATTTTCAAAAGTGAACTTGCACTATTCCGAAATTTAACCCAATAAAAGCTTATTTTCTATCAAAAAATTGCTAGGGATATTTTCTTCCACTTAATTGACGTGATGTTGCTCAGAGGCTTTGTGGCAATTTATTGAGTTCATGCAATGTCAACCTTATGATAATGCCTGCGTGTGCAGCCACCTGGGGGGATTACTGTTTAACATGGCCTTTGAAAAGTTGCTGAGGGATTAAAGGAGGTTCGATGTAGACAACACACTGCTATTTCCCTTAGGCAGGAGAGGAACCTTTCCACTCCATTCTCTGCTCACACTCCACACTAGTCACGCAAGCCCCGTCAGTTTCACACACACACACACACGGGAAAACACACAGACAGAAAACCTCATACTTAAAATGAGTCAGAGCTGCCCGGGACTGTAAAGTCAGATGTTGTGCAAGGCTTTGTTTGTGGTTTGTGTGGTTATGCGAAAGTCTAATGAATCCACAAAACAAATGCTGTCTTGATTTATTTATTTAGAAGTATGTGTGTTGCTTTAAGCTTAGAGAACCACTGAGGACATTTTTTCATAATCAGGGATGTTTGTATTTGCATTACAAAATTAAGCAATGCTGTAGTGGCAGTTGAACCAGCTATTAGTGTTTCGCAAAGAGAAGCAGCAGCAAATGATCCTCCGTGACTGTGATTTTAGTTGGTTATTAAACGTTTGTCTGCGTGAGTGCGTGAGTTCAAAGCATGAGAGCACATGACCGATTCAAGCAGGAGGTATGCTTCAGAACAGGCTGCTGGGTGAATGACTGAGAGGAGAGACATTTATAACACACACACACACACACACACACACACACACACATAAAACACTCGCTACCCTTTACAGCAAAAATCTCCACACATCTTTTCCTGTCTATCTCCTCGTCTTGTGTTGACTTTGTTTTTTATCATCGCAGATGATACACGCAACCCACTGCCGTAACTATAATTTGCAACTTTCACACAGAGACAAAAGCTTTCATGCTTTGTTTTTCGGTCATGTATCCACCCACTGTCATACAGGAGCCAACCAAGTGTCAACTGCCAATGCAGGCGGAGGTTGCTATTCAACATGTCACAGACTGTTGTCTCCCTGCGTGGATTGCCTTTGTGTGTGTGGGTTTTTTTACATTGCACAGTCCCACATGAAGTAAAGGTTTGGGTGGATGTCAGGAACTGTCTTATTTAAGTCCAAATGTCCTTGGTTGCAGATTTAAATTTTGGTCGCCAGGTGTGGGGTTTAGACCCTCTGAATTCCAAAGCCACATAAATGTTCTCAGATGCTGGGAGGGGGGTTAAAGTGTGCAGGGGTTAGGTGTGATTGCACAGGGTCTTGCACCAATGCAGGGTGGTGTGCACATGCGAGAGTGCAAGACACAAAGAGACAATGATGGAAAGCAAATCCCAGGCGCGGGTTATATACGTGAGAGTCTTTCCTCGTGTGATCAGTGGTATTGAGGGTTAGAGAATTTTGTAAAACTGGCAGGGATTTTGAATTATATTGGCCGCAAACTACTGTCACCGCCACTCAAACCACACGGTGTAGCAGATGCACATTATGGCCTCACAAGTCTCGAGCATGGGAGCTTTACTGTAACTCTCTGTGCCCGCTCTTCCTGGAAGTCCACACAAAGTGTCCAATCCTGTCTCATGTCAAAAGACCAGCAGCTCTACACTTGAGTGCATTTTATCTACGGCGGTCAGAGCATCCATTTAAATGTAATTGAAATGTATGGAGACCCTGAGAGCTCAACGCACAGAGATTTAAATCTCCAGTGTGTTTAATTGTTATTTTATTTTATTTTTTTTTACCATAGAATGGGCTCTATATTTAAGAATTCTATATTTAATGAATCATCATGAAGAATAGTGTGCGATGATGGTCACTGTCGAGAGGAGAGCAGCAATTTATTTTGGGATTTTCCTCCGGCAGATGTTGGGACTGCGACTTCCAATGAACATGAGCGAGAGCATAATTTAACTCGCTAAACTGGTTGATAAAATCCAAAATGGCTTCTCTTCCTTTCCCACTATCACCGGCAGCCTGGCAGGGCAGGGTAAAGCTGCTTAGTTCATATACAGTGTGCAGGAAGTGATTAACAGTAAAAGATCAAAGGCAGTGGACAGGATAAACATTCTTCCCTGGGACCCTACTCCTCCGGGGTATACAGCACCACTTCCTCTTTTTACAGACTGACTGCTGCCTACACCACCACAGCACAGCGCACACATTTTCACCACATGAGGCACTGACCCACAATTCAATGTGTGTGTGTGTGTGTGTTAGTGACAGACAGAGTGAGATGGAGTGATAAAGAGGAAGAAAGGGGGAGGCCTCTGTGTTTATGTTTGTTGTGGGTGCTTGCATGACTCTTGAGAGCTGAGGCAACATCCAAGCTGCTGTTGGAGTTTGAAAATGATTATGTTGTTATGTCGTGCAGACGCAACAATCTGTCGAAGGGCCTCAGCTTATGCTAATTTCCCATATGATGCTCTCGCTGGTGCACAGCTGTTGCACGAAAAGGGCCGCCACTGGGAGTTGATTATGCGACTGCAGCTGCAGGTGTAAGAGTATAGGCAGGAAGCGCAGGAAACCCTCTCTGATGTCAGCAGCACTGGATATGGGAGGAAAATTTGAAGCAAAGCTGTGAGTCCGCGAGAGGCTTTTCCTGCATGTGTGAGCTGAGGAAGGACCAGAGGGGACGGAGTGTGTGCAGAAAGAAAGACAGTAAAACACAATCTCCATTGAGTACCACACACCTGATACGACTATCTCCA
The DNA here is from genome assembly GCA_016785235.1 of Pseudorhombus dupliciocellatus. Lineage (NCBI taxonomy): Eukaryota > Metazoa > Chordata > Actinopteri > Pleuronectiformes > Paralichthyidae > Pseudorhombus > Pseudorhombus dupliciocellatus. The sequence continues at coordinate 259,483 of JAFBJW010000025.1, forward strand.
ACATGAGTACCTGCATAAATCACCCTATTCTTCCCCACCACATTTAACTTTGTGTTTACATCAATATCAAGGTCTTCCTTCTTGAATCTGGGATTGTCTTCAACACTGACGGCCCCCACCCCCTGGACCCACCCACCCAACCTGAGGTGAAACATAACCTCCTTTTGGGCTCAATGGATGGCAGATCACAGGCCCTTGAGATCTAAAAGAGACAATTATCCTCAATTGAAGGCTGACAGGAAGAACAAACGCTTTATAAGTGGTGCAGGGGTCTTTCTTCTCTTCGGGGGTGGGGGATTAATCCAATGACAAGGGGTCACAGGAGTGACCAGGTCACCCACAGCCAGGTGAGGTACCCCATGACCTATCCTCTGAATACCAGGATGACGCCTGAGTGATCATACGTCTCTGGATGTATATTAAATTATCAAGACCAATACACGAGGTCCAGCTCAGCCTACAGTGTGGCCTAGAACCATGAGACTAAAAATACAGCGTCTGACCTTGTTGTTCCTTTGAAGCTCCAGTCTCAGGGACAATGTCTTTGTGTTGGGTTTGGTGATGGCTCCAGCAGCCCTCTGCTGTGGTGGGCGCAGAGCGTGGAGTCCAAATGTGGGTTTAAAAATAACAAGGTCTCTGGATGTGTGGCTTGCTCGTGCTGTTTCTCTTGGCAGACTGAAGTCAGAACATATTGCCCATAATCTGCTTCATACGCACAGTTACATAAAACGACTGCCAGTCTCGACAGCCTGCCAGTTATTCTCATAGTCCATCAAATTTGAGAAAATGTTGGTGATGGAGTGATATTGACATAAGGAAATAAACTCTTACGCTGCTGTTTTTTGGTGTGCTGTCCCTGAGGTAACAAACAAGAAATGTTCCTCCACTTCTCTGCCAGGGTTTAGCTTTTCATTCACATATTGGTTACAAATGAGCTTCATTTGGAATGATAACATAAGAAATACACATGTGGCCTCGAGTGAAACACCCACATTTGGCCTCTCTGCCTGCCATTAAAAAAACATTTAATCTGATAGAATAGTTTGTCTTTGTGTCTGGAGCCAGGCAAATCCAAGGGCAGCTTCCAGCATCTAATTGGTCGAGAGGATCATTGACATCACTAGAGGTCAAAGGTGAATCTGGAACAACCTTGCAGGTTCTTTGGTGCCAAGTTCTGTTTGACAGTTGCCAGGTGTGAAAGGCTTTAGTTGTTGTTCTTGGGACGATGTGAACATCTGCACTGCACCTCCAGCCAGTGCAGAGAAACGCAGTCATGTAGAAGCTGAGGAGTTTGAATTCCCCCAAAAAACATGAGTCACGTAGAGACAACACACTCACGGGTGTGGTGGAGGATTGGGAAAAAAAATAACTACAGGGTTGTGTTTTTATTCAGCAAACAGGATTTCCCTTTAAAACATTAATGGAATGTCTTTTTCCCTGAACACCTTTGTCATGTGTATATCAGGTGTCATTCCATCCAAACAAAAGCCGTTAATAGGAAGTCTGCATACACCTTATAATCACAAGCTGTAACAGCTCCAATCTGGAGCTGAGTAATACATTCAATTTTATTGTTTGTCTTCTGTAACTGAACGCACCATGCGATGTAATTAGATGTCGCTAGTGCCAGAGCAACACCTTTGTTCTACTGACGTATTCAAATCGTCTTTCAAAACTCATTGAGTCACCCAGCACCACCACTGATGCACAGATTAATACATGGTGTTCAGCTTCATTCCATTACGAGTAGGAAATATGAAATCATGCAAAATATGATGCTGACCTTATCCAATTTTAAAGCCAGTGATATTTAAATCTCCACGCATGGAGCTAGCAACTGGGCTAAATTTGAACCTCCAAACAACTGCTGCATCTTGGCTCCAAAGCCTTTGCACTCATTATGATATAAATAGACAGTATTTACTCACACAGCTTGTTTACCCAACAATAGCCTATCTGTGTGCCTGACCCCTAACATAAACACAACATGGCTCCCTTCCCCATTGACCCAAAGGGGTGCAGGTGGTCCACATGGACAAGTCTATATGGGTTCTGACCTGGGTTCAGAGGTCAGACCCCGCAAATGACGGCCTTCCTTGCCGCCCCTAATTGCCGTGTTTATTTTTAGTCCACACTGGGCTGTGTTGGGCTATTAAAAGAAACATGAACATGAGGCCATCCACTAATTACTGCTGGGCTAGCAGACCCTCACTTTCCCCGATTGCTACCATATGCTAACCACTCAAAGAGGAGAGTCTCATCTGTCACCTTCACTGTCTCTCTGTGGTTTTGGTGTTTATGTAGCACTGCAAGATGCTGGCATTTTACTGGAGTTGTATATTAATCGCAGCGTGCGCTAGTGTGCAAGTTAAAATTTGGATTGAAATTTTGTTCCGGGGAAAGCTATCTGTTAAATGACAAAATTCAGTGTAATATGAGCATTAAAATCACGATCTTCAGGGTGGATTTGTTCATAATCATAGTACCTCTCAGAGCCATGTTACCCTCCATGTTGTAAGATTCAAGCGGAGAAATGATCACTGTCATTTCAGATGATACACAGCAGAAAGCAGATGAAGCAGGCCGCTCTCACTGAGCCATTTCTGGCAAGTATCAGTCGATGTGGTTTGAGCGTGTAAGGAAGCACTAAGTAATTGGGTTGATTTAGACCGATGTGGTCACATGGAAGTTGAAATAAGGCAGCAGAGGCGGCCATCTTTGCAGATATTTGAAGTTCACAATGGTTTGATTGCAGTCGGAAGCTGGTTGTGTGGATTAGCTCAGATGGGCCTGCCCAGAGGAGGCACAGATATTTGATATGATACTCAGCAATATGTCAGTGAGGAACATATTTCAACACCTTTGTTTCAAACTGTGACTCAAATTTTGTGTGATATTATGGTGAAACTTTAATGTATGAAGTAACACATTCATTGTTGTAAAACCTGGCAACAGTTAACACTGTAGATATCCGGTATGATGATGGGTGACCACACTTCCTGGTGACTTTTCCAGTGTTTGTGTTTTGATACAGGTCCTTTGACTTTAGCTATGTCATGTACCTACTTGTTTCTTCACTTCTCTTTGCCCAGTGCCGGCTTATGTTGCTGGTAGCGCATGTGTCAGCAGTGAAGCCGGAGCTGTCAGGATGGTGTCTGGATATTGTCAGACAGGACAGGCCCACCCGCCTGGCTATGCCTCACTCCACCCCACTCTGCTCTGATGGATTGGGTTTCCGACGCACCTAGATCCACAAAAACCCTCAACTTCCTGCCGAAATGAATCACTGCATGTGAGAGAACAGATATTCGCATGAGAGCAATGCATTATACTACTTAGACCTGTTAGGTAGCTATGATGTGATGTTATGTTTCCTGAGCAAATAAATTACTTTGGAAATGTCAACTTGAGCAGACCTGGTCATGGTCAATATCCTCAGGAAAATGAGAATGGCTGGCATCTGGTAAGTTTAGGAAGTATTGATTATGACTGGCAATTCATTTGCATCAGGATAGCCATGCTTGAAAATGCTTGTTTGTTTTGCCAGTGAACACTGCATCGTAATATTAGGAAGGTATTTTGCACAACTAATCTTAACTGTGTGAACCCTCTCAGTAGACCATGTACCTCCAACAGTGCACTTAAACTCAAACAGGTTGCACCAAATGGCTTTCACTCATTATTTCATTTAACATAGTTGTAACGGAAATACCAAACAAGATCTTCATCACAATCTTTTTTTTAAAGGACGCGTCAAGTGTTTACTTTCAAAGCGCAACGTCCCTACATACCTCTCCCATTTACCAGCCAAAGAGTAAAGTAGGTACAGTATACAATTTGACAGCATGTTGACTTTCCCAGGGCACCTGAGTAAATATTTGATTCGCTCCATACATTTAATTATGCTCATTCATACGGTTGGTAAATGTTGTTTTATCCCCCTCAGTTCCTGAAACGTTATAAGAGACAATGTCCTGATCAGTTACATCTCTGACTTGGCATGATTTACATAGAGAGAATACGGAGCTGACTTTGTGCCACAGCCACTTGTAAAGATCAGCTCATAGCTCTGGTTGTTGCGGTTGTTGTAAGTTTGCCATGTTGGCATTTTGCAGGAGATGCATTTTGCAATTTCCAAAACACTGAGGCAATAGCATTGATGCCACTCTCCCGATAATAATATTTTGTACCATCAAAATTATTTTAAAGGCATTATTTCACAAGGTGAAAATAATAAACAATGTATTACTGTGGAAATGTCTATATCCTACAGTCAACTGTGGTACTTTTCACTCACATATGTTCTGATCTAGATCTTTCTACTTTCACATAAAATATTTAATAAACACTATATTCAATTTTATTTAAGTTTAATTGGATATTGCTGGATAGATCCGTATCTGTTTGTGTCTCTATGTTGAAAGCAAGCTATTGTTTACATCAGAAAATGGGGAAAACGTGATATAAAGAAACTGAAGATCAGAGATTTGATAACCCAAGACCTGGCTGATCGTGTCGTGAAAGGCATCTGGCAACACTTTGTTATAATGGCTGCTACCCTGGCTATCAGGAGTGCACGCTGTGGATTACTCTTTTTATCTCAACGCTGGAATTTCACATTTTCTGATTCGTGAAAGCCTCACTTGTGGAGAACCCAGAGGTTTTGGTTTGTTCTGTTAAGATAAAACCCAGCTGTGGTTGAGAGATGCTAATATCTGAAGTGCGTCAGGAGCTTTTCTTGCCACTGTTGCTGTTGTTTGTCTTTTCACTCCTGCGTAACATGGAGTGACTTTATACGGTTGAGGTAATCCTTAAATGTGCCGTGCAGATGTAGAGTAGATTTAGTTACAACACATTTTAGCTATTTGCTGGAAGACATTTTGTTTTGGCTTGCGTCACTCCCCTAGACATGATTATTCGATCCTCGACATGCAGTAAAGACATGCGGTGGAGCCTCTTTTATAATTTATAGTCCCACACACACAGAAGCAAAAAAAAAGTATTCATCATTCATCATTCAATAAAATTGGATTCTGGTTTAAAGGCGTATCATATGAACAGGAAAAAAAGGGATTGTGGCCTAGAAAATAATATCTAAAGTGGCGTTTTATACATTTTATAAGTTATGTTTGAATTTGAATGAACAGGCTGTGGTTATCCTGCTCCCTGCGGGAACCATGTGATGTCAGCAGTTGGTGGGTCACTGTTGCCACCCAGACTGTTGGTATAGAGCAACAGACAACCCGATGGGCTCCTCAGCACGAAGATCACACCTGATGCTCTCTCCTCTCACGATCCTCGCAAACGGCTGGAACGTCAATTTTGGGCAGCGCTCCAACAAAAACAAAGAACTCAACAGAAACCAAGTTTGAAGGCAAGGCTCATAAAATCACTAATCACACTTTTATGTTTGCTAACAGTCTGCTCCCACCGAGGGGAGGCCTCTTTAATGAGGCTGCGTTCAGTTATTCATGATGGAGGGCTCAGTAAAAACCATTGCTCTGGCTCCACATCTTTGATTAACAGCCAAACCAGTCAAGCAGAAAAGACAGCAAATGAAATGCAGTATCTGGTCCCCCTACGCATGGAGCCCTCTCCAAGTGGGATCAACACCAGACACTCCCAGTTCCTCCACGTCCTAATCTTCCTGAGAAACCAAGGTGGGACACCTGGGTGAAAAGGTCGCTGTCACCAGCATTCCTAGCTTGGCAGGGGGGCAAGGGTTGAGTTGAAATGGAGGGGCAGGGAGAGGTAAGCAGGGGCATTGTATGTCCAGGGGAGGTAACTTAGTTGGGCTTGGCCCTTTGGCTTTTGTTGATGTTTTTGTTGCCATTGTTGGGCAGACTTAACATTCCTCCTGGCTCTCCAGCAAGTGTGTACTGGAGAAAGGTAGCAGTAAGGGGGAAAGATGACCAAACAGATGGGTTTTTAAATCTTATGGGAAACAACAGAGGGTGACCACCCCGGGCCATTTTGGGCCCTTGTGGCCTTCAGGGCCTTGAGCAGAAAACCGCATGACAAAGATTCTGAACTAGCAGTGAAAAACATGGCCGACCTAAAAGAGTTCCCCATGAATGTGCTTCCCTCTGAGATCAACTATTACTTGGCATTGCCTTATCTTGTGTCCAACCTTGTACCGATCGTGTATTTGCTTTCTCTAGATTTGCGTATATCTGTGCATGTTCCAGCTCGACTCCTCTCGTCATTCATTCTCAGATTTTCAATTCACACTCGTCGTAGTTCACACATATCTGCTCATCTCAAAGACCTCTTTTGTTAAAAGGTCTTTCGGCGATTCCTGTTTGCCTGAAGTGATGTATCCAGAGCTAATGGAGTCAAGTTCTAGCTTCCACTGCCTCAGTCAGATCTTGATGGAGCCTCCTAACGCAGATCTCCTCCGTCAGGTTTCCCATTGTTACAGACCCGCCTCCCTCCTCGGGTGGTTTTCAAAACAGATTACAAGTAAATGGATTGTTTTCCCCTGGAGCCTCCTGTCACTGAAATATGGATGTGTTTGAAGTGCTAACCCCATACACACAATCAATGAAGAACTTACAAGTTTGTATGTGAGCAGGATCACTCATTCTACTGGCATTGTCACCAACAGATTATTATGTCTGCTAAAGCTTGGCTGGATTCGTCAGCGCAAGATTGCTATCCGCAGGTTAATGCTTGCTCCCCAGTTTCTCTCTCTGCCTCCTCAAGAAAAACTCTCTGTGGCCACGAATAAATATGGGAACAGCAGATCTACACTGGATACATGGTTTTGGCAGTTTTTCTGATTATAAATTAGATGAGTGCTGGTATGCAAAAGAGAAAGAACAGCTACTCGTCCGGCCCGACTGTTTTTGTCCACATATGCAAATTTAGCATAAAGTAGCAGAAGTAGTTATTTCTGTTATAATGAGAGAGAGACTTTCCTTGCTGCCTCGTTCAAACAGAAGAGCTGACATAGCTCTGTCCATCAGATAAGAGATTTTTGGGTCAGGCACATGAGAGGAACATTTTGCTCAGAGCACTTTTTTATGCAGTTACCAGGCAGAGGGTTTTTTTTTGTTGCGGGCCCTGGGGAGCAGATTATGACTAATGAGGTCCACGTTAATGTGACCAGAGGAGGCAGCTGGCGAGAAACTGGCCTTAGTTTAAACCATTATCTGGAGATCTCACTGTGGGCCAGACTGAAGGACAAGCCCACAGGAAGTACTCCACTGTCGACGCCGGTCACGTCCACCACAAAGAGTTGCAGTGACTTATAAGGAAATCTTGACGAAGGCGAGACATTTGAACCCAGCAAAGATGTTTTAGTGCTGGAATATTTTATTTGTTCTATTGTTTGACAGATGGTAGTGCGGTTTCAACACCTGTTCCCCGGTCCCCTGTGTTGTCAGTTTTGTTTTTGTTTGTCATGTTAAAACAAGACTGTATGTTATTCCCAGGGGATGCTGATGTGGTGACATGGTGATGTCTGGTATACGAAACAGTGCTCGTTTGTATTCTTTGTTATATTCAATTCTAAGCATAAATGAGAGATTTTTATTAAATACTGGCTGTTAAATAATAAATAGACATTCATCAAAAGCATTGACGACAGCATTTTCAGTCGTAGTTTTTCCAGTGTGAGGCCCACGTGGTCCCTGGTGAGCAGTTTTGTTTTCCCCACCTGTTGTTTTATTGACACCCCTGTGTCATAGCTGACAAACACAGATAAGTAATGAGTAATTGTTTTGTGGTTCTGGAGCCCACAATCAATTATTATACCTCCCCAGCAATCATGATTTAAACACAAGCTCCCACTAGGTAAGTCATCAGGGCTAATTGAGACCTGGGGAGCTCCAGTGCAGGACAGTGTTGGCTTGCACTGGTTTGGTGATGTCGTGCAGGTCCCTGTTGTATGTTTTTTTTAACAATGGAGAAGGTGACACTAATTAAAGCAAACAGGAAACCGATCAGATTAAGTCTCTAACAAATTATTTCATTAGTGCAGCAGTCCTACAACGTCATAAAACCATGATTACCACACCAAATATTTAAATAAAATACTTTTAATTGCATCCTTGTGGCACAGGACAGCCGGTAGCATTACCAACGTGTGAGAAGCAGGTGTAGAAATAATCTGGGACCCTCCCACTTTGCCTCAGCCCCTATTCGCACTCTGCCTGTAAGGTGCCATCCATTGTGTCCCGGTGGCTGAAGAGGAGCAGAGGAACAAGACAATTATGACATTACTGCTGGGTGGCTGAACAGCAGTCCCAGCTGGTGAGAAACCCGAGGAAGGAATGAGCAGCCAGAGAGCAACTGTTCCTGCAAGGGAAGCAATCCACCACATGTTCAGTCCTCGTCAGGGGTTTCGATGAAGTCGGATCGCTGCTCTCGAAGCAGAGGGGTAACGACTTGATCCGACACTGATTTAGGTTGATCCCAGTTTTCTGAGCAAAGATTGATTGACTCTTTCTTCTCATGATCTGATTTCAGTATTTGATAAAATACAAATTCTATCCAAGTCTAAGTTATATCCAAGTTGGTGCTGCAGTATTTCTCCATTAACTTTAACTGAAGTGCAGGGATGATATTTGCGAACTAGTTTACAGACAAATAACCACTTAATGAGAAGTGTGCCAAATGTGAATTAAGCTAATTATTCATCAAGTGGCAAATGATCCCAAAGCTTTCATAAGGGATTGGTCTGCAGTACCTGGCTGTGTGTGTGAAAAAATTAATGAATTAATGACTGCAAGAATCAGTGTCTGTCTTAATTAACCACATCATTCTTTGTCTATAAAATCAGTTTATGAAAATATGGGATCACCAATTAATCTTGTGGGTGGTTCCAACAATATTCTTTTGTGCTAGATTTAACAGGAAGTGACCTACTTCTTATTTATTTTACTGTGACAGCCACATGTAGGTCAACGTTGTTCAAGTCTCCAGCAGCCTTTCATGAGGATTCTTCCTCATTTTTTTGAGCCAGTCAGTAATTCCCCTCAGTCATTTATTTGGAACTGCAGTTCCAAACCTGATCTTGATACTTTTCCATTTTATTGATTTGCACGTTACATGCTACAATACAGTGCCCATCGCCGTCTTATCTGCATTCCTCTTTAGTTCCACTCAGTCCAGGTGTCTCTCGCGTCATTGCTTCATCCTCTCAAACACGACCACTTTGACATCAAAGCAGAGGTGTGTTGTTCCCTCTCCACGCTGAGGAGGATGTCATGGGAGAATGACCCTGTGAGCAAGAGGCTGCGCCGGCCTCAGGACGATGTGTAGAGCAACACACCTATGAGGTGCGGTCAGTGCATTCCTCTGTGTGCCTGAGTGGCCTGATGTCGCAGTTAGAGGCACGGCATGACTGTTACACGTGCAAAATATTTGTGTTTACAACATTCAAACTGAAGACTCCTTTGTACTGGTTAAAAAGCTCTAGTAACATCTAGTCTTTGTCAGCACAGTGAATGGAAACAGTTGCACAAGCAGTTTTTTTTTTGGCAGTCTAGATGCTTTGTGGCTCAACGTTATGACACACCTATGACAAATATCTGAGGGTTGGTGTGTTGTCACTTTTTTATTTTGGAACAATGCATACCACGCTTTTTTGTCTTTCCTTGTATCACGCAAGGTGTTTCCTTAGTTCACTGGAAAGACAGCAAGGTGTTGTCTGTGCCAATTCTGGACATCTTCAAAACATCTCTGTCCACTTGCTTGGTATGCAGCTCCTGCTGCCGCTTCCTCAAACAACACACAAGTTGCTTCCTGGGGGATTTTATAGATAGATACAAGTTTCTCGGTCAGCAAAAATACTGTCTATACTGTCATCACTGACACCAGCCACCTTAAACTGAGGCTTCCTCCTGCACGTCCTGAAAGTCTTTCTTTAGGGATCAGTGTGTTTGCCCTCTTGCTCCGTCCAGTTGCATACCAGAAGTGACGCTGTAAGTAATAAAGTAGGACCTTCTTTGATGTGATGTCCCACCCGGAGGCATCTCCCTCCGAGCAGACAATACTCAATTCATTACTGGACCTGCCGCTTCAAAGCTCAGCCACTCTGCGCTGGGAAACTCTAAACTTAGGCCCCAGACAGGCCCTTTTTAAACACCCACTCACCCCCTGGGCACTGAGGTGGTGGCTGGATGAGTCCACATAAGTTACGGTGACCTGCACATATCCCCCCCCCCCCCCCCCCCCCCCCCCCCCCCCCCCCCCCCCCCCCCCCCCCCCCCCCCCCCTCCTTAGCCCTGCAGCACCACACCTATCCCCCTCAGGTGACAGGTGGATTACTGGGCATCGGTATTTCTGCATTTTCTTGCCCCGTATCTTGCAGCCTGTTGACTGCGGGAAAATGCCGCAAAAGAGCTGCAGAGGTTTTTTTACTCTACAGGGGGTTGTCGGTGTTTTTAATGTGTCATTACACCCAACGTAAACGTAACAAAAGTGTCCTTTTGATTTTTATTGCTTGTTTTCAAAGCATCACATCACACTCGAGTGGGTTTGTTGTTGCAGTGTAATCCCTTGTTATGACTTCAAATCCATCCTATGGCTGGTGGGCTGCCAGGAGACCATTGAGCCACTTGAGTAAATCAGAACGTTTGACTTGTTTGGGGAAGGGGACCAGTGAGTGTTCGCCATGATGTGTCCCACTGTATAAAGATGTCTGTCGAGGCCGTGAGGTCTTCTCAAATAAACATGGCTTGGCTGGACTTCCTTGTATTTTTAGAGGAGTTGAGTTGTACTCAATTGACAGGGATAAAGATCCAGTTAAAGCTCCACGCAAGTAAGTCACCACACAGGCAGGAGTATGCTCTTACATAACTTGATATTCTGAGGTGGGAGTTGGCCCCTTGGGTGGTAAGATGTTAAATGTGTCAGAAGAAACCTGCACATCTCAGTTTCTTTCTCTCTCTCTCTCTCTCTCTCTCTCTCTCTCTCTCTGACCCTGTTTAGCCACTGGTTGCCAAGTCTGATGTCAGCCCACTACACAGAGGGTCCCCGAGCGAGGGTACAGTTTCTGTTTTGACACTCGTTCCAAATTACACATGTAAATGATTGATCACCTGGGCTCGGAGGGGGTGAGCAGAAATGGAGGTCCTTGTTGTGGGATGGCTCTACGATTATGTCCGAGTCCAGGATGGTTTCTGCTGCTGGGTACAGTTGAAACGGATACCGGCAATGTCTCAAGAGTCGGGAGATTAAGTTCTGGACCTGAGACTTTCCCTATTAGCGGCCCTTCAGGAGCAAGTTGCGCAGGCGTGGCTAGATATCTATGGCTCTTTGTTTGTCCTAATCCCACACAGTTTAAAATGAGGCTCACAGTCTGCACCTTTAAACCGACGCTCAGACACCTGAGGGCCCTGGCTGCTGAATGCAGAGCTCCAACTACTTTTGTGAAATGTGATTTGGCTAATTGATTTTGGAGTGGCCAGTCTGGAGGGTCCTGGGAGGCCGGGGGTGGCAAAGAGAACAAGAATGGACTGTGATGGAGGTCGATGCTGCGCAGCATTGATGAACCTGCTGCTACAAGACCTGCCTCCTCTCAGGTGCCAACTGGTGCTAAATATAACACCTCTGCTCAAATCAATGTGAAAATAAACAGCGAGCCGCAGTGAGAGACCGTGTAATGCTTTTACAGATGTGGTGAGAACCTCTGCAGGGCAACAGCTGTTGCTTTGCCTGTGCTTCAGGTATGGAGCCAATCTGAGGGCCAGGAGGGTTTTAACCCCAATCTTCTCCTCTGTCGTCTCGCAGCCTGGCACACATTGGCTGCGCAGCTGCACTTCCCATTGATCTGCTGGGCTGCCTGCATGGCTGGCTGGAGGGAGATAGATTGGAGGGGAAATGGCTTAATTGTCCTCACTCTCACTGCTGGAATGCAAATAGCCCTCCACCAATGGCCTCCACTGTGAGGAGAGCCCCACATTGTGAAGCCAAGCTCTTATTTATTGTGGAAAGAATTAAAAACTATTAAGTCTACAAAATAAGAGCAGATGGACACACCACCACGAATGCCATTTTTAGTAATTTTGTCAACAATCCACTGGTCCACTTTAAAAAAAAATGATATTACATAAAACGTTTATTGGAACATTTAGTTTTTGCTCTAATAAAGAAAATGTCTGCCTGATAGAGCCTCAATAGCATTCATCAGTCAGAGGTCAAACAGACCTTCAGGTTAAGGGTCATGACTCACGTAGAAAAGGTAGGAGATGAAAGAGTTAAACGCTGAGGCGTATGTATCCTGTCTGACTTTGATCTCTGCCTCAGGTAGCCATCAATCTTGGCGAGGAGCTGAAGGGAGGCTGCTCCCTCTCTGAGCGGGCTTGCTGAGACTTAGACTGTCTCCTGACTTTGACAGAGTGCTGGCATGACACGCCAGACAATCGCACAACCCTACGAGTCCACAACAAATGCTCTGAAGGTGTTTCTGTTTAAATTTTCCACTTGGTCTGAATTTTATCCTCCGATGCACCACCTCTAATTTACTCATTTTTAATTAAGACAGAAGGAACCTGGTGACGTACGACAGGAATGCAGGCAGGGAGGGAGCAGAGAGGGCATGTTTTGGTGAGGTTCAAAGATGAAATGAACAAGTCTCAGAGGCTTTGATGTTTCTTGGCAGGCTTCAGACAGTCACTGACAATCTGATGATCTGGGAGAGCAAGCCTTTTTGAATCTCTGGCCTATCCTGGCCCCAGTCGTCTCGCCCTCCAGTGACAAAAGCTTTAATATGACAAGGTTAAACACCCGAAGCACTGCAGCAAAATGGTCATGACAAAGTTGGGGTCAGGGGTGCAACTTTAAATACAGGCTTTACCATGACTGTTCACTTATTCATGGATGGTTTAAACAACCGTTCTCTTCTTTTTTGTCATGAAGTTCCTTTTTTTTTTTGTATTTAAAGCTGCTGTAATCAATATTTTTTATGCCACGTAATGACGTCCGTGAGAAAGGCGTTGCTTGTCACAATATTGTCAAATCTGCATTCCCCCCAGATTTATGTCCTCCCTCGTTGTTTTCCTTTTCTTGATTGAAACTTTACTGTTCACGGTTCATTCCCACCATGCTCAGCCTGGTTTTTACACACACGGGAAAGCTCTAATAAACTCACTACCTGCTCAGCACTGAACAGCAGGCAGACAAAACATTCAGGTACCGAACACAGCAGCCAAGAAGCTGGTGATTAAAGGAGAACAAAAAGAGTGATTTTTAGATTGAGGTTCATTTTAGGTTATTCCGATTTTTTTGTGCTGAATGTTGCAAATCTATTCTATATTCCTTGTTACTGGTATTCTGTCAAAATATAATAATTTTCTTCATAACATAACATTGTTATTAAAAATAAGAATAATATTTTCTTATTAATAATAGGTTATTTTTACTGCTTCCAGCCCTGATTTAATTTTCTACAATCTCTCTCCAGCTAATTGCCGTCCTTTTTTACACGTTTGCATTTCCAGTGCAGTAATTTTCTCCCATGCTCCTGTGCTGCATGATGTAAAAAGAACAAACGGTGCACGCCATACACATATCTTAATATCAGTTGGCTCCCTCTAAGTTTTTCTTTGACTGACGCTGTCATTCGATAGGCGGCGTGGTACAGGCCGGGTGCTGCGGGGCCATTGTGTCCCATTGTAGGTCACAATGGAACTTAACACTTGACAGAGCCAGGGCTTGTTGTCAGGAGCTGAACTTGATCCTGTCAAGTTGTTCCCACTGAAGAGCCGTGAAGGAAGGGCAATGACCCTCACTGCTGTGCAAGCTCTATATGAGGACAAGTATTAATTCTGCATTCAAATTCTATTCCCATATAGTAAATAGGTATGCATTGCAATTATCTGAATATTCTTTGGAGGCAAATTTTGTGTGTGGTGATGACGGATGCCCCCTGCAGCTGCCCAGGCTACCGATGCTTGTCATCCGCGTCACCTCTGGCATTTCTAACTGACGCTTGCCCTGCACACTGTTGCCCTACAGACCACAAAAGGGGGTTCACGTTACCCAGAGGGACAGGTAACTTCAGATGGATAATCCTTGGACCTGGTGAACCTGTCTTTAACAGGGGCCTACAGAGTAAGCTTGGCAACCCTGAGCCGTGTGGCATTGTGTGTTGATTGGGTGTGCATGTGGGACTCCCCTGGGCAAATCATTGTCCGTCTTGCCCTCACATTGTTTTCTTGTCCAAACATCTGCAGCGTGTTAAACCTGTTGGTCTTTCTTGTGAGATTGTGGGAACTGGGAATATTGTTTGCAGAGGAGGTTGTGGTCTGAACACATCGTTGCTGTAATCTCCATATATTTTGCTCATTCTTTGACACACAGCTGGAATCTAACGTCCTCTGATATCGCCTTCAACCAACTCCCCCAGATTTCTTTGACCTCTGACGACCTTGTATGCCCTGTTAGCCACCAGGCCTGGCAGGATCCTCCCACACAGAGTCAACTGTCTGCTCTCAGCCACTCCTCCAGCCCCTGCCACCTCTTGTTGCCCCCCTGATCCATGCCAGCTTCCAGCTTTTGTTTTTCTCCCCGCCTTCTCTTTGGTCGTGGGGGCAAGATTTACAGTGGAAAAATATATTTTTCCTCCCATGTTGAGCTGTGGAGTCTGGAATGTGTGTTTGGGCAAGATTTTGCGAGGAGTGTGAAAAAACAACAAAGCTGTAAACACCGAGGGTAGACCCAGACTGGCTTCTTTGTTCCAGATGTGCAAGCAGGCACACACGCAGTTGGAGCAGCTCCAGCCGAGTAACCCAGTGTAACCCAATACACTGCCACCACTGTCCCACTGCGTGTCCATCAGCTGGGCGCGCGCTACATCCATATAGACAGGTTACTGTGTGAATCCTCGGGGTCTGTGTGTGCATGTGCGCGTGTGCGCGCGTGAGAGTGTTTACGCGCGCCAGCACCCACAGTCAGAATTGTTACCAAATGCGTATTTGGAAGTCGGAGAAGACTTGGGAACTTTCAAAAAAAAAAATCACCAGTGTGTAATTTCGACATATGACCGCAAATGAATCCATTTAAATCAGAAGCGCCGCATGACACCGGGCTCAGGTTGCAGCACCAGCTCCACCACGCAGAATGGTTCCTGTGCGTTTTACGCTTAACGGAGTCCATACGCGTTTTAATCCTCCGGACTTGCCAAGGCCTATATATCCAACCAATCAATTAAAAGTTTAAGTCCAACAGTCAGCGGCAGTGGGCGATGCTGCTGTCGCCATCCGTCTGGCAACAATTATACCAGAAATGAATTCAAAGCTCAAACCAAAAGAGATCAGACACAGTCCGACGTTTCCCACGCGATTCTATTCAATTTGACTCACTTTACTGTTTGGGAGTTTGTTCATCTGAAATGTTCTTGTTACTTCTTACTCTACCACTTCGTTTTCTTTCTTTTCTTTCCACAGCCTTCAGCGCGAACTCTTTTTCTCGTCTTGTTTTTAAAATGGTGACAAATATTATCTCCGTTTAATGAATGATTTTAACAGTTTTACTTCCAATTACCGGGCCAGTAAAATAGCAAGAACCATATGGATCTATCTTAGAGACACAGTGACAAAACCATTAAAATGCTCCTTTCTGAACTGAAAAGTAATAATTATATACCAATCTTTCATTTATTATTCATCATTAATCATCATATTTTAGGATCAACATAACACACACAGAAACAGTAATGTAAATAAATTAAAAACGCATCAAGCCAAGGGCAAATAATTGCCTTTTCAAAATAACACACGAGTTTAATATTTACACACACATATCCTTAATACAGTACTTAATTCAATCAGTCATTAAGAAGTAAAAAAAAGGGATGTTTAATTAAAAATAATTGTGCCATTTATGTTAGTTTGCATTAATTTTCATGGAAGTTCAAATTTGTTTTTATGTGTGTAATATACCACGCAAGAGCCCTTGCCTCAAATAGCAAATTTAAAATCAAACAAATAATTGGACCAAACGTTATTTATATTATAACACAATACAATTGAAAGCTGTCAATTAGTATATGTATATACATATATTGTTCAATCCATTTTGTAGATGATCATACAGTAGGAATAGAGGATACTACCTGGATTAGATAAATAAATTATACGATCACATATTTCCATGACCAAATGTGTAAACCTTAGATGTGTTTGCTCCTGAGACTCCACACAGGAGCTGATCATGTAACAGCGGTGAACTCTCTGGGCCCTCAGATGCTGCCAGCACAGGCGTCTCACTCACACGCACACACACACACACACACATCAGCAGCAACATGGCTGCACTTGAGGAATGAGACGCCGGCCATGGAGATATGAATGTTCCTGCAATGGCGCCTAGAGGAGAGATTAGGCCGTTCATCCTCTGCACTGCTCGGGCTCCTCCTCGGCTCCGTTCTCTTCCCTGAGGCAGACACAAGACAGAAAAAAAAAAAAGTCAGATCTATTGTTTGCATATACAGTATCTTCACGCAAATGAGGTGAGCAGCGTGCCAAGCACCTGCTGACATTTGCGTGGGAAGAAAAAAGGGATACATTTAAAACATAAACAAAACTTTATTAGTGAAAACAGAAAAAGTAAATATACAGGACTAAAACTGAAAATATCTCCATTTGTTGTTGCAAAGAAAAACAGAAATAGTATTTTTTTGCGGACTCTTTATTTTCATGCTTCTCGATGATTTGTCACCAGGTTCGTACTGTGATGCATTTTGAACACTAGGTAACTGTGTCAAATCACACCTCGGCCTCACACCCGTCACACTGTTCTGCTGAAATGGGACATGTGGATCTTTACTCTCGTCTATTATGTGGTGAGCTGAGCCTAACATAATAAATCCTGGCATCCTGTCAGGGTCATGGACTGTCAGTCTGAGTCTCGGCCTCGGCTCGGTCCCAGCAACAGAGGGTTTCTTGTAAAACATGACGTGCAAGTGAGGAAGATCAGAGCCGAGGCAGTCGCCTGGGAATGTGCCCTTGGTTTGTACACAAAGAATGCTGTCAGTCTGCATCAGAGCTGCATGATCGACAAACACGACCTCTGTGTGTGTAAGAAAGACGTGAGAACGACAGACCAAGCACACCTATTTCAAAGACACCGCTGACATCTACAGTGGAGGCACCAGTGAGTCTTTGGTGGATCCAGTGGGCCTGGTTTCAGCAGCATCCGTTTGCGTGATCCAGCGAGCCACAGCAGGAACCCATCCCTGTCCTATAACTGCAGGGCCCGCCTTTGTTCCTCACCCATAATACACACATAATTACAAGCCTCAAAGAGCCTTGTCCTCACCTTCCTTTCTCTCTTCTCCTCCTCTGCCTCATACACCTCTCGTGCCCACACCTTATCTCTGACAGATATGAACATCCAGGACTCAATCAGCTCTGTTCATGCGCCCATGGGCCTCTTTGTCTTCAAAGGCTCGGGTTTTGTATTTATCTCTGTTGGGCCTTCCTGCTCCCATTCGTCATTTCGGCAAAACGTGCCTGTGCTGTGAACTACAGGTTGTTTTCCTGCAGATAACACGGCCACTAAGCACCTGCTCCCAAAGCAACTCACTCGTGGCCACGCTGAAAATATTGCCACCATAATCCCACCACCAATAATAATGCTGCAGTAAATTCCTAATAGACACAGCCACAGTGTCACAATCTGTAATTTCCCCAGAGAGGATTTACAGGCCTCATGTGTGAAGTCAGAAACTTCTTGCCCACAATTTGAATCCGGCCTCTGAGCATGCTTTTTTTAATTTTTTATTTTTTTATTGTGACTCAAATTTTACTATGATAACAATTTGTGGCTTTGTACTGGCCGACTGCTTTGCTGAGGCCTGGGAGGCACTGGGATGTGGTCCAAGCTCCAGCAGGCCTGCAGTGCTGCTGGATTTCCAGTAGTTGCACAGGCAGGGCAGGACATGACCAAAATGACTGGGTTGGACTGCCGCTCGGCACCACGCTGGAACCCACCAAACACCCAGATTTTAATGTGATTGCGGCATGCATGAGGATGAAAGGTGAAGTCTGTATCGAACTGGTCTGCAGCTCATATGTTTCCCAGAAAATATCTCGGGATGTCCGCGCACTTCCTCTCTTCACCGTCTCTCTGCACCTGTGGATTGACTCCCTGCTCAAGGGTTGAGTCAGTAAGGGGCTGAGATGGAGACAGGGTTCCTCTTTGAGGCCCGGTTTCCTCCCCCACTCGTCCCACAACTTATCCACATGTACCTTTGTGACTTGTGCTGACTCTGCAGTGTGCACCGCAATCCCACCCTCCTCTGGCAAGTTTGTGTTTCCCCTTATTTTATGAAACCCAAACGTTTAGTTAGAAATAATATGAGTGACATGTGGGCTGAGTATTTTAGTTTTCGTATAAAACTGAAATCAAACCTTCTTTGCAGTACAGTCAGTCTCTGTGGAAATAGTCCATTCAAATACTATAAACACCCTGCAATTAATTTGACCTGCTCTGCTTTTTTCTACTCGTGATGTTGATGTAATGCAGCCTAATTAATAGTTAAGGACACTTCCCTCATTTAATTAGACTGATTTGCATGTTGACATGAGTAATCAGTGTTGGATACACAGTAAAATCTGATAACATGAAACACACTTGAGTCAATGTGATTGCCTGTGAGCAGCCACAAACAATTTTCCAATGGATTGTAGAATGAGAACACCCAACCTCAGCTGTTTATGTTTAAATTTACTTTTCAACCTGTTTCCATTTTGATAATAAATTAAAATTTTAGAATATCATTAAATGTATAATGAAGATTTTGGAGGTAGTGTTTACCCTCACAATTAATTTACTTTAATTATGATTTTCATTAGTCCGGGTAATCTAGTAAAGTAGTAATAGTAAATGAGAAATTATCGGGTTTGGCATCGTTGTAGAATTAAAAAAAAAAAACAACAACGTTGCATTGTTATACTTTTCAAAGGATTTTCAAAATAAAAGAAAAA
Organism: Pseudorhombus dupliciocellatus; assembly: GCA_016785235.1. Taxonomy (NCBI): domain Eukaryota; kingdom Metazoa; phylum Chordata; class Actinopteri; order Pleuronectiformes; family Paralichthyidae; genus Pseudorhombus; species Pseudorhombus dupliciocellatus. The sequence continues at coordinate 278,421 of JAFBJW010000025.1, forward strand.
TAAAGTGACTGCACAAAATGTGCAAATGAATAATGGAATTCATATTTCCTTGTGGACATTGGCACCAAATAAAAACTTTCGAAGAACTAATAGTAATTATACGTCACTGCTCCTTTATATCTTATTCATAAAAAAATGTTAGTCGAGACCATTAGGCTAAATTGAAATTAATAGTAACTAATGAAATTATTACTTTGAAAAGTGTCACTTTCATCATTATTCTCTCACATTTTGTTTCCCGTGATATTATCTATTAAATAGCAGCGCATGAATAGTTTGGTCTAAGTATGTGTGAAGCGGGCCGCAGTAAGATTCGTATGATATTGAGTTGTATGTATAGAGGAGGTCCCTGCATCCTGTATCATGTTAATGAAGTTAATGGTGGAGCTCCAGTGACAGCCGGCTGCTGCAGACCAATCACAGAGCTCGCAGATGGAAGCCAGTGTGTGTGGGGCTCAGCAGGCAGAACCATGTCAGCTCCTCCAATGATGTAAAGAAGGATCCCTTTCGCTTTTAATCCGATTTTTTTTCTGCCTCCCGTGCTGCTGTGAACATGCACACCGTTTCCATCGCTGCGCACAGCGGCTTTTCGCCAGCACTGAATTGGATTTACAGTGTGGATTTGCTCCGTGTGGTTTTCCTCGCTGTCCGACAGAACTCATGAAACCCTCTTCAGAGCGACGGGTTTATGGACTCGCGTACATTAGCTAATGATGTCTATGGGTTTCATGCCTGACAGTCTGAATGCCTCAGATCCCTCCAAATCGGCCTTTCTAGAGTTCGGACACGGACACCCGGCGCACCAGCAGCACTCCCCCGGACTCTCTCACATTTATCCCGTTCATGGCTTGCACGCCGCCGGCCATTCGCAGCACGAAACTCCCTTCCCCGGCAGCTCGTCTTATGGCCGCTCTCTGGGCTACGCCTACCCCGGCGCGGTGAACGCTCATCCCGCGTCTGCGTACATGCCCTACCACCAGCACAGCAATCACAGCAGCAGCAGCAGCGGCGGCCTGGCCCACAGCAGATTAGAGCAGACAGGTATGTGACACAGTTGAATATAATCTGAATGATCGTGTTGGTCTATAAAATTCGTGTTTGCAATCATTCTTGTGCGCAATTACGCACGGGTTTCATACCATTCCCCTGAAATCGCCCTGTTGATAAAAACAGTTCACTTCATGCTTTGGTAAGTTAACAAGCGCAAGTCTATTCTGCTGCATTATACCGTGTTTGAATGGTGCTATCTATAAATAATCCTTACCTTGCCGTTTTGGAAGTTAATTTGAAGCATGCGCGTCATGGAGGAGACACATTCTCATCCATAAGTCCAAACAAGGCCCATATGGATGCTCCCTCTTTACCGCTCATGTTATATAATGAAGGCAGACGGCGCCATTAATTTTATTGACCATAATTTTATGTGGGTGAGTCCAATTATAGTCCACGTTACCTCAAAAACTATATACCATTTGGTGCAGGACTCCCTCTCATCTCTTTGCACTGGTGTCCCACTTTCAACCGGATTATTGTAATTTTGTGTTTGTGTAAAGTGTGTGTGTGTAAAATGTCAACATGACTCAACATAGGCTGGTTGGTGACAACACTTTGGAAATATTTCACACAAACATGAAGTCTCGTTAATTAGTTAAAATCATATTCACCTAATTTATTGGGTCTATTAATGATGCAGTGCCAGTTCCAGTGCTTTAGGCTCCATGCAGTGAAATCCATCCTTCATCAGCTCTCGTCGTGTTTGAGGTGGCAGACTGCGAATTGTTTGTCTAAAACATTTAGAGCAGCTTAAGTCCTGTTCAAACGTCTGTGTCTTAAGCTGTGTGTCCTTAAGCAGAGCCTGAGGATTACAACAATGAAATCAGAACTCTTCTCTGTTTTCTCGTCAAGATCGCGAGAAGTCCACGGTGACAGAAAACAGGGACATTCGTCTCAATGGCAAGGGGAAGAAGATCCGGAAGCCCCGGACCATCTACTCCAGTCTGCAGCTGCAGGCTCTGCACCAGCGCTTCCAGCAGACCCAGTACCTGGCCCTACCTGAGCGAGCCGACCTGGCAGCCAAACTGGGGCTCACCCAGACTCAGGTGGGCCTTTAACTCCCCCTCTCCTCCTATGATCTTTTCATAGTAACATAACATTATTATTATATATAACATTATTACTAGTGCTACTAATAATAATAACAATATGTTGTAGCTATTAGAATTGTATTATAAATACATCAAAACAATTGTAATATATTACCAGCCCCTATCAGGGTTGCAAATATTATTATGATCAAATTTATATTTACTCTGCAAAAAAAACATATCGTAGTCATGGAGAGTATTGTTGAATTGGGGCAAAGTGAAAAGCAAACAACTTCTCTAATGCCTTGTTTACTTTATATCCATGCTTCCTTTGTCAGCTCTGCCCCACGAAAGGTTCCCAGTGAATGATGCTTGACTGCAGTTAAATTCAAATGCAATTCAAAGTCATCACGGGCCTGCAAAATGAGGGGCTCTACGGGTTTTTGAAGGTCATGGATCATGAATTAATGCTGTGGACAAAAAATAATACAAAGAAAGGAACTGAAGTCGTGCCTCGTTCACATAAATACAGTAAATAATGCCTGGATTAAAGGATTAGAGATGCAATCACAGCAATTTGATTTTTTTACTTGATCCCCAGAAATACTATGATCCTAAAAATACACACGCAACAAGTTTCCTTTTCAATGTTTCACAGCATGCATGTCGTTAATTTTCAAAATACTTTAATTTAGATTTTAAGATTGTAATTTTTTCAGATATCACATCCAAATAATAAACAAAATTAACTATTAATAAGATACAAAATATGTGTGTGTGTGTGTGTGTGTGGAATACGAACATAGAACACTTTAAAAGTAATAATTAATTTCCTCATGCTTCCCTTTCTGACTTTATACATTAGAGATGAATCCACTCATCTGTCATCTGAGCTGCCTCCTGCATATTCTTGTCTTTAATCCCTCAACAGTTACTTCACCAATTATCTGTCGATGACACACATCTTTCTCTCCTTGCTGTCGCTCAAATGTTAATTCATACACCGACTGGATCCTCACACTTCATATATAACGTATATTAATGCTGCCCTGAATCAGCAGATGCAGGCTCTTGACGCTCTGTTTTCATTCCCCGTCTCGGTTTGTTGCTGTCACACTCATGCACCAGTGAGCTCATAAAAACAATAATAAGGGAGCTCCGTTTTTAAAAGATTACAAATGCCACTGAACCATGAGGCTGCACGAATAACAATCCGCCAGGAGCAGGCCTGTGTGGGATTTCCTCAAAGCAACACAGAGAAGACGAGAGTTATGCAGTTTTCTTTTTCTTTTTTTTTTTTTTAATATTTTTTATTGCGTTCACTTTAGGCCAATTTTGTTTTCCAAGGGTAAATATGCTCGTAAAACCCTTCGCACTGTTAATGTCTTTATTTGGTCGCTGCTTGTTAAGTGACGCTTGTGTGCATTCTCTCTCTCTCTCTCTCTCTCTCTCTCTCTTTCTTCTAGGTGAAAATATGGTTTCAGAACAAGCGCTCCAAGTACAAGAAGATAATGAAGCATGGCAGCGGATCAGAGGGGGAGCATCTCCACAGCACCAGCTCCATCTCCCCCTGCTCGCCCGGGATGCCCCAGCTCTGGGAGGTCTCCATGGCGAACAAGGGCGCGTCGATGCACCCGAACAATTACATGAACAGTTTCGGTCACTGGTACCCAAACCACCATGGCCATCATCACCAGGACGCTGTGCCCAGGCCTCAGATGATGTGAGGGCATTTCTGTTTTTTTCGGGGGAGGGGGACGAAGGGGTGGGGGCACGGATGCTGGACTCTCCGGTCTTTGTCAAGGCCTCCTCTCAGCACAGGACTGTGTTAAAATGTGTTTCTTAGACCTTCACTGTTTTCTTCTTTGGAATCCCAATTTCACTGCAAAATATTACCAGGCATTAAATGCAGTTTTTTTTAGATTTGTAAAAATGTCGCTGCCGGTTGGATTGCACGCCCTAATCTGTGTTAAATATGAATTTGTAGTGACAGATATCTCAAGTGCTTTATTACTAACAGGCTATAAAGTTCCAGCTGCATGATCCAAGAGGACGAGCGTTACGCAAATAAATACCTGCTGAGGTAACGACATGGCTGAGTTCTTGTTTGGCACGTTTGTTTAGGTGCGCCACTTCACCCGTGACGTCTTGTTTCCAATGTGAAACAGTTGAAAGGGCCAACAGGCGAGCGGGCGTAGATTTATGACAACCGGACACAACTGTGAGACTCTTCTGGATAAAGATCTGGAGATGAAAACAGTGTCTCCGGTGTCAGTGAGCAGAGTTTGACACCACCAGCGTGATAAGTTTCACTAATGATGGGATATCACCGCAGCGAGTCTTCAAGAAACGGTTTATATTAACATTTGATTGTCTCTCTGTTATGAGTTTAACATAGGGCCTTTATAACTCGAGGGAAGAGCTTGTCCGGGGTATGATTACGCAAGGGGTTGCAGGGGGGTTTTACGCACAGCCACGCTTTAACGGACAAATATGTACTCCAATTGTTTTCCCAAATTTTGATTCTAGGTTGACAACAGAACATTCCCATAGATTATCAAAAGGTTGTGTTTTTAGCCCCTCTAAAGCAATACGTGACCCCTGTCTCCTCCACCAGAGAGCGGGGAGCAAATCGAAGGAGCGAGCTAGAATTTGTCAGACTGTGTCAGACTTTCTCCCCCAGTGGAGCTCAAACTCTACGGCGGTAAAATGACAAACGGCTGCGCCATCCCCACCGACGAACTGCGCCTGATTTACGGTCGCTCGCGCTGATTACAGCCCATTCTGGCGTGTACACTGTTTAGACAGAGCGAGCGAGATATTTACATCTTCACAGACACTTCGCCGCAGCGCGAGCTGGTGCGCTTGATTAAATGGCGGGTGAAGCTCTTGTTAATGAAGCTGATTAGTGCGCTCACGAATCATCCAGTGGCTTGTTTCTTGCCCTTTCTCCTCCATCACTTCGCCTGCATGCTGCCCTGACTCTCTGGCAAACACTGGGCACAACTTGTCTGACGTGATGTCATACTGAGGGATTAGAGAAATAACTAACCATCCATGTTTACATGTGAATTAAAGCTATTAGCATAGGGTTGTTTAAAACCCATCTAGCTGCCATTTTAAAGGGTCGTGACAACTAGTTTTCAAGTCTCTTTATGCCTGGACAGAAGAATGATAGTGGTGAACGAACTGAGCTTTGTCACATATTATTGTGTTTGAGTGGAACGACTTGCACTAGCAATATCCAAGCCACTCCCAGCAGCTCATCCCCTGCAAATTCAGTCCCATCTTACCTTAGTCCGAGACCTTGGGCCTGGTTCAGGAGGTGCGGAGCCTGCGGTGGTGTTTCACTGAAGAACAAAGCCACGCCAGAGCCCTGCGTCCTCAGTCCTCCACGCTGGTTTTCTCACATAATAACAAGCCCTGCGATACATTAACATCTGCTTATATCCTCACATATACATCCATCCATACGTACACGCACACCCCTCTGCCCTTTTCCCCATTCTTGATGATTATGTGCCTTGTTAAACATGTGGGACAGGGGGAGAAGAAGAGGCAAGCAGTGCTGAGCTAAGTGACAGGGCATCAGGGAAAATTATAGGCAATTTCACATCTCCAGATTAGAATAATGGCTCGTGGAGTTGGACAGACAATAGTGGAACCTTTCAAACCCGGGGCCAATTATCAAATAGGCAGATTGAAGGGGAAGTGAAAAGGCTCCTCGCGTAAATAGACTAGCTGAGAGGGAGGGACTGGAGGATCCGGGGAAGATGTGCCGAATGGGGTTGATAAAGGCAAGTCTGCCTGTATCAATGCATGCGGACAGTCGGGGGGGTTATCAGATACAAGGTGTCTGATGGGTTTTAATTGCAGGATAGCAATGACAGAGAAAATGGCTTGTTATTAAATCCCAGTTGCAGTGAATGGATGAGCAGCAGAAGCAGGTCTCTGGGGTGATTATTGTTATTAGCCTGAGTGATCTGACATCTTTGGTAATTGTGAGCAACATCGCTGTTAGAGAAAGGGTGGCTGTATGACTCATCTGAATGGATAGGCCTGACACACACACACACACACACACACACACACACACACACACACACACACACACAAGGATCAAAATGTTCTGGCCAAATATATTGAGTAATCTTATCATTGTTTATCTTTAAAAATATATATATTAAAGAGATTATTTTCTGACTCAACCTCAGTTCATGTACTAACAAGTTCTGATATTAACTGCTCCGAATTCATTCCTTTATTTATCTGACTTTACTTTTCCAAAAATATTTCAGAATCTCTATTAAAACCAGGATAATCCACAAATCTTCTTATGAAAGACATTGTTTTTCCAAATGTTTTTCCTGTTCAAATCTAATACCTATTCCCAGTGTTGGTAGTTCGGCCATTGTTGTATTGAGACCCATGTCTGGAGGCCCAGTTTTTAGTCTCTGGGTCAAGCTGAGCTTGTGCCGCAGCCGAGGCCTGCGGTGGCTTTATCAGGATGTGATGACTGGCTGGGAGGAATCATCACACAGCCCAATGCTGGCCAGCCCTGCCTCTGGTCTGCAGGTCAGCCAGGGTTCACAAGTCCACAGCTGTCAAGGATGCCTTTCCTCCGTCATTTCTTCCCAGTTTACAGCCCAATGGACAGAGTGAGTGATGCTAATGCAGCCGAGAACTTGGTCCAGGCCCGGGCTAAGTGTCGGACAGCTGCTGAAGTCTTTCCGTGGATGCATTTCAGTTCCCGACCTCCATCTCAACCCCATATCGCAGCACCCCAGAGACAAGTGCTGACACCACACTGTTGACTTTTGCAGGGGTTAGGGTGGTCTTACTCGGGCACCATCTCTATTTAGGGTGGTGGGATGCTCTGCCGTGCAGGGATCACATTCAAGTTCAGCACATCGCCTCCACCTCCATGGCTACTTACACTTGTTCATGTTTGAGAGATGACATATATGGACACGTCTGACAGGCTCACGCATACAAGCGCGGCATGTGGCAAATGCACGTTTGTCTTCGGCACAAATGGTTCCCCTGACAGCGCACAGCCGAGGGGCCACACACGCTGAGGGAGCCACTGCGGGGAGGTCACATGTGCCCTTGATGAGATTTCATTGATATTAGAATGCAATAGTAATCAAGCTGCTTCTGTCAGATCAGCACTGTGCACTGATGTGGTGAGAGATGCTGTAGACAACTGGAGTTGAGTTCAGGGAAACAAACATTAGAGGGATAGAATTAGGAGCTGTGACACATTTCATTACTTATGGAAACGATGACAGAGTGTGTTTGAAGTTGGGGGAAATCTTCTTTGCTTTAGGTTTCAAAGCAACGTAAAAGTTCACTAAATCCTTTCTGGTTTATTGTATTAGTGGTGTAAGGTGGTGTTACTCCAAGGGTGTATTTGTGGTTTAATAAAACATCCAGAAGATTGATTCTAACGTATGTGGGAAATATTATTTTTATTTTTAAAATTCTTATTAATTTAAACCAAATTCATTATTAAATTAAGTAATTTGATATTTTTACAAATTATATTATAGTGACCAACGTCTCTAAATCTAGATCCCACGATTATTATTTTAAAAAATAATAGTAATGAACCTTCAAAAGTGTGGTCATTTAAAAAAAAAAAAAAACGTACAGATAAATAACGTAATTATATAGATACCTCCTATTCTAATAAAATGGATAAGATTCATTACTGGTGTCATAATTTAAAACAAGTATTTCTAAAATTGTATTGAATTATTCATAAACTCACTTAAGTTATATTTAAGTTCTAATTTTTATTCCCACAAGTTTTCTCGTTAATCCACTCATTAATTTTCCAATTCAAGAAAAAATAATAATAATAAAAAAAAAATCTCAGGACCAATTGTGGGACTTGATTTTTTTAAAATCTCACGTTTTAATGTTCTGAAGTACGACGTTGCAATAAAGTGTCGTACAGTAACACCTCCGGTCCCGGGCGCATACCATTCCACTTACTAAAGGTGGTAGAAGAGAGTTATAAAACCCTCATGAGTGCATTTTATCCCCGTGCGTAATGGCGCCTTGGTGGTCCATGTGGATGAGATCGCCATTAGCGGTTTCCCCATCGCGTAATTTTTTGTGTGTGTACAGTATTTAATAATCCATGCGGCTGTGTGGCCGAGCTGAGGTTCAAAGAGGAAGTTTGTCACTGTCGCTGTCATAACAGTCATTATTCGAAGAGCATTCTCCAGGTTTCACACGAACTGGAAACACATTTCCTCATATTTCCAAAGTGTATTTTTTTTTATTATGCAACACGAATGCTGGATTCATCGTGCGTCGTCAGGTGAAGGGAAGTCTTGCTCTGTCCAAGTTGTCTTAAGTGAAACGCTCAAAAAAACAAAAACAAATGAGTTTTGTTTCCTCATACCTTCGATATTTGGCAGCTTGTTTTAATCCATCCTGCTGCGTCCGCGTGCATGTGCGCGTGAGATCGCCCCGGGCGACTGCTTCACCCCCCCCCCCCCCCCCCCCCCCCCCCCCCCCCCCCCCCCCCCCCCCCCCCCCCCCCCCCCCCCCCCCCCCCCCCCCCCACCCCCCCCCCCCTCCACCCCCCCACCCCCTCTTTCCAGGCCCGCCCCACCCACTACCATCAACACCACCACCACCCCTCCTCCTCCCTGTCTCTGTCTCTGCCTCTTTGTGCAACGTGCCGAATTCTCCCTCTTGTTTTCTGGCAACAGAACAGTAATAAAACCGAGTGACTCCAACATGTCTGCATGTGCGTCGCCTCCTACTGCAGCGCTTTGCACGCAGCGCGCACGACAGCTCGGTGCAGTGCATCAGCCTAACCTGTGTTACTGGGCCGAGCGCGCGGTTTTAGAGTCTTTGGGGTCTAATGAAACAAATGAAGAGGTGTTTTGCAAAAACAAATCAAGGGGGCAAACGTAAAAGTCAAATGTGAACCAACTGGGGCACGAACATTAAATGTAAGAGACTTTAATGCGCAGTGTGCCATGACTGTCACTGCTCAGGTGGATGACTTATAATTAAAACCTAAACGTGCATGTATTCCAATTAAATAATAATGAGTATCACATTGCTTCAGAACCATCCTGTGGTAATAGTTTTTGTTGTTGTTGTTGTTGTTTTTACATTTTCGATTTAACTTGATATTTATATTTCCTTTGTTCATTGCCGATTGCTCGTAATTTTGTGTTTTAAGGTGGCACCGGCCACTTTTTGAGGCGATGGAAATCAGGCTGTTTATAAAGGCGCTAGACACACAACATGCAATTAACACCTTTATTCAAATTGACAAGAAGGCAACAAGTGGACTAATTACATGAATATAAAAATGGTTTTGGAGGCACCACAGTGCAGTCGTTCCGTTTCAAACAAATATGATCATAGTGGTTCTGCATATAAACACATATTTACAACCTTCGACGTTTTGTACAAATCCATATAAATATGACCTGAGTGTTTAGGCGCTATCTACAAACCCGCATGCATGATTGTATTGTAGCATGTATCAACTGCACAGTTTTGTCATTATTTGGTTTGTGGTTTAGGCTATTTGTTTAAAAAACGTTGCATAGGCCTATTCATTTACAAAAAAAGAAGTTAAGGAAATTAAACAGAAGCGATAAATAATTTAAAAACCACGCCAGATATCCATTAAATATGCTGCCACAAGTGACCAGAAATCCCTTATGTGCTTTGTGAATGGAAAAAAAAACCCAGTTCTCGATCATCCAGAAAAATAACGCAATGTTTCACCTCAGGCCTGCTCCCGGTCCAGTTTGCTCTGCAGAGTCATTGTGGGGATAACCTCGTTTGGAGAAAAATAAAATAAATCTGGAGAGATCAATCTGCTCTGGAGTCTTTGCTAATAAACGGCTCCCACGCTCTGCTGCGGGACTGGGTGGTGCACGGTGCCCGGGTGCTGTAGGTGGGATCCCTGCTGGTACCAGTGGTTGTTATAATCCTCCAGGTAAGGCGGCGACGAGCTGTGCGTCGGCTGTGGGACCTGAGGTCTGCTGATCGGGGTGCTCTGTGGGGTGCTGTTCTCCCAGACGGCAGTGGGGGAGGGCGGGGAGTTGCAGGCCATGGAGTCGCTGGCGTTGGGGCTGTGGTCCAGGGGAACCTCGCCGTTCTTGTACAGCTTCTTGAACTTGGACCTCCGGTTCTGGAACCAGATCTTCACCTGGAAAACCAGCGCGTACTTTAATTGAAATGCAACTTCAAAATAAACTGTAACTATTTTATATTATTTTAAGTATATTTGCTATATTTTCCTGAGCATGTTTATTGTTAGGCGAATCAAACTGAGAGACAGGTATCCAACGTCCTGCGTGCGTAATTACGCACTGATGGATAATAAAAGGGCTAATTGCTGACAGATTTAAGGACTCCTGAGATGATGAATTATGTAATATCGCGTGTTAGCACCGGGTCAGGACGCTCACCTGTGTCTGAGTGAGACCGAGCTGAGCCGCCAGCTCCGCTCTCTCGGGCAGTGCGAGGTACTGTGCCTTCTGGAAGCGCCTCTGCAGAGCAGCGAGCTGGTAGCTGGAGTAGATCGTCCTCGGCTTGCGGATCTTTTTCGGTTTTCCATTCACCATACGCACCTCGGGCTCTGGCTCTTCTTTCACTTCAAAACAAAAGAAAAGTCATCCAAAATTAATCAGTGAATCAGATCACTCAGGTGTAGAAAAATTGAGTTACAAGGAGTTAGGAATTACACATTTGCAACGATGTTGAAATTAAACTTTGGTTAAACTGGATTACATTTTTTCTAGTAGATGTTATTTTAAATTTTCATGTGTCAACTGGCAAAATCAAAGATTTGCCAGAACACAAATGTCACAAAAAATAACTCCAACGGGCTGATGTTATTTAGTCAGTTCTCAAATTTGGCCTGTACGTGGAAGTACGTTAAACTAAATAGGGTGGATTTTATCATCTCTAATGGATTCATTATGATTTAATGGTCAGTACTGACTCATTCCCAGACCTAGTGTAAAACTCGACATTAACACCAGTTCGTGAACTTAAGTTCTAGTCTTTCCAATTGTCTATTACACTGTCGTTGTCAAATAAACATGTTCAAACACCTGGAACGTAAATAAAACATCAGATTAGGGTCGACTCATTCGTCTCAGTGTATTCGCAATTTTAGATGAATAAAACTCAGTGGAAGATAGAAATTAAATCATGAATAAAACGTGTGACTCGTTTTTTCCATAACAACCAGTGCATTTTTACGCAGATCTCAGATGACTTGACCTTTACGCACAGGTAAAACCATGCTCACTTGAGACGATCGCAGCAGAATGAGCAGGAGACCGACTCGGTATTTACCTGAGCTGGGAGGTGAGGCCTGCAGGTGATCTCTGTTGTAATGTCCGTACTGTCTGTAGCTATTCGTGTAGGGGTATTCAGATTTAGTGGCGTACGCTCCAGCGGCTCCCATTCCGTTCAGGTTAAACTGGTGATGGTAAGAGTTCATGGGCTGTCCGTACGGTTGACCCTGGTAATACTCGTGGTGGCCCAGGGCCGCCTGTCCGCTGTAGTAGCCCATGTCCGTCACCGAGGACTCGGGCAAAGTGGGGGAGTCCTTGGAGCTCGGGTGGCAGCTCATAGATCCCGGCAGGTCGGTCAAAATGTTCGCTATCTTCTTCTCATACGTCTGTCCGGCGCTCATATTGGAAGCAGCCCTCCGGAGGGAAAAGTCCGCTGTGGGAATTTTCTTTTTGACGGGGAGTTCTCAAAAGTCAATCCGCAAGGAAGAAGCAGTAGTCTCTATGTGTGCGCGCTCTTTACGCACGGCTTTTCAGAGAGCCTGTAGTCCACTGAAACGTTCCTGACTGCGGAAACTTAGTTGTGCCACCGCTGAGCTCTGTGACACAGAGTTATAGAGAGCTGGGCTGGATGCTGCCTTCCTATTGGCTGCAGAGCACCCCCCCCCCTCCTTTCTACGCTCAAGGCGCAGTGGTGGTGAAACCCAACCTTCAGCCGAGAGCGCCTCTGCACGCATACCTCACAACCTGGAGGGATCGCTTCTTTAGATTTGCATATACCTGTTCACTGATTTAGCATGTGGCTCTACAGACTTGTCGGGACTGTCTGTCCAACAACACGCGCGCTTTCCCCCCACCCACACATCCTTATCGTCCCCAGGCTGGCACCAAGGGGTTGCAACACAATGGGGACCCACAGGCTTTCTTCAAAAAGCAATCCTGCAGCCAGACCGTCACCTTAATTGCTTTATGCAATGTTTTCTTAACAGTGCCTCGAGATCACACTTTATTCAGCCCTTTAAGGCTGCCAGCCAGAGTCACACACCGCCATTGTCATTCAGAGGTGTTAGCGGACAGTGAACTTAACGTGAAAGAGATGGCACAGATAGGCCAAACACTCGTTCAGCTGTTAGTGCCCGCAGGAGAATTCCTGTGTGTGTGTGTGTGTGTGTGTGTGTGTGTGTGTGTGCTAATTTGATCACCACTGCTCAGAAGATTTTATTATTATTAGGCTACATAGGTAAATTATTTTATATTGATTCATTTGAAGAAAAAAGTGCTTTAAAACATTTTTAAAACAAACGCAATGATAATACGGTCTGCAGCACCCCCTGCAGTATTCCCACTCGAGGATAACTTTTCGTTTTTCGTTTTGGAAAACACATGAATGCAGATTAACTCAGCTGAGTATCTACTCGTGTTTTTATGACATTCTCCACTGTAGAATTTATAAAATAAACATGCTCTAATGTCACATTTGTATTCCAAACTCTATTTTTTTCCGTATTTCCCCTGTAGCACCTCATGACTGATGAAGTATTGCCACCTGTTGGTATAATTGTGTAACACTGAAGAGGCCTTTTAAAGGGCCAGTTCACAAAAATCAGGAATTAAAGTCACACCTAAAAACCAGGATCAAACCTTTTGGAACTATCATGATTTTTATTTCCACCTACTGTCAATGACTGAAGCAAACTATTAAGTTTAGTCTGTTTTTCAAGTAATTCAAGTTCCATCTTCCGCCATTAGGAGGCGCCACCACACGGTAGTTGTCATTTCAACAAATGTTGTACCGTATTTTCAGGACTATAACGCGCACCTGACTACATTTTAAGTGCGCTTATAGTTTGGTGCGCTGAAAAAAGTGCGCCCTATAATGCAGAAAAAACGATATATGTTTATGCGCCTATGGACGTCACAAAAACACGATTAAGTAAAATACTAAGAAATGTAAGCCATCATTTTCCAGTGTTTGTTTTTGACGGTGTAGTGTGTGTAACTAATCTTTGATTTTATAACTATGCAAAAAAAAAATGTGTACCAACCCCAGGCTCCTCCTGAGTTTGGAATAAGTTTGAATATTTAAAAATGTTGAACAGTGGTGGAATCTGAAAAGTAGAGATTGGGATTCAGCCTCAGGTGAAAATCTATCCTGCTCACAGTCAAATGAACTCTTGTTCACCATGATTTTTATTTCCACCTACTGTCAATGACTGAAGCAAACTATTAAGTATAATATACGTGATCTATGTGCTCTAAAGAGTTTGTTCAGACTCTGCTCTTGAAATATTAGTAGAAAGTATAAACGCTGTCACTGACAGTTTTAGTTTGTTTTTCAAGTAATTCAAGTTCCATCTTCCGCCATTAGGAGGCGCCACCACACGGTAGTTTCATCCTCACACCATTTTTTATTAGAACGTTGTAATGGCACAGAACAACCGCCAGATGTTGTCTCTGTCTCAGGATTCAACGAGGCAGCGTCATTTCAACAAATGTTGTACCGTATTTTCCGGACTATAAGGCGCACCTGACTACATTTTAAGTGCGCTTATAGTCTGGTGCGCCTCATAGTCAGGTGCACTAGTCCGGTGCGCCTTATATATGAAAAAAGTTCGAAAATAGACCATTCATTGACAGTGCGCCTTATAATCCAGTGCGCCCTATCCAGTATATGTTTATGCGCCTATGGACGTCACAAAAACACGATTAAGTAAAATACTAAGAAATGTAAGCCATCATTTTCCAGTGTTTGTTTTGACGGTGTAGTGTGTGTAACTAATCTTTGATTTTATAACTATGCAAAAAAATGTGTACCAACCCCAGGCTCCTCCTGAGTTTGGAATAAGTTTGAATATTTAAAAATGTTGAACAGTGGTGGAATCTGTAAAGTAGAGATTGGGATTCAGCCTCAGGTGAAAACCTATCCTGCTCACAGTCAAATGAACTCTTGTTCACCAATCGTCCACCAATCAAAACGTTCACAGGGCAGAAACACGAGACGCCGTTCGAGGACACGTTTTGTCCCTTTTCTCGCGGCAATGAGTAAAAGTGGAGCAGCTGGCTCGGCTCCAACAAGAGCTCAGACCCGTCCCAGTGAAAACCCAGCAATTACCGGCTAACTAGGTCTGATCACTGTCTAGAAAAAAATAAAAGCTTTTGTTCTGTGCATTACAAATGAAGCCATTTTCCTGCAGCGAAAGCAATTTCCCTCCCATTTCAAACAGTTCAAATCTTCCTGAGAGTTATCAGTGTGATGGAGGGGAGTGTTTCAGGGCCAAACAGAGCCGCACTGATGGCACTGACCCTGAGACGCAAACATGTTTGTGAGAATCACAGACGCAACAGTCTGATACAGTTCTTGGGACCTTGACAGGACGATGAAAGTTGAAAAACTTATCACTTCAAGTATTTTTCTCCTCAGGGTTTTCTCCCTGCGGCTCCACTCCAGGTTTTTCAATTTTAAAATATCAGCCCCGGCCTTCCTGAGCCAGAGAGATGGTTATGAAATGCTCAGGAGGAATATTGAACATAGGGGTTTCCTGTGCTCCAGGGAACTCTCTGAAAGGTCCAAGGGGCTGCAGGTTACATTCAGAAATGCCCTGCACCTGTTTTATATAGAAACACACACTCTGAACTGAAACATGTCCTCCCTTTCCAAAAATGCCTTTCCTGTGTCATCTGTCCCGACATCCCTGCATTGGCCTCTGGTAAAGAGTATTTATTTGTCGTGTAATTTAATTGTGTCTGCTAGTCTTTATGGTTTTATTTGACATAATGCTTGTCTTTGTTATCTTATTATTTTCTTGTAATTCCCATCATGTCTTCTCGTATCCCGCAGCGCTGTGATCTACTGGAGCATAAGGGCGTCTATACCCACAGCGAACGTTGCATTTAACCCCTACCCAAATAAACAGCTCGTATGGATCCCCACCAGCACGGCAGTGCGCGCACACCTACTCTGCAGAGGATGTTTACACTTTAAACAAACTCGGTTCATGGCTTCCTACGCCCTCGCAGCCATCAACGCAATTCCATCCCCCTTTGAAAATCTCAAGGCAGACGCGTTGAGCTCCTCGAGATAATGAAGCACCACTGGCTAGTTTGTGCTGATCTGATTGAACTGTGGGAGTCAAGGCCCTCTCATGAGTGGCAGACTCAGAAGTCTCTTAACTCTTATCTCTCTCTCTCTCTTTCTCCTGGCCTGATTAGAGATAAAAAGAGGAGATGGCAATGAGTCAGGGACTTTGAACCATCAGTGTAGTGTGCAGACATCACCTGATGCTTTCTGCTCTTTCATCAGTAAACTCTCACCGCTCTTTACCAGTTACATTTACCAAATGTCTCCAGATAGCTTATCTATTAAGTACAGAATCTGAAAAATGCATCAAACGAAACACTGAGCTAACGTGAACTGAATAATGACTGACCCTGGAACCAGCCACAACTTCAACGCTCCCATCCCTCCAAACTAAAAATACTCGACGCGATCTGGGATTTTCCTGGAACAAATAATCGTTCCAGCCTCCCAGCGGTGTTGTAAGTTGGCTCTCAAACACAGAACTGAGGAATGGTGCTGTTTTCAGGCTGCTTCACACCAGGACACAAAGATGGTGTGTGTGTGTGTGCGTGCATGCAGGTAAGATGTAGTCCCGGGGGTCCCCAGCTGCCAAGGAAGTCAAAAAGCTAATGGAAGACACATGTGGCCAGATGTTAAAAGGGCATGACCCTTCCCTAAATAAACACACACACTCTAAGCCCGAAGTAGTTGACATTACTAGAATTTCGTGTGGAAACCGATTGCCTTATACCACTTTAGTTTTTACACATGGTGAAACTAAACATGTTAAGTTGTACAAACTTATGTTCTTGATTACATCAGTAGCTTTTACTTAAAATGTTAAGTTCACACAACTAATTTCTTTGAGTCTAAAATGCAAAAACATATTAATTTAAGTTCAATATACACGAAAATTAGGTATTCCTACTTGTGATCATTTGTTCATATAAATAATATTTTCTTGTAAATACACTATATAAAATAAGATTAAACCTAGAAAGGAATAAATTCAGCACACTTAAATACTTTAAATAACCTTTATTTTATTGTTGGTGATGATGATGATGGCAGGTCTTCCATGTTCTCCATCACAGTCTGTCCCTCGATTATGAGTTTCACTGAGGCTGGACTGAGGAGGGGGGAAGTTGGGAGTACGTCACCTTCCCTTTGAACAAGGATGATTCCAATGTCCACATAGTGGAAGGCATCACCGTCGTCAGATTCCTATTGATATGAGAGAACAATTGTAACAGTTGTTATTTAATAACCATCAGCAGAAATAAGCTATATAATTTAATCACAGAAAGGTGACACAAAATTATGTCAAGATTTTTTTTCAGAAATTAAACGATTACTTACACAGCATGTCTTGTAAAACCCTTCTGGGCCGTCTCCGAGGAGAAGAGGAAGTCCTCTCAAGAACAATGTCCTTACATCACGTGGGGCTACAGTCTTTTGGTGAATAAAATGACAAGTTAAAATTTACAGGGATGGTCCAGAGTATAAAGTAAATTTTTTAGTGACTATACTATGTGAAATGCAATGTAAATCTACTGTAGATCTGAGCTTACCCTTGACTGCTGTAAAAGCTGGTCCAACTGTTGCCTCTCTTTGATTTAAATATCTTGATGAGACAGGCGCTGTGCTTATCAATGCCACTATACAATTCCTCTTCAAGGTTCTTCCCCACAATCCTCTTGAATTCCAAGTATATCTGAAAAATATTAAATAGGGATCATAACCAGTTTTCTTTGCACTTCATGGCATGCAATGAGAACAATTCAAAGATTTGTTTTATATCTCAATTTTACATTTCTGGTTCACAATCCACCACCTCTTTCCTTCTCAGTGCAAAGGTCAGACTAGTTCACAATACTTACACTTCCACTGCATCTTCACGCCTCTCTGTAAACTGTAAAGTCATCTGTGGAAGAACTAACATAAAGGTTCAAATCAATTTAGCCTGCTGGCACAAGTTATCAGAGTCAGAGGGTCGAAAATACAAAATGATCATGGGGCAGGTCTTACACACACACACACACACACACAATAAAATGTCGGATAATTTAATGAGCAACGTTGTCCCTTACTTAACATGACTGAATGACTCAACATTAAGTAGCTAGCTTAGTGTTAGCATGTGGCGCGCGCCGCTAGCTAGCATTTCATTGCACATTTTAGCGAAAAATTTCAAACTACTAGATATGCATTAGTTGTGTCAACGTTTTTATCAAAAACATAAAAGAATTATTAATACTGACTTAAAAGTTTAATTCCAGACTAATTTTGGGTTTACAGTGCACACACTCATAAACATATCCAAAACACCTTGTACAGCTTGGCTAAATGTTCCCCTGTGGAGCTGCTTCCACCCACACCCCCATCGGCCCTCTGATGCCTGAAATGAGGCACTAGTGAGACATTTCTCTCTTCAGTCATGTTCAGCAGTTAACACGTTTGCTTTCACCCTGTTACATATTCTGGTCATATTCTATACTGGCTTTTGCCAGACTGCAGACTAAGCACTCTTAGCCCTACATGCAGTTACTGTATTCAGACCTGCTGATGTCCACGCAGCAAATACTCAGTCTGTCGTCTGATTAAATGTGGGGGCGTAAACAAAACAACCTCCTGGGAGGAGACAACAGGCCTCTGACCTGGAACAACATTCCATGTCGATCAGCTTTTGCAACAGTGCCCTGTGCTAATTGTGTCGCCGGCCCGACTCTGTTGTGAGTGAAGCAGACGTGGCGAGCTGACAGCCTGACACCCTCCACTTGTAAAAGGTTCTTTCCACATATATTCCTTTGATAAATATATGTAAATATAAATAAATATATACATTTTTTTTATCATCAACATATCTTCTGGTATGAATACATTAGAACCTTTTCAAGTAATACCGCAAATTAAAATACATCTCATTTGAGTTTCATAGTGTGTCTCTTTAAGGTTGCATGGCATCTGTTCCTTCCTCTGACATCTCTCGCTCTCTCTCTCTCTCTCTGCTGCCAACAGGGCTCCTCACTCCATCTATCACCTCCTCATAGTCCTCCCCACCTTTTCCCCAGTCAGCTGGCACCAGCACCGGGGGCGTCCGCACAAGTGTCCCCGTCTGGGCAGCCCTGGCCTCGCTCACAAGAATGCATCTGTTCCCAGGCTCCGCAGCCGCCAGGAGCGAGTGGGTTCGAGTGGCCGGCACCAACAGCTGTTCAGGGAGTGATCAAAAGAAAGAGAGACGTCTTTGATTACTCCCTCTTTGTTCGCCTTCCACTCAAACTTTCATATTCAGCCTCTCCGTGAGTGGGCTATAAGCCAGCTAGTTTTTTTGGGGGGGTTGAGGATTTATTTGCCTGGGTATTCCTATTTGTATAATCTATCATTTCAGTTCTATCCTGGTGATGCTCATTGATGTTCGCAAATGTCTCCGAGCCCGCAGTATCTCACAGTCCATCTTGACCCTTCACCCCTTTGTCACACACTGGCTTGCTGCTTATCAGTGGAGAGTGCATGCGTCACCTTGGTTACAGATACACTCTCTCAGTCTTCCAGTTTGAGATGCCCTCTCCCAGGATTCTCACAGGAAGCTCCACCCTAATCCGAGCATGTTTGTTTTGGCTCAGACGGGGATGCGCAGAGGACTAGTTGAAACCGCTCTCCTCTATCTGCTGATTATCTGCGAGCAGGATAAGGCAATCAAAACATCATCAAGAGTTTCCTCAAGCCAACTTTTTCCTTCACTTTCCCCTCATCCGTATAATCAAGTCTTTACACTAGGACATGCCTCAGTGTGACTTAGATACGCAGAAGACAGGTTCCTTAAACTGTTATTTAAATCCCTGAACCTATTAAACCTGGTCCGACCTTTAAACGATGTCTAAATTAATAATAATAACACATTCAAATGGTTTCCGCTGTCACAACATTATGACGTACATGTAAGGGATTCCACAACCGTTATTTGTCTTGAATAAAATGTGCATGTTCTCTGGATGTGGAGAGGTTAATCACAGTCCTGTGTGAAACATCCAGCTAGTCATTTGGTGGGCTTGTTCACACTGAGTCGAGAGCTGTCATTTTTCTGGGCATGTCTGAGCACGGCAGATGTTGGGAGTTCCCGCACTGCCCACTTTTCCTCCTCAACTTACACAAAAAAAATGCTTTTTCATCTCCATCTTGTAAACCTGCAGCCGTCTCTGCTGAATCAAACGTGGCAGAGTGAGTCATTCGGGTCGTAAAGTCAGGCTGAGACAAAGTGCGTCAGTCTCCCGGACGCTCTAATCCACCTGACCGTGAGTGAGTTTCCGCACAAACATTAGACCCCAGGAGATGAGCTGCCTCCCACCCTCGTCCCTCCCCTCCCTTGTCTCCCGTCCAGGGCTTCATGCTGGATCTGGTGTCCTCAGGGAAGTGTTGACAAAATGACAAGTAGTCCAGGAAACAGGGGGAGCTGTGACTCTCAATCTACATCACAGCCACATGTTGATGCCACGGTAAGACTAGCACAGTGTGGGTTGAGAGTGCGTGAAGCAGTTAGCAGCTGAAATTAAAACAGCTACTAGCAGCATGACAGAACTTTATTTGAGAGAGACAATAACTATTTATTCTGTGTGTTTTATATTATTATATCTCAGGTGGTACGCTTGAGTGCTCCCACCACCCACAGTGTGAGGGACAGTGCCCCCCTAGCCGGGCCTCTCTGTGTTTGGTTTGCTGCCGATTTCCCCACCAGTGTCCCCCGCTAATGAATGGACACTTAATGATCTGAGAGGGCCATTCAATTGAGTGGAAAATGTGCAGGTCTGTAGAGTACAGGCCCCCTCCTTTTTGGTCGGAAACAAAGGGCTGGGCTCTGTATTCACACACACACGCACACACACAGGACACACACATGGCAAGCAGGGCATGTCGGTTTCACTTTTCACAAACTACAAATCCTCCGCAGGAAAGATACCCACACCTGTTGTCACGTTTTCAATGTAAAGACTTGAAAAAATATGTTCACCATTTTTAAACACACGTAAACAGTTCTAGCCAATCAAATATTAACGATTGCACCAAAGATAACGATGTAACTGCAAAAAGTGAAGTCGCCTGAGCTGCAGGTAGCTCGTCATTTTAGTCAATTTCTCTATTAAGTTTGGTTTTACTTACCAAAACACACACACACACACACACACAGTTCATTAACGTGTCAGCAGTTTTACCACATATAAAATCTGAGCCATCTGCCAGCCTCCGCTCATTCACAACACACAGCCACCATGTCTTCTTTTTAAGACCAACACATATGTGCTCAATAAAAAAAGGAAAACATCCTTTTATGTTCCAGCATGTACTTGAAACCCAGCCATAAACAAAGTGGCACCATGTGGTTCAACTGCCAGAGACGTGTGTTTACGGGAGGTCTCAGGATGACCAGCGAAGTGCAGGGGTCGGTCTATACGCCGCGCAAACAGCCCATGCACCACACACACAGGAAGGAGGCTTTGCAAGGAGCACTGTAAATCACAGCAGCTCACTTTGCCACGGGAGGGAGATGAGCAGTGTGGGAGTGAGCTGGCGTTTGTGTTCGCTGCTCAGATTTACTGCAGTCACCCTCCAGATTGTGCCATTATTCACCAGTCTGTCGGAGAGATTAGATTAGGCCTGGTCACAGCATCGTGAGTCAGATTTACTGCCCCATATATTCACCTCTTATCCCCACTGAGGAAAAGTGAGGCCGTTGGATCAAGCGAACGGAAATATAAATACATTGATAAACCGATTCCATGAAAACTTTCATATCATTTCAACAGAAGCAGTTGGCTTAAGAGAATTAAGTGTAAATGATAAATCCGCTGGTAGACAGTGCACAGTGGTGATGGTGTGGCCACACAAAGTTGTTAAGTATCAGATTCAGTGTTACGTGTCTCGTGGGAGGAGGGGGAACTCATGACCTTTTTTTGCTCGCGCAGCAGCCAATTCTCGTATTGTGGTGGTCTGAAGGAAAACTCTGTGAGCGTCCTGTTATGGCTGGTTAAAGGTCATTCCCCACTGAGATAGCCCCCTTCATCCACCACTCCTTAAAGTTTCTGCCTGATGGAAACACAACAAAGCTGCAGAGGTCAGATAATAAATGTATGGTTATGGGATTTTATTATTGCTTCTCTGGAACTTTCAGTCTCAGAGCTCTTTGTGCCCAAGGTTATCAGACCTCTGGGAACAGGGCCAGATCAAACTGGGCCTCCCCTCCACGTTTCTTCCTTTACCTGTGACTCCTCTGCTTTGAATTGTTCGCTTTAACACAGAGTGTCTCTATGGGCAGAGGAAGGAATGCTGGATAAAGAAACTCCCTTTTAAAGATTAAACACAGCCAGTGTTTAAATTCAAATCCACCTTCAGTGAATCATTAACTTAATCACAACTGGCTGTGAAGTTCTTTTCCCCGAAAACGATTATTCTTTTGACTCAGGGCTTTGAAGGAAGCGTTATAGTTAGGGAGCCTGGTATCGATCTTTTCCTCTAACTCTGTCAAGAAGAGAAATGATCATAAATCCATAATGTCAAACGTCACATTCTGGAGACTTTTCTACTCGAGTTTGGGCAACAGCTGTTTTGTGTCCACAGCGCAGCGACTGTGTCCC
The DNA here is from genome assembly GCA_016785235.1 of Pseudorhombus dupliciocellatus. Lineage (NCBI taxonomy): Eukaryota > Metazoa > Chordata > Actinopteri > Pleuronectiformes > Paralichthyidae > Pseudorhombus > Pseudorhombus dupliciocellatus. Next base: position 300,478 of record JAFBJW010000025.1, read on the forward strand.
GCTGTCTCCTATCACTCTGTGTGTCTGTCTGAGAGCTAAGCTGAAAAACAGGTGCCACCGGACAGTGGGAGAGTGTTCAGGGCCACGCCTTCCACCTCGGGCAACGCATTCCTGCACCTCAGCGTGAACTGGAGACCTGAGGAACAGCGAGACCGCGAGGGGGTCCCAAAGCCCCTGCTGCATTTCCTTCCTGCTACACACACACACACAGAGCCCCCTCACTCACATGAAGAAATGTGAGCATATGCTTAGAACATTTTAAATTCACTATTCTCATACAAACAACAAATTCTCACAAATATAGAAAAGACATAGAATATTTAGGTCTACTTCTTTCTGGCTGTTAGTTTATATGTTTATTAGCAAGATAAAGCAAAAAACTAAAGACTCATTATCACCACACTTGGTGGAAGTGAAATGGGTCAGGGCTGAACTTAAAATCTAAACACCTAAAATCTGGATTCAGTGAATTTAAACCTGGCTTTCGTACAGGGCACTGTCGGGTGTTGGCGGAGGTATGCACTCCACGTTCTGTTCTTTTTATACAGTGAGCAGAGCCTTAATACTGGCAGGTATCATATATCAAAGGAGCAGCTGCTCCGTACATGATATTGTACATAAAAGCAAAATATCTCTCCATCACTCCTCTCGCTCCACGGACAGATCCAAAGGAAGTAGAAAAGCTCCATTTTATGTGTGCATCGTCTCCTCTAGTGGACAGCACTGAAAGGTCATCTGAGCTCAGCAAGAGCGCTGGCCACCGTTTAAACAGACCGCCCTGTCTTCGTCCGCAGACGCTACCACTGCTCACAACATACTGGCTTCATAGCAACTCCCAGCTCCATGGCAACGGTCGTCCCCATCACCGCCGCGCAGCGAGGGCTCTGCGTGAGAGCGTGCTGTGTCTCAAATTCAACCAATGTCCTGCTCAGTATGTTAAACACCACCAGACTAGATTCAATATTCATGGAAACTGGATGAGAAGCTGACACGCAGTTATTTTGAGGCCTGGTTTGTTTTCATGCACACGAGGCTGCGCTGCCATGTTCTTTTTCCGACCCACTGCCTGGGGCTTTCACACAAAGCCCTCTGAATAAGTAGAGCAATAAGTCAGAGAGATAAGTGTAATGGGGTTATAATGGAGCATACTGATGCTCTGCTCCCTCCACAGTGCTCGACAATAGCGTGTCCATTTCTGATATCACATATTCACATCAGGAGCTCAACATCCCACTCACCCGCCCCGTCCAGCTCTGTTTCAAAGGGCGCCTTCAGAGGAGCCGTGTGGCGTATACGACAGACCACAAAGCAGCAGGAGAGCTGAGCGGGAACATGATATAATTACAGCATGTAGGATTAACCTACTCAATTAAACAAGCGAGTGTGAGGTAGAAACACAACCTGAGGAATCGGGAGAAGAGGAGGGAAAAAAAGGAATTCTGGGGGGATTTTCTCAGGGGAGATGCTAAAGTATGGTGACAGGGGAGGATGGCAGTGGGCGGGTTTGGTGATGAAAAAAATAAACAGGAAGTTGAGATAAATTGCAAATTGCATTCCATGGTTTTTGTGTGGGCCATAAGACTGAAAGGTTGCAGAGTGGCGAGGACTCTGCACTCGGGTCTTTGTCGCCACAGCTCCCACTGGCTGGTGTTGGTTTACAGCTGGTTCTGGAGACTACACATTAAAGCCAGAACCAGTACAGTTTGCTTTTGCCTAGTGAAACTTTACTCTTAGGAAAGAGGTTTTCCTCTAACTTCTTCTCATTACCAGAGTATGAATATAATTGTTTATGGTACATCTACACACGTATCACTTTCCGACAGTATAGAAGAATCCAGTATCATCTGTTCATGGGTGGTTCTCGGACCTAGAGGGGTTAAGGATCAGGTGCCCCTTCTTACAAAATGCATGAGAATCAGTCACACGCAGGAAAAGAAAGGGGTGGTCAGATTGCTGGTCTATTGTGGTGCGCTTGCTTTAAATTCCCCTCAACTGGTGGCTCTCTCAGGGCATGTGTTTTACGTCGGGCCATCGCGATGGGTTTTTATTTTGAGCGATCGCGTGGATCTGCTGAGCGTCAGCGTCGTGCCAGATGCATGCCTTGATTAGGCCGCAACAGGATGTTGATACTGTATACACTGGCATGTTGTCTGCTCACCTTTAGGCCTGCAGGGTCGTATGAAGTACAAACACAAGCACTGAAGCCTGGATTTACAAAGAAAACGAGTTCCAAAATAATACGGTGGCAAAGTGCTTTGAATATCTCATGAGTTTGAACAGAACATGCTGCAGAACATCTGTCCCTCCACAACAAGCGTTTGTTATTCTGTGGAATGTGCTCAGTGCACTACATACCCCACTGGGCATTATTTCACTTGGGATGGTGAGAGAAAGTCCTGGAGCGTGAGAAGATGCAGAGTGGGAGTTAAGCTTATCAATTAGAGGAGGTCAGAGATTCCAGATTTCCAGGAGTCGAAGCCAGGAGTCCGCCTCTAAAGCAGAGACGATGGAAGATCGTGGCACGCTGGCTGCGCGTTGGAGATACAAGTGAACGGAGGAAGGACATGGAGGTGCAGCTGGTCTCTCGACACTTGAGGGGTTTCATAGAAAGACAGCAACAAAAGAAAAGGGAAAGGGGGCACTGGGGGATTCAAGGAAAGCCAAGGGTAAACTCTGGCCTGTTCCATGAACTCTCTAAGGGGATTAAAAGTTTAATGAACTGCCTATTGGAAGCCAGGAGTTTGAGCAAAAGGCAACAGAGCAAGGGGTGGGTGGCTGTCACAAGAGAGCTCATGTGAGGGCGGGCCGTGCGTCTATTAGTGGAGGAGTTTTATCAGGAGGTCTGACTTTCATAATATATCGTCCCTCCTACTCAAAACATCCTGCTGGGCTGATTTGACTTCAACACGGATCACTGAGTTAAAAAGGCTTTTCTGGGTTGTTTCCCAAAGTTCAGTTGTTTATTTTCACACTTTCCTGTGTTTACTTGGACTTCTCCAAACATGCGTGACTTTATTCACAGAAAACAAAGGATCATTTTGAATGTTTTATATTAAACAGGGAGAGAGTTTTTCAACATTGATATTGATTATCGAGGGAATAATTCAAGGATAAAGTAAATTTAATTGTGGTTTCACAGAGGGACTGCTGGGTACTGATAGAGGTATATGCTCTAGTTCTTAAAAATATATATATATATTTTTTTTAAATGTTTTTTTTTTTAGTTTAATTACAAAAGGTAACTTCTTCCTTCCCAGTGTTAAGAGCCTCAACCGGTGGAAAGTGAAAGAGAGACAGGGGCAGAGAGCTAGAGACTGCCTGAGTGAGCCAACCTCCCTCCTCAGCGTGTGACTGCTGTGCACTTGTCCGCGGAGGTGCAGGGAGGAAGGGGGACGGAGTAGGGGGAGGGCAGCAGAGGGAGGCAAACACCGACACCTAGGCAGTAACGCAGTGGAGGTGGAGGGGGGGGCAGGCAGCTCCCTCTCTCCCTCTCTCTCTGAATGGGGAGGTCTCTGTGAAGCAGCAGCGGCGAAGGAGGCAGTCTACCTGTTGGACTCGGTGTCAGACCCACGCTCATCGCGGATCTACGGGAAGCCCAGAAGCAACGTGAACCATGTCTGCGCGACTGCTCCTGTGCGCCTGGGTCCTGGTGGCGCACCAGTGGCCGCGGCGCTGCAGCGGATTTAACATAGATGTCCAGTTTCCTGTGATCAAACAGGGGCAGACCAAAGGCAGCTTGTTTGGATTATCAGTGGCTCTGCACGAACAGACGACGGGCTCCAAGAAATACCTGTGAGTTGCCACCAGGCTCCGCTTCTCTCTTTTAGAGGCTAGAACACAGCAGCAGCGCGCGCTACGCACCTGCTGCGGGACGAAAAAGGCCACTCGCTGCACTTTACGCACGCTTTGTATTTTGAAAACATGGCCTGTCATAAACTGCTCCTAACGCACCTGTCTAATTCTTCGAGAGTTTCCGTCGCACCACACACGCCCTGTCCCTGCAGGACGGGTATAGTTCCTCCTCTAGTCTGCCACCTGTTTGTTGAATCGGTGCGGATTGATCCGGGCCTGTGGCCACAACTGTTAGACCCTGTAATCGGGTCAGTTCAGTTCTTGACATTTCTCGATGTACCATGGCTTTGCTTGTTGATACATTTCTGACTAGGACGTTTCATGATTGTTGTAACAAAGCTCTGTAAAGGTAACTGGAAGCTCCACCAGGTAAACTAGCTTGGAACTACTTTCCTCAGCCTCTGTGAAGGTGAATTATTTATTGTACAAAAAACTAAATTCAGATCGAATATGACGTCTCATGTTGGTGTTTTCTGTGGATACATGACTTCAGTGTTCATACCCAGCCGGTGTGGATTGCAGACAAAGTCCTGACATAGCCTGCTCCTCTCTCTATCTACCTATCCTCAGGCTACCACACTCAGACGAGACACCAGCGGGTTTGCATTTCACAATAAAAGCGCTCATTGGCCTGAAACACTCGTACGTTGTTATTACCCAAGACATGAGTGCCCGTGGATTTAACCGTGTTTGGGAGGATTTACATTCCTGTTGAAGGAATAGATCTTTCCTCTCTTCCTATGCAGCGTCTTTAATGAAAGCTCCTCAAACTGTATCATTGTTTAGTGTAGGATTTCCCCTCAGCCAATTACAGCGGCCCCCCCCTCCTCATCCTTCCGCATCCATGATCACACGCCGTGCTCACCGCTGTTATCTGTGTCCCTGTTCTGCTTTGAAGAAAATCACAACCCAGGCCCCAGCACTTCCTCTGTGTTGTCACCAGTGGAGTGAGTCCGAGAGGACGGTTTATTAGCCTGCTCTCTGTCAACTGGTGATTTGGTGTGCATTACAGCGATTCCTCCCTAGTTAATAGAACGGATAGCAGCGTTCATCTGACACAAGATCAATGTGCCGTCTTGGGCCTCGTCCCCAGAGGGATGGAGTCACTGTCCACACGCTGCAACCCAAGAAGGGGGGGCACATGGCGGTGGTAATGAGCCTGGAAGCCTGAGGGGACAAATAGGTTGTAACAAGTCTCATTTATCCTCTGCAAGCAAACGCATACTCAGTTCTGTGTCATTAAAAGGGATGTTTATACTAATATGAAGGCAATGTCCTGCTTGCTGTAGGTTCACATTTACCTTTCAGTAGTTTCATCACACTTTTTAGTGGAACTAAACTGGAGAGTCATCTTTGGCCGCCTTGAACCAACTATTTCTGTGAACAACAATGTTGCTTACACTGACGAGTCGAAGCCACTGCTGCCAAACGTATCACAAGTTAAAATGGCAACAAATTCGACACTGCCCTTCCTCTGGCCCCTGAGACAGTTTTGACCTCAATGTGGTTGTGACCGTTGCTTCTCACATTTGACTACGCATCTCACACTTTGTCACCAGAAGTATTTATCCAGATATGCAGAAATAATGTTCCAAGAGTGTTCTCACTATCAGCCTGGGCTTGTAATCTGTGGAGCCACCGGTGTTCACTGAAGACCTCGCTCCACATGTACAGTCTGATTCCCAAACATACACTCAAGACGTCTCGACGTCTGTTGTTGTGCGTTTACAGCCCTGTCTGTTTCCTCTGTGTTGTCTGGCTTCTTTTGTGGCACCCTATCTGCCTCGCGCCACCACAGAGCTCTCTGCTCGCGTTTACTGGAGCGAGGCCAGAGTGGATATTTGAAAAATGCAACAACTAAGCATATGAACCAGTCGTGGCATGCACACGTACGCTTTTCAAAGTGTCTTTCTTGGTGCAATTGTCAGACAGAGTCCAGGAAGGGGAAAAAAAGTGAAGACAGAGAGTTTCCTCTCCCAGTTTGGAAAATTAAGTGAACGTAATAGAGTTTTCCTTCTTTCTTAAAGTCTTAGGATGTGAGCTATTATCCCATTAGGCTGAATCTGCCAGTTTATCTTGGCTGATTTAAAGCATGGATTTAGGACCTGGACTGACTTAGTTGGGGAAGGGCTGCACCTGAAGAATCTATAGGGGCTACCTGAGGCCAATTTGTTCAGGGCATTCACTCCCCCTTCTTCTCTTTGAATCACTTGCTCAAAGAAAGATCTTTTTTTCCTCTGAGGGCTTTTTTTGTTCTCTGTTGTAGCAGGGAGGAGGAACTGGGCAGTCAGCTGGCCATCTATTGGCTCTTCCAGTCCCCTGACCCCATGGAATGCCTGGAATGTATTACCCTTCTCTGCACAGTCACAACCTGCCAGGTTTCAGGTTGAGACAAGACAGGAGTGAGAATGATGACTCCTGAGACACGCCCACCCAAACCGAACCTCAGCTCACAGTTCAAAACCCCAAGAAAAACCCCCTTCCCTTTAACAGATGGAAACCCCTGTGAGCTGGGCCAAAGAATTTAATTCCCCTGCCCTTGACTGATGAATATTTAATCAGTGCTGAAGTGCCCTGGTCTTTCCAGCTCATCTCTGTCTGTCTGCTGTGGCCTGAGGCCGTCAAAGTCAGCCATTTAATTTGACAGGGGCCTTCCCGCTTTCTGCTGTGAGGTGCATATTAGATTGGCCGACTTGCTGCAAGGTTTACAGTCACTAACAATCTGATGCTGGGTTTGAACATGCTCAGAGACAGACTGCTGCTGCTCCTCAAGCCTCTTACAGAGTGATGGAGTCAGATTTCCCAGGTCTCGCAGCAGGAGGGAGTGTGAACGTGTGCTCGGACCAGTACGACGGTATTGTGTTGGGCCTATGAGCTCTGAAATGCTGCCTCGGATGTTGAAGTAGAACTTCCACCGAATTACCCACCGTGACACATTATATGTTATACATTACGTTATGTGGCCAATGGAAAAGGTGCAGGTGGGTATGTCCAACTTGGCCGAGGTCCAAACATTCCTCGCCACACAAGCCTTTGTCTGTGAAGTGGGCCTGTCAGAGCACCAGTGTCACACTGAAACATTTGAGATAAGGACCCTGTGTTGTGTGTTACACCCTCATGCGTGTTCTTCGCATTGTTACTTCTCTTTGAAAGTAGAAGCATCCAACTTTCTACTGTCCTACTTGAATTCAGGAAGGGTTCCAAACTCAGTTTTTATAGACAACAAATTATTTTCAGACTCACCAGCATATACACCTGCCTTCGCTACAAGGAAAGCCGATCAAGTGCCAAATAGCAAAAAGGTTTGTAAGTAGCAAGGAATTCATTGTTATTCAAGGTTTTAAGGGCCAGATACTTCAACAGCACAAGACTTTGAAATCATTCCAAGTTTCTGCTGGTGACGGAGCGTAATCGTTGTGCTATTTATTGCCTGTATCCAATCCGTTGGTGATGGCATGGGCTGTATTTTGTGTTGCGAACAAGTGAATAACGGCATCTAATAACACGTTGAAATGGATCCCAGCGGGACCCTGGGCCTCCTACTAATCTGCACAGAGGAGATTCTCCACGGTGGGGCTTTCATTTGGAGTACCCGCAGCGAGGACTGTTTCTGTCCTGACAAAAATGTAAGAGGTCCCCTTTTCTCCCCGTGATTTTACAAATGCCCTGAAACAGCATGGGAAAGCTGGTGTGGCTGGCCTCTGGGCTAACGATGGTTACCTGTGGCTAGAAAAACTATACGCTTCCAAACCTTTGTTTCTTTGTGCCATTTATCATCTTTGAAAGGGAAGTATTGGTTTACACTGGCGGTGCGAGTATGCAGGGGTCACCGAGTGTGTCGTCTTAACAATACTACATGTTTTTAAAAGCAATTTGGTGCTGTCTCTCAGTCTGGTTGTCTTTAACTGGAGGTTTTCCAAGTTTCAGCCAGTCCAAACCAGATGTTTCATGCTCACACCTGCACTGTAAGTTGAGTAATATGTGAGTGAAAAGTTGGTGTTTGGCAGGAACCTCTGCTACCTCAGCCCCATTAGAGCTATACAGTCCACCTATAAACCCCCAAGGTCTCTCTCTCTCTCTACATCAGGGGTCAGAATGTTAATGGAGACTTGTTACTGATACTGTGTCTCTCGAGTATTCTGCTGCGGCTGCATGATGTGCGTCTGCAGGATGAACGTTTGCCGGTGTGATATTGGGTCACTGACAAACAAGCATCTGGGCTCGTGCTCGCGCGTACGCGTATGCAAAGCCAGGCTGATCATCATCATTCATCCGGCAGCAGACGACGCTGGGTGGCCACAGTGAGCAAGCCCGGCTGACACGGTTCCACTGGCTGCTAATGAAAAGTGAGTTAGTGTATTATCAGGGGACGACCTGCCATGTTTGGTTTGTCACAGCAGGGTGGAAATGAGTTTGCACTCTTGTTACTGTTTCACCCACGGCAGATGGTGGTCTTCAAACAGGATGTTTGCCCAGCTGAGGCACCCTGGTGGACTGTAACGTCCGTGGGTGTGTGTCTGTGTGGGGTGCAGGTGCGCAGGGACGTTCAGTTTCATCTCAACACAACCTGTTGCTCTGTTGCATCTCGTCTCATTTGAATGAATTTGAAAGACGAGTAATATCAAGGGTTTTGGAAAAAAGAGCTGAAAATGTAGCTGTGTGGCTGATCCTGTAAGCCGGCTGTTACACTTTAACCACAGTATGTCTCACAAGTCTGTATTTGAACTGCTAGGTGTGCCAACAACTCACCACTTCCTTTTTCTGTGCATACTTCCTCTATTAGTTTACACCATCTGATAGTCACACTGATACAAGAGCCTCTCTCTGTTTATGTAGGATGTCAGTCTGTCTGTCTGCCTGTCTCATGTATTTTGAATTACAATGGTACAATATATATGCTACTGTTCTCTCTCTTTCTCTCTCTCTCTCTCTCTCTCTCTGCCCGGATGGAGACTGGCAGGTGTTGCCATGAGGGCGGGCGTGTACAGTCAGGAGGTCGATACCAATGGGTCATCGTTTGTCCAGTGGCGACTCATCCGTCAGCATGTTCCGTACACGCAGGCACTCAGTTAATGTGTTAACAGCAAGGCGTGCGTCCTGTGAATAGTCTGATAGCAATTTAAGTTCTGCGCCCCACCTACTGCTTTGTATGGGTTTCCTGAAATGACAAAGACATGGGTTTATCAGAGGGTAGCTGTAAAAAAAAAAAAAAAAAAAAAAAAACCCCACCGGGAACTGACACACACTCCACACACACCCCTTCATCCTCTGACTCTATCTGGCCTTTACGGTCGACACAGTAAGTGCGGAGCAGGCTGTAACACGACGTGCTTTTATGAACTATCCTCTCATTTTTCAGTCATTAGACCATTAAAGGGGAATAACGAGATCTATCTCCGTCCTGCCCCTCTTGTCCTCGTGCTTAATTCAATCTTCAGATTGAGTCACTCCATTCTATATCATCTGCAGTTATTTGCTTTGTGGCCCTGAGTGGCTGAATCTCTCCTGGATTCAGTGAAGTAGAATGATAGCATTTTGCGTTTCTGTTCCTTGCTTGTACGTGTTGGCAATTCCTCATAATTGCGTGTGTTGCCACGAGACAGTAACACCTTGTCATTCACCTCAGTAAGTTCCCCTATATTCTTCAAAAAGCAGACGCGTCCATTGACACAAAAAAAAGGCCCACATCTGTTTCTTACTGAAGCCAGACAGCCTTCCCCTTTCTGATCGGCTGATTATCTCTGCACAGACATACAGTATGAAGGCCAATCCTGGCTCTCACTGTCTGTTACTGTGAACACACACACACACACACACACACACACACACACACACACACACAGGAGTAACTCAAACGAAATGCAGCAACAGCAACTTAGTCTCCTGGTTACACCTTCCATCCCATTTAAACCTTGTTACCAGTGGCAACGGAGACAAGCATCTACTTGTTTCCTTCAGAGGTTTTTTTTAATTGCACCAGAAGAAGACGACCTGTGGCTGCTCCCTTTGAACAGAGTCGCGTTTTTTACCGAATCAACATCCTGTGGAAGTGGCTTGATGCACACAATACTTTCATTACTATAGAGAGAACAATGAAAACTGCTGCACTACACATTAATCATGACTCCTTTACATGACATGTTGTATATTTGTATGGTTGTATCACCGACAGTGAAACACAGGCCCTGAGGCTCTCCCACATGTCTTTTTCTCTGTCCTGAGGGCCACAGCCGCACCCTGTGACACACAGGTTGCCTCAGCCTTATCGGATCAGATCATCCATCGCTCATGTTAGCCTCAAATACTGTCTGGTGTGTGTGTGTGTTTCCCTAGTCCTTCAGTCTCTTTGGCTGCCACTCTTACTTTCCTATTTTCAGATATTTACACATAGACATATTATCCAGAGTGACTCACAACAAGGGTACGACGCTGAGGCTTCCGTACAGGGGACTCTGCACCTGGATCAGCCCCTGATCCCCCCTTGACTTTCAAAATAAGGGCCGGCAGGAAGTGTTAGTTAGTTATACACCTTTATCACGGGCCCCATCGCAGTTCTGTTCAGATTGGACCCATGCAGATGAAGATGTGCTCCCCTGCATATGTGACAGACTGGTGTTGCACATTGTCTCTTCTTGTCTGTCTTATCAATATGAGATGGAGGGGAAATAAATTGCACAAGGTTTTAGTCATCTGTAATTTCCTGCTCTGGCTACCAGTGTTGTCTGGGTTAGTCAGGTATGAGCTGAGTGACGACAAGACGTGGCTACATTGATAATTAACCAAAACAAGCGTCTTTTAAACTAAGGTCTGAACAGTAAGTAGACACCACTTATACGAACACAGAGCAGTTCATCTAACTCCCTCTCTTCTTCTGGGGGTTTTCTCACTCCTGAAGAACGCAGCCATTCTCACCTTTAGCTGGGCGTGTTTGCCACAGTCAATGTTTGGTTTAGTCAGCCGTTCGGATTGCCTTATTGGGAGAGGGGGGCGAATTTCAACATGTTTGCGGGAGTAGGAATTCAGCTGCCGGGTGCCCCTCTTCCCTTCCCCTCCCTGGGCCCTTGACAGCCTGTTTATGAGGAGGCGATGAGCAGGGAGGTAGATGTGAGGAGGAGGGCACACATTGTTGCAGTTGGGACAGGATATGAGATGTGCTGTCATGGCTGAGTCAATAGTTTGGACCTCAAGTTGGGGTCGACTTTATGAGCAGGTTTCTTAAGAGTGAAATCCTTTCGCATCCTTTTCCTATTTCAGAATTATTGAGCTCGTAAGTGACGCGGGGGATGTGAAACCTGACGGCGTCAATCTGCTGTGCTGACTTCCCACAACAAACACAGGTGACCCTCTGCTGAGACAGCAAGGCAACAGCGAGTGTGTTATGAGTTCACGTTGACCTCTCCCTCCCGTCTCTACAAGGAAAGCTGCCCAAGATTTCACAAGCCTCCCGGAAGCGTGGTGTGTGATTAGCACTGGACTTTGGGCCCTGTGGTGCTCCTTCTTTTCCATCCAGTGTGAGCAAAGTTCACATGGGACTGGCCTCCATAAGCGTTTGATCGGAGATGGGCCACGGCTCGACCCCGCGGTTCGCTCTTGTGATTTCCTGCTCTGCGTTATAAGCAGTCTGGTTTTCCCACAACAATGGTTGACCTTGTAAGTGTGTGTTTTGAGACACGCGGGGCTGCGCCGCTGAAAAAAAAACACTGGGTGGCCATGACTCCGATTTACTGGCCATAGAAGAAAGGCAAGTCATGTAAGCATGCCCTCCACACACACACACGTACCACCTCACAGTGGGACGCCATGGCCCCCGGATGCTGTCTACAACACTGAATGATTACCTGAGCCACAGCCACTTCATCCCAGGAAACTGCTGGTCCTCGGGAGCCATCTTGGTTCGTTCTGGTTGTTCACTTTGGCAAGATAATGGATTTATTGCAGATAATAACCACCTGGAGAAAGAAAGAAGGAACAATAGTAACTTTTTCATGCATAGCAACGTCTGTTATGTCTTTTATGAATTAGAGGAAGCAATGATTTGACACTTCTTGTTCTGTGGCATATGTGAAACAGAGGCTGAATGACTTCACAACCTAAGATTACATGTCTGTCTGGGCTCTTGAGAAGTTCTCGTGATTAGATTGTAAATATTAATGGCAGCGTTTCATCTCTGTTAGGGCGATGGAGTACTGGAGTGGTTCTCACCAGCTGTGGTTAGAATCATGAAAACTTTGCTGAATCTATTAAGTATTTGCAATTTTCCTCCTCAGACATCAAGTGGTCTGCTTGCGATGATTCACCCCACAACAAATATTCAATCTTCAAGTTGGAACAATGCAGTGAGTTGAGTCATTTTTGATAAGACGGCATAGCGAGCGACCCATTATCTGAATGCACTCTTGCTTATCTGTAAGAAGGGTAGCTACCCCGCAGTCGCCATTAATATACTTCCCAGCTTGACTCATCACTTTGACCATTAACATGCCAGTTAGATGTCAGCATTCAAGCAGGAAGACTTTGGATGAAATGAGGGACGGGCTCCACATCCACAACCACCGTGCGATTCACACGCACGTCTGTACATTCCGCCCACGAAGTGGTGGAGCTAATAAATCTTGTGCTGACAGTAAATAGTGTGTCGCGGCACAGAGCCGTGCAGCGGGGGTAATCCTTCTACTTCAAAGTTTTTTGGTTTGTTAAAAGGTGGTGACGCAGGGAGTGTCTGGGTGAGTGGACAAAGAGATCACGTCCATCACCAGGAGACTAGTTTGTGTGTGTCTTTGTGTGGGTGGTGCCCAGACTTGTTACGGGTCATGCTCCGACTGCTCCTCTGTTACCACTCAGGACTCAAACTCTTCACATATGCTGGTTAACTTGGAACCCATTTTCAAGATCGAAAGTGTTCTCTTTAAAAAAAAAAAAAATCCTGTACTTAATCATGGCAAAGTATCCGGTTTGGAAAAAAAGAACCTGCATGATTCTGTTCCTGTGTTTAGAACAGCAGGATCATCTGTGACATCGTCTACCTTGCTGCTGCCTGTGTCTCTGCTTTGTGTTGTCTAACGCCATGCCATGACTCTGATAAGGTCTAACAGTAATCTTCTTTATCTGTCTTATGTGTGTGTGTGTGTGTGTTCAGGCTCCTTACAGGTGCACCCAAAGAAAAGGCCAACGCTCTACAAAATGTAAATGAAACAGGTGCCGTCTACTCTTGTCCCATCACCATAGACTCCAAGGACTGCACCAGGATGGACCTGGTCAGCACAAGTACGTATGATGGTTTGAAGCTCAGAAGAAGAATGCACTGGTACATCAGCAGTACACTTTCACACTTACCTTGTTTAGTCTGGATCTTCTGACCCAAATAACATGCATGTCCAGACAGATGGATACAACCTGAAGGATGAAAAACAGACTGAAGTTAAAAATTTTTGTATTATACTTTTGTGAAGTCATAATATCACAAGAAAAAAAGACACAGTACATTTCATATGTAGCATTATGTCTCATTAAAGACTGGGCTATCTTGTTTAGTTTTACTTCAATTTAGGTTTCATAAACAACAACATGTTTTCTAATCTGTTCTACAAATATAAATATAGTGTCAGATTTACAAATTGTTTCAAGACATTTAATAGTACCCAGCTAGTGATAATGTGATAATCACTTAGTTCTTCTGTCTTCACTGAGGACAGAGCCGGGGTGTCAGCATGTCTTGCACCTGCACCTCCGGCACACAAAGCTCTAAAATGTGCATCTTTTCTAAATTGAAGGTTATTAACTGATAGGCTTACTGTTCTCTTACCTTGAGGTGAAGAAGCCCCCCCACGGGCTGAAAGTAAGAACCGTAATAAAAGGACTCATCGTCTCTTTGAATGTCGAGCTTGAACTGGCTGCTGCTGCAGTCGCAGCACATTTTATGAGGGTGATATGTGTCAGGGCAGGATCCAGGCTGAGTGATGCTTCACTGTTTGGGAAGAATACTGGTGTAACTGTTTAAAATACAGTATGCATCATCTGCTCTGTTTTTCCATGTTGACTGAAACATTTGGAACCCTCTAATGTAAATATCTTCCATCCTTAGCGACCTCTTCTGAGATGGTGGAGGGAATGTGGCTTGGAGTGACAGTGGCCACTCAGAGGGACCACCCGTCCGGGCGTGTGCTGGTGAGATGACACTGTTCTACTCCGTGTCACAGGCGACATAAATCACAGGCATGACTGACATAATTGTCAGGAGATGTGCATTCATCGCATCGTCTCTCCCGCGCAGGCCTGCGGCCATCGCTACGTGAAGGTCCTCCAAGGCGGCGTGGAGGAGCAGCGGCGGATGATAGGGAAGTGCTACGTGAGGAGCAATGACCTGACCTTTGACCAAAACGACGAGTGGCAGACTGACAGCTACGAGGTCTGCAACCCCAACTTGGACATGGAGTTCGAGGGGATGTGCAACATGGGCATGTCCGCCGGCATGACGGACACCGACGTCTACATTGGCGCCGCCGGCAGCTACTCCTGGCAAGGTGGGCGCTGAAGAGTTAAAGCTGAAAGGAGCCCGTTTTGCTGCTTGACATTGGAATAATGGGCAGGTTTCACAGATGGGTGTTAAACACAGCCAAGAATAGCTGGCGTTAGTCTAACACCGGGATTATTCTCTGTCTGGGAAACCTGCTGGTGGAGCGCGAGGCAGATTTGAATCTTCTTTTCTGATTCTGATTTTATTCTAAAGGAAATGTTCATGTGATATGGAGAGATCCAGATCCGTCAAATGCTTGGGACTTCAGAAATAGCGACTTTGGCCGGCAGACGAGACGAAACAGTTATATGGGTAAGAGGAGTGTGTTTTTGCATCATGTAAATTATAAAATGATTGATAAAGACCAGAGTGTAAGTGTGAAGAACAAGAGAACCAGTTTTTTTTTTTTTTTTTTTTTTTACATCCGTTTCATCTGTGATATTAAAAAAAGGCCAGTGTTACCTTTGCAAAGATGATGGTTTTACAGTGAATCTCTGGATCTCATCACCACAGGTTATTCAGTTCTGGAAAAGAAGAAGCTGCTCAGCCATAGCGACTTCACTGTAGTGACAGGGTCTCCCAGAAATGTGTCCAAGGGCTCCGTGGTGCTGGGGACAAAGATGGACAAACGAATTGACCCGGTGCTTGCCATCCCCGGGGAACAAGTGGGCTCTTACTTTGGAAGCAGCCTGGCTGTCACCGACCTCAACAGTGATGAGTGAGTTTCTTTACTTGAGATTGTGTGATAGTGATCTTTAGTTTCCCAACAATCTTTAAAGATAATGGAACATGAAAAATTCTTTGCCTGTGACAGCTGGAACGACCTGATTGTGGGCGCCCCGTTTTACTTTGACCGCATGAACGACCATGGCGGAGCAGTGTATATCTACATGAACGAGAACGGGTCGTTCCAGAAGAAGCCCACGGTCATGCTGAAGGGGCCGTCCGGGTCTGGGTTTGGCTTTGCAGTTGCTGCTATCGGTGATGTCAACCAAGATGGATTCCAAGGTAGGACTGTGAACGCAACTCAAAATGACCTGAAAGTGAGAATTCTCTTATGTTTTTCCATCACAATTTACATTCAGGGTATAGAGGGGGATAAACTGGTTAGGCTGTGTGAAGAATGATCTCAGCAGGGAAATATAATGTGCTTCGTTTCATTTCAAGCTTTGGGCTGGTAATTGACAGAACGTTAGGTAGTGCACTGCTGCCCCCTAGAGGGCATCTTTCACCTGTACTCAGCTGCTCCATTGAGTTATTTCCAAAGTCCCTGTCTTTAGACTTTGCTGTCGGAGCTCCGTTCCACGACACAGGGAAGGTCTACATCTGGATGGGAAGTAAAAAGGGAATCTCAGAGAAGCACAGTCAGGTAACATGTTACTCTGTGCATCTGATGCACTTCACATCTAACCAGGCTTCCAGGTTTATTATCTCCCATGCAACTGTTGCCCTCTACAGGTGATTGAAGGTAAGACAGTAGACAGTGGATTCCAGACCTTTGGCTACTCCATCGACGGAGGGATGGACATGGATGACAACAGCTACCCAGACATCTTAATTGGCTCTCTGGACGACCGCATTGCCCTGCTCAGGTACGAGAAAACAGTGTGGAAAAACAAGGGAAGGCCACAGAGTTTTCATTCAGTTTAATGATTTCAGAAATGCGTATTGTAAACATTCATTTTCAGATGAGAATATAACTTACGTACAGTTTGATTCCATGATCTTTTTTTTTTTTGCTCAGAGCTCGACCAGTCATCCAATTAAACTACAACATCACCGCAGAGCCGAAGATCGTGGACCCTAAGAAGTGTTCTCAAAATGGACCATGGTGAGAAGACATGTCAGAAACCCTCATTCAGATTCATGACTCCTTTGTCTAAAACCTGTTTGCGTCTCTTTGTGCCTCACAGCGTGAAAGTGACACTTTGCATGTCTTTCACTCTGAGCAATGGAAACAAAGACCTCAAGAAAAATGTTGGTAAGCATTCTTGTTTTGTTTTTTCCCAGCTGACTCCTAATGTGCAAATAAATACTGTTTAAAATTTTAAATGACTGAAGGCGAGAATTTTGAAAACATAGAATTACTGGCTGCAGTCTGTAATGTTATGTACGTGTTTCCTTGCGAAGTGGTGAAATATACAGTGGAGGCGGACATGGAGAGGAGAAGAAGCCCCCGAGTTCTTTTCCAGACCAATAATGGTGACACCTTTGACAGCTCTTTAAGCCTGCCCTCCTCCAAGCCCACGTGTAAAACTCTAAACCTGGTCGTAGTGGTAAGTTTCCAACAAATGTGTGCCATGCACGAGTGACTGACAATCATGTGCTTATTTTGACTATTATTAAATTCTTGGGTGACTTTACAGGCGCCTGTGAGGGACAAACTGGAGCCAGTCGTCTTTTCCCTCAACGTGTCTTTAAGTGAGCCAACCCCTAAATCCAGGCGCTCCCTGCAGAACCTGGACTCCTTCCCAGTCCTGAGCCAGCAGCTGAAAGTCACTAACACAACTGAGGTACGGCGTGGTGCGCTCACCACATTCATGTCACGCATGCCATAACGGTGACTCCAGTAACAGTAGAGCACACTTAAAAGACTTTGATCCGTCACATTTCCTGCAGATTAACTTCCAGAAGGAGTGTGGCTCTGACAACAGGTGCAGCAGCAACCTGCAGCTCAAGCCTCAGTTTGTTGACGACGAAGAAAAGCCTTACCCCAGGTGAACTGAAATTCTGAGAAACAATCCTTTTTCTTTTTAAAGCTGATACAGGAAATATATTTAAGTGTAATATATATATATATACTTGTTGTCTGTACCTAGGAGGGGCAGATTCCAGGTTCTTCAGTTCAGCAGCAATATGAAGATAATAAATCTGAAGGTGGAGGTGACCAACTTCCCTTCCAGCGGGAGGCTTGCTGAGGACGCCCATCAGGCCATGCTCAACGTCACCATCCCAGAGGCGCTGAGTTACTCTGGCGTCAGGTCAACGGTACGTCCACTTGAGGGCAGCAGAAGACCAAAACTTCTCCATTCAATATGTCATTTCCTCTATTCTATAGTCCATCGCGCTCATTATCAACCAATCGTATTGGTTCAAACAAGTCAACCAACAGTTTCGATACAATATTCCCCCTGTGCCTGTAGGACCATGAAGTGCAATGCAAATATGACAACGCCGTCATCTGTGAGCTGGGGAATCCGCTCAAAGGCAACGAGAAGGTGAGTGAGCCTTTGTCCAAAAACAGTTTGACTCCTTCCCTCGGCTAAGATGCGATTCACGCCTCGCTCTCATCGTCAGGTGACACTTATCCTCAGGCTCGAAACGACTGGGATTAATCTGTACACGCAAGAGCTGCAGTCTGAGCTGCTGCTGTCCACGTAAGTGCTGAAGATTGCTTGACGAATCTTCTATCAGTAAGCGTGCAAAAGAATTGTTCACTTTTTTACAGCCCTGCAACACTTTACAGGCAGGTTTTAAAAAATCTCAAACAAAGGAAAAAGCACATGTCCCCTTTAATTCGGACTGATGGTATTGTTGACACATTCTGGCAGGGAGTGTTCTAGTAAGGTTTGTTTCTTCAGTCTCAGTGAACAGAGTGACCTGAAGCCTGTGCCCGTGGCCCTGCTGATCGAAAACACCATCCTCCCATCGTTCTCCACGTGAGTAACCGCACCTTACAGCTCCTGATATGCTGAACTGAGAGCGGAGGCCCTGAGCGTCACGTCCATCGTGCATCATTTCCAACTCTCGCCCCGTCCAGAGTCAACTCCGTGGCGCAAACAAAATTCAGCGGGACAGTGATGGGCGAGATGGCCATGGCCAACACCAGTGACGTGGGCAGTCTGGTGGAGTTCACCTTCAATGTGAGTCACCTCGACCGCTCTGGGTTATATTGGACCTCCGAGACTGTAGGTCTCATCTACAATACGTGCGCTGCTCACCCACGTTTCCCTTAACCCCACCCAGTCTTTAAAGGCAACATTTTCATTCTTAAGCCGTTTAATATTGTGTGGGGGAAAGGGCTGTTGTGCGAGACATGGTTTGTGGTGTAAGCATGACCAGGGGTGGATGCTATTTAGGAGAAAACTACAGTCTAGCTCTGTTATTGTTCATTCACACAATAGGTTTGTCGTCTTTTGAAGTTTCCCTTTTTTTCTGCTGCTGACTACTTTTTTCCTTAGGTGCACATGAGAGGGCAGCCTCTGGGAGACCTGGGGACGCTGGCTGTTGAGTTTAATTGGCCCTTTGAGGTAACCAACGGCAAGTGGCTGCTGTACCTGACGAAGATCGTCGTCCAGGGGGAATCCGAGACGGAATGTAACCCTGCTGAAGGCATCGTCAACGAGCTCAACCTCACTGTAAGGCTCGCTTCAATACTGTCTGAGGGAAGTAGTAGCTGTGTTGATTTGCAGCCCTATGGGCCTTTAGAATTCCTTCAAGCTCACTTCTGCCCACACCTATGATATTTATAGCAAAATGTCCCATTTCTGAAAAGCCACAATCAAAATGTAAATAAATAGAAGTAGTGGCTTGAATGTGAGGCCTTAAGAGGACAAAGAGGAACATGGAAATGGAAAGATCTGAGGAAAGATCATTTCTGTTAGTAGAGACTTACCTGTGATCGGTCGAGCCTTTTCATCTGAGGGACTTTGCCAACGCTGCTCCATCCCTCGATCACTGCTGCACAGACTTTCTGAACAGAAATACAAAATAGCAAAGCAAGCACAGCAGAATTGGGGCTTGGGTTGCAACTGGTTTTGACGTCAGTGTGAATTGAGGCAGCCTGTCAGAAGGAGTAAACATAAGTGGCAGAAACGTGGTGTGAAATGGTTTTAAAGCCAAACCACAGCTGTGCAAAAATACATTTTGGAAAAACATGTGTCGCCTCATGCAAACCTCACATAGCCCCAAAATAGGATGTCATGTTGCGTGTGGCCTGCATATAGACAGTGGGAATGAATGAGCTATTCTGAGAAGAATTGGGTAATGTCTTTATCAGAACCCGTAATTACCACGTAACCCTCTGATGTAATGTCTCCGCTTCCCTCTTTCATTTTCCCACTCTCCTTCGTCCTCCAGCTGTCAGGGAGTGGACCAAAGCGCACTAAGCGGCAGATTGCGGATGACGTTCATGACGTGACCCAGCCGCAAATCATCGAGCCCCAGGCTGCGATCTCAGTGGGGATTCATCGAAAAGAGACCTACCTATTGGTAAGAACGGGACCCACCTGAGCGTGATGAGCTTTAACGGGGAACATGACAGATCCGGTTTTCGTTCGTTTTCTCCATAGTGCGCACATGTTGGTGTCCTTGTGTGTTCACTGGTTTAACCCCCCCCCCCCCTCTCTCTCTCCTCGCGTGGCTGCCCTGAAGGATTGCTCCAAGGGGACGGCAAGATGCGTGAAGTTTACCTGCCCACTACTCAACATGACAGACTCAGCCAAGATTTATGTGCGGTCACGTTTGTGGAACAGCACAATGCTAGAGGTTAGCCCACCAGCTACAGCTACAGCCCCACACACACACACACAGTCACACATTGAAGATTATGTGATTCAATGTGTCTGTGTGTGTGTGTGTGTGTGTCTTCCTGCAGGACTATTTCAACGCTCTGAGAATTATAGTGAAAGGGGAAGCCACACTGAAGCTCATCGCAGATAAACCAACCATCAAGATGGAAAGTCAGACCATCATTGTGCGTAAATAGTGATGATAACTTTCACCATGACAGTGGTACTGAGGATTAAACCTGACTAAACCTAAACTGCCTCCTACAGTTCACAGTGGAAGTCGAGCCAGAGGAGGGAGGGGAGATACCCTACGAGCTCCCGCTGTGGATCATCATCTCTGCAGCTGTCGCAGGAATTCTCCTGTTAGGAATCATAATTCTTATTCTGTGGAAGGTGAGCTACACTGAACTGTGTGACACACGCTGTGTCTCCGCGGACACTCGCTGGAATGTTTGCTCACTCACAGCTGAGCTCTTGGGTCATGCAACAGCAGCTGACTCCCACTCATCTGACACATACAAACTCCATACCAAAGCATTAGTCTAACCTTTGACTCAACCCCCCCCCCCCTCTTCCACGCACCCCCCTCCTCCTCCTCCTCCTCCCCCACCATCAGTGTGGCTTCTTCCAGAGGGCCAGCACAAGGGAGATGTATGAAGCCAAGTCCCAGACGGCTGAGATGAAGATCCAGCCATCTGAGACAGAGAAGTTGACTGAGGACTACTGAGGGCCCCCATGGGGCCCCAAACAGCACACACCAGTGGGGCTTTTGGGTAAAAAAAAAAAAAAAAAAAATTCATGGGCCACTAAGCTTGGGGTGTGATTCAACTAACTATCTGAGTCTTTGCACCAACCTCTTCCAGTTCCAGTAACTTACATGTGCTGTACACAGCTGTTCACTGTGCTTCCAGTACCTCATCCTACCTATAGTGGGTCCTTCTCTGATATCCACTCACTCACAACCCTTGATTGTGCTTCGACTTCCTCTGCTCAGCTTCAGCTCTTCTCCTCACACTCACGCTGTTTTTGTGCAAGTGTGAAAATATGCTCTCAATTTTTTTTTCTTCTCTCTCCTTTTATTGTGCAAAAGGTTGATGACAAATGAAAATGTCCCTCCCGGACTGTGGGTGTGTAAGCTTGTGTTTTTAGGAGTCCCACGTGGGCTGTTACTTTAACCGGGTCATAAACTCCTGCCCTCCTTGGCTTTATACCTTTTTCCTGTCTGAATGGCTGAAAGAGAAATTATGACACCTTCATGAGGTCCAGCAGTTCCAGCAGATATGGACACACTTAAGCTGGCGACTATAAAACAAAATAGATGCTGGCCCTTTATATTTTATGGAAACAACCAACAAAAGCAAAAGGCTGGGGAAATTTCATTCGTCACCTTATTGTCGGTATTTCCTGATCTGATTTTCCTCTGCTACCAAGTCCTCAGTCTTTTTCTCCCCCCTCCCGCTGTTCCAGTGCATTCTCAATCACAGCCCCTTCCTCTCTCTTTTGCCTCACAGCTCGGATTCTTTAAGCGGACGCTCTACTACCGGATAATGCCAAAGCACCAGGGGGTGAAAGTTCGCAAGGCCGAGCGCTATCACTTCAATCTGGGATTTCAGCCCGAGGAGCCACATAAAAAGTATTGGATCACCAACTGGACGGAGCTGCAGCATTACCACTACTGACACCTAAACTCTGAACCTATCACACTGGCTCGGGCCAAACAAAGCACGCTGGGCTCCGTCGAGCCACACGGACGTTGCAGTGCATGGACTGTGGACAAAGCCCTGGAGCCCTTTTTTAAATTTTCGTTTGATTTCAGTGACCCCATCAGTGCAATATATTGAAAACTTTTGTTTTAAGAGATTGTAATTTCTTCAAAGTTTTTTTTTGAAGAATGCGTTGTATGTTGGGGGTTGTACATTGCAGTCGTTTATGTACTGAACTCTGTGTCTGCATGAATACTTTCATTTTTTTTTTTTTTGAGCAAACTCACTGGACATTCCTCATGTAAATGTTGCAACATATTCGTTTTTTGACTTTCTCCGTGATTGCCAGGCATTCCAGATCGAAAGCCTTAATTCAGGGGTGGCCAACCAGTCAGAGACTAAGAGCCACTTTTTTTACTGTGTTACTGCAAAGAGCCACATCATACACATGGGCACACATGAACATCATCCCATGCCTTAATCATGTACACACACACACACACACACACCTGCTCAGCCAGATGTCCCAAAAAGGTCCCACACCAACATGACATGATAATGACAGTTATTTTCAACAGTTAACATTGTGTGCACTGTCTCACACACACAAACTCTCAGTTCAAGCAAGTCCACAAACAAAAATATAATAATTTTCAAAAACATTTTTCTCTTACTATGCTGCTTGGTGGGACTTCCGGCATTCCTTGTCTTGAACAATCCTCTTCAAATCTGGCTTGTAGTCTGTTGTTGCCACTCGAAGCAATTCTTTCAAATGAGTGTCAGTCAGAACTGCGCTAATGATGCCTGACATATAAGGCAGATTGGCTTGCTATTACGTTCAACAAAAAAAAAATGTAAACTTTCCCACTCTGTAAAAAACGTCCTGTGTTCTTCTTCATATTTTCGTTTGGCTGTGCTTTTGTTTCCCTGCCATGTTGAGAGCGAACTTGACGCAAATTGTTTGTTGATCTCGCGCGTTTGACGTCACTCAAACCGGCTTCTTCTTCTTCTTCGCAACTCAAACCGGCTTCTTCTTCTTCTTCGCAACTCAAACCGGCTTAACTGCTCAGCGCGCCACCTAGGGGGAATGAATGGCAGCGCCAGCCAAGCATTTTTGACGCTTGTCATGTGAAGGCTCCTGAAGAGCCGCATGAGGCTCGGGAGCCACGGGTTGGCCAGGCCTGCCTTAATTGGTAATTTTCCAGCTGCACTTAAAACCAGAGTCCATTCTGTTGTGAGTCGACAAATGACTTTTTGTCCAAAGCCACGTAGAAATATTACCTGGCTATGGGCAAAATACAGATACACATTCTCAACATTATACTCAAACTATAATGTTGCCAAATTGTCCAACATTTGATGCCGGAACGTGATTTTTATTTATTACACTCTATTACAGTAAAGAACCTACGTGGATATCTTTAACTATGTCACATACAGGGAGTCGCAACACTGGACAAAGGAACACATGGTACCGTGTCTGTCTGGAGTTATGATATTTTAAGCTTCATTATGGATCGCTGCATCAGAAATTGTACATAGTGGCTAGTTAAGTGTTAGAATGAATGTGTTTATTATTGGCCCTTGTTATGTTACAGTCCCCAAGCCTTTTGTACAAGGACAGTAAGATGACACTGTGGCCAACCTGCAGCACTGAGGATGTACCGGATCGGGAAAAGACTAGTCACTGACGTGTCTCAAAAGGGACAGAGTCGTGCATGACTGCTCTGGTGCGAGCCCACAGCTCCTCTGCAGTGACTGCGGCCATTACAGAGGAGTGAAGAGGGAACGGCTAACTCTCTATTTCCTCCGTGGTGGTTTTGTTGATTTACTTACTGTACAGTTTAAGTGTAATAAAAATTGTTTTTTTCAAAATCTGACAAGCAGAAAACATTCTGTGCTCTCTGAGGGGAATTTGAACTCACAGGCAGAATAAATATGTCATGTCTTTATTGTAGAAATGCTGAGAAAAAAAAAAAAAACTAAATCAAATGCTCCAAAAAATGCTTACAGAGAAAAACAACTTTACATTCATTTTTAAAACATCTTCTCCCTAAACATTCAAATATTACAAATAAATTACAAAATAGAGGTGTGCTTTTGCATAGGCAAAAAATATACAAGACTAGGGAGGCAGACCATAAACCAAAGCAAAGTTGATCAGATGCATTGTACAGTACACAAAACACACATTCACATTGAGGTTGGTACTGTGCCAGCTACAGTAAGTTTGGTCTTACTTCAGCCATCACTGACGACTAAAACTTCTGCTTGAGCTCCATTGTAGATAAGGACTTTTCAGGCTTCCTTGACTTCCTGTATTTGACAGCCAATAGGATGGTGGCCACCAAGAGGAGCAGGCCTATGGCCAACAGAACCCATTGTCCAGCTATGGCAGCCGAGCTGTCCAGGCTCATGCCCAGGAAGTCAACTTTAGTGGCACCTGTACCTGGACACATAGATGAGATGCAGAGTTATGACATGCAGGCCTAGTCGCTTCTCACAAACTTGAACGTGCATCTTTGGAAAACAGCAGATTCTACGCAAGGGGGAGCTGCTCGGTGATTTCCAAAAATGCCTTCTTAAAAAGTCATTGCTAGAGGCATTTGAGATTCAGATTTGTGGCTAATTTCCTTTTGGTAAGCATTACCTTTACAGTGCTAGATACCAACATATTTATAGATTAAGAATTCAGCACCAACAGACCCAGACTTGGTACAAGTATACCGTCATACGGGCCTCTGCTGATTTAGTCTGCAAGTAATTCAAACACAAAATGTGTTAATTTTCTTCTGCTGCCTCTCTGGGGCTTGTTGCTGCAGTTGCATGAAATAACCCAACACATCATTCCAAACCAAACATCTGTCTCCAGATGTTTGCACAAGTTTAAATTCCACCTCATTAACTCAAAGTCAGTGAAGGTCACCAAAGGCAAAAACAAACTTCCTCTTTAAGTAAAGGAGAGTACATTTCTTTCTTAATCTCTCCAGCAACAGATGTGCTCCCTTCCTGGCGCTTTCTGCTAAGAATCTCATCAATCTTAACTGTTAAACATCCTTTTAGCAGAATCTCTTCAGGAAAACACGAGGAGCCAAATAGACTTCTCAAAATGCACGTGGAGCATTAGTGCGTGGATGAGATGAATTTGCTGGACATACCTGTACTTGAAGGCATCCAGGCGTACTCGGGCCATCCGCGAATATCGTTGTTCTTGTTGTTCTCCACCTCCAGCCAGTCAATAAGAGGTTTGAAATACTCCATGAGTGGCTGGGCGCTCATTTTGGGCTTGCCGGTGAGCATGGTCATTGCCTCAGGCCAGGGCTTACTGAACCCTAGCTTCATCACGTCACTGCAAACCACAACACCGGTCAGGCAGCAATTCAGAGAAGACGGGGCTCAGCAGCCAGAATGTGTTCTACTGATAATTACACATCTGGTATAAAGAGTACTTTCATACTGCATTTAAAGACACAAAAATGTGTTTCAGTGCACTTCAGGGTATATGTATGTGTGTACTAACCCGAGCAGCTTCCCAGCTTCTTTCGATTTATAGATATCACAGGTATGGAGAGGCCCAGTTTGGTTGGCAGCTTTACACAGAGCCTGGTGGAACTGAAACTGGATGATGAAGCTCACAAAGTACCTGGTTGAAGATCAGCAGAGTACTGTCATGACCGCGCATCAGTGCCGGGGGAACAATGTTTAAGCTGATTGATCGATCGCTCGTAATGGGGATTGATTCTTTTTTTTTTTTTTAGAGCCACATGAGTAAGTGGACGTTATCTGTTTCAACACTTCTGTCTTATCACCGGCTGATTAGAGTGGGTCAAAGCCGTTATCAGTCTTTATGGATCAAATTATCATCCAGCCTGTTTGTTGTATCAGGAGAATTTACCTGACATAGGGCACATTAGCAGGGATGTGGAACTTTGCACCGGGGTCGAAGTCTTCCTCAGTGCGAGCTACAGGTGGACACAGCCCCTGGTACTTCATTCTGCAGCGCACAGTAGAAAATGGACGTTACCTCAGTCAGTCGTTGACTTTATTATTTCCCACATGGCTGGTGTAGAAGTGCTGGTGAACTTTACCTGAGGTTCCACCACTCCTTGTTGTACTCAGTGGGTGGGATGCGTCCATCAAATACTTTCCATCTCCACTGGTCCATCAGGTAGCCAAAAGGCAGGAAAGCGATCTTGTCCAGTGCCATGCTCATCAGGAAGTTTATTTCACTCTCTGGGGGAACAGAGAGATACACCTTAACCACCAGCTGAACGCTGTGTTGAAACAACACGTTCCTCAGCAGGACGCCTTGCGGTCAGGGTCACCCACCACGGTTGTTCTCAACTTTGTCCAAGAGGCCGATGCTCTGCAGGTGTTTGGGCGTGGATACAGAGAGGGCCAGCACGTCGCCGATTGCCTCATGGAATCCAGGGTTGGCCCCGTCGCGGAAGGACACGGGCTGGTCTTTGTACTGCAGGAAGTACTGAACGTGGCCCATCTCGTGGTGCACCGTGATCAGGTCATCCATGGTCACCACAGTGCACTGTTTGATCCTGGAGACACGGGCAAGAAGAAAACATGAGGGAATGACAGTTATATGACGTCTGATGAATATAAACCACACTATGACAACAATGCTAATGGAAATAAGGTTGGATCACAGAAAAAAAAATCAAACTGAACCTGAAGTCCTTTCGGTTGTAGAAGTCCCACGCCGATGCATGGCACACTACCTGGCGTCCGTCAGATGGCTTCTCCAGCATGGACTTGTCCCAGAACTCTTGTGGCATTGGTATCAAACCAAGAGACGTGAAGAAATTGTCTGATTCCTTGAACATTCGGAGGGCATCCCAGCCCTGAACGAGGAGAGGACAGATGATCAATAAGAAGGAAAAGAAACACCTACACGTCACATAAGACGATTATATTTCATGCATTTTACATCCTGTGTATCCATCTACATTCTGCAAGAGCATCCACTTTGAGTCTCATTTTAACTGAAGCCAACTAATCCTACAGCTGCAATGTGTGTGGAGGGAGAGAGGGATTGTGGGTATTCACGTGTGCAGATGTGATCATTATGCTCCATGAGTCCGCTCACCTGTGCCACCATGGCCGGTGTGGCGTCAACCTGTGTGGCATCTGGATAGGGTATGGCTAAATCCATGATGCCAGACCACGTCTGTGCCCACATGTTACCTGGAAGGAAAGAAGACAGCATTTATATTTCAAAAATGTACGTCTAAGAAGTCATGGGGAAAGTAATCTTCTGCTCTGACAGTTTTTAAGCGAGTGGGATTTGTGACTATGAGTCTGTCCAATCCCTAACCGTGAGGAACTGTCAAATGCTATCTCACGCTTGATGCTTCTCAAAGCAAATAAAATCCCATCTAAACCCAAATACTTCTACTGCCAATGACAGAATATCAATGGGGGCATGGTCCCACATGAAAGGAGAGATTTTGGCTGTAGTGTTAAAATCCTTTGGATTCCATAATTGCACACTGGCTGAACCGACCTCAGCCTCAACTCCTGATAGCCTGGTATAATCAGAACACATTTCTCGAGGCTGTAAGGTTCCATTTGGTTACCTACCCAGCAAATGAGCAGGGATGGGTCCCTTCAGGTTGATTTTCTCAGGGCCATACTTTTTGAACAAAGCCCTGCGAACGTAGGCATGCACGTTGAGATAGAGCGGCTCCAGCTCCTTCCACAATTTCTCCAGGTCTTCCTCAAAAGTTGGGGTTTCGTAAAGGGAGCGCCAGAAGGCCCCGTTGTCAGTATGATCTGTGGAGAGCACCGGGGAGGGGCACAGGGAGGGTTTGTTATGCAGGCAGGGCTGAGTCCTGAGACATCCTGAGATTTCTTCTGAGCAATACTGCTTATGAAGCAAATATTATTCCTTCTTCTCGCGTTCTCTCACTGGATTCATGTAAGTTTAAAGCTGACCTTCTCAAGTCCAAAACTGGCCTAACTAAAAGCAAATGATCCTGGCTAAGACCGAATCTAGTATTGCTACTGCAAGGAAAGGGTAGTTTGCAGTGGTTGCATATTTAGTGTACAGAGATTACTACTAATAATCTAAAGTTGACTTGGATATATCTTTAGGGCAAAACAGATGAAAGAGAAGACAGATCTAAAAGGATCCACTCGAGGTCATATACCATTGAGTCTGGCAGCTTGGTTGGCCAGTTCAACATATTTCATGTAATCCGGACGAAGCGGTTTTCCTGCTGAGTCTCTCCATCCCTTCCATGCAAACAGCAGTTCATCGTAATCCCTGGACTCAGCCATGATCTTCTGGAGATCTGAAACACAGCACATTCATTTATATACTTGCTACTTCATTAGTCACCTCGTTAAAGTAACTTGGATAGATTATGGTTACCTGGATCCAATGGGTGGCAAGTCCCATCATCCCTGCAGACCTCAGCCACACTGTAATGGCTCTCCATGTTGGACAGGAGAGTGTTGTACTGACAAAATAAAAGAGTCCGGCACAATTTAGATACTTCACTACTTCACTACACACACACACACAAAGCTGAACAATTCAAATCAGCTGGTTCTTGCTCTTCCGAACAGATCCCAACAGTAAAATGTAACTGTTTGCTTTGGCTAATTTGTGTTAAGTTAATCTAATGGGGCAAGATCAAATGAACATTTGTCTAATCGTTCCAGCTCCAGTAAGCCAAACATTAGCCACTTGATAACCTTGGCGCTTTCATTGAAATGTAATTATGTAAAATGCACTTAATAGCCTTAATGACGCTGCACAGCCCACTGGCTAATGTTAGACCCATTTAACTGGTTTCTCCAGGCACCTTATATGACTTCAAAAGGCAATTTAGTCTAATTAAAAGAATAGTAACGTAAACTTAAAAGGGCTTTTGCTTTGTAAACTTTGTGACTTCATTACAAACATTGTTTAGGATATCATTATAAGTACTGGCAGCAGATGAAGGACATTGGATGGAAACTGCATCACACTGCTCAGGTTAAAATGACTGAATCCATCCAGCCAGGTCTGTTTTGTTTGCACATGGGTTCATAACATAAGATACTTGTAAGATGTCTAGTATTTTTTAATTATCATACACACAAACGTGCTGCCTATTCCATGTTAGGGTCACCCATGGTTCACAACACTGTTGAATAATATCTGCATTCCTCTTGTAAATACCACGTTGGATATTTATTGGGAGGTAATTTTGCTCTGTGATTCACGCCCCCCACTCCCTACATTGTATTAGTAAAAAAAAAAAAAAAGATTGTTTAACTAAAACCATTTGCTCCTCACCTCTTCCAGCTGTGCAGCAGGAAGTGCAGCGCGTTCGATGTCGCTGAGCTTTTTCATGATGCGTTTGACCGAAGCGTCCTGGAAGTCGGTGGTGTCGTACTGACGGGCCTTCTTTCCATACTGCAGGGTGTGGGCTGCCATTTTCAGGTTTTTATCAAGCTAGAGAGAATAATGAAAACTCTTTAACCTTCCTGTTCAATCGTTATATATATGGACGCACTGGTTAAAGGATGAAAGGTCACAAATGCAAATAGTGACTCAAGGATTCAATCGATTATTGATGTTGTCTTGATAAAGGAAATCATTTTAATGCAAAAAACACAAAACATAGGCTGCAACATGGGGATGATAACTTGAACAGTGTTCGGGTGATCTCAGTAAAGTCAGAGTTCCTCACCATGTCCTTTTTATTGGCTTCATTGATGTCGGTGTTGTACTTCCAGGAGGCCTCAGTGTAACTATTCCACACCCCCTCGGCTGTGTGGTTGTACTCTTTGAGAAACGCCTTTGCAGCCAGCTCATCTGTATTCTTGCCTGGGTAATCAAGGAGAAAGGAAAAATCAGCCCAAATGGACGAGGCCCAGTGTCAATACGGAGGAATGCATTTGGTTTTGAATATAATGTGAGGGTTCCTTTTTTTGTGGCTGAGTCAAATGGCGTGAACAACTTGTATGTGCGTGTGCAGAGAAAATCTTAGATCAGCCTGAGAAATTTGACTATAGCAGAAAAAAACTAACGCATCCAATTTCTTTGTTATTTACTCAGGCATATCAGCCTGTTGTCTTTTGGATGTCTGACAGTCCGCTTTTACCAATGTCCTCAGGGTAGCCCTCTGGGACAGGTGGCACCCAGTTGAAGTCCGGCCATCCCAGCACCTCGTTTTCATTTTGCTTTTCAAGCCACTTGATAATGGGATCAAAGTATTTCATCAGTGAGCTTGCATCCATCTTGCTGGTGCCGATAGCCTCCTGGAGCACAACGGGCCAAGGCTTGGAAGAGCCCTCCTGGAGAACTTTCCTGGTGAAGGTAGACCGAAATGACTCCTCTTTACAGATCCCATAAACAATTATGGTTGTTTGTGAGCAATCAGAATTAAAACCCGTACTTCAAGATGGCGCCAGCCTCTTTGGATTCGTAGATGTCACACGTGTGCAGGGGGCCGGTGTGGTTGGCTGCTTTGCAGAGTTTTTCATGAAACTGGAACTGCAGGATAAAGCTGACAAAATACCTACAGGGGGAAAGATTGCCATTCTTTAGTGCGCCATATTTACTATATTTCTCTTCTTTAAACAGGATATTTGCTTCTAGTACACAAGAACAAAACATTTCAAGGCTACACCAAAGTATTGATATGAAATTATGGTTTATCTATGCATTACCTTATCTTACTTACGATGTGCAGGATAAAGGTTAGGAATTAAAAAGGGGTCATCGACTTTTGAGGTGGAGAAAGTGTGTCTGTTCATGTTTTTGTATACTATGTTTCTGTACGCTGCCTCAGAATACCAACACATTTTACATCACAACAGTGTCTCTGTGTTGTTTAAAACCATGAGCATACACCAGGAATTCAAACCTCAAGCCTCACCTCAGCAGCCATTCTCTACAGCACATACACACAATTAACGTAACGTGGGTGTAAAACATGATGCTACCTGATGTATGGCGTGTTTCCAGGGATGTGGAATTTTGCACCGGCATCAAAGTGTTCCTCTGTGCGTCTGATGGGGGGGCAGATGCCTTGATATTTTGTCCTTTTGAGCAAACGAGAAACAGATGAGATGAAACTTGAACATGTGCAGTTACGTCATTCTCTGGAAAGTACTCAAACGTTTCTCTGTATGTATAAACTGGTGTGTGTGTTCCGTTTCCTGGGACACGTCTCTTCACAGAAACACTAATAGACCTCAGTTTGCATGCTGGTAGAGCAACTGCTCTTTCCTTCTGTTAAACATGAGCAGCAGAAAATAAAAAAAAACGTCTGCTTATATATTCTCTAAACATCTGCTTTTAGCATTTAAAGCACTTTTAAAAGACTAGACCTGCTCGGCACCAAACAGCGGACAGACAGTTTACAATGCAAAGATTTGCATTCATAAGATCAAGAGCTATACTCCCTCAGGAGATGGTGGAGACCAGCAGCAGAGCAAACAGAATGAGAATATCCGACTCACATCCTATTTTCTGTTTGCAATCATCAATAAAATATTGATCCTCTCCTCTGAAAGTCCAAATCTTAAAAATGTGAAATATTTTTTCGACTATTCGGTGCTAGTGTAAACCTTACCTGAGATGCCACCAATCAGAGTTGTAGTTTTCCTCAGGAGTGCGTCCACTGAACACGTTCCATCTCCACTGGTCAATGAGGTAGCCAAAGGGAAGGAAGGCAATCTTCTCCAGAGCCATCTTCAACAGGTAGTTAATATCACTTTCTTAAAAGATAAAAAAAAACAAAAACAATGCAGGCTTAAAAAGAGATGGTTTTTCAGTAGCTTGACTTTCTACTATTTCATTTTGTTCTGTTTGAGACTCGTTACCATAGTCGGATGTCACACTTTCCAGCAGACCAATGGTGTGCAGATGTTTGGGCGTGGATACCGACAAAGACAACACGTCCCCAATAGCCTCGTGAAAACCGGGGTTAGCTCCGCGACGGTAGCCCACAGGCTGGTCCTTGTACTGCAGGTAATACTGGATGTGTCCCATCTCATGGTGAACAGTGAAGAGCTGCTCCATCGTCACTGTGGTGCACTGCTTGATCCTACGAAGAATGAAACATCAAAATGAGAAACGATGTCTATGCAATCTGCACACTGCATGAAGTGTATGACCAAATAATTCCCCCTGCTGCTGAATATTTACCTGAAGTCTTTGCGATTGTAGAAGTCCCAGGCAGATGCATGGCACACCACCTCTCGGCCGTCGGGCTTCGTCAGCATGGATTCATTCCAGAACTCCTGGGGCATCGGCTCCAAACCCAGAGAGGTGAAGAACTCCTCGGCCACACGGAACATGTGCGTGGCATTGTAGCCCTGAAGAGGAAACAGTTTCCCACTTCAGAGCCAGGCGACAAAACTTAAACTGCATTTCTTAAAATCCTGATCAGTGGTTGCCTTTTCCAAGGTTATAGGAACATACAAAATAAACAAGCTCTTTCCGACACACTCACTTGTCTGACCATCTCATCAGTCACATCTATGTTGGGTTTGCCGGGAAATGGGATCATCATACTGTAAATATTGTTCCAGGTCTGGGCCCACATATTTCCTGAGGGTGAGGAGGAAAAAACACCGTGAAATCACTCTAAGACAGGATACAGAGTCCATAAGCAGATATGGAATCAAGTTCATATTTGATAAAAATGTCATCAGACCCCATTACGAATTTCTTTAGGTTAATCAAGAAATGTAACTTTGCTGCAGCTAATAAAGGAGTAATGATCAGATTTAGGACCGTTTCTGCATGTGCATAATTTTGCATTATCATATTATATTCAGTTCAGTGTAATAACCTTTTGACCCCGTGCAACTAGTTCAATAAGAGTCTGCCCTCAGAGATAGTAGAATATGATGCGCTTTACCTAGCAGGTGGGCAGGGATGGGCCCTTTAAGGTTGATGTACTTGGAGCCGTACTGCTTGTAGAGCTGGCGGCGCACGAAGGCATGCAGGTTCTGGTAGAGGGGCTCAATGGTCCTGTAGAGGTTCTCTAAATCCTGTTCAAAGGTAGGGGTGTCGTACCAAGACCGCCAGTCATCTCCAGTGTCCTTGAACCCTGAATAGGACGAGATGTTTTTATTCTTTCTATCTGTCTATAGCCGTGCGCTTTCAATGGAAAAGGTCAAGGGGAGGTTCTTACCGTCAGCGACAGAGGCTTTGTTGCTGAGCGCCACAAACTTGGGGTAGTGCTCCTTGAGAGGCACACCTGATGCATTGCGCCAGCCCTCCCACGCGTACAGCAGTTTCTTGTAGCTCCTGGAGTTGGCCATGATATCTGTGAGCTCTGCAAAATGATTAAAAAAAAAAACACACGCTCAGTCATTAAGGCACTGCAAAGATAACAAGATCTTCCAGAAAACAGTTAAGATGACTTCTTGCTCCACACTCTGTCAGCAGGAAAAGGCCTCATTTATCCCAGAGAGTAACTGTGACACTCCGAGCATCGTTTAAAACAACATCTGACTTTAAAGAGACAGGAAAAGGAAAAAGGTGAAGCTGGAGCGCACGAGATAGTTGAAACGGAGATTGCTGACAGTTTGTTTGCTATTGTGAGAGGGTGTGCCTGATACTTTGTGTTAACCCCGGTACTACTACAACCAACCAACCAACCAACCAACCGTTATCGCGACGTGGCGAGCGCTTCTCACATGGGAGCTGTTCCCGACAAAACACCCAGCCATTGTTCACGGCGCATGTCTGTAAGTCTTGGAAGCCGCTGATGTTGTTCTTGCCATGTCTAACTCAACACTCTCTGGCAAATCCATACCACTTCCTCTGGAGACCCCTCAGAAGTCTCTTGGCCTATTCTGTTACTTTTGCACAAGCAGATAACATCTCAACATCTTGTAAATGTTTTGTTCCTAGACTTCTCCTCCTTGCTGTGTTCCTGTTTCTTTCAAAGAACACACTGACGTCAGCATCATAAGATGTGAGCATGTTGTGTTCCGTGCTCACCAGGTTCCAGGCTCGCGCTGATGTTTGGCTCCAGATGCACCTTGGCTGTTGAGTAAATATTGTCCATGGTACTGAGGATGGTGTTATACTGTGGACAAGAAGAAGAGACGTGAGGAGATTCTTCCATGTTCCAAATATCTCAAAGCAAATATACTCCCATTGGGTGAGGTAAAACAAACCCTCTGTCTCTCCTCCACGGGCAGGTTGGCAGCGCCCAGTATCTTGATAGCGTCCAAGAGCTTCCTGTCTCTGACGAGGAGTGAGTCGAGGACCTCTTTAGTGAAGACCTGCTTGGCCTTCATCCCCCAGGCTTCAGAGAACGCCTGTTCATCTAGGGATGCATTAACCTAAAGGGGAGAGGAGAAAGAGGCAAATAACGATCTCTCCGACCCTGTCAAGGCCTGTGTATGCAGCTGGATGCTTGAAATGAACGACCATGCAATCAGATACAGACGTGTGGGCTCTTGTTGAACTCACACCATCGAGAGACAAAATCTCACAACTTTTTTCTTATAAAACATGTTTTTTTTTTTTCTGGTTTGCTTTTCTCACAAACGAAGAAACAACCAACTAGGTCAACTGGCCCAGCTGTTCTCATACATAGTTCCTCTGGGACTGAATTATTAGAACAGCTGGAGCAAGGGCAGAGAAGCAAAGTAACCTTTATTTATTTCACCATGGAGGTTCACACACACATTATATAATGTCAGCTGCTAGGAGATGCTGCATGGATAGGATCTGCTGACCGTTGAAATGATGAACTGCTTCTGAACTGTAGCAGCAGGACGCAACATACATGTTTCCCAGATGCAAAAGCTCCATACTCTGATCAAACTGTAAAGAAATTGAAAACATTTAAAAAATTCATTTGCAGCAGCTCCGACCTGACCTGACCGAGCGGTATCACTGTCTTTTTCCTAATCGCTTTTTCCAGCTGCTCTATGAATGCCTGTCCGCTCAGATTAAGATAAGGCAAAACGCCTTTTTCCTCAGCTTCTTTTTTTCACTCAAAGCTGTCTGTGTGAAAAACTGGAAATTCAAGTCACAACTTGAATGTTCAAGTACAGTCAAGTGAGTTAGAGTTCGGATGAAACGTATCAAAAGTATTCGAATTTGAAACCGGTCTCCTGAACTCACCTCACTGCAACATATTGAAGTCACACTAAAAAAAAGTAGCACTGCGCAGTGGAAATAATGACTGAGCCTCAGGTGTGATTGTGAAAGGTGGCGGCGGCTGGGATTTTATTCTGGGGTTCAAACCGTGTCGGTGGCTGATATTCACTTTCGTATTCAGCAGAATTAGAAGCCTGGGAACGTTTGATCCTCTACACCCTCACTGCTGCATGAGGCCAACGTGTGTGTGTGTGTGTGTGTTTTTGTAGCCTAATCTTTTTTGTTACTCCCTAAGGACCTTTTCTTGCACAAGCATTAATCAATGACCAGTAAACCTCATGGGGACCAAAGTCCAGTTGTTACGAGGCAAAACTTGGTTTCCAAGCCCCTGCCTCAGGTGAGGAAATGGTGTTGTGATTCTTTTCCTGTTTGATTTATGTTGACATACTTTGTTGTAAATACCCTTACTATAATTTTCTGCTAAATAAATATTATTGTTAACCGTCCTCCTGCATGGACATTTAAATGTTCACCACACCCAGGATAATTTAAGTGATTTTCCCCCCAGACTACAGACAATTTGTTACTATCTCCTTTTTTCATACCCCATACCATCCTGTGGAGAAACGTGACAGTGAGAGATAAGTTTTGATTATGCTGTCAGCAATGAATTGAAATCAGTGAAACCCAGTGTGTGTGTGTGTGTGTGTGTAAGATTTCATGTTTACTTTGTGCACGTGTGGAGTAGATTAATCTAAATAATTGCAACCGTACAGCAGCTTATTCAAATCACTCCTGTGCGATGATTGTAATTGTGTCTGTGGAGCTGAATGAGCACCAACACCACCAACCCTCCTCCCTGGCTGTCAGATTAGATGCAGCCCATTGCTCTCACTCACTTTAATCGCATCTTTGAAATGACAAGGAATAAAAAAAAAAAAATCGCTCATGTGTGACGACAACAAGCCACATCATAGTTCTCTCTCTCTGCGTCCCGGACGCAGGCTGGAGAGCAGAACACGTCCGGCAGCCTGACCCTGCTGACACTGGCGTGGTTACACCTGTTCAGTCGATTAGCCGAACAGATCCCAGCGCAGGGAAGCCCTGCTGTGACAGCTGTCCAAGCACATAAAAGGCAGCAGTGTGCGTAGACTGAGTGCACTTGTGCTGTCCGCCGGGGACGTGCACAGACATTTTTTTTTTTTACATCCCCAAGGGCTCAAGAAAGAAAAAAAATATAATACAGGAGTAGAATGAGGAACATGTGAGAAGCCTACAATCAAAATGATGCAGTTAAAAGTCAAATTTGGTCGAACTCTAATGGAAAGAAGGCTTCAACAAAGATACATTTAGACTGTGTGTGTTTCACCCTCTGTCTCTTAAATACAAATACAATACAATACTTCCAAATCAGACAGGGCTGAGCTCTACAGAAACCCTCGGCCATGCATGCATTAGTTGTGACAAGGTGCAGACGGAGCCAAGAACGCATCTGAATGGGCCCAGTTCTTCAAAGCGGGAGGGAAAGGTTCAAGGCGTCACCCTCTAATTTCAAGATGTGTCCTACCTGAAGCTGGGAGTTGTGGTTTGTGATGTTGGTGTTGTAGTTCCAGCTGGCGGAGACGCTGAGGAATAACACCTCCTCGGCTGTGGTGTTGTAGTCACTGAGGAACCTCAAAGCTTCATCTCTGGTGTTTGCATATTCCCCCGGCAGCTGGTGCCCTGGCAGAGCCACACAGAGGCTGGCGGCTGGCAGCAGCAGTAGCACAGTCCACACAAACCTGTCCACCCCAGTGCCCATGGCTGGTAGCCACCAAAGAAAGAGAACTTAATGTGCAAAGAGTTAGGGCTGAAATACACTTGCTTCAATGAGCTGAGAGCACGCCGCCTGTCCCCTTGAGCGGTTATATCATCTGCTCGTCCACTGCTCCCTGATCTGCCTCCCAGCCAGTTGCTGGTGAAGTGCACCGAAGCCAAAGCGAGCTTCTTTTTATGTACCAGTTTAACCCAGCCCACACTTCTTTGCAGCCTTCCCTCTCACCACTTTACAGCACTGGACACATCCATCTCCTGCTCCTCCTCCTCCTCCTCCTCCTCCTCCTCCTCCTCCCGTCCACCAGCCTGCCAGGATTCAGATTGCTCCAGTATCCTTGATGGGATCGAAGTTGCTGTTGAAGATGAGAGATAAGATATGACACAGAGACTCAGTCCGCCTGCCTGCCTGCCTGCCTGCCCGCCCGTAGAGTGGTGGCTCATCAGTAACCATGCAGCTCTGTGGGTGACTGTCTGGGGAGGGACTCCACATACTTTGCTCTCAGTTCCCTCCTTCAGCTTGGAAACAACACAGAGAGAGAGAGAGGGGGGGGGGGGTTATAAAGAGAGGGGGAAATGAAAGAGAGAGGGGACAGGGGGAATAAAATAGGAAGGGTTGACAGGTCTTAAGACTGGGGGCTGAAAGGCTGCAAGAGATTAGCAGGAAAAGTGAGATAGGAGAACAAAACAGTGAAAGGGGGCTTGATCGCCTTTTAGGCAGAATTTCTTCTTCAATTGCAGCACAGCCACTTCGCCGTAATCACTGGAAATACCGCCATTCCCCAAAGCAGCGAACAATCGCAAAATCAAAACATGCCTTTTCCTGTGAATTCTTCACAAGAATCCAGTTATCGAAAAAAAAAAAAGAAAAAAGAATGAGAAGATTCAAGGCTGTCAAACAGTGGAGGCTGTCTCCACTCAGCTGCTGTGGCTCGTATTTGTTGCTGATAGGATTTTATCAACATGAGGGGAAGTGTGCATACTTGCACACTATTGAATTGCTCTCTCTGTTACACAATCTGAATCCCCTGGGAACGCCGTACACGGAACATGACTTGCAGATGTCATATGGAAAAGTTACATCAAGCGTGCTCAGGGGCCACTGAGGGGCAGCAGAAAGAATCCGACACATCGTGATCTCTGTGACAGGGGCGGTGAACGCGTGGGTGGACAGCTGCAGGAGCTGACCTCAGCCATCAGCTTTGCTGTTTAATTAGTTTGATCGTGAACAAGATTACACACACGCAAAAACAAAACAAATTTCGACAAATCTTGTTCGAAGGATGCAATGCGGGGCGGATCTGTGTATTTTTTTCCCCCCCAGAAAATTCATGAATGTTGATGAGGAATAAGACAGGCATGCTTAGAGGACTGGAACTTGGGGGGAAGTATGAGCTCTGCTGAAGGCTGTTTCTGGCTCCGACCACCCTCTGAGGGAAATCAGAGTCAAAGAGAGGAAGAAGAAAATCTGAAGCGAAGCACAAAATGTATTCTGGGATCCACTAGCAGCATTCATTCAAGCAGCCTGACCTTTCACCTGATCCCCGAATGGACTCAGTTACACTTTGAACTAGGATAATAAAAGAAGCCACGGTGAGACCACAGGTTATGACAAGAAGATGCAAATATGCAATACATGAAAATACCAGAATACACTCAAAAAATAAAATAAAAAAAGTATGGATCACAATGATGAATCTTGAAACAGTGACTGAAAAGGCTCATAACATATGACGGTAAAAATTAGATATGGATTTAATTTCCTTAATCTGTAAGAATTTGATTATATAACTAGTTTCTTTCCATCACTAAAGTATTAATAAAATAATCATGAGGGATATAAAAGTGCTGATTACAGAGGTCATTAATAATCAGGAGAAAATCAAGGTGTCTATGAACCTTGATAATCACATGACTGTGTTCTATCAGTACTTATTGTTTTATAATGTTCAATTGGTTCTTATCACCAGCAAAGGTTTGATACATCAAAATCCAACCAGAGCGTCTTTATTGATGTTTCTGCTTACGAGGAGTTTTCTCTGCTATAATTCTGATGATGCTGACATTTTACTGGTAAAGTAAATGATAATGACAGATAACACACAAACGTGCAAGAGGTTGGGGCTCACATCTTAGCACAATTCACTGCAACACTGACACTTTGACTGAGTCGGACGAGCGAGTTCACGCTTTGATTTAATCTCTTCGAAGAAGCTGAGACAACCTCCACTTGATCAGTTTGAGATTCAATCTGTTCAACTGAGTGGTCTTTGTCAGGTCAAGGCAGGTGTCATCATCGTCACCTGACAGTGAGGGCCACGGCTCGTTCACTTTTTAGGATTACGGGATTCAAATCCTGCCACACTGTCCGGCAGACTGTGCTGAGACCTCGAGACAATATCAGGTCAATGTGGATCCCACTGTACGCCAGGGTTTCCTAAACACACACGCCATTCTGGTGTCTCTAGGGAACGTGAGGCCCATGTCAAACATGTGAGCGAGCTGGACTCTGGACTGGCCGCTGATTGACAGCTGGGGATGCACTTTTCACACACACCTCCCTCTGCAGCTAAATAAGCTCAGTCATGGAGATGCCACGTCACAACTGTCTGTCTAAGGGTGAAGAGAGGTTAGAGGATAAAATGAATTTCATATCAGGGATGAAGGAAAAAAAAGTATTATCTCTGTTGCTGCTTTGTAAAGTCAGGAACAGGTTTGAAAGGTTTGAGAAAGGGGCAGCAGGTGCCTGAAGACTGATTGGAATTGGGTTTAAAGTTGTGTGTTCCCAGAGACAATAAAAGTGTCTGCAAGGAGTGTTAACTGCTGCCTTTCTGTGTGCGTGCGTGCGTGTGTGTGTGTCTTGTACAATGTAGTGTCTTCTGCACACTGAGGCACAATAATTGAATTTGGCTTTTTTCCTTTAATGGAAATCTGTGGAGTGTGGAGAGGCTGTGATAGCCCAGAACATCCAATCTTCACAAACAGGTATATGCTGCACACCATTGGACGTAGATGCTGTGGGGTGTGTGTCTGTGTGTGTGTGTGTGTGCTGTCCGATATAAGATGCTGAAATGACTTAAACTCAATGAACACAAATACTTCCAAACTTCTAAACATGAATGGTGAAGTCACGTTTCCCAACCAGCAGATACCAGCTGAGTTCATACATTACGTGGATGGGTCAGCTGTGTCAACAACACCATAAAACAGCAACGTGCTGTTCTACTGTCCTTGACTCATGTGCATGTAGCAGCAATAAACTATCCGGCTTAGGATAAACATAATTCATTTGTTTGTTACCCGAGACTCTAAAAATGTGAGTTCTCAAGGGTTGAGATTCCAGGGGATGAAGAGCAAAGTATGAGTTGGAAGATTGGGGGCGAGGTGAAAATGACACAATGGCAGGAAGTGTAGGGTGTTCTTCCTCTCCTCAGCCACAGCCTGCGTCTGTGCTCTGTTTCATATCATCAGGCCACGTGTGGAACGTGTGTTGTATCCCACAAGTCCCAGTGCGAGTATACATTATGCATTCAATCATGCACAACAAGGAGCGGCTCGTTACTGAAAGACACTAGAGCAGAAGTCTAATGCTGCACAATATACGGTATGCATGTTAATAATACACCAGATACAGAAATTATGTAATAAAAAGGGACTAGAGTCTATTATCTATCGATTCCTCCACTCCAGAAGGTAATGGGGTTGTTAAACTACACGTAATAGGCCATAGTGTAATATAATTATATTACAACAGAACTCAGCATTATCGTTATCATGAACAATCTTGAATCCCTGTCGTGAAAACACACACGTGGCAAATTAATCACTGATATACAAACAAGATATGGTGGCGCTGAGCGCGGAGAAAAGGAGAAATAAAGTCTTTTATCCCTTATCAATGGACAGAGATCATCTGATTGTGTAAAACGAGCCGTGTCGGGCTGAACGCTATGTACCGAGGCAGGATCAGTCACACCCAGGCTGAAGAAAGCCTCGGTCCATCTCAAAGTCTAAGTGAACCAAAGCTTTCACAGAACACAAGATAATCATATTCTAGGACCAGCAGGACACAGGTTGTCCAATATTTGGATATTCCAACCGCATCACTGACATTTAATGGAAGAAGAAACAAATTAAATCCACCCAATGGACGCAGAACATGAGAGAGCGCATTTGAATGTTTTAACCAGGTAATTGACCATAACTAAAAATGAACAACAAGACACACCCCCACATGGTGAAGCCACATGAGATCCTGAACAACAAAAGGCATTTTTGTTATCACAGCGGCTGCAGGGTTTTACTGATGCTGAACTTCACCAGTGTCCACTGATCACCACCAGCATTCGATCCACAACTGAGGAGAGCTGAGGCCAGCTCAGCAGCGCCACCCTCAGTCAGGGAGGGAGAACAGCAACAGCAAAAGACACAAAGACTTTTTTCAAAATGACTTAGAACATCATCATCAACATCAGCAGCAGATGCCTCAGAGACCTCCTCTCTACACCACACTCCCCTAGTGGAATTTATAAATACTACAAAGGGCTGCCATGCACTCAGCTGATATACTGCTATAAATTTGATAATTTATAAGATTCGTATAACTGATTATAAACAATTAAGTGTAACATCATGTAATAAACAGCCTTCAACAATAACGACAACCAGAGTGCGTGGAGCATTAGGAGCGTTCGTTTCCCTGCACAGCTCCGCCCTCTAGCGGATGTTGTAAGTAGTGCCTGTCAGACACGCTCCTGGTGTCACACCATATATTGCATAATTCTTCTTGTGGTCTGTGTCAGAGAATAGCCAGTGACGTGGTGTGAGACATCTCCACCACCACCATCATCTTCATCGTCAGACAGATGTCGCCGCAGCCTCAGCGCATCACGCCCACCTCGTGCAGCCCTGCCCTCCCTCCAGATGCTGAGAAATCTTTACCCTGCGGAAATTCCGCGTTCACGCCCCCTACACCCCCCCCTCGCACCACCACCACCACCACCGCAGGTAGACGGGGAAGTGGATCCGAAGCGAGAGCTCTGAAAGGCTCCACACGCCATCTGCGGCCATGACGGGAGAAATGACGGAGCAGGAGAAGTTTTCCGAAGTCGTGAACCAGATACTACAAACTGCGGCGGACGCGAGGAAACACCTTGTTGACAACCACAGCAACCTCCTGCAAGTGGCAGACTACTGCGAGAACAGTTACCTCCAGGTGAGGGGGGGGGGGGGACAACATTCCAGCCGCTCCAGGCTCCTGACAGCCTGTGTTGTGCAGGCAGAGGACCAGGACCAGGCCAAGGCGATAGAAGAGGCCAAGGCTCTGGCCGCCCAGGCTCTGGCCAATGTCACCTACCAGATCAACAGCCTGGCCACCACCGTGCTGAGGCTGCTGGACTCTCAGGCCATGCAGGTCAAAGCAATGGAGTCCTCAGTCAACCTGCTGTCACTGGTGAGCAACACCTTTCACCCTGTGACCACCAGGGGCCCCTCACAGGTTGTTTAGGGGCCAGGTGCCCAAGTGATAAGAGGGGCACGCAACTTCCTGTCTGTCAGCAAGATTATGCCACCACTACTGGACAGGTGAGGGTTTTGGTGTGGATTAGGGAATGTCCACTTTCTTTCACTTTTAATATAGCATTTAGAAGCGTGTACAGTTGGTGCAGATCCTGATCAAATGTGGATCTAGAGCGAGAAGTGGTCTAAAAGAGGAACTGTTCAGCCTTTTTGGACGTGCGCTCTCAACCCACAAACAGCAGCATGTGTTGTTGCATGGAGTTCAATGTAGCAGCTTGTTTTAGTTTCGTCCCTGCAGTAATGTTTTATGCATTTTGAAAGAACACGAGTTCGTCCATGTTGTAGACTGAGGCTGATTCTCCCTGTGCTCTGCCCCAGGCTGCAGCCTTCCACTTCGAGAAGGTGTCGAGGAGAGAGATTGGTGTTTATACGACGGCCAAAGAGAAGAGTCGCTCCCGGCTGATGGCCCTGCCACCGTCGGGCAAGGAGCCAGAGAGGTGCTACTCGAGGGTGCCAATATCGTATTCGGTCTTGGACTCTGTCGGACACTGTTTTCAGGTAAATTGGCGATAACATAGAGTGAGAATACTGAACGCAGTTGGTTCTTCATCTCCATCGTGATCTTCTCCTCTCAGGTCATTGAGGAGCAGCCCAGAACGAGAGCGGACAGCATCCTGAGCACTGCAGACGCCTCTGTGTACGTAGACGCAGTCCACGGTTTAATAACAACACAATAGTCATAAATAAGCTCATTACAGATACGAAGTGTCAACAGCAAACTGTCCGGAGCAGCGGCTGCAAGTACAGACAGTTTCCTTTAATTAACTCTGTGGCTTCCTCTGCCTACAAGTAGATTTAGAACACCCCTACTCGTCCATGCAGGATGTTAATCTCCCAGTGGCTGAGGGTCTATTTGCTCTGTCTTGATTACAGAACCAGTCTTGGCATCGCTGTTCCTCCGCCGTCTGTCCCTGACTTACCAACCTTCACCAACGACTCCAGCGACAACCTGCCTCCTGCTCCTCCCCCGGCTGGCGGCATAGACCCCGGCCTGCCTGCCCCTCCTCCCTTCTCTGCCTCCGTGAACGCCCTCCCCCCTCCGCCCCCCATGACCTCACCGACAGGTTTGCCCCCGCCGCCCCCTCCACCGTCCATGACCTCACCCACATGTCTGCCCCCGCCGCCCCCTCCGCCGACGATTGGCTTGCCGAACGCGGCCTACCCGCCGCCGCCGCCTCCGCCCCCCGCGCCCGTCTTAGGGGGCGCCGGCCTCCCTCCTCCGCCCCCGCCACCGCCGTCGTCAGGACCTGGAGCTCTTCCCCCTCCACCACCTCCTCCTCCTCCTCCTATGTCAGGAGCCGGGTCTCCCCCTCCTCCACCACCGCTTCCCCCTCTCCTACATTAACACACAGCATGCGTCATGCTGTTGGGTGGTGTAACCTTTGCCAGAGTAACGCAGGTGACAAGTCCGAGCCGACGTGCTGGGTAAAACATATTTCCAGGCCTGTTGTGACATCGACATCATGTGCAAATAAAAGCTGAAAACAGCCTGTGTATCCATTTGACCTTGAGCTCACTCATCTGAGTTAAACAGCACTTCTGGGTCTGAACATCCTCCTTCACGCTTTCTCTGCTGAGCATGTCCCAACAGCCCCTGCGCTGCATTCCTGAGAAACAAGCTTAAACAAGGAGCGCTGCATTTTCGTGTCCTGCTCAGTGTTTTGGGCCCTGTAACGTGATTTCCCTTTTCT
This sequence comes from Pseudorhombus dupliciocellatus, assembly GCA_016785235.1. Taxonomy (NCBI): domain Eukaryota; kingdom Metazoa; phylum Chordata; class Actinopteri; order Pleuronectiformes; family Paralichthyidae; genus Pseudorhombus; species Pseudorhombus dupliciocellatus. Next base: position 344,220 of record JAFBJW010000025.1, read on the forward strand.
TATCCCAACTTTGTGTTATAACAACATTTCTTAATCGGTCCGACTGACATCAAAAGCTGAAGGCCTTTCACACCGCCGCTGCTGTGTGGTGAGAGGAGGTGGTGGTGTGGTCTTTTACTGTTGCGTTAATCTTTCAGACGTTTGAATTTATAATTATCTATGTTAGCAACAGCTAATAAAAACTAAAATGCTTTATCCTCCGACAGTTAAGTTTGCAGAATGCAGACAATGTTGTCGATGCAAGAATAAAATCTACCGCTTGTCACAAGAAAATGATAGTTTTGATGCAGAGAGCACGGTCGAGTCCTGTGTCTTTAAACAATAAAAGAATGTTGTAAAACTTCGTGTTGTTCACTTCCCCATGAGTGACACATTATCCTTCACTAGCGACCCACGCGTCAGAACAGATTTCCTATGTTTTCAGTTCCTTAAATAAAGGTAAGGCTCAATCACACCTTCAATAAATTGGAAGCCAGTTACAGTGTGTTCATGCGTTGTCTGTTTGATTTGGGTGTGAATGACTTGGATTCACAGATTTTGAATTGTCGTGAGCAGATTTATAGGATGAAGGTCCACTCTCCTTATTTTACTTTCCCTGCTGCTAACAAACAGATCTAACGTGGCCTGTGGAACACTGCCAAGCTGTTCAGTGGTTTTAAAAATGTCACGATTGAACTGACGCAGACCTGAGGTTACAACAGGTCAGAATCCTGCCACTGTTGATTTTGTGCATTTTTGGAGGCAATACCAAAATCCGTTTGGCAAGAAAGTGCAATTTTAGCAACATAAATAAAACAAAGCACAAATAAATAGAGCTTAAATTTAGAAAATATGAAATGCTGTTAACAGCCATATCTTATGTCGGTCGGATTTGTGGATTTCAACCAAGACGACAAAATACTAATCCGATTCCTTTTTTGTCCCCAGTTAGTCAGCACATTGGCATAATCCCAGACATGACTGGGGTAGTGAATATCTTTCAATATATGTAAGTAATGAAAGAAAATGAAGAATGAGTCTCTCCGTGCAGGAGGGCATTTGACTTAAAAATGACTGAAACCTGTCTCTAGATTCCCAGTCTTGGTGATGTCCATAGCTGTGGTGCTCCTCTGCTTCTATCTTCACGCCAAAAAGAAAAGAGCAGCGTATGATGTCACCACACCGACGACAGGGGAAAACAACCCTGCCGCCGTGCAGCACGTGACGTCTTCAGAAGATGAAGAGGACAGACATTATGACAGATATCCTCCTCCCTACAGCAGCCTGGATCACCCACCTCCATACTCACTGGTGCGTTAGTCACTCGCTGGCGCAAAGGCTTAACTTGACCTGTCGACAGATGGGAGAATCTTTTATCTTTCACAGTCTGTATATCATGTCACACAAATTTCTACATTGTAATTAAGAGTGCTTTTTTAATTAAAAGTATTAATGAATGTCATCCTAAAATCAGTTTTATCTACGACCCTAAAGAAAATAAATTCTCTCAGTCATGTTGAAATATCATGTTCACAACGGAGGCATTCGATTGATTCCAAACAAAAGTATAAAACACTGGGTGACTTACTTTGAACTTCCCTTCCATGCAGTTCGACCCCATGTTTTCGAGCCTCTGGCCAGCAGGCTCACTTCCTGCCTACGAGATGTATCCGATGTATCCCATAATGCTGCCTCTGGCACCTCCTCACTGAGTGACACCTGCAGGACTCCTCCTCCTTCCTCCGCCGCCACCGCCATCCCCGCCATCCACCACAGACGATGATCGTCTCCGAGGTCCCTGCAGACACTGAACTCAATTTTTAACCACAAAAGCTGAGGATGCACCTCCTGTTGTTTCAGTGTATTTAAACTTTTATTGAACATTGGATGGTTTTCTTTAAAAAAAAGAAAAGGAAAAATTTGCACTAATATGGACTGTAGACCACAGAGTAACTTTCGGAACATTTTTAATTTTTATACGAACATCAAAACTACAGTGTGTACATAGTCATCCAACTGCATCTACTCACCAGCAGAATCATCAAAGCACCGAGTGTTTCTCTATGTTATACTATATATTCTTTATTACAATACAGTACTTACAAGTTTTAGGGAAAAATAAAAGAAATATTAAATAAGTTGCCAGTATGATCTTATTTACTCCTATTTTCTAAGAAGGAACATGTACAGTGACAGAAGTGAAAATATTCCTTGATGAAAAAATAGTGTTTCCTTGGCTTTCCAACTATGTTAAGGCAAAAGTAAGTATGACGAAGCCACTGATAAATATTTAACTAGTTCAAAAATACCGCCCCCCCACAAAAAAGGTGTAGTGTTGAGTAACATGTTGACCATCATCATACAATCAGTACGTATTGTAGGCTACTAATTTGTTTTGTTTTAATAAATAGGGTTTATGAGTTGCCAGTGCTACAAATATGACTCAATCAAGCAGGCAGCAGTTGGACGCCTCTCACTGACAGGAAATGCACAATCTAACCCACGCCAAAACTGAGACTAGATTCTAAAATGCCTCAACAAAGACAGTTTTTTCCCCCACCACTCTCACTGTGTTTTATGAGTATATATATATTTATGTATCAGTGCATGTGAGTGGATGGATTACACGTATATGTTTTTATATATAACTATTGCTGTTCATTTTCAAATGAGTGGAGATACAGGATAAAGCACATCTCTGAACACGTACAATCATACTTTATGAGCAAATGGTCAAATATAGAGAATTTAATACAAACATGACATTTGGTATCTTTCCTCAAGTTGTCCTGGTACCAGTCTGATGTAAACATTACACTACATGAAGTCATTATGATTTGAAAAGGCTAAAAAGTTGAATATCCTTCAAATGCAAAACCGCCGAACTGCAGCACGCGCTCTAAGCCTAGCTCCACGTTTATGAAGACACATGCCCACTCACACTAGTGCACTAAACCGCCTCGCCAGCTCTAGAACCCTTCTCAACCGATAGCAACGAGTATTCCAATTCTGACAAATAAAATACAACTTGACGTGAGGCTCGACAGCTGAACACTTAATTTTTACAAAAGAAATGCTCGACATGAGGTTGCTCGCTCGCACGGAAACGCGGCGCTCTGCCCTTCGCAGCAGGCCTCTGCCCTTCCGATGCTTGGACACCACCCCCCCCGGGAGCTGCAAATTTTAGAAACCGTCCTCCGACCTTTGACCTGGCGAGCCTGAGCTCTTGGGAGTTTCAGAAGACCCAGCTGACGGGCACCCACTGCTGCTCCGATGCCAGTTTCTCCAGCGCCAGCCTGAGACTCCGGAAGGCCGCCTCCAGGCCGTCGTTTATAATGCAGATGTCAAAGTAATGTTCGTAGGCTCTTTTGATGCGCTCGCTCTCGTCCACAGTCCTCTTTAGTTCAGAGTCCTGCAGGGAGGAGCAGGACAGTGAGACAAGTGAAAATAAATCTGAGGAGCAGGTGATTAATCAAACTGCAGAGTTTGCATATAACCGACTTTCTTCTTAGCGTCCAGTTCCTCTCACCGTTAACTGTTTTGTGATGACTCCTGACTCTATTGCTGACCGATTCATGGCTTTCAGAACCTCGAAGTCGGGGGCTTCGATGAAAACAACATAAGGCAGGAACTCTGACGTCCGCAGCACTTTGATGGCCTTCGCAAAAAACAAATAGACCAGATGCACGAATGAGGCTCTGCAATGATGGGATTGTAGAAACTGACACAATGCTGACAAATCGATTGTAATTCAGCTTCTGTTTTTCCATCAACAAATCCATCAAGGTGATGTGTGTAAATAAGATTAGCGGAGTGTTTGAAGCGAGTAATGCTGATCATTAAGAGATTCCTTTTTGATAAACACTGATGATGTGCTTAGACTGAAAACTCCTCAGAGGCAATGAGCCGTGCATAATTGGTTTGATTACAGAATTTCCCCATGTAAGTCATGTACTGCGGAAAACAAGTTTTGATTAGTGAAAGCCGAGATGAGAGCGCTTCCTCTACCTGCGGGTTGACGTCCAGGATGCAGATCTTGCCCGTTTCGATCACCTCGTGGATGGAGTTGATCTTCGTCCCATACAGGTTCCCGTCGTACTCACCGTGCTCCAAGAAACGGCCGCTTTTGATATCACATTCCATTTCACCGCGGGTCATGAAGGAGTACATCTGGCCATCCCTCTCGTCCACCTTTGGTTTTCTGGAGGTGACTGAGGAATAAGGTGAATCCGAACACAGAGAGGAATCATATAAAGACGAAGTCCTCAATTCCTAGCACTTTAATTGAGCTGCAATTATTTGAACAGAGCAAAAAAAGACACTTATACTGGAAGACTCTGAAAACAATTATCACAAATGTTTGAAGTACAAAAAAAGGACAACATTTATGGTTTGGCGCCATGATGAACGTCTGCACTCACAGGGAATGGTGGTGCCGTACCGCTGGGGATCTGACACCAGCAGCTTGTTCTTCAGACTGCGGCGGCCGACCCCCTGCGCACCGATCAGAACGAGCGTCTTCCTCCTGAAGGGCGGGACCTTGGCGACCTCTTCATAGATCCGCAACTCATGCCGGTCAAACTCTACAGAGAAGGCAGTTATCAGGGAGATCGGCGAACTGCAGTCACTCCAGTGTGCAGGAGCGAGTCAAAGCTCAAACAAACTGGAATGTCTTATACCTGCATTCTTGGTGGTCAAATACATCATCTTTTTCTTCTTCTTGCCGCCCATCCCGGCACACAGGGGACCTGAGACAAACAGCACAATGAAAACGGCCAACCGTTAGATTTGCCCATCTCTGCACACCACTTGAACAAAGCTGCGATTAAAGAAATGCATCATCATCAAGGTGAAAGCCCTGCTGGCTCACAAGCGTCAGAGGGAGACACCGCCACTAGGCGGCAGTGTGCACTAGCAGCTGTCTGGTGCCGGTGAACACCTGCAACTAAGGTCTGCCCTCCCTCTGTTCAACATGGCTGATTTAATGGCTGCTTTCTGTCGGAAACAAATGGACACACGAACAGCTCGTATCATTTTCATGGTGGAATTGAACTACAGTGACCGCTTTCTGAGATGATTTCCTCATCAACAATTCTCTGACCTCCCCGTCCACAAGTATCCAAATGCTTTGAATAAACAGTCCTGCACTTGGTAGGATATGTGGAGCACGTGCCAGCAGACAGATGTGCCCTTCCCAGCTCCAAGGACGGTTCAGTGGGGCTGTCATTTCCCTCAAGTTGAGGGCCGAGGTTGGCTCTGACTCACCACCTGTTTTGTCTCTGCTGAGGACGCTGCACTGTACCGGGCAGAAAAATCTGAAGGAACAGAGGCTCTTCTTCACCCCGCGTCTCATAAGAGATGTTTATCGATCGGGTTTGTATTGACAGAGGTCTTATCACCTCCCCTCAATCAGGGCTCCTTCTCAGGGAGGGCTGCTTGTGAATGTCAGGCCCAGCAGCTTAATAAGCGGCAGATTGGATCACGCTGCCTGAGTCACGTTGATGCTCATTACCAGTTCTCGACTGCTCACTGGAGGAGCAGCAGACTGGTGGGGGGTGGGGGGGCTGATGAACGGCCAGCGCCAGATGAAACCCTTGTATGATACGGAGAGGAACAGATGTTGCCATTGTTGTCGGTGTGTTTGTGCAGCGAGGAGTCTGTGTAGAATCTGCATAATGAGGAGTGCCTCTCCGCTCGGCTGCGTGCCGCTGAGTGGTGTACCTGTGGTAGCGAGCTCCAGATCTCTCTTCACAAAAGCTTTCCTCTTCTCCTCGAGGAGCTGGCTGGGAATGAGGCCCGCGCTGCCGCCCTCTATGTGACAGGCCTGCGATGGAGGCACATGCGTTCACACAAACACAACTGAATCGCAGTTCACCTGTAGTACATCCAACATGCTCCAGACTGCTACGGCCCTGAACAGCTTCACTGACATTTTCTTTATTTCTCTCTACATTCTTCCAGCATTTGTCTTTTTATTCCTAACTGTATTATTCGCATGAGTTTCTATTCGGTGTGTTTACATGCATTATACGTCATACGTTAAGATCCAAACACAAGGGTTCTGTGGCAGTGTGGAAATACGGACCTGCCACCAGTTGAGGTCCTCCTGGTTGAAGATCTGCAGAATGTCCCCGCTGCTGAAGCTGAGCCCCGCCTCCTTACAGGGAATCAGGTTATCGTGAGAGGGGTTGTAGTCAAAGTGACACTTGACGAAGGCCTGAAGGGATCAGGACACAGAGAAGAGGAACAGATCAGAGGGACGACATCCACGTCGCAGACACTGCATTTCTAATGACCTGCGGTGGATGCAGCGGGTGAGTAAGTGCCCGTCACCGTGAGGCGGCCTTGCCCACTTTAAGCCTGCTCCGCCCGCCGCCTCACTTTGACGACATCTCAAGGAAAACGCGATTCAGCTCATAAACAAAACTCTGAACCCACAGTGACAGGACGAGGCGTCTGAGAGGCAGACGGAAAGAGGGAGAGACACAGAAATAGAGAGAAAGAGAGAGAGCGCCAAAACATGTAGTCATGGCAACCATCCCCTCCCCCTAGCACTTGATGCCTTCTCTTGTACAGAACTGACGCAAGCACACAAAAAGCTGTGTGTGTGTTCCAGGTATAACATATGACCTAAATCTATTATGAGGACTTGTCTTCCTTGGGGGGGGGCATTTAGGTTAGGGCTGATGTTACGTGTAGGTTAAGAATCAGTTCAGGTTAAGTTTGGTTAAGGTAAGGTGACGGTTAAGGGAAGTAACTCTGCTTAAGGTTATTGTAAGTCTATGGGTAATCAATGGAAGTCAATGTAATGACACCACCGTGTCCAGAAAGGACGATGCCGGGCGGACGGACACGCTCGCTCGCACACACAATCGCAGTCTCCATCGGCCAAAGGGAGCTGTCAGCTCGGTTTAGTCACCAAGCCGTGGCCGAGCTCCAGGCATGAAATGCAGACTGCTGGATTACATTCAGCGAGAACTTTTGGGAGCAACTTTAATCAACGCACAGCACCACGTCCACCTACACAACACATTAGCTATGGGAGCGATGAAGAATTACCCCTTAATATCTCTGACAGACAGTCTGTACTCCGCGTGTAAGGAGACACTTTGATAAATGGGGCGGGCATGACAGGAAAAAGGAAAACTAAATACGTTTAGTCTCTGGTAAGACAAAGGTCTATAGACTGTATTGTTTGGAGCAATCTTTGTTTACACCTTTTAACTTCACTCTTTTCTGTGAATAAACCAACAAAATTAAGTACATTAAGTTTACTTTTTTTTTTGTCTTTCTGCAAGATTGGAAAGTACGAAGGACTGACCACAGTGCTGCTCTCACACACTGTCATCCCAGTCTCCCTTTTGGCAGACTACATGCTTTCATTTCATTTGCATGCATTACACTTTTTGCCTAGGGGCTGAAAGAATTCTCTCATGGCTCCAGCTAATTTAAAGCCAAAACAAAAACATAAACTAAGCAGAGGCCTGTGGCGCTGAGAGGCAGTCGTCACACACAGCGGCACTCAGAGCTACGCCCGATGCTAATGCTGGAATCCGGTAATCGCCGAGGCATTTCTCTCAGAGGCACAAATGTCAAAGTCTGGAGGAAAAGTCAGGGGATCGTCGCAGTCGGTAGGACGCGTCCTCTGGGCATCGCGGATATCTGCACCGCTTGTCAAGGGAATCCGTCTGATTCACTGTGGCTCAGATATGTCACTAGGGACAAAGTGGTGGATGAAAACTGCTGCCATGGCTGCCAAGGAATTTATCACGAAAAACTCATTTTCAGTCCCTACCCTAATAACTGTAGCACACAAACCATGTCTACATTATTTCTTCAATGGCATATTTTGGTCTTTATCACAGAGCTTTTAAAATTTCCACTTCTCTTCAGGCTCATCAGTCATGGAGCCTTGAGCCTGACACTTGTCTGGCTGCACCTTCTGTAAACTGGGTCACACTGTCTCTGTGACGAGCCTCCTCTGGCTCTCGAGGAGCTATTGTTCTTAATGTGGCATACACCTACAGCCAGAAGAGCAGGCACACCTTCGGCTGTTCAAAACACTGCACTCACTGAGTCATTTCCGACACATATTTTGTAACGCTACCAACTGTGAGCTGTGAACAGTGAATCACACCGTTTCTCTCGTTGTCGAAGGCTTTAAAGTTTGGAGCCCTTACACACAAGCAGGAAAATGCTCTTGCCAAGCAGCCAATGTCATCCTCAAAGTCCTTCAGTAGAATTAGACGTGCGAGCGTTGGCACGGTGCACAAGGTCAGAGGCTGCAGGACTGAACGCCAGCAAGGACGGTGCTTATTGACGAATGAAAGTGACGGCGACCTTTCAAACTCATCGTAACCTTCTGTGCAGTATTTACTTCAGGATTGGTTATTTAAAAACGTTACTCTACTTTAAAAGAGCTGAGACTCAGTGTGGAAATTCCCACACTGAGTATTTGATAAATATGTCCGGTAAGAATGTTTGATGCACGGAATAGACGAACAGGGAAAAGTGTATGCAGACAAAAACTCTTCGTCTCCTCGTGGCCCACCTGTCTTGGCGTGTGCGGCTCCTGGTAGCTGGGCAGGATCTTCAGCACCACGCTGCCGCTCGCCTCCTTCAGCATCTCCTGGAGCACTTTGTGGTCGTTGCCCACCTCTTTGCCATTCACCTCCTTGATGATGTCGCCCACGTGCAGCAGGCCTTGCTGGTCGATCATGCCGCCGTGGAGGATCCTGGCAATCACCAGCTCGCCACTCTCTACCCGGAACGTCACTCCCTGTGCAAACAGACACAGTTCGAGGGGAGAACGCAACAGAGCACCAGAACACAAGTTTGTGCTTCAGAACTCCTTTAAAACAATCTAACACACTAATCCAATCACACTGAGTGCATCTGCTGCTTCCGATGCATAAATCGAAGCTTTTATTGGGGATGGTAAAATTAAGAGGAGCTCGATAGTAATTGAATAATAACATTTGCAGCTCTGCAGAAATATAACTTCCAACAATCATTCATTGATGTGTTTTAATCACATTATATCCATTTTATCCGTGGCTTTGCCCATCGCTGCTTTAAATTCTGAGAGAGAAAAAGGAAAAACACACTGCCAGACAATTTTAACTTTTCTGTCTGAATTGGCCACTTGTAGCCAGTCAAGTTTATTTAATGGCCGTTCGCAACAAACAAGGTATTTTTTTGTTATTATTTTTAAATGATTTCTCAATTCCCTGGTGGCAGAAGGGGAATATTAAACCGAGCAGACTTACCAGGTGCTCACCGGACACCTTACGGATCCCCACCATCCTCACTGCGTCTGGAGGCACCGGCTGGTTGTTGAGGGCTGCGTCCATGAAGGAGCAGGGGCTGGGAGGGGGGGTCTCGTAGTTCTTGGATGCCACAGAATCATGGGTCTCCAGGAGAGACTGTGAGCGAACGACAGGACACGCAAACACTGGTGATGATGAAAGAGGTGGAAACGTGCTGCAGTTCACAAATGGCTTCACTCCGGGCTATGATGCAGACACTACTGCAGCTCTGAATCAATTAAACCCACACGGGCATGGCACAATGATTTTCCCGAGTTTGCTGCAGGGTGGGAGTTCTGTTATCCTCACCTGGAAGTGGGGTTCCTTCAGGATGTTGGCCAGCTCGTCAGCAGCCTTGCTCCTCTGTGTGAGCGGTCCAAGCTCCTTGAGAATGTCCTGGACCAGCTCCACGTTGTTCTCCCTCACAGCCTCCAGCTTGGGCTCCTCGATTCTCTCATGGGCCTGGGATTGAGGGCAGATATCACTCACCTCTCCCACGGTAAAAGCCAGAATTGACTGATTACCTAATTCCGCGTCGCTGCTTCTAAAGGTTCGAAGGTTTGTTTTCTCGTCGAAAAGCAACTGTTAACTTTTAGTTCCGCCCATGCATCTTCTCGGCGAACCCACGCGTAGCTGAGTTACAATGCAATGTTTTCTGACTTCGGCAGGTTCGTTTTGATTTAAAGGTCACTGGAGCAAGCAACAAAAAACAGCCAGATGAGACCAAGGCCCTGCTGAGGACACTCATAAATCCTGACTGAAAGATACCAACCCCAAGAAAATAAAGCACAAACTTGAGTCAAATGTTCGGCCCTGTAGTTTGTTTTTTTGTGTGCGGTGAAGCATTAATATTTCAGGGAACATTCATTTCTCACTTGCCTCTCCTCTGCTGCCCGAGGACAGAGGAGTCTGTGCTTATTGGACAATGCTTCCACAATCTTTGATCCAAGGTCACAGGCACAAATCAGTAACTCCAAACTTTCCTGTCTGGTTTTGATGCATTTTCAATGACACACCTGGATTTACATTTGAGATATTTCTACTCCTGATTGTGTGAAATCCAGAGTAACCAAACCCGGGAGTCATTTGTTTTTTTTGATGTCTTTCAGGATAAATAATGGATTTCAACAAATATGATTTTAAAAAGAGTTTCAGAAACAATTTATCAAACCTTCCTTTGAGCTGACATTTGACGATTTCGCAGTAAAATGCCACCGCTTGCTTTTTCATCGTATTAGATACAGATGAAGCCATTTCCACAGTTTACAGTGGCACCAGTTGCAACAGCACACCAAGAAATGTTGTATTTTTAAGGCCGACATTATCAGGGAATCCCACTGGGGATTTGTCTGGTGGGACTGAAGACTAATCTGGCAGCCATGATGTTTGTTTGTCGAGGAGGAAAGGAAGAATCCCTGCTGAGAGACAGGATATTGTACACACATAACACACACGCACATTCCTGCATGCACACACTTCCACACACACGGACAAAGCTATTTGATCATGAATTAAACGCACACGCAGCTCCATGCTACTGCAGCAGCACTTTGCTCATTTGGTGGTTCCGGCAGAATTCCTTCTAATCTGTCAGCCCCCGTCCCTGTGGACAACCTGCCAGCGTGGACCCTTTGCTTATGTGATTACCCTGCTTAGAGAACCATGGACAGACATGGACGACAAACAGGAATGTGTCTTTTTTAAAATAGATTTGAAGATATCTAACAGAAAAGTAAAAATGACTTCTGCATAAAGATGTGGAGTGCGAGTAGTTTGAGGCTGCTGATATGCAGCCTATTATTGACTGCAATTAGAATACAATTATTCTGCCAAGTACAAGTTTTATCATGCGTAATTACAAAACACTTCTGGAATTTTCCTCTATGAAGCAAAAGCAGTGTCGTAATATTTGGTTTCTCTTCAGGCTTTAGTTTTCGACTGATTTAGTTTTCCGGGTTAGTCTTCTAGAACTTTTCTTCTCTTCCACACTGCCTCAATAAAATACTATATCATTTCGCTGCTTTATTTTGAATCAATAAAAACCAATAAGCTCAGCCAATGCATCTCTGCTCCCACAATTTTCTTGTATTGCTCTGTGAGGTGAGGGCAAAGGGAGGTGCTGGTAGATATGGTTTGGTTATTTAATGCGGTAAAAACAGGGTGAAACATCATGACTGACAGCACATATTGACTTATAATTGGTCAAGCGTTTGTGTCAGTGGGACCTTGGTTCATCAGCTCCATCTCCTGATCAATATATGAAGCAGATTCTCTCTCTAACGGCATGCAATGGCAGCATCTGTTTTTTTTTTGTTTCCGATCGTTGGTGACTGCATTTGGACTCGTCAGCCAGCTCGCAGTACATTTTGTGTTTTTAACGTCTGACTGGCCGAGAGGCACTTCATTCACGCCTCTTAACTTCCAGTAGTTCTTGGTTAGCCCTGGATAGCTTAACACAATCCCCAAATGGGCTACTGGACTGATTTTAGGCTGGAGTGAGCATTGTCATGCTGCCTGCCTGAGAAATGCTGTCCTCCCTCCCTACTTCCTCCTCTCTTGAGTCCAGGGCCTGTCTGAGTTGTTGCTTAAATATCAGGATTTGCTGCTTGAATACCACCGAGCGTCTGCGCTAGACCTTGGCCCCCATGTGTCAGCTCCTGAGACGCAGGTTATGGAGAATTACAATCAGCAAGTCTTGCATCACTTGTGCACCATTCGTCCTTCTTCCCCTGAAAGCACCAACAGGCTTTTTTTATTGACACGAAGGACAAGACCTGTTGTCTCTGCATCTATTATCAAGAACTCCTCTTTGCATCTCTCACTTTTCATGGGGAGGCCTCAACTTCCATGATATTCTGGGTGTTTCTACTTTCTTTTCAATTAGATAGCCAATAATGTCTGATTTTACTTTGAAGCATAGTTTGATATATATGTGGCAACAACATGGAGAACAGTTGCCGGCTGGAAAATGAGCTGGGTCATCCGCTTGGATCTCTTCCCTTTACAACCACAATGAATGAGACGAGCTACAGGATATGATCAAGCTATTTAAGCATAATGATTCTGTTTCCACTCACTGAGCTAAACGTCAATAACTGCCAGGAAACTGCACAATAATTGTTTTGTGCTTGGCACATATATAACTGCTAAAATTGGTTTTCAAAGGCGTTTTTTTTTTTTTTTAACAACAAACAACAGAATTGATGGTTTTGGACCGAAGTATGCTTCTTCACAAAAAACTTTTTCTCATTTCCCATGAAATGTGATGATTGGAAGCTGGAGTCAAAGGCACAGGGAACACACCTAAGAGCAGTGTCAGGTCGTCGTCACTGCTCAACGAGATAGAGCCAATCCCTGAGCTGATATTAATGGAGCACTGCGGAAGCTCTTTTGCATGATAACCGGTTCTCAATATCTGCTCACTGCGAGTCTAATCAGTCACAGCTATTACATACATGTTGGTTCGTAGTGGCGAGTGTGGTCAGAGAAGTTACCATTTCCACACATGCTGGCGTGTCTCCTCTCTCGCCTCGAGATGCCATCGTCTTGCCAATCCCTTTCCACCTCCAGCCGAGCATCTTTACTCACAGCTTGCGTCAGCACATTCAATATTTATGAGAGCGCTCATCAATAGACCGGTACCACCATGAACTGCCTCAGACATTCAGAACAAAAACAAACGGCGGCGGGGAGGGACACTGACACCTTGGATGTCCCCGAACAAAAAGAAAGGATGGCACTCATGGATTAGTCATCCAAGTGTTAAAGACCTTCCGCAGTGGAGGAGAATAAAAGCCCATGGCCAGTATTCAAGGGAAATACAATATGCAGTTTTCTGCAGAGGGAGGATCCATCAGGACTGTGTAGAAAAGAAACCATAAAACAAAGAAAGCAATAGAGGGCGAGAGAAAGAGAAAATGTGAGTTGGAAGGAGCTTCTGTTTTCGGCTATAAGGGAGGTTTTTGATGCAGCACTCCCCTACTGTTCCCTGTGGACAGTCCATCTCCAAATTTCCTGAACACAACAGCCTTTGAATTACTGAGCGACCCTGCACAGCTCTCAGCCTCCGGTGTGACGAGGCGCTGGCAGACCGATGCATCTTCCAGGACGGGAGCAGCTTCCACCTCAGCTCAACCAACAGCGTGTGTACTGCACACACGACCAAAAGACGTATGTGCTTAACCATACTAACGACTGTACTCAGCATAAATGAAAAGAATGCTATAAACTGCAGCTTTTGTTTCTCCTTGCATCCTCCTGCAGTTCACTGCAGTGTGTTTTTCGTTCCCTTTCCTGTTTTGAAAAAAACATGTGGAACTATTCTTGGCGAGAAGTGAAGGGAGGAGAACTTTGACAGGAGGAGTGGGATGAAACTCTGACAAGACTCTTCCACTGTAAAGCTCTCTCAGTCGTCAGAGCAAAAAGCTGCTCTCCGTAACAATGACATCGCTCTCTTCTGTGTAAATATAAAGCACTAGCTTGGATCAGTTTCATAAAAGGGACTTTACAAGAGGCGAAGTTTTATATTAGATTCAAACATCTGCCTCTAGGCAGATAATATACTTCTGAAGTGGTTCCTGGAATCGGAGTCTCAAAAGGTCTCCAGGGTACGTGAGAGTCACGTGCCGTTTGAGTGCTAAAGATTGGGTTTAAGGTTATTTCTGCAGAGCAATGTGATAAACAGATTACAATCACTCTACATTCATTTGAATACTTAAAACATTTAAAAGGATTTCCAGGCCACAGTCCAGTCACAAGCTTCCCTGAGATGTGTTGAGAGATGTAGAGAGATGAAAAGTGTGTGTATATATCTAGTTCACATATAGCAACACTCGAAATCTTTCAGTCTAATCTAATGCAAGTTTGGGTTTAACTGTATTGAACTAGTTGCAGCTGATTCCACCACGTTGCCATAATTATCAGGAAGACTGTCGTCAGTGGCGTGACACATCAAGTTAGCGATATCTTCTGTAACCATGGGAGGTGTAAACATTTTTTGTGATTCGTTAGGAAACTCTGGCAGGACTAATTGAAATGTGGCGTGCTGCCACAGTGGAGATAATGAATGGGGAGCACTGTCAGTCTTTCTCCTAATAACAGGCGTGAGGATATATTACTATAAAGTCAGCTTGACAGCCTCACGGAGGAAATCTGTGAAGCTCAACCTTTTGCTCATTGCCTTGTTAAAGTGACTGACGGGTGGGTGGGAATGTTAAGAGTTCAACAAAAACAAAGATGTTTTTTTTGCTTTATTGTCTCACTCTGTTGTTTAAGGAAAAAAAATACATTTCTCAGAATATTTGTATCAGCGTTGTAACAACACTCGAACGGCATTCATTAGACTATTCAATAAACACTGTGCCCTCACAGAAACCCTGTGATTCAGTTACGCAGGTCTTTTATCCGGCTTTAAGATTTAAATTTGTGTTAACATTTTTTTAATGTGTTTACTGAATGAGACTGAGCAAAAATAAGAAACCTCTTTGATTTGCATTTTCAACTTATGAGAAAACAATGGAGCGCGGCCATTAAAATGCTAATGTGATTGCACTTGATGAATTTAATCTGTTTTTTGGGGGGGGATAATTACTGCGAGCAGAAAATTTAATTTTTAATCCAACAGTGGCGGTGAATTTTAAGTTTAGGTTTTGAGATCGCTTTAATAAAGCTTGCCATCGTGCATGAAAATATTGTGATTTGCTAATGTCGAGGCATGAATTTAAAAAAAAGCAGCCCCTATTTAAAAATTCATAAGTGTAAACATGCACGCGTCAAATATCCATTACTTTGCAGTGGGTATATCAACTGGCATCCAAATGAACATGACTGGGCCTGTGTTGTTGCAATCTAACTCTAATTTTCATTCAAGTAGTTCTTTGTAATTGATTGTAAAAATGTCACATTTACATAGCGCCAACACACGCACATACACAGTTCGTCCAAAGCACAGTACTACATAAAGTTGCTCTCACCACAGGGCTCTCCATGATGCCTTTGAGGAAGATGAGGTCCAGGTCGTTGGCTGTTGTCGAGCTGGTGCTGTCACTCAGTGTGTCCAGGGCCTGATGCATGGCTAGACACAGAGAGAGAGAACAGTTTGTTTCACTGCAGTTTCTGTTCGACGACGGACCCATGGGAAACTAAATAGATCACCTCTAAGAAACAGAGAGGGAGCACATTTACTGGAGTTCACACTACACAGCTGAGAGAAAAGAAAGGAAGAGGAAGCTGTCTCACATTTTTTCCCGATTCTACCTCTGTCACTTGCAGAAGCGACACTATCTTTCTCCCACAACTCTGCCCCCCGCACCCACACAGGACACATGTTCACACAGAAACGCATTCCATCTGGAACCCAGATAAAGTTAAAGAGAAGTTAAAGAGAGCATCAAGCATTCATCAGTTTGGATGTCGGTACTAAAATACACTTGGCAGGCTGACTGGGACTAAAAGTGAACAGGGCACAAGTCAATGATGCAGTTTGTTTTTTCCGTTTTGATGGTTTGTGGAGCAGAATTGCTGATAAGCCCATAAAATCCATGCACACACACACACCCTTATCTCAAAAGAAGTAAAATCAAACCGTGAAACCACGGGAGCTGACCAATCAATCAACTAATGCAAGGTGATGTCAAACACCAACAACTCGATAGAGGTCGAGGGAGGTTCAGTCTGGCTTTACAGCTGACTTTTAATATGATAAATTAAGATGCCGAGCACACTGATATCTCCTGCTAACAGCATCAATTACAGCAGATGTGAGCGTCAGAGGGGTGGGCATCTTTATTCACAGGAGGCAACAGCAAAGCTTTCTTTATCCTGGCAGAGCGGATCCACCACATCCCTCCGAGGTCCACATCAAAGGCGTTTATTTGGAGAAACAGAAAATTCTGTCACAATCAAAAATTCAAAGGGCTAATTTAACCACCTTTGAAGCACCTAACACCTCTGCAAAGGTGTCTTTCACAAAGAAAAGACAGAGAGCTGTGAAAGCAAGAAGGCCAGTGGAAGACAACCTCAGTGGCTGCGCAGTCCATCTGCCCCCTCACGGAATAATTGGATGAGTAAATGAAATTAATAATAACACAATTCTGCTGTGAAATCTAGTTTTCCCTCTCACGCCGGCTCTGCTCCGTCAGAAGACTTACCAGATTTGTGCCTGGCAGAGAGCAGAGGACTGGCAGGCTCAGCTTACACGTCCTGCATAATTCTGCATAATCGCCACAACTGCACAGCCGTGTTGTGGCCGTGCTGGCTCTCAGCTGAAGTCAGCGGCTCCCTGCATGTCCACACTTCCTTAATATATTTACATTTCAGATGTTATCCGTCCGGAGCAAGCGATGTGCTTGACCGGCTTTTAGATGATATTGTTCTTTCTTTGGAAGTCCTGAAGGGATAAGGAGAAGGTGTGGAAAGAACTGGAGAATAATTCCCATTTCTCCAGCACTAAGCATGCCAAGGGTCATTCTATTATTCATAGAGAAGATTAAAAATCCAACTTGCCCTCTTTCTTGGGTTCTGCTGCCCTGCTTCCCTCTGCATGTATAGATAATAGGGTCCCTCCCCTCGTGTTCCTGCATCAAAGCAAAGACAACAGGGCTGCGCGGGTCAAAAGTTCACACGGGAAGAGGCCTGGGTGCCGAGCTCGGCTGCCATCTTTATTCCCTTCTTGTCAAACTGCAACTTTCTCTTAAAAATAACATCCACTTAAGAATTCAGGTGGAGTATCTCATCTTGTATACTGCCACTGTCGGAGCTTCCCCTGCATAAACTTCCAATAAAACTGCACAGGCAGAACCGAAACAGCTTCTTTTATCGGTAACAGTATTTATCTTTCTTGTGCTCGTGTCTTATATTGGCGAGAAAGACACGTGAATATATGTGGTGAGAGGAGAGGACTGGGGTGGAAGTCATTATTCGCTTCAGTGAACGTAAACAGCCCACATTATACCCTGTAACTTAATACCATTAGAGAACTCCATTTAGCAGGTGAAGGCTTAACAGCACAAAAGGGACTCAGGTGTGTAGAAGGAGAAGCGGCTTCATGTCCGACATGTACGCCACAGAGCTCTCAAGCTCTCGCTGCACTCTCTCTTGTTTTTACAGCATCTGTGTCGTCAACTGGATAAACAGAGACAGGGGAGTCCCACTGAGGCAGAGATAATCATGACTACAAATCTGACGCTCCCAAGAGGCAAGAGATCCACTTTGCCAGCCCTGTGTCAGTTCAGTTGAAATTTGCAATAACAATAGCAGCGGTGGTCAACTCCCAACAAATTACGCCAGGAAAAAAAACACGGCTTTCCGAGGTGCAAACAGAGGACAAGTAATCACAAGGAAACCAAATTAAAAGGTGCTTTTGTCGGTTAAAGTCTCGTCAGAGTGCCAATTCACCTCCAAGGAGAGTTACAATTAAACTCAATGCCGTGGGGAGCAGCCAAACAATCGGGCAGTTATTGTTTGTGCTTACAGCGGGGGGAACAACAACCTCTTAAATGGCGCTTAGTGAAGGTTGTCTGTTGCTATGGAGCAGCGGTTGGGGAGGGGACTGGAACACTGGGGCAGCTGAGGGAGGGTGGAAAACAAAGGAGGAGATGTGGGAGATACAGTCGTGTTGGCCTCGCTCCACGCTGACGCCCCATGGGGTCTTGTGCAGGGAGGACTGCAGAGTTCAGCTGACAGTCTCTGGGTATCAACAGTCTGACCTGCAGACATTTACCGACATCAACTCATAAAATACAGATGCAAAGAGGCAACTTGCATGGCACTCGGTGGACTTCATCGCTCTGCCGAGGCCCAACAGACTCTTTATGGAACCACAATAATTTCACTAGATGCAGCTTTTTATTTGGCTCAACACCAACGTATTACTCATTAAGTCAATCCCCTTAATATGCCATTTTCTTCATTTCATTAAGAGCCATTAATAATTCTCAGATAAATCTACACCCTTTATCGCAATGCTGTGGCCCAGATCCACCCCCCCCCCCCTTTATCGCAATGCTGTGGCCCAGATCCCCCCCCCCCCCCCTCCAAAGTCAAATTAAAAGAAGAGTCGCTGATGTTTATCACAGGCGTCTGTGATTATTCACATCCTGCTTTGAAATGTTCCTCTCAGCTAACAGTGAGAACCAAACACCATTTGGACCCGTTTGCCTCTTTATGCAGGACTGTGCATAAACTACTCAACCCATTTCCATGGAAGGAAGTACCCATTACATGTTGGAGCTGATCTAGATAAACAGGCGGATACAGGATTTTTTTGGTAGATAGAGAATTAGCCTAGGCGGAGGTATGCACTCTCCTAACACCCTTCCTGTGTATATCCCAGTTCTACTGCAAATAGTCTGATGTGAAAAATGGACATCAAATTCATTGTATAGCCAAAACTAAAGTTTGTGAGAGCACCGTGAGAGTCAGCCAAGACGTGCTGGCAATTAATCCTGGCACTTTCACTGGATAAGGTCAATGCTATGCTATTCAGTGATTGTGGATTCATAGCAGCAGCTTCATTCTGGGAAAACACAAACAGGTATCTGGGCAGTCCTGTCCTCATTATATTTTCACTGTGTCTCGGAAGTTAATGCAACCTTTTCCCCTATCATTCTGTTAAAAAGACGCAAAAACAACAGGTTGACGAGGACAGCGAGACGCTGCCAAATTACCAAGTCACCTCTGTGTAATAAAACATTCATAGGCCTCCACAGACATTATTAAAAGCTTAAAGGTTTCTCTTAGATTTGAATTCTGCGGTGCAGCAAGTATAATTACTATCAATCCCTCAGGTGGAGAAAGATGAATCTCTGAGACAGTGGGGTGAAGTATATTGGATTGGAGTACATCCCACTGAGCTGTGCACCAGACCTGATTAATCATTTACGACTCAAGTACGTAATAACTTTGGTCTTATGCTATTGAAATCTTGGCTCTTAGACTTGACGTCTGCACAGAGCGTTTTCTTCTCCAATAACCAGGCGACAGCTGTCACAGCTAAAATGTGAATTCTGCTCAGGTGTACAATTGCTCAGCTCAGGATACTGAAGTCAAACCCCCCCCCTCTCGTGGAGTGTCACCGAAAAGACAAAGAGGCTCATGGCAAGTTCAAGAGAATGTTGTGTGGGCCCTGTGTGGGCTTATCTATTGAGTAATATACCACTGCGGTGGTAACTGTGTGACTTGAATAGTGTTTGTTTAAAATCATTAAGATAAAGCTGCTGAGCAATTATTCTTCCTGGACATTACTGTCACATGTCATAAATATTAATAGGTTAATAATGATCAACAGCTAGGAGCTATTCTGTGCTGCTTTCAGGCAACAGTGTGCTCGACTGTCCCAAGGATGGCCTCATTTCTGGGGGAACTTGCCACTCTCCTCTAATCAACAAGATGAGCCCTCATCCTAAAGCCCTCATTTAAGCCACCTCATCGCCATGGCGATACTCGCTGGTATTGGTGCGATCGCCTTATTAGCCGGCTGAAGGTCACTGCTGGAGACAACACTTGTGATATTTGTTGACATTTTGCAAATGGACAGCGGCTCCCCTTGCACCTCGCGCCGACGGCCGCAGAGCGCCACGGGTGATAGATTATTGCACGTGAACCTTTTTCCAAAGAGGAAAATTAAAACAAGTGGTAAATCCACTTGAGCATTTTGAACTCGGAGTGTTTGTATCTGTTTTCCGCGCACCAGTTAATGAAAGAGCAAACAGAGATCGTCAGGGTGTGATACGGATGAAGTAATTGCCAGTGTCACAGCATTATCCAATACCCTCAGCCAGAACAGAATTAAATTGTCCCATTCTGCTGAAACCCAGCGATTATCTTTGACAGCCTAATCCTACCAACACACTGTACTCAATGATCCATCATCTGTGTTTGAGCACTACTACATTAGTCCGGTCGACACACACACAATATTCCTGTGATAGCACAGGGCTCCTGTGTGTGTGTGTGTAGAGATGGGGGGGGGGGGGGGGGGGGGAAGGGGGGGGGGGGGGGGGGGGGGGGGGTGAAAGTGAGGCAGCCTGACAATTATTTGAAGGTTGTGGGTCTGACACTTCCAAGCGTGCTGTCTCTGATCAGAGCACTGTTGCATATGAATGACCCACGTGTACTTACTCATCATGAATGTACAATGCACTCAAGGCCTCACTTTATCTCTCTCTCTCTCTCACACACACACACACACACGCACGTGTGCTCTGAGCTGATGGACGGGATGCAAATGCTTTGACAGAAAATGTGATTCACTATGGCTGTCACTGCCGTGTTGTCTGGCTACATTACGGAGCAGAGGAGATCTTGCACTGTCTGACACGCAGCGCACTCAGACATTAGGCAAACACTCGGTGAATCTCGGCAAATTAAACATGACACCGTAAAATACTTGCTCTAATTTTTCTTTTCTTTTTTCTTTTTTTTTTTAAATCAAGACTTCAAAAGTACTTTTACACATTTGTGTGTTTGTTTTACTTCCACGTGCACCCCATGGGTCGAGGCACTCATGTGAAATGATGTTAGTAAGTAAGTAAAGTACATAAATAGAAAGAGACACACACTCACGCATAATACTGGGGGGTATGAAACTCTATGCAATATTAATGAACTACCATCAATTATAAACTGGATGTATGGTGCTTCCCGCTCCTTTCTCTTTGAATTATCATTCAATTAAAACTAAACAAATACACTGTGCTTAGATCACGTTGGCTTTCTTTTGTCAGCGAAAAGTTCAATTCTTCTGTCACCCACTCTGTACTTCTCACCGTCATTGTCATCCTTTAGTGAATATTTAGAAACACCTTGCTGTCTTTTCTCTTGACGTCTCCCTTCCTGTCTTTGTACTCTGCTGTCTCGGATTCCTGCGCATCACATGCTGCCCTGGGTCCTGATCTGTCTCTGCTCATCTTCATCACCCTCTGGAGGTCTCACCCAGCAGGAGCAGGTGCAACGTGAATATGAAACGACAGCTCAATCGCCAACATGTACACAGGCACAGACGCCTGTTTGGTTGGATTTATTAGCCTCTAATTCCAGCTCCCGCCCAGTGCGTGCTCCCACCCTGTGAGAAAACACATAACCGGAGAACTTGTTCGCTTGTTTATCCATCCCGCATCCCTCTCACGCCCCGGCAGGCAGGGACCTGTGTTCTTACCGTCTGCATCCAGCTTGATTTCCAGGCCCTCCAGGGAGTTGGCCGAGTCCCCTTCCTCCAGGGAGAGCCTTCCAAACAGGCTGCCAGCCATGGTGAGCAGCACCTCACTACAGTGCTTACAGCAACACACCCAATACAGTATCTGAAGCAGACTGAGAGATCTCCCTCTCTCCCTCCCTCCCTCGCTCCCTCCTTCCTTCTCCCTCTCCCTCTATCCCTGAGTCTTTCCACTTTCTGCCAAAAACGGCTCCTCGCTACCCCCCCACCCCCCACCCCTCTCCACCTGCTCTTGACGTGAATGTGTATAAGCTATGCCTGGCTGAGCGTCTTCTTCTCCGCATGAATGAATGCAGATGAGAGAGGGTTGAGTGCATGAGCAAAGGAAGGTGTGTGTGCGTGTGTGTGTGTGTGAATAGAGGGAGAGGGGAGGTGTGTTATGCCTTTCTCCAGGAGGAGGGGTGAGTAAAGGAGGAAGGAAGATTTTCCCTCCAGGTTTTCCTGCGGGGGTTAAGGGAGGAAATAGCAGCAGAGGGCTGGCGTGTAGGTATCGGTCAGACACATACAGTATGAGTGATGACCCTCTGCATCCTCTTTATCAAAAACACAGGAACAACACAGGCAACCTCGCAGATTATATTCGTCCTTTCTGCTTACAACTCGGGGAGACGCACATCCGAGCTTCTTCTCTGACAGGAGATGAAAAATATCTGATTGCTTCAAATCAAAAGAGACCCCTCTTTCATTCTTCAAGCCAGCGCAAAAAATAGCTGAACTAAAAATGCTGCTTTTCAAATTCAAAAAACAGGACATGAATTGGTCGGAGGAAAGTATTTACTGTGCGTTACTTAAAAAAAAACAAACATTCATCCAGACTCAGCCCTTGGCTATTGAACAAATCAAGACACACTGACAGCCCAGTTACCAAAAAAAGAAGTGCAGACATATTTTAACTCTCTGTGGAGCTGATTTTCTCCCACGATTCAACAGCAATTCATTACATCTTGATTAAATAATATGAAGTTTCGACGTCTACACCGGACTCCTTGTTAACCAACACTCGTGCCCTTTGCACTGACAGAAGAGGCCAGATATGTGCCTGAGGAGAATTTAATGCAGGCACCTTTTTGGGCACTACACCAAAAATAATATAATTCTACTGATGTAAAAATATCACAGCTTTAACTTTGATGCCAGTGCCAAGGCCGACACACTTAAAATTCTCTTTGATAGGACACCAACAATAGACATTGAGAACATATTGCATTGTCAACTGCTGGAACCGAACATAACCGACCTGACAGGCAGGAGCGACGGGCTCCCAGCAGCACGGATCATGTGCATTGATCTGTGATATTGATGCTGGGTGTGCAAGCGGTGGGATAACCAGACGCTGTTGTGCAGCGCGCAGCCTTCCTGACGGGAAGTTCGAAGAATGTCTGGTTGGTGAAGTCAAGGCCTGCTGCTAACATGCCCACTTCACCGACAGAAATACTCAAATGTGCACGGCCACGCTCGTGGGTCACGGTGGTCCATGTTTTTATTGACTGGCAATTAGAAAACAGTGTCCTCAGAGTGAGCGCAGGCAATGTGTGTCAAACTAAAGCCCATTATATCATGTGACTAAGTGATACGTTTAATCTCTAATCCAAGCGTCTTCTTCACATCAACGGGGAAAGAACAGATTCAGAGTTATTTAACTCCGTCCAACGCATTATGATGTTACATTTACATATTAAGATTTTTGAAGACACTAAACACTGCCCACTTTTATGTGCTCATGCTCAGATGAGGCAAAATTGGGGTTCACTTACGAACTTGTTACCCAGATTCACGTGACCACGTATTATGATTGTTGAACCAAGTTCCCCAGGATATTGTGTGTTGAACCTGCGATGTGGAACAGGGCACTAATGGCTGAGGTCGCATGTCGCAACGCCATCATCAGAAATACGATCTCGTTCTAATCAAACAAGGCAAGACACTTTCATCCTGCTTACAAATCAATTAAGTCTCATTATCAATAGATAACGACTAACTATATGCTGCCATAGAAAATTTCAGTGGGTGAGTGTGTGTGTGTGAGCATATGTGTATTTTTCTATTACTGGTCACTGCTGCAGATCTGAAGGGCTCTTGTTTCTGAGTGGAGGACAGGGAAGGATACAACAGCAAATCCTTTGGGGCATGACTGATCCAAGACTGAGGTTTTAGCACTCTATTAGCCAGCTCATTAGGTCACATTAGAACTTGAGAGATGAGATACATGTCCTGGGTGCTGGAATAACCACAACCCATTCAGTCTCTCCACACACACACACACACAATGATGCCCCATGCACAGTGAGACAGAGCCACTTACCCGAGTCGGAGCTGGACGTTGCCACAGGCATTTTGAAAATTGGTTCTTCCCGGTTCTTTCTTCCTCCACAAAAAGTCTTCGATCTTCTGCAGAGAAAAGAGAGGAACAGAAAAAAAGAGTGAGGGGCGCTGTACAGAAAACATTAAAGAGGTATTGTGAATATGAATGGATCAGCCCACACAGAGGCCAAATCTAATGAAACAAGAGAAAGAAAGTCAAGTTGAGTTGTCAGGGCGAGGCCCTCAAAGTTCAACACACGGGGATCAGTGGAAGCCTTAATGCAGCGAGCGAAAAGAAATAAATCCTTCTTGGTAGAGGACTTGTGCACACAGCTCATTCCTCATTTGTCTAATCAAGCTCCCACACACGACAACTGGTATCTAACTTTGTTAATGCCCAAAAATAGAATTACCAGTTTAAGCCATCGCGTCCGTCAGGGATATTATTAGAAACAGTTGGAAAGAAGGCGGGCGAGTGAGTGGGCAGGGCAGCTAACATTAGCTTAGAGAGGATATCTGTTGATTCTAATTGATCCATTTAACATGAGGCAGCGGGAGAAGGCAACAAGCAGCACAGGCGAAACAAAAGGAGGACGGAGCATCTGCTGTCGCGCAGATCGAAACACACACAGCGAATGGCACACACGAGCTAAAGGAGAGTGCGCTGGTGACAGACAGAACCTGCAATCGATGGTGAAGAGAAAGAGACAGGCAGAGGAAAATACAAGATGTATGAGGAGAAAACTGTCAGACAGGAAGCCTTTAGCTGTGAGGAAACATAAGGAGAGAGAGAGAGCGTGTGTGTGTGTGTGTGTGTCTGTGTGTAAGGAAGGGGGGGGGGTTCATCAACAAGAACAATGGCGAGGGAGAAAGGAGAGCAGCTGACGAGGGAGACTGGTATCCAAGGATGCTAATTCCTGGTTGCCATGACAATAGCTATCTATGGTGAGGCTGACGCCTCGGTCGCCGAAACCCTGCAATGTCACCACAGGGTCACCGTGTGTGTATGACAACCTCATTACCACTGATTGGATTTGTAACATCGGAGCACTAAATGGCCAAATGGGGCCCTAAGTTTAAAATACTGCTGCATGCCCTCTGATGTCGCTTCTTTAATAAACTGAATGGATTTATTTATTCTTTCCGAGGGAGTCGCATTTTTCTTCAACTGCAGAGCGGCTCATCTTCCTCAGCTGCCGCGCTGGGGGACATTTTTCATTGAGACAGATTCTTTTTAATCACTCGCATATTTCTTCTCCGCGGCCACTCAGCGATCATTAAACCCAAAAAATCTCAAAGGTCTCCGAGCCCAGTGCTGCGTCATGTGAATAATTTGTTCCCTGCACGGGTTTAGAAATGCTCCCACGTCCTATTTGTTCAGACACTTGAAGGGCCACGCTTTTGTGTCCAAGCGTTTCATCAACACCCCTGGGTCACCGGTGAAATATTCATTCCCAGATAGATTTCAGCCATGATGCAAAGAGCCACCGTGGTCAGGGCTGCCTGGAGATGAACTGCTACTTTAAACTTCCCAGGTTGGACTAGTTCATTTCAGGATATCTCATAAAGTTTATTACTCTAATGACTTAGCGATAGATTTATTCCTCTGCGATGCTACTTTCCGTCAGTCATTAATTCTTGCAATAACCTGCTTTATTCTGCCATAAGTTATGATCATGGCCATGGTTTTTTTTGGGGTCTTTTATGTCTTAACTATCTTTGTCTAATAGTCATCTATTTCTCCTAACACACACACGTCACATTTGTAATATTAAAACAAACTCGGGGTTCACCAAGGACTTTATTATATTTGTGAGGATATGGAAATTCCTATCCTCTCCTAACTACATGGCTGCTATGGAACAAGATAGGCGGTAACCTGTTTAACAGCCGTGTAACTGCTGCCGCCGCGGTGACACTGGGGCATCCAGCGCTTTCTACAAAACTGATCTGCGCGTATCGGGAACTTAATACCGCATACCAGTCCCCTGGGCTTATCCGTGGCATCCCGTGTTTGCACTGTGAAATGAGCTTGTTAAAAGTATGCAGAGGCCACACGGCAGCTGAGAAGTCAAAGCCGATTGCAGTGGGACTCGACTGAGCCGGAACGACACACTCGGAGGAGGGGCAGGATCCTCTCGGCCCTCCGCCACTCGCACATGACTCGTATAGTCACAGTGTGTGTTTAGGAAACAGCAAACAGCGGTGCTGGTATCGCCAGCTGTGGCATTTACTCAGTGATTGGTGACAATTTCTGGCAGAAAAGTGCGGACTTGCAACCTGAAATCTAGCACTACGGTCAGGGAAGGACTCTCAAGACCACGGTTAAGACTATTGTTGAGACATCCTCCATGTAGTTATTTTCTCACTATGAGTATATCTGCTGCAGATGGAATTGGACCCTGTAGTTGTGATATCTTGTAGTAAATCACTGCGCTGTACTGCCACTGGGGAGTATTGTTTAATTAGAGCAATGCACAGACAGTAGTGAAGCATGCAAAACAGCGACATGGCTGATATGCAAAGTCCAGTTATCAGAATCTGTATCAGGACGGTTTCAGAACATTACGCATCACATTTTATTTGCAGACATGCGAGCATCTCTGCAGTCAATCTGTTAAGACGAGCGTCCAGCTGGCTGTGCATGTGCTTGTGCACAAACACTGATCCATAATTATCTATTTTTACACTGTTTCGATTTCAAATATCCACGACGGCAGTTCCCCAAATAAGAACCAGCCACAATGTGAAAGGTCAAGCTTCTGTTGCCTTCAAAAAAAAAAAAAAAAAAAAACTGCAATTCTAGAGAATAAATGCTGCGACCAGTAGATTTCACACATTGAGCTCAGATGGCCTCTCTTGCCTATTCATTGATTTTTGTGACTTATTTGATTCAAAATTCTTTTTCTTTTGCACTGTAAGAATTTTGCCTGCAAGCCCTCGCTCAAAGAAACCCATGTAGTGTGGTCAATTACTCGATCGGGCGCTGTGTATTACGCGATGAGCGAGGATCCCCAGCAATGCTATCTGTTGCTGGCAAAAGAAACCTGCATCCAAAGAGCCTCTTTATGGAGGGAGCGATGCATCTTCCGGCACATTCTGCCCTGCAATGACATAAGCAGCAGCCCAGGTGTTTGTATGGTAAGTGTAAAACGCCTCGAGCCGTTCCCACAGTGAGGCTGCATTAAAGACTGGGACCATGTTTACACGCTCAGCCACACTCACACCACGGACACACACTGACACACACCAGTGACCAAACAAGTCTTAATCCATACATGCAGCCTGGCGTCAGGCCTATAAATAACCCTGTGCTCCCACAGGTTCAGCTCCTCTCATTACTTTACAAGGGAAAACTGTTGTATCCAAGACAACCATGAGCAGCTCCTCGCTTTTTTTTTTTTTTTGCCCACAGCTCTTTGCCATGGCAACAAGGGAAAATGCGTAAAATAATAATAAGTTGAAGCTAAAATTGGCTCTATTAAAGGTTTGAGCTACACTTCAACGCACAGTCGCTGTTGATCGGAGGAAATGGCTTCCCATCCCCGGCATAGTTAAAAAATAATGGCACATACCACGTCACGGAATGTGATTTAACAGCTGACAAACCAAAGGTTGGCTACTGCTCTACACTACAGCACATCCACAGAGGAGGTCTGCACTGAAGCAAACATGAACCTGTTGTGTTTACACCAGAAAGGTACAATGAGAGGGCTGAGGAAATTCAAATGTGTCCTTAGAAAGAGAGTTAATCCTGACAGTGTTGACAATAGATAATAATAATAATGTTCACTGCGGAGGCTTTGTGGAAACACATTTAAGCACCTCCTCTTAAGCATCTAAACAACCACAGTGAGCAAAGCAGTTGGCTCCATCTTGACCTCTAATAACACACGTTTAAAGCCAGATTAAAGCAGGCGGGGCAGCGCCGTCGAAAGACATTCACTCAGCATGGAGAAGTCTCTCTGATGAGCGTGAAGTTAGCAGGAAACCTTATTTTAACAAGCACTGGACAAATCCAACTACCAATCAATAACAGCGTCAAGAAGCTCATGACCCACATGAACAACTCAGAGATCCTTGAACAGAAAGAAACCCAGAGTCAAGCGGCGATCTCCCGTGGAATCAGCAGTGTTTTCATTCATGTATCTCGTCTCCATTCGACTCGACTAGAGAACGGGCTATTTTCTTTCTTAAAGGAAGAACGATGATACAATGATTGACCACTCTCACCAGATGGGAACAAGACATCTAATGAAACCTGATTGTCTCAGCGATGCAGGTCGTCCTCTTCCTCCCTCGGCTCCACACAGATTGTGTAATTTGTGTAATTGGAATTAAATGTCATGTACATACCACTGAGAGGCTAAGTGCTCCGGCTGAGTGCAGAGGGCCACTCTGAGCGAAGCATCTGCAGCCACAACCCGGGCCTGGTTTCATTAACCCTCCACTCCGCTATTTCCTTTCTTTACTATTGAGGATGTTTCCATGATGGACCAAACACGGTTTCAATGTCACTGAATCTGCACAGCCCAAATATTCCAGAGAAAATACCAACTGTTAATATGCACAGAATAATTTAATGGACGTGCATTCAGATGAAAAGCTACATACAAGACTGTAAAGTGAGCTCACTGGCAAAATAAAATTCTTCCCCCTGTAAGTCATGCTAAAATGTGATTGTACCACAGACTGGATAAAGAGTTAGTCCACATTATACTGAGCGTATTTTCCCACATGATTAAATCTAATGTCTGCTATAACTTCCAGTTCCTTTTAATCAGGGCTTTTCCGTTTGCCGCTTCCTCCAATTGAGTCAAATTTCGTCACAGCAGCTCTCTCTCAGCTAAATGCTTGTGAACATTAGAATGATGACAATGACGCTGCCAACCAATCAGCCTCTGTATGTGGAGGTCAGTGTCCATGAGGCTGAAGTGGCAGGTGTGAGAGTAAATGGGCCGCTCATTTTTATGAATGACACTACAGAGATTACTGTTGGAAAGATGCTGAGGCGACATGAGCCGCCGCTGATTTACCTCCCGGTGAAACGGAGCACGGACGGACTTCACTTCCGCAGCCCTCCAGCTGCAGCTGATTCCAGGAATGAATCACTCAAGTCCGTCTTCGGGGTCTCCATTTTTATATTCTGTATTTCATCGTTCACAGAAAATGTATTCAAATCTTCCTGTGGGAATCTGGAGCACACAGTTCTTAAATCATGGCAGGCAAGGCGTTCCTGCTGAGGTGTAACCCAACCTGCTGATCTAGCAGCCGATCCCCGAAGCTCCCCGAAGCAGGGAAATTTATGGTAAACCTCCCACCTCCAAAACAGACACCGACACCGAGGTTTAGTTTCGTTAATCCCAATGAAAAAAGAAATGAGACCTTTAAATCCAGCTGAGGGATTTTCATTTTGTTCCAACTGTAACTTCTGCATCTCCAGGGGAAACGGTAATGAATACAATATGAGGGTTAATTTCACGTTTGCTGCAAAATAACAACATCAATCAACTCAGTGGCATAAATCCCAGGTACACATTCGATCTCCTAATCTCTCGACAGTGCGATGTTGTAGGCTATAAACACAGAGCATGTTTACTATCAGTCGGCACAGTAACTTCTCTCTCCCTGGCAGAGGCGGTTTGAATCCACTGTGATAAAACTCCCTCATTGTGTGACAGTTAAACACGAGGCACACAATCATCACAGACGTCTGAGCGTAAATGGTAAATGGACTGCAGTTACTGATATAGAGCTTTTCCAGCCTAACTGACCACTCGCCGCTCTTTACAGTCGCACGCTGCCTCCAGATGCAGCACTTCTCCCAACACGTTGTTTCACGAGCTGTCAGCGCAGCCGTCACTTTCTTTCCCAAAGACAGAGGCAGGCATCGAGCCCCCCGGCCCTCTGGTGAGGGCACGCCTCAACAACCCTGTACCATTAAAGGGAAAACTCTTGATCCAAAATAAATACTGGATCAAGTGCGATTTAGAGAATTCCTGATGAAAATACAATCAGATTATTACTGTGTGTTAGATTTGTGTCCCGGATATTAAAAAGACATAAACACACAATTATACTCACATAAAGACACACACCTCACTGTTGGTCCACATGTGTGTTCACTGACTGTGAGCATGCGCAGTGAGCATCCACACACACACACACACACACACACATATTGAAGGGGTCAAACATGGTGGTTGTGTCCCACCTGAGGCCTCAGCACAGGTGGAAACATTTATCTCTCTCTCTCTCTCTCTCTCTCATACACACACACACTCGTCACCTCCTCGATAACCTCAATAGCAACGAAGCAGGAGTGACGTGAAACTGAACCGTCGCGTGTGTCCCTCAGGAGACACGGACCTCAGAGCAAACACCTCGGGGACATGAACGCGTTCAGAAATAACACGAAGGAGGAGGAGCTCACCTGGTCTGTTGGGTCCGAGGGACGAGGATCCTCCAGCGGCGCCGTTCGATGCTCGGCAGGTCTCTGTGTGTGTCTGTGTCCGTGTGTGTGAGTGTGTCACTCCCACACACACATACACACACACACACACACACACACACACACACACACACGCTGCTATCTTTAACCCTAGAACGGCTCGCGTGCGCTCTCAAATAGCTCCATCGGTTCTCGGCTAATTGTCTGATCCGCTGCGGCCGCTGAAGGACGGTGCTGACCCGAGGAACGCGTGCGCCGCTGTGGGACAAGTTCGAGTCCGTCTCCAGTCAGTCGTGTGTGTGTGTGTGTGTGTGTGTGAGAGAGAGAGGGAGAGGGAGAGAGCCCCCACAGCAGCAGCGGTCACACGGAACCAACGTGCAGGTGCACGCGGGCACTTCCTGGTCGCGTAGCGACACCCAGCGGCGGCACGAGCGAGTGCATGCGCGTGAGGGCAGAATGAAGGAAGGGGAGCACGCGTGTGTGTGTTCAATACTTTTATTCCATTCAGGCTTTATTGTAAAGTCGTTGATTTCCATACAAATTATTTACACGTTTTGGTCAACAAGACAGATGAAGATGAAGAGAGACAGAGAGGGAAGTTCATTCGGAAACGTCCAGTGGGGTCCTGGTGTTG
This sequence comes from Pseudorhombus dupliciocellatus, assembly GCA_016785235.1. Lineage (NCBI taxonomy): Eukaryota > Metazoa > Chordata > Actinopteri > Pleuronectiformes > Paralichthyidae > Pseudorhombus > Pseudorhombus dupliciocellatus. Next base: position 375,104 of record JAFBJW010000025.1, read on the forward strand.
TTTTTATTTTTCTTTGATTGCTGAGGAATCAAACCGTTGGAGTCGTCGTTCACCACTGATCGCTGTACTCCGAGCTGCACAGAGAGGAGAGGGTCAGTCACTGAGAGCGCAGTGGACTTCTTCAACGTCAATACACACATTCGGCCGTGCATGTGCCACAAGACGGTTTAAGAAGTGGAAGGCGGCCGATCTGCTCCTCTCACCTTGGCTCAGTGTCTTGGCTTGAGTCGCCTCCGAACAGCAGCCACGCCACCGTCTGCTCGGGGGTTGACCTCTTCCCATACCTGCAGGAAACACCCACCGACACCCGCGTGGAATGACCGCAGTGCAACAATAATTGGAGACTCTCACGTGAACGCATGACCCCGCTGCCCCCGCCCCTGCCCCCCTGTGGCCTCGGCCGTCGCTCAGTCAGCATTTCACTGGCTCCTCTGGCCCACCTGCCTATGTTCTTCCTATGAATTGCAGCCACTGGACTATTTTTTTGTCATCCAGCTGTGAAGAAGACAACTTAGCTGCACGCACCCTGTCAAGATTTTTCTTTATCAGCACTGCGTCTCTGCAGCACAGTCCAAAAAGTCCACTGTGCAATTACTTGACACTTCTGGAGTTCCCTGCCCGGTGTCCAGCGAGGCAGACAACGAAACCGGCTCCTGCTACTTCAGCGCGAAATCAAAGCCTGCTCACTGAGTTAACCTTCTTTTGTCTGAGCGGCGAGGGGCCGCACCGTGTGGCACACAGTGTAATGACGAACCAAGCCACTTTAATTACAGAGCAGGAGGGTTAATTCTGGGTTAACTGTGATCGGCTGCCAGCACTGCAGGAAAAACTGGAGATTCTCCAGAGGAAATGACAGGAAGTCCAAAGACCCCGGGTGCCACACAGAGGGGAGCGTGTATATAGCCCTAAATTGTACCATCAGTATCTGTCAATATTGATAATTATCACAATTCATATATTTTTGACTCTTCATCATCAGAGAAAGCAGAAAAGGATCAATGATGTGTAATATCTCCCCCCAGTGCAGCACAATATCCAGTAAATCAATATATTGGACTTGTGGTATATTGTTATTGATGCCGTCAAGACTGAAAACTAACGTTCATATTTTAAGTATGACAAATAACAAAGCACCCAAGTTACAGCAATATTAAAACAAAACAAAGGCTCGCTACATGTCAAAGGTCACGAGAGGTTGAAAAGCTTCAAACATGGAGGCTGTGCGTGGGGGTGGGGGGGGGGGTCGTCTCCATCATCTGATCTCACTGAGTCCATGATGCTCCACAAAGCTGCTGTGGCTCTGATATCATATCAACTCCGGACTTCTCCACATTGAGAAGGATGAGACCTGAGCTGCGGTGTGTCGAGTGGGACTCACCTCTGCCTGGTGATGAGGTTCACGTAGTGCCTGACAGCTGCGTGGTACTTGGCCCACTCCGCCGGGGAGCCGTTGATCCCCGGACTCTCCGGTTTGGGAGGGTAGGCGTCCGCAAAGCTGCTCCAACACACCAGCAGGCACAGGACGAGCGCAGCGAGCGTCATCCACGATCTCAACATGTTGGCCATCTGAGGAGGGAGAGAAACACCAGGACACGGCTTCACCTTTAGAGACGTACTCGGAAATAAAGCAAAGCATCCCTGAATAAACTTTTTGCTACATTCATGTGAGGGTTCTGTTCCATTTTACGCAATACCGTGCGTAAAAGTGTTCCACGTCTAATAAAAACACACGAACCAACGCGGTGAAATATCCAACATGCAGCAAAGTCGTACAAAAGTGAGCAAACTCACTTTTTTGACAGTTTGGCAGTTGTGTCCCGGCGCGGTTCTCTTTGCTGGTCCCCTGTCGTGTCTCTCTCATCTCGGCTCTCGGGGGTTTTATATGCTGTGGGACGGATACCTGATGCGCACTGAGCCACACGTGACCACACCACCCGCTCCTTCCTCCAGCACCATCGATCAGTGGGTCAGTTATTTGCGAGAGAAGCTGGAGGAGACAGCCGAACTCTCTGGCTCACTGTAGTTTCAGCTTTCCACAAGTAATACGAAGAAATTTCAATGTCGTGTTTTCAAAGGCTACTTCCTACAGACCGATGCTGTTAGAAAAGACGACTCTTGGTGGTCGTGGTGGTCGTGAACACACACGTGAGGAAGGGCTTCGTCCCCTTTCAGCACCACCAACAGCTCCAGGACGCTGCCGTAGTCCCAGTGTTATCGTCTCAGACCAGTAAAGCTCCATGTCTACACTGGGGAATCCAACCTGCGCTTATCCACATTAAAGTTATGCCTTCCAGTAAACGGACTTACTGAGCTGCATCCTGGCTCAGACAGCTCAGAGAGCACAACACACAACACAGCACCACAGTACAAGCAAGGAAGAGATTATTTTAGAAACCAGTGTGGGGGGGTATTCAGGGGATGGAAGAATATGTTGTACAAATACATCTAATCTGACCACGGGATGTTTTATACAAAGGAGGATGAAGACTTTTCTTCCTCAATTAATTTGCTGTGGAGAATTTCTCCCGGTTGTAATCAGACTCCTCCAGTAGCTTTATTGACTGTGGTGTAAATTGCAGATGGGAGGGTAATGAACAAACACATTAACCCGAGATACAAGGGATGCACTATGGGAAATACCTGTCCCCTTCTGATCGTTATCCACCTTTAGCCTCCCATGTGCTCTTCACTGGTGCATGCATTTTCCTGCTGAGGATGATGATGAAGGCACATCCTGGAGCCTGGAGGTGGAGGTCACAGCTCGCTCTCACTCATGTGGGACGTGAAATCCCAGCAGCAGCAGCAGCAGCAGCAGAGTCAGGGAAAGTCATTTCAGTAATTCCCTTCTGATTGAATTAGATGATTCCCTGTGGCGGATCAAATATCACTTTTATTAACCCCTCACATGATGCCTCTCCAAAGTTCATACCACCGCAGAGACGCTGAGGACGGCCGCAGTGACGTCGTATGGCACAGACACTGTGTCCACAAATACCTTTCAGGTCTCAAGTGTGATGGCCCACGTTTATGGCCGGTGCTGCCGCTCCTGTTTATCTTCACGGTCTACCGTTCAGCTCACGGTGTCTGAAGCTGTCCCTTATCCCACAGGGCAGGCCAGTCGTCTCTCTGGGGCTGTGTCCACACGTCAAGGGGTTTGACGTCTGTTTGCACACAGTACTGAGATGTACAAGAGTCTATTCTATAAAATATATACCTATATATATATATTCAAGAAATAGTATAAGCTCCTTTCTCTTCACCTTGAATTCTGTGTGTAGTCCAAATAAAAAGACCTCTTTAAATATTGTATATTCTACTAATTCCACTTTCACCAGACCACCCATCGCCATAAAATAAAATATAATAATATAAAATAATAAAAATGTTTCTACTATGATTTATTCTCGTTTAATATCATCTGTGGGTACTTGAGCTTTTAGTGGCAGCAGGTGTATGACAGAGATATGTGACAAAGATCTCTAATCAGCCGAGGACGTGTGCATCTATAGCCACTGGGCTACAGGGACACATCCATGACTTATACTCAAGAGAATGGAGTATTATCTAGAAGGCAGAGGAAACTGGAGCGACAGGACAACACCAAAGGAAGACTTAGTAATTGTATTTTCAGGCTCATGCATAAATCACAGAAATGATCATGTTGCCACGCATGCACATCTCATGTGCACGTCGTGCTGCCGCGCGTCCCTGAGGGGCGCCATGACAGCTCCTCTCATGTGCAGTTTATAGAGTCATAAAGCCAGTGGGGTTTTCTTTTGTCTGTCCCTAAATCCCTGTCAAAAACTTGATTTGGACATAAATCCCAGCGGAGCTGACAATAAACACGCAGTTAACGTGTATATGACCACGCCATAAAGGATGTGAGTGGATGGTGCTATTACACCTAGATTGCGCCGTCCATTTTGCAGCAATTATTGTGCCATAATTCAAAGAGCGACTGAGGGGCAATTAGCGTGCTCGGCCCCAAAACAACAAACTGACGAGTTTAAAGCGATCGAATGAAGAACACGTCACCTCATCTACGTGGTTATCTCTGTTTTTACCCGTAACTATCCCGAACACTTTGTTTATTCCTCCCTGGAATTCAACCTCCCTGCACTCACTCCACCGGCCGTAAAAGGTCAATGGCAAGAAACAACAACACGCACAAGACAAACTCATTAACTTGCTCCAGTGTTTGCAGGTAAACACTGAGAAAGTAACAGCCCCTCAGATAAAGGGAAGAGCAGACAGTTGAAGTTTTCACAGTCCAATAAACCCCAGCTAATGCTCTCCCCAAGAGCCGGCCAGGCTCCTACACAGGGGGAAAGTGTTGGAGCGGTCATCAAGGCAAAGTGAAGAGCAGCTGCCGGAGGCTTTTTCATATTCGGTTTTAACAACTTTTCCAACTCATAGCAGCGTTAGCGATGCCTGCGACATTACGGGATTCTACATGACTAAGAGCGAGCGCATCACCAGGGTGGAGACGCACTTACAGAACGCCTCCACCTGTGGCCCTAAAAGCTTTTCTCCTCAACCTCTGCGTCCACCTTTGATAGTAAAACAACCTCCATTTTCCATTTGCAAAACACACACTTCCGAGTCCAAATATAAATAGAAGATTACACACACATACACACTGGTTTGCACAGAAGTCCATTCTGGTGTAAGAGCAATCTCCCAGGAGAGGCTCTGACTCCTTCCTGCCAGCGCAGACAGAGAGGGGGGGGGAAATGAGGATGAGTTTTTATTAAGCCTTATCTCCAGAGTAGGGGAGCCACTAATATGAACAGAGTGCTTTTCAGTGCAGCAGGGTCTGTTTGCACAGCTCAGGGGACCGAATGGGGGGGTTGATGGCTGCCAACCTCCACAGCGCGATAACCCACGAGCATAACTGGCTCAAAAAGGCGCCACAAAGCGTCCGCCCGAATCCCGACACATGATTAGCGAGTTAAACATTAACATGGCTCTTTCTCGATTTTAATGTTAAGACTTTTTACTTATGACTGAAGTAACCTCGATGTCTTGTGTTGATGTGTTTGAAGAGGAGGCTGGACCATGACTGTCTTTGTCATTACATGACGCCTATTTCAGAGGATCTACAGACCCAAGGGTCGATGAGTCTTGACGGAACAATCGGGGAACAAGACGTGAACCTTCATCATGACGGTACAAAACAAGATGATTCAGATGTGAATCAAGGCATGTGTGCGTCATGGTGAACTGGCCGAGCCTGACCCCTCCACGTCTCTGGGGGTGTGACTCAGGATCTCGGCCCGATCCTGCAGACACAGCCCCCATCAATGCCCGCTGGAATCAATTTGTAATCACAGTTACAGCAAATGAGCTCCATGTTTTTCAAATGGTTGGTCATTAACACCGAATGAAACCATGTCCCATGCGTTGCTGTGCATCGGTGAAGAGGTTTGACCTTCGATTGCGTTTCTTGATGAAGGAAGATCAGAAAACGATTTGTTTTCTTGTTTCTTAGGCCAATGGCAAAAAAGAAAAGAAACCAATCACACACACACTTGTGTTATCAATCACAGTGACTCTGTGGCTTAAAGGTGTGTGTGAGAGGCCATATATCAGCAGCACCTCCGAAAAAACAAACGATGGGTGAGATTGAAGGGGCCTGGAGTATGGGACAGATAAGGGCTGATGCTCAAGTGTTCAGTGCTCAGCGTCTGCACAGAGAAAGAGACGTGAAATATAACAGACCTAAACATTTGGTCTCAAAGCCACAGCAAACACCCAGGGATGTGAACAAGCCCCACACTGTCTCTAACATCTTCATCAACACACTCATCTCCATCCTCCCTAACGCCACCTAACCTGCTGGCCATCTGCACCTCCCTTTAAAAATCGAGATGAATGATGTTAATCTCAGGGCTGTGCACATCCCTCAGCTCCTGCTCGTCCTGCCCTAATAAAGCAGCCTGCCTGAGTAATTACTCTCATCTGTCTCAGAGCTATATGAGCAGAGAAGACCTGCCTGGATGAGAGCTCCACGCACTCTGCCTCTCTCTGGCAGCGGGTGACACGAGCGCCGACGCGTATGAAAAACATCTGAGGGTAAAATGTATTTCAAAAAAATGAATGTGTTTATGCTCCATCCCAGTTACACGCTGCATTTATTTATTTTTTTTGTCGATGACATCAGGCGTTATGTACAACAGATATCTGCCTCTGCAGTCTCCCTTCAGAGCTTCATCGATTAAATAAAGGTTCACTTCAACCAAGCCACGTCTCAAACGTAAAAGTAGGAAAACCTATTCAAAAACAACTTATAATTGTATTATACAGTACACAAACACTTTCTGACAAAGCCTTTACAGTGTTACAGTAGAACAGGTGGCTGGTGACATCACAAAAATGCTTTTTCATGTCCCGCTCTCAGAAGGCAGTAGCAATGATGTCATCTTTGAAAAGAAGAAAACCCAAAGACCTCAGTTCGTCGCTTCTGAAATAGCTTCCGTTTTAAACTCCACCTACTTCTTTCTCCAGCAGTGTCTCCACCATCTTGGGTAAAAACGCTTCCAAGAAATGAAAAAAGTCGTTAAAAACTCCCATCTTGTCGCTGGTCGGCTTCAGCTTGAGCACCGCTTTGGTGCTCTCTGTCCCGCCCACCATGTGCGGCTGGACCGTGAACTCCAGAGGCTCCTTGAGCTCTGGCTCTTTGTCAATGATGTGAGCTGTGACCTGGGCCTCCATCTCCCTGCAGCTGCCCTCTGGCCTCGTGTCCGTGTCTTTGATCAGTTCCCTTCTCACCTTCCTCCTGCCGGCCCACACAATGTGACTCTGCACGCAGACCCATGGAGGGAAATCCAGCTTGCCTCGTTTCGCCATTCTCGGCTTTTTGCCTTGAGGGGACTCGGAGGCGTCGCTGCTTGATGACAGGAGCCTCTTGGCACCGGCCTTGGCTCTGCCCGCAGGGCTGGTGTCGCTTGGGGATTCGATGCTGCCGCAGCTGCTGTTCATGGACGTGTTGAGGGACGCCGAGGAGGCTTCCATTTCCGCCGAATCCTCCTCACCTGTGGGGGGAGCGAGGCGACACCTGAGAACACTGGTGAGAACTCCCTCCACGGCGGAGCAGACCTTCTGGAACCACAGCCGCCGGAAGTCGTCTCCCGCCATGTGCAGCTGAGTACGCAGCCCCTCGTGGAGCGCCGCCGATTTGAAGGGGATGTTGATGATCAGCAACTCTGCTTTATGTGGGACGTCGCCATGGGGGGTGAATAAGCGCACCAGCCCCCACGGTTTCCCCTTGGTGGATTTTTGCTGGTACTGCAGGCTGCGGCAGTACTTCTCTGCCTCCTGGCACTCCCTCTGGAAGGAGCGCTGCGAGCGTTCATTCAGGTTTCCAGCTACGTTGTGGGAAAGCTCAAAGGGGTCCAGGAGATTTAAGGGAGCCAGCTTGGGGCTGTGGTGAGGGGCCCCTGTGGGCTGTTTCTCCTGCATGGCCTCCTCTTCTTTTTTCTGGCAGAGGAAATCAGTGACGGGGAGAGCACGACCCTCCCTGACAGATATGACGCTACCGGCAAAATCAAACTTGGCGTAGAAGGAGAAGAAGCCGGACAGCAGGGTGCCTGAAGGAGAGACACACATTACATGAAGCTGCACTTTAATGCATGATTTAAAGTGTCGAAGGAATGAATGAATACGCATCTATTTGCTTTTTGAATTTCTGTCACTTACAGAGGTTCTGGGTGTTCTTGCTGGGCGGCACAGCAATGGGCTGACTGGGGAAGGTGCAGTTCCAGCCCTCAATCACACATTCTTCCTCTTCACCTGCGAGGATGGCAACGGACGAATGAGTTTGAAACCCAAAAAGCTTATGGTGAGCAGTGAGAACATAGGGTAACAGAGTAATGCTGTACTCACAGGCCATGTCCTTGAGTTGCTCCACTGTGGGGAGGACAGGAGGCTCAGAGTTTTGCAGGAAGAAGATGATCAACATCGTCAGAGCGTAGTTGTTGAGAAGGGGGCCAGCACCACTGGGATTACCTACAGGCAATGGAGTGTGTGTGTGTGTGTGTGTGTGTGTGTGTGTCAGGATGAGTTATTAGGAAGTGTCGCCAGCTCTCAGATAATTACTGCATCTGTACAATCATGGAGTTCCAGTTCTACAGTTTAAATGCTAAAACTCAACAGAAGTCAATGTAAGACAGCCATTAAAAAAAAAACCTGTGTCCAAGCTGTCACCATGATCACAACAGATACGTCATAGTGACATCTACAGGCCAAAATGTGAAATGACTACCTAAGTGCATCCATTTAAAAAAAAAAAAAAAACATAAAATGTGCTGAGTCATTTCTTTTTACCTGCCAGCTGTCTCTGCTTGGCCCAGTAGCGGATGGTGTAAACCAAAGGTCTCAGCCTGGCGTCCATCCCTGAACACAGCTGGAGGAAGCGGGTGTTCCTCACAGCCAGTCTAGTGACAGACACAGATGCAGCGTGTTCAGCGTGACACTTATTCTCGCCACCTTTAAAGACTGCAATGTCTCCTCGAGAGACGCCGTCCACTGACTTGTTGTTGATGGTGATGTCCCCCTGCAGGTTGAGCTCCCGGTGATGGAACTTGACCACAGGGAGACGAGCGCCGCTGACCACATTGACTTTGTGCACGCTGGGGACGCAGCGCTTCAGGATCGTTGCCACGAGGTCCAGCACCTCTGCCGGGGACGCTGTGGTCAAGTCGATATCGGACAGGATGGAATCCTCAGAACGGCCGTCATCGGATGTCCCCTCTCCTGCCTGAAGACAGAGGGAGGATGAAAGAAGGATGGTCCAAATTAAGTTAAATCTGTATGTATGTTTCAGTTTGCTGTACATGAAAGCATCGGACCTGTTCTGTGCTGGATTTAGCACGAGCCTGGAACACTTTTGTGTTTTCCAGGTCCAGGAAGAGGTCCAAGTCACAGGAGTGGATTCCAAAAGTGTTGACAGATGAACCGAACGGCATAATCTGGCTGTCTGCAGCAACAAAGGTTTGAAGTGAGACAACCATTTGCACAATTACGAAAGAAACAGACTCATTTTTTGTAAGCTGGCAAACTTCACCTGGAAAGAATTCGACAAAAACCTCTTGCAGGAGTTGGACCAGTAAGCCTCGGGCCTTTTTTTCATTTTCTCCCAGTTGAAACCGTTCAACCAAACACTGCATCTGTGCATCCACCTGGAGGGAACAAAAGAAAAGCAGAAAAATAACACACAAACATGCTATAAAGCGTCTAAATATACAACAATCAAACTGATATTCATCTCCATTTATTTACACTCCCCTTCTATTGCATGAATTACTGCTCACACATGCTGGACTGTGGATGTTTACGCAGGCAACTCACAGACACCATCTGACACAGGTGAGGTTTAAGACGGTCCAGAACTTCCTGCATTTTCTCTGCGTCGCCCTTTTTCTTGGGGATCAACTTGAACTCCTTCTTCTCACGGGGCTTGACTCGCAGTTTCAGCCCCTTCATCTGATGCTCCACGCAGGAGAGGGCCGCCTGTATGCTCTCCGTCTCACAGAACTGCACGATGGCGAACACGCCCTGTGAGCACAGAGCGACGCCATCAGACAACAACGGAAAGCATGACCGTTACGGAACTTATCTGGTGAATTTTAAATGAGGGTCCCTGAGGGGAGGGGCCTGCTGGGTGTGGGGGAGGTCCTTGCTCTGTTGAGGGTCATTGTGCACGGGCGGCCTGACCTTATCTTTGTCCATGACGATATCTGCCACCGGTCCAAACTGCTGGAAGTGCTCTGTGAGGTCGGTCTGAGAGATGTGAGGTTTGATGCCACTGACGAACACACTGTGCTCATCCTGGTTCTTCCTGGTGTCCCGCACTGTGCTCAGTGTCTGGTGTTTCCTCCCTTTCAAGTGCTGGTCCAGACTGGACACTGCAGGACGTGACGACATGGACAGAAAGAAAAACTGAATATATCAAGAAGGCACTGGTTGGAACATGAATACATGTACACATATGTTTTTAGCATATATATATATATATATATATATATATATATATATATATATATATATTACATTTGCATATGCATCTGTAAGTAATACGTAACAGAATACTGACCAATAGTACAGTACAGAGTACAGAATAATCACTGTAAGGATGATGATACTAGATGTAAGGAAACGTGGAACACAAACTACTACAGTGTAAAAACAAAACAAACATGTATACTCATACTGTACTGCGCAGTTTCTCTGAGGCTTTAAGCTAGTTCCCCTCCTGCCTGGACACAGCTACAGTCGGTTGTGTGCTCATGACTTACAGTTTGGTAAGTTGACGTTGCACAGGACGCACTGGAAGCCTTTCGGTGTCGTCTTAATGTCAATGTTCGATTCCATGACGACGAGAATATACGTCAAACGACAGCGTGAGAAAATGGAGCCACTTCTGTTCTCCTTGAAGTTCGGGGACAAGCGTCCTGCACGCGCCTCTCAAATCTCCCTCCAGCGACCAACCTGCGTCCGCTCCGGGTCCGTCCCCTAAATGGGCCCGGGTAGTTCTGCTGCTCGAACACACCGTTCCTGTTTGTGTAAGCGGCTTACAGGTGTCCCTCTACAACTATTCTGTCAAATTATTTGGACGATGCACTTGTGAAATATAAATATAAAATTTAAAAGACTAGTTTGTTCCACATAATCAGCAGCAAAATATTGCTGAAAATCAGATTTGAATGACTTTTCCAAAGGTGATCCCATAGAAACTATAAAGAAGTAGCTGGAATAACATTTTCGTATTTTGTATCAGAACATTAAACAAATCTCATGAGAGCTATCTTTGTTAAAAATTAGTGAGGACTATTTTGTAAGATTCAGAATAATGTTCAAAAAAGACAGTATAACAGTATTAGGGCCACATTGAAAAAGCATACTTTAAAGTTGTAAAATTATTAGAATAATCTCAAAGTTGTTTTTATTTTTAACAATGAGGACATAATATTCTGTCGCATTGTACTTAAAAAAAAATCATCCACACCAGCTTTTGATTCATACAAAAAGATTTAATGACCACATTTTTCGCACTTTTAAAATGGTTGCAAGATTGGCAATGAATAGCATACAACTTATATAAAGCGGTTAAGACAAGATTCCCTGCAGACTTTGAGAAGAGGAAAAAAAATAATTCTAGTGCTCAATTTCCTGTTGATAAAACTTGTTTCTAAAAAACACCAAACAATCTAAAACATCAAACACAAAACATAAAAGACAAAAAACTGTCTGTTTGACTTGAAATATATACAAATGCCTTTATTTCTTTGCTGATCTTCCTCTGCGGGTTTTTGGTTGTGCTTCAGCATCTTTCTTGGGATTGACTGTTTCTTCGGCGACCTTTGCCCCTCGCCTGGCTCTCTTGACAGGCTGAGCTTCCGTAAGTTCCTCTGAGAGATCCTTCTCTTCAGTTCCGTCAGCATCGCTCGACGTGCTTTTGCTTTCAGCGTCAACTTGGTCTACAAGTTTGGACTTCCTTGCACGGACAGCTTTAACAGGTGTTGCTTTTGGAATGTGGGGAACTTCCAAGTCTGCCTTCCACCTTACGGTTCTCCTGGACACTTTGATGTCTTCTGTAACAGCGCTGTTCAGGTGCTCTGTGGGAGTCACCTGTTTGCTGCTCACCAGCACTTCATCAGCTGTAGGCTTTGCTGCGGCCCGCCTCCCCCTCTTAGCTGGTTCTTCAGCTGGAACAGACAGATCCAGGGTGGGGGATTCTGTGTCCTCAGAGCGAGGCACAGCACCTCGACGTGTTCTTTTGGGTGGAATGACTTGTGAGACTTGATTTTTTACACCTCTTGCCCTTGTAGGTTTGATGACTGGAGCATCTGGCTCAGCAGTTTTCTCTTCCAGCTCCTGGTCAGATTTAGACTCCGGTGCTTCGGCCTCTTCAGTAACTTCTTTCCCTCTCCTGCTGCGTTTGGGTTTGACAACAGGCACCTCTTCAACCTCTGTGGACTCAACAGGTGGTTCACTTGGATCAGCTTGTTTAGCTTTTCGTCCTCTCTTGAGTTTTGTGGCCACAGTATCCTGCTCATTTTCCTCTGGTGGTTCAGCAACAGTTAAAGCTCCAGCCTCCTCTGGGATGGCCGTATCATCAGCTTGGATTTCTTCTTCCACTGGTTTTACATGGTCCTCCTCAGTTTTCCTGGTTCTTCTTGATTTTTTAACTGGCTCTTGGACATCAGAGGCTTCTGCTGAAATAGCCTCGACGCCATTCTCTTGCTTTTCTTCTGCCTGTTTGGCGTTTCTACCCCTCTTGGCCCTGACTGGAGGCTGAGGCTCCTGCTTGGGCTCCACTGCATCGTCAGTGGTGTCAGATTTGATCTTTCTGCCTCTCCTTGGTTTCGCAACAGTGGGAATGGGCTGTTGAGGTTCTACCATGGGCAGCTCTTCACTCACTTCAGTTTTCTCCAGCTCTGGTTGAGGGAGCTCAGCAGGTGTTTGTTTTGTTTTTCTCCCTCGCACAGGTTTTACTACAGCTTCCTCTACAGGGGGAGCAGAAGCATTTTCTTCTTGGCTGGTGCTGATTAGAGGGGTCTGGTCACTCACTGCTTCAGAGGGAATCTCAGTCACTGGTTGCATGTCCGGTGAATTCTCAGGGACAACTTCGAGTTTATCATCAGAGGTGTTTCCTTGAGACTTGGCATTTCTGGTTCTGGTCGACTGACGGACAGCAGGTGGTGCAGTGGCTTCGGCTTTCTTCCCCCTTCTTCCTCTGACTGGAGCAGAAACCACAGGATCCTGTGAATCCTCCTTTGCCTCAAGTTTGTCTTCAGTTGTTTTAGACTCTGCAATTTTTGCTCTGCGGCCACAGGCAGATTTCTTCTGGCTGATGGCTGCATCCATTTCTGCTTCCACCTCAGGTGTCTCAATGACAGGTTCCTGCTGTGCAGTCTCTTCAACAGATGATTGATTTTCATCATTACACAACCCCCCTAGCTGGTCATTGCAGACATCTTTTGCACCTAAAAAAACAAAATCGTAGGGTGAAACAATGACCAGACATTTATATTTACAGTGTTTGAGAATTTACCAAACAAAAGATTATGTACAGTTGAGTGGAGTGAAGACAAAGGACAATCACAAGCAAGATAAAATAACATACCTTTGTCTGCATCAGCTGGAAGGACATCTTGCGGCTCTGGCACCGACTGAGATGGTTCATTTTCTTGTTTTGGCTTTCTCCCTCGCCTCAGCTTCGGAGCAGCTTTCTCCAGGGGTGCTTCACACTCATCTGCTTTGTGGTCAACTTCAACTGCAGCAATCTGTTCCATCTCAGGTTGAGGTGCATTTTCCGTTTCAGTAGCAACTATTTCAGCTTGATCATCAGAGGCCTTCTGAGCGTTTCTTCCTCTTCGAGTTTTTGGGACATCTTTTGGGGCACTTTCTTCCACTGTGAGATCAGCCTCTGTGGTTTTTGTGTTTCTGTTTCTTGTCTTCTGTCGGACAGTAGATGGAGCTGTGGTTTCAGTCTGCTTCCCTCTTCTTCCTCTGACTGGAGCTGGGGCAACAGGCTCCTCAGAATGTTCTGCTGTCTCAGGTTCAGCGGTTTTTGCTCTTCGCCCTCGAATAGGTTTCTTCTTTTGTACAGGCTCCACGGCTGCAGGTTCCATTTGTGTGACTTGGTTAGTGGAAGCCTCGATCACTTGTGGTTGCTCCTCGGACAGAGTCTCAACGTCTGCGTCCACTTCTGGTTGCTCCTCGGACAGCGTCTCAACGTCTGCGTCCACTTCTGGTTGCTCCTCGGACAGAGTCTCAACCACTGCGTCCACTTCTGGTTGCTCCTCGGACAGAGTCTCAACCACTGCGTCCACTTCTGGTTGCTCCTCGGACAGAGTCTCAACCACTGCGTCCACTTCTGGTTGCTCCTCGGACAGAGTCTCAACCACTGCGTCCACTTCTGGTTGCTCCTCGGACAGAGTCTCAACCACTGCGTCCACTTCTGGTTGCTCCTCGGACAGAGTCTCAACCACTGCGTCCACTTCTGGTTGCTCCTCGGACAGAGTCTCAACCACTGCGTCCACTTCTGGTTGCTCCTCGGACAGAGTCTCAACCACTGCGTCCACTTCTGGTTGCTCCTCGGACAGAGTCTCAACCACTGCGTCCACTTCTGGTTGCTCCTCGGACAGAGTCGCAACCACTGCGTCCACTTGTGGTTGCTCCTCGGACAGAGTCGCAACCACTGCGTCCACTTGTGGTTGCTCCTCGGACAGAGTCGCAACCACTGCGTCCACTTGTGGTTGCTCCTCGGACAGAGTCGCAACCACTGCGTCCACTTGTGGTTGCTCCTCGGACAGAGTCGCAACCACTGCGTCCACTTGTGGTTGCTCCTCGGACAGAGTCGCAACCACTGCGTCCACTTGTGGTTGCTCCTCGGACAGAGTCGCAACCACTGCGTCCACTTGTGGTTGCTCCTCGGACAGAGTCGCAACCACTGCGTCCACTTGTGGTTGCTCCTCGGACAGAGTCGCAACCACTGCGTCCACTTGTGGTTGCTCCTCGGACAGAGTCGCAACCACTGCGTCCACTTCTGGTTGCTCCTTGGACAGAGTCGCAACCACTGCGTCCACTTGGGGTTGCTCCTCGGACAGAGTCGCAACCACTGCGTCCACTTGGGGTTGCTCCTCGGACAGAGTCGCAACCACTGCGTCCACTTGGGGTTGCTCCTCGGACAGAGTCTCAACAATCGCATCCACTTCTGGTTGCTCCTCAGACAGATTCTCGACAACTTCATCCACTTCAGGTTGCTCCTCGGACAGATTCTCTACAACTTCATCCACTGCACGTTGCTCCTTGACAACTGCATCTGTTTCAATTTGCTCCTGGGGTACGCCCTCATCTTCAGCTGCCTGAGAGATGGTTGTCACAACCTCTGTTGACTCATTGTTTTCACATTGCTCCTCTTTTGTATTGTGGACAACTTCATCTGGGACAGCTTCTAAAATAAACACATTATCTAGTTAAGTTTCTAGTGGATACAAAAAAAAAACATTTAAATAATGATCTCATCGGTGTATTGTAGTTTTATAAAACCTTTAATTTATGACTCAAACATTCTTGTTCAAATTTAAGCAACTCACCTTTTTGAAGACATGGCACTGGAGAGCTCACATCACCAGCATCAAGGGACTCAATATTTCCTTCAAGAGGTTCAGCTTCCTTTTGTGGTGTCTGGAAAATTCTCTTAACTCCAGAAAAGCACTCTTGCTGTCCAATCTTCTGTTTGGGAGTCTTAAGGATTCTCTTCACTCCAGTGAGACACTCCTGTTGTTCGTGTTCCAGCTTTGGAGTTTTCAAAATCTTCCCCCTCAGGTCCTCAATAGGTTCAGGTTTTTGCTTAGGGGTCCTCATGATCCTCTTCACTCCAGTGAGGCACTCTTGTTGTTTGGGTTTCTGCTTTGGAGTTTTCAAAATCTTCCCCCTCAGGTCCTCAAGAGGCTCAGGTTTTTGCTTAGGGGTCCTCATGATCCTCTTCACTCCAGTCAGACACTCTGATTGTTCTGGTTTCTGTTTGGGAGTTTTTACAGGGGGTGTCTTCACATCAGAAGGAATCTCTAATGCAGGGATCACACTGACAAAGCTGGAGTCTTCATCATCATTCAGGAGGCGTTGCACTGCTTCACTGCTGTAACGTCCATCTCTCACTGCAGAAGCCACATTCAGTGGAGAAACAACCATTTCCCCTGTAAAACAACATTTCAATAGTTTATAAAATGTAGTAAGTCTTACTTGACATCCAGTTAGTGTTTAGTACAAATGAATTGCTGATTGTCCTCAGTGTTTGGCCCGTGTGAACTTCAGCTCAACAGTATAACCATTATTATATGTACAGGAAAAATTGTCCTTTTGAAATAGATTCAATCCCAATTTACCTGGCCCCTCTGGTGTGTTCAGAATGGATGGGTCGACCACAGGTGTGCCAAGATCTCCTGCTGGTGTGTCAAGGACACTTTGAAAGACGGCCGACCTCTTCCTTTCATTTACTGGAGTTTTATACATTTCAGAAATTCCTGGAAGCACAATGCACAACATAAGTCAAAACAATAAAGAACAAAGTCAATCAAATCAAATTAATTGGACCAGAAAATGCTTTGTACCAGTCAAGTCCTCATCCATTTTCATGTTCTTTTTCATGAGTGCAATATTGGTGACCACTCTTGGTGCAGCACCACTTGGTTGCAAGATGCTTTGTTTGTGAGCCCTGCCCACAACGATGGTAGCAGGGGACTCTGCGTGCCCGGTGCTGACATGGCCCTTGAGTTTTCTTGCCGGTGTCTAAGAAATGGATAAATAAAACAATGAGAATTAGTTTCACAACTAATACTTAATAGTAACAGAAAGAATGACGCCTTAAAAATATGCATGAGCAGTATGAGATTTTTTACAAAATGTGATTCATGGCACACTGCAATTAAAATAGGAACAACTACAATGAGCCAGTGTTTTGTAAACGCATGTCCAACAAGAGAGCGAGTCTTTGAAAGAAGCCATGTTGTTGTTTACCTGTGGTTTGGCCACAGTCTTCTTTGTGGTCTTTTTGGTGACAATCTTTGCAGCTGGAGCAACAACCTGGGCCTTAGTCTGACCAAATTTCACAATGTCCGCCCAGGAATTTTTCACTGACAGGAGAAAGACAATTGTTTGAATAGTTATAAAAGCACTGATGACAAACATTAAGTAATGTGATAAATTGATAAAAGCAGTTTGATGCTTTATGGCCTTGTTCTTCACTAACACTTATTTATGTTGATGGGGAGACAGGAAAAGACATGACAGATTTCAGAATATAAAGGTACCTTTCATAGAGGCCCGTGAGATGCCACTCCTGCGGATCGCTTTTACACCACTCTTGGAAATAACTGGGGTCTTTCTTGATGTACTCTTCATGCTCTTCCTCTTCAGAGGTATTTGGGGGGTAACCATGACTGAAGGCATCTGGTCAGCGACAGAGTCTTCTGCCACTGGAGATGGCGTGCTGATGCGGGAAACGGAGAAGCGCCCCTGCATTGTGGGAGTTGAACTTCCTGTTACAGGAGATGAAGTCTTGGGTGATTTCTTTGCAGAAGATGCTGCCTTGGAAGAAGAGGCCTTTGAGTTTGGTGACTTCTTGGCAGGAGATGCTGCCTTGGAAGAAGAGGCCTTTGAGTTTGGTGACTTCTTTGCAGGAGATGCTGCCTTGGGAGAAGAGGCCTTTGAGTTGGGTGACTTCTTCCCTGTTGTGGAGCCGTTAGGTGATGCATTCTTGGTGTCTGACGTCTTCAGTTTAAGAAAAAGATCCATTTAAACAAGATAATGGACGTCACAGCACATTATATAGTGACATTTTGATACTTGAGTCACAACCGCTGCTAAAATCTTACCTTTAAGAGTCCAATGGTTGACGCTCGTAGGAGTGACTGTTTGGGTTTGGACAGACAAAAGCTTCTCCGTGGAGCGGCTCCTTTGCATAATGGAGAGTCAGGAGGAAGTCGCTTATCAAACAATTCTGGGCTCAGGTAGCCTCCAAAGGAAACGCGCTTCTTCTTCATTTGTGAAGTGGGCAGGTCAACCGCAAGTTCTCCACTTCTTCTTCGCTTCTTGGTCACCTCATTTTCTGGAAATACATAAATGGTTACTGAGCATGTTATCCACCAAACAGCTTGACATAAATGAATGAATCATTATTACAAATTAGTCAAGACATGGAAATTATACAGGAGTGTTAAAGTACATAGAATACCTTGTTTGGCTTTCCCAGAATTTCGTGGTGATTTCCTTTGAATGTGTTCAGTGTTGACAGCAGTCACTGGAGATTTAACTGGTGTAGGCTCTCTGCTGCTCCTTCTCAAAGGGGACTTTGGAGATTCAACACAGACTTGCTCAATAACCTCAGCTGCATTAAACCTTTGTGGGGTGACACGGTTTCTCCTCTGAGGTGAAGTTGTTTCGGACTTGATCGTATGCTCAACTTTTTCAGCTGCAGGGCCCGGATTTACCAAGGGTGTAGGTAAGGACCTCCTCTTCTTCTTAACAGACTTTGGGGTCCCAATATCACAATTCTCATGTTGCCCCTTGATTTCTCCAGCTTCGGGAAGGACTTCTGCTTCATTCTCAGAAGTGGCTTTGTCTTCTTTGAGAATGACAGGTTTTACATCACTTTTCCTGACAGACACAGGTTTTGGGGTGCAAAACTTCGACGCAGGAGTTTGAAGCAAACTGACAGAACACTTGCTTGGGGTCTTGACATCCAGTGACTTCTTGATCATTTGATACAGATCACTGAAAGGGGAGTCGGTCTTGTTTTGCTGCGGGGTGGCATCCTCCTTGGACTCCACCTCCAGGGTTCGCTGGATGTTGTCATGATTAGCTCCATCTTTTGAACAAATCAATAAAAAAAAACTTCAATACATGCTATGTTGCACTTTTATTGTGCTAATTCAGATTAACCAACAGTGGACAATCTCACCTGTGAACACTTCAGAGATCTTCTTTTCTCCAGTTTCAACAGGGACAGTGTCCACCACTTGCTGATCTTGAAGAACCTAGGCAAAAGACATTTTGCTTAACACATCAATACAATCTATACAGAGTAGAGGCACAATTTGAGATGCTCTGACAGCTGAAAACTGAGGTCCTAATTAGATAGTTCTAGTAAAAAGTTATGTACTTTGAGGGTTTCTGTTTTCCCTGCTGTGCTGGATCTCTTCTTTGGTGTTGGGGCGGGAGGATACTCGAACCTGAAACAACAAGTGCAATAAAATGCAACTACAATCTCACATTGGTCATCAAAAGAATCAAAGCCTGAACAGAATGTGTTTAACAGTCCAACAATTCATGTATGCGAAGATTAAATGATTAAACTTTTGTAAGACTCACCTGAAAGAACGGTCAATAACTGTTATCACATCTCCATGCTTCAAACGCTCAGACTGCTGCACACTCTCCCCGTTGATTCGGGTCGGATTCACCAAGCTCAAATTTGTTAAAACAACCTGGAGTACAGGAAAATAAGTTACTTTAAAACATTGTAAAGTAGATACAGGGAGTATACTGTCAGTCTTTTCAGTATTACCTATTAAGAATATCTTAAATTACCAACCATTCAATCCCCATTTAGGCTACCACATATGTTCATGTCTTCATGCTCAGTATTAAGTTATGTTACCTCTTTGTTTTCATTAAGGTCAATTCTGCAGTGCTCCTTGGAGACTTGAGGAAGCTGAATACGAATGTCACAATCAGGTTTCCTGTAAGATAGCAACGATGTGTGAGACGTTAGACAGCATGTAATCTAAACATCACCATGAACATGAAACTGACCCACCATCATCAAGATGGAGAAAAGAAACAAGCTACCAAATACCTAATGAGTGTAACCCAACAATACATGTAGGAGGGTCATATCCTCTCATGCACAAGTCATTTACAGTGAATGACAAGTCAATAAAATATTCCTACATGTGTACAAGTCACATGAAGTGGTGAACTGGAAGAGTCTACAGATCTTCCTTCCTCAACTAGAGAGGACATGTATGAAGGGTTCTGACGTCCCTGGCTGATGGCCCGCCTCCAAACCACAGAGGACTTTTACAATAAATTGTCCCTCCATCGCACAACACGCAGTCAAAGTATTGATTAATGGCAGAATGTGATGAAAACACGATGAGGATCAGGACCAAACACATTTAGTTGCGCTCACCTTCCAAACAAGCATGTGGCAGTCAGAGGGAACTCTGTGCCGTCGCCTCCACTCCTCTTGATCACCACTATTTTCCCGTGTAAAGGCATTTTCGTTCCGTTACCTAGAAGTACACAGCACACACGTGTCAAAACAGCTGCAGCACAGAGAGAGGAAGGGGTGTGGAAAACTTGGATTTAATAGTTAAAACTACACACACGGTACAAACTGGGGGACGTGTGCGGCGGTGTTCAACGTTGACCAGCTAGCTGCATGTTTGCCACGCGCGTGATTCGATGTAATTTAGCTTCTCGGTTTAGCTCGTGGGTTTAAACACACGTGTCTCGCCCCGCGGTCACGATTTAAAACTTTAGCTTATCACAAAACATGCCAAAGGTGTAAAACCTCGCGATTAGCTTCAGCAACAGCAGTGTGGACCAAACCCGCTGAGACACTAATAAATATTGCACCTCAGTGGAGAAACACACAGCGGCCTCACCTGTAGCTCCGTTTAAAGACAACCTCGGACCATCCACAAACACCAGGCGGGATGTGTCGACGAGGATTAGACTATATTATCATGTCAGACTAAAAGCTCCGTGGATGTTCTACCGCACGTTAAAAGCAACATGGACGAGCGGTCAACACGAGCTTCCTTAACCAAGCCGAGTCCCGTCGCCTGTTCCTGTGCTGCACTGTGGTATCACTCCGCCGGCCCGCACGCTCACAGTGAAAACTCCACACGTACTCAGATTAAGACGTGTTTTTAAATTCATTATTCGTGTTGATGCGTTTTAGTGGGTTTTAAAATCTGTTTCAGTGTGTCTGGATGAAACGTTACGCGTATTTCTAGAGAAGGGACTATTTTGTTTTTTTTATTTCGGCGGAAAGATATCCCGTCGGCAGAGGGACGGGCATTTGAAATGGTTTGAAATTCCGCGCGAAGGGATGTGATTGGTTAGAACGTTGTCGTCTCTGGAGAAGGCGGGTCATAGGAGAGACCAATCAGTGGGCTCCTTCACGACTTCAACGATCTGTGCCATCAATCAATTGTTAATACTACTACTACTACCACTATTATTAATAATAATAACAATAACAATGGTAATAATAATGAAAATGTTCCTACTAGTACTTCTACTAATACTGTATGCAATGTTTTAATACTAGTTGTACACCATGATAGACCTCTTCCACTCAAATACAAGATGAACCTTTATTGCTTCTCTGCAGAGGAAATGTAAAATTGACAAAGCAGCACATGGAAAGTAGCAGCCAGCAGTGCAAAATATAAGTATGTAGTAAGTAATATGTGCAGGAAATACAAATACTGGACAAATACTTCATTCATCTATTCACCTCGGAACTTCAAGTGTTTGTCATCAGTCTGTTCATCACTATGCTATAGGTACTCAAGATCAGAGTGGTTCCAAAGCTTCCAGGAAGTGTAAGGAAACACAACAACAGTGCAACAAAGCACTCTGGACGTGTGTGTATGAGTGGGACATGAGGACAGAGGACACATGGACAACACAAACACATTTTATAATTATTAAATGTTCATTTTATTTATTTTTTTATCTTTTTTTGTTGTTGTTTTTTTTTTCAAAGTCGCATGATAATCTTGACAAAATTGCAACATATTCCATACTTCTCAAACTGACGGTGTGTCTGTTGCTATTCCAGATTAGCTGTGGAGGGAAAACGTTGTGCGCCGTTCTGGACATGTTAAGTCCTAAATGATGAAAGCAGCTTTGACCGTACAAATTAAAGTAACACATGAGCGATTCAGAGAGACTCCACACTGGCATCCTATGTCGTAACGTTGCGTGGTCAGAATCTCTCTGTGCAAGTCCTGGTCTGCCAGGCCTAACGAAAGTGAGTGATTGAAGTAAAATCCAGGGGCTCAGTAGCAGAAGTGTGTGTATTTGTGTGTATGTGTGTGTGCATGTGTGATGGTGTGTGTGTTCATGTGTGTGTGGGTCTGTGATTGAAGGGTTATGGGGTGCAGCACAGAACATATACAAAGAACAGGCCAAGCACAAAAAATGATTCCTTCCTGAGACATTGGCGTGTGTACAGTAATGATGGTCTCGATGACGTGTGTTGACGGTGAAGGCGTTTTGGCATAAAAAGTGAGTCACAGGGTGCGAGGTTTCTCTGAATCCGGCAAAAAAGTCACATATTGGTTACTACCACAGGGAGATTCGTGAGGACTTGGTTGACAAACATCACATTTGGGACCTTCACTTGCCTGACCACTGACAGCGTAGAGGGACTGCTACTATCTAGTCTTTTCCCCACCCACTACAGATTATCGATCCATTCACTCTATGGAGAATCACGTGTGTTTAATACAGTGCGTATGTACACCATTCTTCACATTTTAACTCTCGTTTGAAGCTGGGCTGCTGTAGCTTGCGTGAATTGGGCACCGGCTACATGTGGCCACCATTTTCATGATACACCATCTCTCTTTCTGCTACAAGGCCAAAACAAAAAACAAAAAAAAGCTTTGCCCCGAGTGGAGTGCTACTCTGTTATCTACTGTAAGTAAAAACATGATTTAAAAGTGAAGGGGGAGGGGGCAAAGGTTGAAATTGTTTGTGAAAGCCACATTCTGAACAGCCAGTGATTGGTTAAGGGTCTGTCCAGTATTTAGTAGGACACAAAACACGAAAGAACTTCCTTCAGTAAAATGTGCTCAAAATGTCTTTCCTTGAATCACAATCCTATGAACAAAACAAAAAAAAAAAAAACACATAAAAGGTATTCTTTAAAAAAAAAAAAAAATCAGGTGAAGCCTAAAACTCTTCATAGTATTAAAGAAATGAATACAGCTTATATACACAAACTCAAAGGCTACTTAAAATACACCTTAATAATGAATCTTCATTAATTTGATTTCTTGAAAGGACCTGTGACCATATCATACAACCGAGTTCATACAATCATTTGTATCCATTCTCTTGGAAGCAAAAACAGAAAGGAAAAGAAACAAAAACAAGAAAAAAGGAAAACAAATCCAACCTGGAATAGTAGGTGATATTCATTGGGACTTGTTTTCTGTGCACGTTTGTGTATGTTTGTGTGTGTGTGTGTGTGTGTGTAGCCTGGAGAGACATTTCATCCTATGCTCTTTGTTAATTAGAATCGATGTACAAATGTGAGAAAACGGAAAACATCTCTCTCAATACTCATGATGGGTATGAAAAGATTCAAACAGTGAAGCAGTACAACAGTTTCTAATCTCAGGAAACATGTCCTCATTTCAACCTGCCATTCGTTCTCTTCTGGACATGTCAAACACAATAGTTCCTTAACTTTTCTATATATATTTATATATCTTTTGTATGAAATCTGTTTTTTTTTAAGTTGGAAAAAGAGAAAAAAAAAAGACCCAAAGTCTTTGAGGAGGAGGGGGGAGGGGTCCCGAGTCCCGAGCTATGCAGTCTGCCTCAGAGTACAAGAACCAAAAAAAAAGTGTCTGGTGTTTGCCAAATCAGTCTGTATGCACTGTCCATGTCCATATATTTGTCCCATGATGTCCCACCCAGTCTCATTTCCACTCAACACTGGTCTCCACTGCATCCAGATTCCATTTCATCAGTCTTTTGGAGAGAGGTGGGGGGGGGGGGAGGGGGAAGCAGGGGGGGGGGGGGGGGGGGGGGGGAAGCAGCGACGGAGAGGAGAGTGGAGGGAGACAGAGGAGTCATCAGCAGTGTTTGCAGTGTGGTCTCTCAGGAGGCATCCTGACACCCCGGCCTGCCCTGGCCTGGCCGTACCCCCCCTTGAGTCGGGACAGTGCTCCAGAGTGAGGGAAAGCAGGTCAGGAGGTGAGGGGGTTTTGTGTTGTAGGAGAGGAGGAGGTTGGCTCTGCCAGTCTCCTGTGCTGAGCAGTCAAAGTCCAGGCCCCCCTTCCTTCACTCCTCCTCCTCCTCTTCAGAACACCGACGCGAGGAGACAGAGCACTGTGAGGAAAACGTTTAAAAGGTGGGCCGTTACTATGGCGATTGTGTGGCTGGACTGCTTTGGGCAGAGCTGGGGGACAGACTGGGGCTGCAGCTTCCTGGGGGGGCGCCGCTCGGCCGGCTGCCTGTGGCACCGCTTTCCAGACCTTCTGAGTTCTCCAGCATCTCCTGGATGAGAGGGGGCATGGAGCCGGGGATCTCCATCTTCAGGGTGATGACACGCTCAGCGCCTGCAGGGGGGGGCAAGAAAATATCAGCAACCAAAGTTCAGACAACACTTTTTAGATATCAATTTATTTGTTACATTGCAGAGCATATAATATGACTTCAACATCAACATGTTCAGATTTCTAAAGCCAAATGAAGCAGTGGTTTATAAAAGTAACCGTTGAACAAATAAACCAGGGAAAACGAGTATGGAGCACAGACCTTTAGCACTGATGCTTCTCAGATCAGTGATCTTCATCAGCATCTTGGGGAACATGTGCGGTTTGTGGGGCCTCCTCTTCCTTACATAAATTTTGAGCGCCTCCAGCAGGGGCTCCTGCAGGATGTCCACCTTCTCTGCCTGTTCCAAGTCCTGACGATCTGTGGACCAAGCACACCAAGCACAGATCACCTGTGTCAGTTCCCCATCCATTGTCATGATCATAAACAACCACTAGGTGGTGCTCAATGATAAAGCACAGCACGGCATGGTCACTGTATTTCCTTCACATATGTAGGTTTTTGAGAGGCTTTGGTGTACCTCCACACAGCAAACAGATGGCGCTGAGCAGCCCTGTCTCCGCATCGTCCATCTCCAGAGGAAGCAGCTGGTTGGCGAAGGCGAAAACCAGGTCGGTGAGGGGACCAAAGCCGGCGTTGTGCATCTGGGTTCGGTTTAGCGTGAGTCCATCTGAGAAGGTCATGGTGTCTTGCTCTGGTGTGTAGCGTGTACAGATCCGCAGTATCTGTGGGCAGCAGAGACAGAAGGCACTTCAGGATCTTTCTTTTTTAACCGCTCCAGGTGACATCTCGTGGGCTGGGCACGTTCTTACCAGGATGTCCAGACATGCGGCTTTGAGCAGAGTGATCTGGTCAGCGATGGTAAGCGTCGTAAAGCCGGGCAGCTGCTTCGCAAACTCCACCGTCTTTATGATGCACTTGGTGGAGAGTTCGCTGAACTTGTCCCATAGGTCTACGTCCAAGGACACGCGTCGTTCTGAGCTGTTACTCTGTGGGAAGGGGAGGAGGTTTCAGATGTCGACACGTCACCGCAAATCTCCAGGTTACTGTACCCGCGTGCATGTCACGCCACTCACCGTAGTGTATTTGCCCAGCTGGCAGAGAGAGGGGAAAGTTTCCTTGTGTGCCTTGCGAACCCTGTCGATCATCTGCTCCGTGTCGGCACTCAGCACGTAGCTCTCCGTGCACTCCTGCTTCTTCTCATCCTTTTTCTTTTTGTTCCGGTCGTTCCTCACGGCTACAGGGAGACAAAGGGGCGGAACATGAGGATTGGTACGGTCAAAGCAAAACACCTATGCTTTTTATCTACAGTTAAAAAGAGTGGTTGTCGCAGTAACGCTAATGAGGGGCGCTTGAAAGGGCGTAGCAACCACAAACTGGTTACTATGTGTCAGACATTAGCACCACCTGACACCACCTCCAGGAAAACTGAGATGGTGATCAAAGTCATCAGTGGGGAAGGATGTTCCGTCTGTGTCATAGCGCAGCAGCCTCACGTGTCTTATCTCCTGCTATAAGATAAATGTTGTCAAACAGCTGGGGTAATGGAAGCGGGGGGGGTGGGGGGATAACTTGAAATAATCCAGCGTTGTTTGCCTCTGGGCAATCTGGTGGAGAATAGTCTGTTCCTCCCAAATGACAAAAAAACACTAGGCGGGGTGTTTAGCATTGGAATCCCATTACTGGCTCCATCCATTTCTCCGGCCTATCCACACTGGGGTGCAGTTTAGATATGACTTGGTTGTGTATGTGTGTGTTGAGGGTGGTGGGTGGTGGTGGGGTCTGGTGAGATGGGGTGCTACTTGATAAATAGTGGTGGGGGATGGAGCTATCCATAAGGCTGACAAATTGCCACAGCTTTCATTAGGGGTTCCCGGCTAATCTAATAACATAATATGACAAATATCCTGCCTCTAATGGTTTTAAAGGGCTCGGCTGCTCTGCTCGAAAAAAAAAAAAAAACAACCTTCCAGCTCCCTCCCTCCCTCTGTCACACATTTCTCCCTCTCTCTTGGTTACACAACAAGCCGCTCTCGCTGCACTCTCATTTTGTTCTGTTCTCGCCGAAGCACGCTATGTCTCCATTTTAAAATTGTATTGCTTTAGCTTAAAATCCGAGCCCCAGCCCTGCCTAAAATCCTCTATCATTTCTCTCATCTCTCTACCTCCCCTCAGGGTACCTGAATTTCCCCCTAGCAGCTGACCCCAGATCAGATTTTCCTCGTCTTAATCCTAACCTTTACCATTAAGAGCCAGAAAGCTCGGGCTGATGGGAGATCAGTGTCTGTGACAGGGGGGCCTGGCCCGGGGCCAGGCAGGGATGCACCAGTTGGAGCTGCTGCTCATTCATCAGCCCACAGACAGGCCTCCCTGCCTGGGAGAACATGAGAGGAGGAGGAGGAGGATGGCGGGGGCTGGGAGTCTGATGCTGCACTACGTTACCGCTAAGCACCGCTCGGCTCAACAAGACACGAAGAAGACCCTGCTGAGCAGACAGAGCACGGTAATGCATTATTTTCAAGTATTTTATTGCGACCGTGGTAGGTTAGCGTAAACACAGTCACTCAAACACATGTGGACCTGCAGTGGAAAAGACAGCAGTGAAGTGCGATAACCAATATTTAACACTACAGCGAAAACAAGCAGTACAAAGCCTTCCATTTACTGTAATGAGCCTATTATGACTTAGTTAGCGATTGAACACCCGCCGGAACAACCATCCATTTTTGAGGCCAGTTGCATTAAGGGGAGGAGAGCTGCTGAACATATCTGGGCCGGCCCTGCTTGCGGATGATTGGGAATCTGCGTCCTGTCCGCGGCGAGGGGAGGGGCGGAGGGGCCGCACAAAACAATCGATGTCCAATTAATTCACAAATAAAAGTGGGGCATCCCTGGTGCCCAGACATTACCCGCACTGACAAATTGGCAGCACAATCATAAGCCGCACAACACAATTTAATGAAGTCATTAAAGAACTATTAGGCACGACTGGCGATCTGTCATGGCGAATTGCCACATGCAATAACTTGGAGGAGGGGGGGGGGGCTGTGGCAGGGGAGCTCAAGTGAAAGAAATACTGCCTTTGCTGTTTTATTATGCACATGAGTGTGTGTGTGTGTGTGTGTGTGTGTGGGTGTTAAGTTCAAGCAATGCATCTTTCAAAATGCATTATGAGAATATGAATGCTAATGGGGGACCTGCATCCTGAATTGTTTGTGGTTACATGTTCATTGCATAAAAATGATTTACACAAGCCAGTGTGTAACGTGTACGGAATACTGTAACAGTGCAGATGGGTCCGTGCACACAAACACACACACACAGATCACTCAATCATTTTTTTCTCATTGTGGGTTTCAGCTGCAACGTGCAGTTAATAGACAATTTCTGTTAGTGCCTCAGTGTGAATGTATTTCTGTGTGTGTGTGTGTTTGTGTCTGTGTACAAGACAGAGAGGTGGGCAGAAAGGGATAATTCGTGTGAGGAAAATTAAAGCACTGGCAGCTCGTCCATCACACAGATTAAATTCAATGGAAAGATAAAAATGTCAATGTTCCCCCCGCTCCTGCTGCTCGAAGCGCAGAGCCACCGTCGACAGTGATGAAACTTTCTCCCTCCCTCCCTCTGTCCTCCAGCCTCTCTCTTCCTTCCCTCCCTCCCTCCCGCCCTCCTTCTGCTCTCTCTCTCTCTCTCAACTCCTGGGTTTCATTCTCAGTGCTCTGCTGTCATCTCGCTCCACTATCCTGCCTTTCCGGCTGATGTTATCCTCCTTCTTGCGCAGTTCGACATCATTCTTTGCTTCATCTTATTTTACTTTTATTACTTTTTCTATTGCTGGATAGAAACACCGTCCTCAAGGAACTAGTGGGATATAGTTTTGAGCACTTTAAAGAACAATCGTGGAGGGGGTGATGAAGGGAGGGAGGCACTGAGGGACGGCAGCTGCTCTCAACTGTATCATGAACACATTGTTGAGGATTGTGCAACTGAACCATGTGACAACTCCGCAGGCACTAAAAAACTTGAAATATGAAATCAAGTCAGCAGAAAGCATTGACTTAACTACCTATAGACAGTCAGCCGAGGCTGCTCTCCTTAACTTTAGAAAATAAGCAGTATAGATAATGGTTGGACATGTATAATGTACAAATGGAAGGATAATTGGTCTAACCACACACTCTGCCAGGTTAATAACAATGTGGTACCAGCCTGCACTACAGGCGTTTCCTTGTAACCCTCCCATTACTCCAAACACCCTCTTTCTCTTTCTCCTATACGCCATCTTGCTTGGCATTGCCACCTGGCAGCAGGCCTGGCACTGTTGTCTGGAGCTGTCGGCCGGCAGACGCAAGGTCACCCAGACGTCCCCCAAGAGCTAGCAGGAGGGGTCCACCTTCTGTGTGTGTGTGCCTGACAGAGAGTGTATGGTGTTCCGGTGGAGCTGTCTCAATGTATTTAGGTTGAAGCAGGGTTTTTTTTTTTTTAATTCTGGTTTGTGTCAGTCACCTTGTATGCGCATAATTTTTGTGTGCATGGAATAATGCACACGCATGTATTTTACCATGGGTGCGTGTGTGTGTGGGGGGGGGGGGGGGGGGAAAAAGGGGGGGGGGAACAGAGAGACTCCCTGCTGGCCCCAGATGGTCAGCCTCTCCTTTCTCACTGGCTAAGACCAGTTTCACTTGTCAAAGTCACTGCTGCGGACATCATGTGCAGGATATGTGACCACAGTGAGAAAAGGGAATTGAACATTAAATAAATAAGGGTCAACATCCACCTCATGCTTAGATATGGAGCCTAGAATCCTGTCAGAAAACCATTTAATTTTTTTCTCACGCTGTACTGGATCTTCGCCACTAGATGGCTCTCCAACTCTAGTCTATTCCTCCAATGTGTACCCTTCTGGTTGTGTGTGTGTGTGTGTGTGTGTGTATAAAAGAGCCGGCTGCTGTGATCCTTCTAACCATGATTAATGGCCCCATTCAAAGGTAAGGAGCTTGGAGGATAACTTCTTTTACTGTAAACCACAGTGCTGTGGCA
Source organism: Pseudorhombus dupliciocellatus (assembly GCA_016785235.1). Classification (NCBI taxonomy): domain Eukaryota; kingdom Metazoa; phylum Chordata; class Actinopteri; order Pleuronectiformes; family Paralichthyidae; genus Pseudorhombus; species Pseudorhombus dupliciocellatus. Next base: position 404,021 of record JAFBJW010000025.1, read on the forward strand.
TGGGGAGCGCTCCCTGCGCTCGCCGTAGCAGAAAGATGAGGTAAATAGCGTTGGGAAGACGGGAGGCAGCGAGACATGGAGCCTGGGACGACGTCTGCATGTGTGTTTTAACAGGTGTGAGCCAGTGAGGAGAGGAGGAGGAGGAGGCGAGGCTTCACTTTCTAGTGTATTATTAATACATAACACTAGTGAGGGTCATGTGACCTGGCTGAAGTAAAAAAAAAAAACCTGCTGGTCTCTGGAGTTCTCTGCAGTCACACCTCTACCAATTACTTTATCAAGTCTGACTGCTTGTGTGTGTGTGTGTGAGTGTGTATGTTCACACAGCCCCCGGGGTGCAATGATGGAAGCAGACGCCTGCTCTTTCACTCTCGGCAGGTGAGAACATATTCATCACGGAGGCCTGCCAACCCTGGCGACACCCTGACTGTTACTGACAGTCTGCGCCGCGGCTGCCCTTTGTCTTGCTCCTACCGCAGACATTCCCTTCAAACTATACTAAAACCTCAACAGTCCCCCAGACGGCTGACAGGTGATAATGGTAATGGCTATGATTTAACTGTGGCCAGTTTTGACAGAAGAAGCCAAGGAATTTCATAACGCAAAAAAAAACGAAGGGGGTTAAGATAAGACGTATGCAATCTGACTGTAAAATTATTCACTAGAGTAATAAAGCAGTGGTAAATTAATGGCATACTTATTCAATGACATCATGCCAAGACACTCATGCAGTAGAGGGAGCAGGGCATCACGGACAACTTGGGCAATTCACACTCACACTCCTTGGACATCCCGACTTCCAGGCACTTCTGCAGCCGACAGTACTGGCAGCGGTTGCGGGTGACTTTGTTAATGATGCAGTTCTTCTCCCGGTGACAAGTGTACACCATGTTCTTCTGGATGCTTCTCCGAAAGAAGCCCTGAGTGGGAGGGGGACGGGAGGGATGAGGAGAAAGGAAGACGGCGACAGGTTAGGCCGGCAAATTGACGTTCACTGCAAACGGAGCAGCTAATAGCAAAATTATTCTGCAAATATAATTGTGCTGTTTACCCCCATGAAACAACTGGTTATCTACCAACATCATCATATGGCTTTCATTATGTATTTTGGTTACCTTTTGCAAATATCTAGCCCATGTTTACTCTCGCTTTTCATCCAGTGCCAAACAAAACATTCCTCAGTGACTCACAAGGTTGAGTTGTATTCACAATTATAAGAGAACCAAAAGGGTTATATGAAGCAAAGGATAAATCCTAATGAGCTTATGGTTGGTCACTTGGCTGAAACGAAAGATTCTTTTGGAAGACAAAATGTTTTTGAACAAAAGTGAGACAGGATCCGAGCAAAAATATGCCTCCACACAAAACCCACATCCCTCAGTAATAATTTAAAAATTCTCTCTTTCAAGAGCGGCCCCACCTGCCAAAAATAAAGCTCAGAAGATTGGGACATAAAATAACCGAGGAGGAAAATTCGAAGTGGGTTTTCTAACAGGAAGGAATTAAAATCTCAATAACAGTTTTGAAAAACATGAATTGTGTAACCTGGATTTTGAGAACCAAGAAGTCTGTTGCATACAAACAGCAGTGACAAACCATCTGGAACGCCATTCATGACGACGTCCCACTCAGTTCCACTCAACCCCAATAAAATCAATGTTGACCTCTGTGCCCTTATTGTTTAACATTCCTAGTGTGTCAGAAAGATAAAAAGAGGTTAATGCAAATCAGCCACAACCGAGTGAGCTCTCAGTGAGCGCAGGCCGGGAACCAACGTTATACAGGTCAATGTCAGTGTTGATGTGACGCATTGGGACACGGGTTAAGTTTTGCTGGCCAGGAGGGTGGGTGGGGTCGGCTATGGGGTGGGAGGGGCTCTGATGCAGAGTGTGGTGCGGCGGGGTAGCTGCCACGGAGCCCCATCCCATGCCGGGGGATTAGCTCTGCTAGCCGACAGATGGCCGGTGGACCTAAGCCCGCAATTTGTCCTTCCCGGATCACCGGCCTCTTCCCTGGCCTCCCGCTCACCATCGCGCAGTTGAGATGATTTCAGGCGGCCTCCGCTGAACTACAGGGAGGAAGTGCGTAAACTTCGTCATGCATCTGTTTGAGCTGGTGCTGCCAGTGTGTGTGTGTTGTGGCGCTGTTCACACATGGCAGACTCTGTGTCCAGCTGGTGGAAGGAGGGGCTTCGGCCCTTGGAGGGTCACCTCATCTGACCCTCTCCTCCCTACATCATTGGAGTCCTACATTTGTTTTAAAACCTGCCTGTTGGAAATGTTGGAAAACAGCAGACCCCCGCAAACTATTTTCAGATAAACCTCCTGGAGAATAAAAAGGACAGAACCAGACCTGTTCAGCTGCTGATGCTGAAGGGCACGTCTGCAGCCTGTGTGCGTTAGTGTGTGTGTGTGTGTGTGTGTGTGTGTGTGTGTATCGTGTCCTCTTTGATCCAACAGTGCCCCGACCCTGACCCCGATGTCACCAGGGGATTAACCTCCTCCCTTCTGACACCATGAGGCTCAGGTGCCCTCTCAAAGCACCTCCTGATTGGCTGCTGCCGCCGGCTCGTGGGCCGGTTGATTGTTCCTGACCACCCCCTCGCCGCAACATCCACCTCCTTCTTTTAAGAGTCATTGCTTCCTGTGGCCCTTAAGCCTCTTTTTGTATCACCGCTTAATCCACCCGGCGACAAGAGCCCTCAGCGGGCCTGTCAGCCGCCCTGCAGCGTTCAGAGATGAGAGAGGCAGCGCAGGGGAGGGAGGGATGAAAAAGAGCACCAAACAATAACAGCTCATACATGTGAGTGCATGTGCCGCCTGCTCTTCAATTCTCGGCCCCACTACCTGGACAACGTTAATGAGCCTCGTGCATTTCTTAGCAAGTGAGTGCGTTCTGGATCGTTTGCGCACAAGGAAATGCTTTATTAAAGGGGAAGTGTGGGTGGGGTGAAGGGGGGGGGGGTGTTGGGGTTAGAGAGTTCACAGAAGGAATCCTCTCTTAACATGACTTTCACACTACAGCCAGATTAAGACAGCATTCCCAGCCTCCTACTGGGTCGGTGCCCCTTCCACTACTACTGGCAGCACTGTAGAGATGGCTGCAGCCAACACATTCATAAAGACGGATGGTTGCTCCGAGGACATTTATGGAAGAGGTGGTAGTTAGGGGTATGGGAAATTTGCTCGCCTGCCTCCCAACGCTGCTGATAAGCAGGAGGTTTGTCTGCTCCGTGCTCCCGTGCCCCAAACACAAACACAAACACGACAGGGTGGCCATGCAAATTTAATGTTTAAGCGCTAATATCTGCAGGGGCATAAGAAACGCATTGCCGGTGAGTATGTGCGGGCAGCAGAACTTAAACAACAAACCAATGAGCTGTCTCCAAGTAGCAGAGCCCAACATCCCCCTCCTGTTTCCTCTGTTCGCTGCAGCCCCCAGGAAACGTCTTTGTAGTTTGGCATGCTGCAGCAAAAGCAGACGCTGCTAACCCTCGACTTACCCCAGTCTCAGATGAGGCAACCATATACATTCATGCCTGTAGTGTTGAATTATTGAGCACGCTATGCCCAGTCATCCCCTCTGAAGTCAGAAATACGGCGAAGGCATCCTGAATTTTTCAAATTAGCACTACGGCTGTTGAGTGGGCCAGCAGACGGCTCGCGGACCAAGCATTAGCAGCGAGATGTCTGACTGGGGATGTTTTTCATAGTTGGAGCCAACGTTTTTGTAACGATTACTCCTAATGAGCTATTTACTAACCAAGAGAACCGAGTCCAGTGGGGCAAGACGTGTGCGGACGGAGACTTAAACAATGCTTCGAACCATTTATTTAGCAATGGGGCCAGCGTGAACTCTGACCTGAAACAATTTATCACAGACACGCACGCACGCTGCAAATACAATGGACAGTTTTGCATTAATCACCTCTGGTTTCACATTCATCCTTTTCCCTCCGCAGTTCATTTGTGTGTAATCTGATCACACATTCAGCGCACCATGCGAAGTGAATGCGTTTCACTTTGCTGCGTTTTTTTTTCTTTCTCTGCAGTTAACGAGGATCAACCTCAGCCATCATGTATCGTGGAAACGAATCATATTCAGTTGGAAATGAACTGGTGGTAAAACCTATGTTTACTACATTATTGTTTGCTCTTAAATAATCTGTGCAGCGCGTCGTCTGCTGGCTGAGAGATTGAAACATCAGTGACGTCCCCCCGGTGAACAATAGCCTCAAAAAGCTAATTAGACTGTCAAGTCTGGCAAGATTTCTGTGCTGTTGGAGGGAACGAGGCCGCGGTCGCAAAGGAGAAACAATTAATTACTCAAGTTTATGGCTCATCTATTGTCTGCTTTGCCTTCTGTGTTCATCACAGTGTTGCAGAGATTTCACCTTCTGCGAGTGGGATGCCTAATGCATTCAATCGTTTGAGCTATAAATGAATTAAAGATGAATTATTTATTTCTGCTTAGATTTAAACCACATCAACAATTATAACTTAATCCAACATCACCCCAGAAAAGAAACCGAGACACTGTTTTGAAACGGTAAATTGTTCAGTCAAAGTTAAAGCAGCTCAACTGTTGTAGAGAAACATAGACTATCACAAAAACTGGATTTCATTTTCAGGGAACACTTGGCCCATCACGCGCTGCAGAGGGGAAACTAAGCAGAGCAGCCAGCAGCAGTTTGGTTCGCCCCAATAAAACAGCACAGGGGTCAGCTTTTATTTACTTTGTTAAAAAAAGTCACATTAGGGGAGCAGGTTAAGTTTCACAGAGCGCTCGGAGGTTTTGTGTTAAAGGTAATATCTATGCATGTATGAGTGTGTTCCAGATTCTGAGCTTTGCCGTGCTCTCCTCCCTTTGTGCATTCTTTACTCCCCCCCCCCCCCCCCCCCCCCTCCCCCGCCCCCCCCCCCCCCATTCTGGTGCACTGACCGTCTTTCTTTTTGGTGTCAATGGGTTCAGCTGTAACCCCGTCTGCCTAATCTGAGACTCACTTTTTCTTTTCTCAGTCTGCCCTCTCTCTCGTTGCTCTCCCCCTCTCCCTGCAGCCTCTCTCATCTCTGTATCATTCTGTCTGCATTTCTACATCGCCCCCCCCGGGGGTCCATGCCCTCCTTCTTCTTTCATATTGTTTGCTGCAGCTACTGCCCCCTTCCTTCTTCTCTCTGCTCCTCTCCCCACTGCCCCCTTCCCTCCTCACCGCCCCGTGTCCTGCACATATGGAAACACAGACCACAGCATTGGCTCTGAAGTCGATAAGTCAGAGGGTCTAGTACGGCACCTGTCACCATCAGCAACACCCTGCCCGTGTTTATCCAACCACAAACTACCTCCCCCGCCGTAGTGAACACAGAACAGCAGGAGTTCCACACGGTGTTGTTGGGTAAGGCTACATTCACATTACTATGTTTTTAAACTTGTTCACACAAGCGTTTTGGCTCCAGTTGCTAACAAAACAGTTCGTCCCCTATGCACGGAATCTGGTGCATCTTTGTAAAACAAATAGTATTAACAGCACAACAATTATTAGCAAATAGAGCAGCATTTCCAATTGTGTTCCAACATTCCACGTCTCTCCAGCGGAGTGTGAGCACCAGGCGTATCCTAGCAGGGTTTATTTGTTTATCAAACCAAACGCAGAAGTGTGGATGCAGCCTGATACTCCTCGACCGTGGAAATCTGGCTGACTGAAATCTGGCTGACTGAGGAGTGCGTGATTGCCAAGAAAGAGCCCGAGAAAAAAAACAAGGTGGTGTCAGAAATGTTGACATTGCAGAGATATGAGGTGTGCACCTGGCGGCAACATTACATTAGATTCCACAGATCTCATTCCTATCCACCCCTGAACTTACACAACTCCGGCTCAGAGAGTCGAGAGCAGTGACATAAAGGGCCCTGTGTGCTCACATGAACGGGGGGGGGGGACGTGTCTGCATGCACAAAAGAACTATCGAGTGATAACAGAGCAGATGGGGGCTATGAGGCCTCTTCAGCACCTGTGCAACATGGCTGTATTGATAACAGACAGCCATTGTGGACACGTCAGCAAAGATATGTGCAGCAACAAGACAAAAAAAAAAAAACACCTGCACGGATGATTACGTTTCACAAACTGTACATGATACAGGGCAGGAGCATATATAAGTAATCTTGTTTTACAGCGCACAGTCGGTATATGTACGATGCTTTTCCAACTCGTTCAGGTCACACTGGTGCAGCTCAATAAAGCTATCTAGTAAATCATTCTCCACGAAAGAAAAGGACAATTTCAACTTTATACATTTAACTGGCAAATGTCTGATTATTTCCAGTCCTTATGCCTGGTTCTGATTTTTTTTTTCCTCCCCCAGTGCAAAGCACATTAGTGTTCGAAGATTGACAGACATCTTGTTCTATTGGTTGTCCCAGAGGAAGGCCCGGAGACTCACCTTGCAGCCCTCACAGGCGCTGACACCATAGTGGTACCCTGAGGACTTGTCCTGGCACACGAAGCAGGGTTTGTAGACGCGGGGTGGCGGGGGAGGCGAGGGCGGGCTTGGCACTATCTCCTCCGAGCTGGTACTCTGGGTCTCTATTGCTGTGGAGAAGAAGGAAAAAAAAAAGAAAAAAAAAGAGGGGAGTTAGCGAAGAAATATCCAGAGAGAGACACTGCTGACGACATCGTAAACAGATTACAACAAGAGAGGAAGTAAGTTTCTTTCTAACAGTTTTTTTTGGAGGGGGGGGGGGTGCTTTGATCATCCAGCAATGATCAAAGCAGCAATGAAAGCTGCCTCTGCTGGGTCGTCTCCTGCTGAAGGTGTGTCTGTCAGTAACAGATAGGAGATATTTTGCTGGCGAGGTTCAAAGGTTTTCTCCACTGACACAAAGCCTGGAGTTCTGTTATTATTATTATTATTATTATTATTATTATTATTATTATTATTATTATTTATTTTGTTTTTTAATTGTGCAGGATGAGTGCTCGAAATTATTAAAAGGACAAACATAATTTCACCACAAATATGCCAGAGAAGGAGGAGCGTCTGTCTGCCCCTGACCACCAACTGGCCGCTATATAGTCTCATCTTCACTGCGCTTATGCAAGGTAAACAAAGTGGGCTGTGATAGCGAGGAAGTAAACTGCTGCTGTTGCCTTCATGTAATATGTATTGGACTCTGACCTGAATATCCTGCGTGTTACAAAACAAGGCTCTTAAATGAAATAGAAAACACACATTCACAGAGCGGACCAGCACCATGTGGTCTGAAGGAAAAACGAACACAATTGAGCTTTTACTGTTTTCTATTTCTAGCCATCAAATTGCATCCATCTACTGTATCTGCCCTATCAGTACAGCATCATCTATCTACTGAGTCTAACTTATCAGTAGTTTTATACCCATCTCAAAGTATCACTACATAGCTATCAATCTGTGCCACGTGTCTTATCTATCAGATTCATTCATCCGTCTATTTCAATACTGAACCTGATACTATACACAGCCAATGATGGATGTGTGTTACAGACCATGTCTATACTGGTACACGATATGCCTGTGTGCATCTTTGCAGCCCCACCCAGCATCATCAGCTCAACAGAGGCCGGAGAGGGGAAGTTGACAGGCCGCTCAGAGCTGATGTGTAAATATGTCATCTATATTTAAGCAGAGTGGGTTGGTGCAGCACGACCGTACTAAAGGCGAGAACAGTCTCCACATAATCACACTCCACAATAGGCAACATCAGGCTAGGATGGAGTCTCTCTCTCTCTCTCTCACGTGCACTCTCCTCCAACTGCAGTTTGACAGTCTCCACGTGCAGCAGATGGTGTTGGGGGGAAAATTACATCCTGAACAACTGAAATAAACCAACCTGGTGCCCAGATAGGAGATAGGCTTCCTGGAAGAAAATCAACGACAAGCAGCAAAAAAAGAAAACCTCGCCTCCCTGAGCTAGGCGGCTCTGTCAGCCGTCAGGAAACCACACCGCATATCCAAGTGGGTTTCAGGTGGCAGGAACAGTTAAGCTGAACAGCAATAAAGATCACATTGCAACACCTTACAGTGACACCCAATCAGGCCAGGGATATTAAGACATTTCATTTATGAGGCCCAGATGTCACTTTCACACCAGCTCGAGCCTTTTAAGTTCTCGGTGTAAATGGGCTGATATGGGTGAAGAGTTGAACGGGGGGGGGGGGGGGTGGAGGGTTTCGGGGGGGGGGGGGGGGGGGGGGGGGGGGGGGGGGGTTAAGGCTTGCAACAGTCTTGATTTTTAAAAACGTTAAAGAGAAAAGGCATGACAGGAGAATTCAAACAATGGGGATCAAAGCTTGGAGTTTCCAAATTATTATTTTTCCATTCAACAGACTTGTTTTCTAAAAACTTTTCATAGTAATAGCAAGGGGAGAAGCTTTTTAAGACGATGGAGGGTGGAGATGAAGGGAGGAAAAAAGGGGTGCAGAAAAAAAAAGACCTAGGAGAGAGAGGGGGAGAGAGCAAACTATGATGCTTGAGCAACACACAAAAATATAAAACAGATGAAAATGGAACACACAGGGAGTAAAAGCAAGGCTGCATTACTTTTTTATGTTTCTCTTCCTGGTTTTTATATTCACTTATTTTACCCACGCACAAGCTCACATCCACACAACCCCGCGACCATGGTTCCTCAAGGATATTATGCACGACTTGTCAAACCTCGAGTCACTATTCCAGCCTCAACCTTTGGTGTTTGCATATCAGATCTATTCTAATAAATATGACACATCTACTCCAGAACATCTGCAGTCGTTTATGTTTTCAGAGCAGGTTTGGATCGCAAAATTTAGTTTTCTTCTATGTAACATGGTAATGTGGTGATGTTTAAAACTGGAAAAATTACATCCTGAAAAAGACTTCACATCATTGGATGGACTCATTGTTTTATTTTTCAGGAAGACATAGAAGCACGAGAATGTTCCTCACAGCTCGACTCTCATGAAATGAACCAGAGTCACTGTTTAAGGTTTATTTGTGCTTTGTATCGAAAGATGGATTAAAAAACTTTCTGACCTGGTGTGCAAAGACCACAACATGAGTAGTATTTCTCTCTCACACACACACACACCTGTCTGGATTCAGCGTGAAGCCTATTTTTTTTTTTTTACCCAAATTACCACTAAATTATGGAGGAATTCGGAGTGAGTTTGTCTTGATTTGGTCTCAACTTGACAAGTGCCTAAGTATGAGGGCCCACTGTTGGCAGTTTGCTTCTAATCAGCCTGAATTCTCCTCTGCCTGGGTGATGCCATCGTCACACTCATGTCAAACAAATTAAACGTAAATAGAACGGCCCTTACATAACATGGCATATTTTCTCATTAGCAGAAAATAAACCATTCACAGTTTACGGTGCTTCTCCTGCTGCGGCCTAACTACAGCCCTGTTATTAGCGCGACCGTGGACCTATTTGTCCGCATTAAAGCGGCCGTCAGATGCAAACGCATAGACAAACAGATGTGCCGCCCACACACTTGAAATCAAAAATGGCATCCACACTGACATTTACGCAAGCTGAGGGTTTTCCTAGAGCCATTAGAGGAGCCTCGTTGGGCACACACACACACACACACACACACACACACACACACACACACTCCTAATGAGAGCACCCATGGAAATCTGGGACAAGAGTCTGTGAGGGGGCTGGCGACTGTAATTAAATACAATGGCTGGCTTCTGGAGCCTTGTCAAGCTGAGGCATGGAGCAAAACAATGGCAGGCCTGTGGACATAGAGCCAGCGTGGCTGCACAGAGAGGACGGAGCTACTTAGCCCCTCGGCAGCCCTCACCCGAGCATTATTCAACACCAACCTGCATCCAGATTCTGATCAACACCGACCATCGCCGTCTATTTTATGCGCCACGAAATCATGAACGCACAAACACTGGAGGAACTGAGTCACTCGCCTGGAGAGCTTCTCCTTCTTCTTCTCCGTAGCCTTGCAACATGCAAGCAGTGGAAATCAGCGAGTCGGGCCAGGTTTCATGGCCAGCGCCAAAAAAATCCCCACAGTAACTAATACATGAGCTATAGCTAGAATATCATTATTTTAGCCAAGAGAGCGAGCATGAAGACAGAATAATGCCTCGCGTTGCCCAGGGATGCGAACGCAGGAACACGCAACCCTGAAAATAACACTGAGCTGAAAAACAATGAGGATTTGCTGTTTGATAAGGAATCTGCCGAAATTACGTGACGAGGTGAAACTCAAACTGCACACTCACCACAATGGTTGTTAGCCAGAAACAAGTCAGCCAGGTATGTGGTCAGACCAGTCCAGTCCCCAGGTGTAACCAGCCAACACAAACCTGACATTTGAAGGGATGCTGGGTCTGTGCAACATCTGGCCACTGACTGTGGCAGATTATTATGCATCTGGTTTTGAATGTTCTTGTTATTAATTGGTCCAAAGAATGCACCAGCTAGTAGTAAATTAACAACAGATTTATCTCTTTAAAAAACAATTCTTCCTGACAAATATGTAATAAACAAGTTTAATTTATTTTGATTTCTCCTGTGATGTGTGTGGCTGTCACATTTACACACAAGCATCTTAAATGGTGTGTGCGTGTGTGTGCGCGTGTGTGAGATATCTTAATACCTTAATGTACCATGCTGTGGTGTTCTCAAACTCAGAGCCAAAGCACCGGTGATTTAATTAAGCTCAAGTGTGAGTGGTCTGTAACACCGCTCTTCAGATTCACTTTACATACATCATGAGCCGCAAGTGCACTTAGAGCAGCGCAGCGCCATTGCAGCCACATCCTCTATAAGCAATTACCGCATGGCTAGACTTGAACGGACAACTACGCTCAAGAGTGGAATGAAATCTATTCCGATGATGAAGCAGCCTGAGCTGCAGCACTGACAAACATCAGCACCTCAAAGCCATTACAACCGAAAGACCACAGACCAAGACACGCACACGCAAACCCACTGGCTATTATCAAGCCTCCAGACACTGGGCTACCAAGCTACCAAGTCGTTTTTGAGGTTCAGCCCTGGGTTAGTCCTCGGAGATTTGATTACCTTCATCCCCACTGGTTACTGTGCCCAGCTGTGAAGCATATTAATGAGATTTCACCATCATTAGAGGGAGGCTAACTACATTAGCAGGCTGGCTGGTTTGTGGTAAAGGGAGCTGGGGAAAATGAAGGAGGAGACAGACGGCTTTGACAGTGTCTTTCACTTTGTTGAATCCTACTCAATCACAGGCCATTGTGCTCCTCTGGCTTCTATTAAGTTATTTGGATGGGCACATGCACACACATGCACACATACACACACACACACACATGTGCTTGTCATGATGATGATGATGCATAGACAAGCATATAAAGGTCCATTTGTCTCTCCATGCAGTGAGTGTGCAGGAGCAGAGACACCAGACAGACCACCATGCCACAGACTGCTGCATTAAGGCCCTCTTTGAAGTCGACCTAAAATAATGAAGTGGGACGGCCAATGGAACAGCTCCAGGGACAGAGGCCGCTTTGCAAACCCTGGGAGTTGCGGGCCAATGCATCATGCATGTCCATAAAAACGCCTGGCAGCGACCCGAGGACTTTCATGTGCAATGACTTTGCTGAGAATTCAGGCTTTAATTCCTGTTTTCCACGTCAGAAATGGTAAGCTGCGGGGCAACTGATGCAGGCACGCCGACACGCACGAGAATGCTTTGTCAGCACTCTTCAATTACTGAAGGCGGAAATGGGACTATTTCCGTACAGGAAAATCCTGCCATTCTCTGACAAAGCGTCATTACGGCTCTCTGCTCGAAAATGGATGTGACTCCATTCGCTGCCCCTCACACCGATTACTGGCAGCGTAGCACGCATGCCCTCTGAATGTGAGCCGGGGTGACGGCAGGCATGCGCGATCACACACGGGGCAGGCGTGCACAGACTGACAGCTGTAAGGAGAGCGACAGTGGGGTGTGTTTGTGTTCAAACACAGAGTGTGAACAGTTATTGGATGAGAGAGGGGGAGGAATCTGGCGGCAGGGCAAACAGGCCTAAGTGAAAACACACACACACACACACACACTCACTCACTCGTACGGGAAGGAGAGGTTAACATGAGGCAGGAGAGCAGACAGCGAGCCTCACACCTCCCGTATTCACTGTAACTAAATCCAGGCTTTCCAACCCCCTTCTCCCGCCACTTTCAGCCTTCATCTCCCCCTTATTCCTGCCTGTCCCTGTTACTGAGCCTGACAGCTCTCTATTCCTAGTGCTCTCTACAATTTAAATCCTATGCGAGGCAGAAAGGCACTTGAATCCTTCCCTCCATCCTCTACTTCCTTTAAAGGGGCCCTGAGTTTTCAGACCTTGCCGAAACAGATGTGTTCATAAAGATCACACTGGGCTGAGATTACATGTCACAAGTCTTTCTGAACACACAGGACTGTCGATATCAGACTCATGTCCGACGTGGTTTTCAAAGAGGCAAAGGTTAGAAATGTACCGTTGTACTGTTGCTGGTTAAATCAATACCATGCATGATAAGGAGGAGGAGAAATGTGTGGGTTTGCTGGCGAGTTAGGAGGATTACAAAGGATTCCCCGGCCTGGTTGTATGCCACCTAAGCTGCTCCATGTTGATGGTGCAGTCTACCTTCTTAATGCTGTGGTTTGGTGAGGGCTGCACACATGCAGAGTTGTAAAAAAAGTAACAGCAGCGGAGAAAGAAAATCAATTTCCAGCAACAAGTACAATTTCGTCTTAAAGCGTTTTAAAATGTGTTTTAATTTTTACATCTGACACCACCACTTTCCTGCTTTATAGGCAAGATGGGCGTCAATGAACTGGCCATTAAATCTGATTCTTATACAATTTTCTGTGGAAAATTACACATCACTTCCACTTAAAGACGATGCTTTGCTCTACTTTCCACAGAAATGACAGCTGAGTGTTTCACAACCATTGCAGATATTAACATTTTGCACGGGCAGCAGAAATGGATGTGACAGCCGGAGTTCTTTAAAGGGGCTGTGCAGTCTGTGTTTGAAGGCTAAACTGAGGCTGAAAGAAAATTTTGATGGATAGCCCTCCAAATTGGGGCCAAATAACTCCCCTGTGTGGAGTGCTGCGGCAAGAAAAACACATACGCAGGTGATAGATGAGGGTCCGAGCAGAGGCCGAAGGGCAAGGTGGTGCAGAGTAAGGAGTCTTTCCTGCCTGTTATGGCGACCCCCCCCCACAGCACCAGGAAATGGTGGTGTTTATCTTGGGCCAGAGGTGAGGAAAACACCAATGCCAGTCGATGCGTGCATTTCTCTCCATGATCGCTTTAAGAAACAAGCGACAAAAGTGCACATGTGTACATTTGCCTGTTCATATAATTAAGTGCATGTTGCGGGATATCTGTTCTGTGTATGTGCAGGATTCCCACTTGTGCTCTTGTCTCGGTGAGGCCTGGTTTTTATCAGCCCAGCAGCCCCCACATGTTCCCAAGCCCTTCTCCAGGGGTTCAAGATAACTTCCCTCTCTATGCTGCCAGGCCTCTGAAATAACAACACACCAGGTTTTCCTATCACTGCAACTCTGGCAAATGGACACCGAACGAAGAACATGTGTGGACAAACTAGAAAATGGGGGGGAGGGGCCACAAATAATCAAGCAGATGGCAAAGGTGAGATATGCGGGGGCCTCGAGACTTTGAGCCGCTATGTTAACCAGAGTATCTGCCCTGAAGTGTCACACGCTGGCCATTAGCGATGCGTTTCCTGAGAAATAGTGTGTAGTGGATGGCTAAACCACAAATTAAAGTCATAAATCTGAGGAGGAATCCAATGTTTATGGATCTAATTGGGTAAAAATTAATCTAAAAACATTTTTTAAAAAAACCCAGTCATTGCAGCGAAGTACAACAACTTCCCGTAGCAACAGCACTCCCCTGCAACACAGAGTAACACGGTGCAACTTTAGCCAGCAGCTGTCTGAGTCGGCTGACTGACAGTGGTACTATTGGAGCTGGCACTTGCTCCGGGCGACTGCAGATATTTGGCATGAGCTGATGGTCTGGGACATGGTGGTGGGCACAAGGGGGCAAAAGGCGAGCCGGGTTGACCAGAGCATGCCAGGATGGGGACAGTCACAGCTGTGTATCATCCACCTGTAATACATGTTATACTGGTCGGGCACTGTGAGAGAGACAGAGATAATATGACAGGTCGTGGAGTTTGTGTTTTTCTTGGGCAGGGACAAATGTCCTCACGTTTACCCACAGTGAACCTGCCATTATATATTTTGGTTCGGAAGCAGGTCACAAATGTAAATTAAAGAGCTGGAAGGAGGGCAGGAGTGAGACGCGGGAGGAGTGACAAGATGGGGCGGTTGGGGGGGTGGGGGGGCATCTAAGGAGAAAGAGGAGCTGAGCGACACGCCTGGCGGAGAACGATGACAGGCAAGACAAACATCTTGCAAACTGGCTGCAAATAAAAGCCGTGCATGCAGGCGTGTTTGCTCACAGACAGTGTTCCGAGTTAGAAAGGGAGAAAGTGTAACCACAGCACAACCTCCCTCGGTCAACTCTCAGGGTGAATTACTACACCCTTCCTGGAGTGACTTACAGCGGCAATACCTCATGACACATAATTCAAGATCAAGGTTGGGTGGATCAAGTCATTGGATCATAACACGGACACACACACACACAAGGGAAACTGTTAACTGCTCCAACTGTGAAAATGGCTTCATGAAACATTAAGCCTCTCTGGGTTAATTATAGAGCTGTGCATGAATCACATTTCTCTGTGCGTGCTTTCCCCCTGATGTGATAACAAACTACACTTGAGCATATTAGGAGCAGGGATATGTCAAAGAAATAATAAATCTGGGCAGAAACTCACCATGTGGTCGAACAAAATCCTTGAAGGTTCAGTTGTCTGATTTCAGAGATTTTTTTTTACAAATAAGCCTCAACTCCCATTATTCCTGTGAAGTCCAAGGTCAACAGCATAACAAGCACCCAGTAATAAGGAGTCCTAGATTTAAAGGGCTAGAAGTAATCTGGCGCTGGCCAAAATGTTCTGAGAACAGGGTTTGTCTGTAAAGAACAGCGTAGTTAACTGATCTGGGACAGATGATCTGCATTAGCAGAGAAATCACAAAAACATTTCTGCCCTCAGCATTTCAACAATCACAGGTAAAAGGAAAGTTCATTAAATACACTGTGATTTATTCAGCTGGCACTGAATCATCCGTGCCCATTAACCAGAGTGTATTCATCTTTAAAGGGCTGAGCACCACACACAGGGTCTCAGTCTCCCCCTTTTATACTCCGATCCTGCTGCCATTAAGACGACCAACGACTATGTTCCCTTCGCTTGTTTATAAAAACAACCTGGTGTGTGATTACAAATCGTACACTGGAATGCTCGACGTGAGGGATGGGATGGAAGGATGGATGGATGCCTTTTACCTTTGGTATGAGGCAGAATAAAGGCGCGACCTTCCCACCTTGAACAGGCTACGCAAAGGGAGCTAATGTTTGAAAAGCCAATGGCCCTTCATGAATGCTTATGCTCGAGTGTTTGCTCTTAACTCACTCTAACAGAGAGGTTATCTACCCATTGATACCCGCTAATCCAATGTGACTGCCAGCATTCAAGGCCCTCAGTTCTTAAGCGCATATTCAACGGTGGAGGAAGAGGGTCATAAATATGGAGGGGAGCAAAGAGCTATTTGCATTAAAGCACTGAAATGGACTTGAAGAAACCAGGAGGTGGTGGAGAGAGAAAAAGGGGTAACAAGGGATCAAGAGAAAAGTGTAGAAAGAGAAGAGGCTCATGAGGATCTGGGGAAGAGAGGAGAGGGATCACCAGGGACGGGCTTTGTCATGTTAAACTGCCCCTCTCGACCCATGTTCTTTCCCCACCTCTCTCCCTCTCGGTGGGAGAGAGGGTCAATCACAGGGGAATAGATTACAAGGGTTTGATCTCCTCCACTTCAGAGAAGGAGCATGGCACTGGAAGTGGGGGAGCGGTCGCAAGTGCAGCGTAAGTAAAGCGCACACGGCTCGCGTGTGTATTCACCGATGCCAAATAACGTGCCTCCTCGTCAGGGCTGTTGCTCTTCAAATCTATCGCCACGTTTGGGTTTGCCACTTCATGTACTTGTCAAAATGAGTTAGAGCTAATAGTAAAACCCACTTGTAATTTCCCTCTGCCTTCAAGCCTCGACAGGAATGACGTGCATTCCTCTGCTGTACATGAAACCCATAATGACACGGGTTGCCTTCATAAATTAGCTCCGAGTGCCAATGCCAGGAGTTCGAAACATATTACTGTGCAGGTAAGTGAGGGGATCTGCAAACAGAAAGTCGCAGCACGCGAGGCGATTCTTGCGTCACACGTCTGCTCTCAGTAATACTTGAGGGGGTTGCTAGGTCAGCACAGGGGTTAAAATGGCATAAAGACCCCTCGGAGACAGCTGACATATTTAGAATAGCGAGATGTACGCATGTAAGACAGTCACTGACGAAACAACCGCTCTGTCCGTCGCTCAAACATAAATGGCCTTTAATTTTCCGAGGGTGCACACCTGAATCCGCTGAAGAGGAGAGTGGTAGCTCTTCAAGATCTTCGCCTCAAACCTGCGGTGCCAGCCACCGCTCCTCTGCTCGTGCCCCGTAATGATGACTGATGACACACATTTGATTCAGCTGTCTGTTGTGTAATGTCAGAAGATTTGGGCAGGGCAGGGGGAGACCGGGTGGGTGGGGGAGAGGCAGGCTCATTTGTCTACGGTGCCAGCTCAAATGCAAAAAACTAATAATAGGAGTGGGTGCTTGTCGATAGCACCGGGATGCTAAGTTCGCTCCATGCTTAGGAAAAATGGCTGATGAAAGCAGTCATCAAGGGGCCGCAGAGGGATGTTACTAGAATTTAATGAGGGATATGTTTAGCTTCCTCAACTGTAATTTGTGCTTCTACCTTCTCTCTCCCTCTGTGTGTGTGTGTGTGTGTGTGTGTGTGTGTGAGTGTTGTCTATGCCTCCACAGACACTAATTTCCTGCATGGATCCCTGACCTTTCAGTTTGGCCTGGGGGGAGCCATTTGATCACAACACACAGACACACGCACACACACACAAACACACCATTTCCTGTAATGTGGCTGCCCACCAGTCCCTGGACTGACTTTGATTGAGACTATGTTGATCTTCCACTATCAAAAAAACAAAACAGATGGTGCTGCTGAGGGATAGAAACAGTTAAGGTGAGTATTTTTTTTAAGAGGCAGCAGCTTGTTCAGATACACACAAAGCTAAGAATGAAAACACTGGTTTATTGATTATTTTATGCCTGCCATTCATCAACTACAGTTCCAAATTATGATTAATTTTCTCCATATATGTGACATTGAGATTTCTATTCCTGTAGTTTTGGTTTTTAAACATGCTGAATAGGACACCACTAGTACGGCCCCAATATACGTAGGGCAGAGTGGAACAACTTTGATTTTCTAACAGAGCATTATTTATAAGGAACGTGCATGAAACACTCGATGTGTATCCATGTGGATGAGTGTAGCATGCCTTCGCTTTCTGCAGGTACAAACATGTGGATGTGTGAAAATAGACAACATGCATGTTAGCATGCATCTGCAGGACTATGCTTGCTTGCTTGCTTGCCTGCCTGTGAACACTCTAGTAAGCACGCCTGCCAAAAACAATGAGTGGAAGTAACCTGAGCTGAGCCCCCAGGTAAGCCTGTTGTTAACGCTCCCACTTCTCCCTCCTCTCCCATTTCCCTCTGGGGTCCATTTAACCCTGGCTGGCCTGTGCCGACTGCTCCGTCTCTTGGCCTCATGACCGGGGCCTCATTATGACCCGCGGGGTGACTGGATGCCGTATATTGCGACCCAGTTCCGCGGCGAGCGGGAACGCGCGCCTCTCACAGTTAACTCTGTCCATTACGCTAAGTGGGGCTCATCAATTATTCAGCAGTTTCCTATGTATAATTCAGGGCTTACGGGGACTGTCATGAATGGTGACACATACAGGTAAGGACAGAGTGCGGCACTTTCAATTCAAGTTCATTGTAGTTTTGCCATGTGCAAGGCAACGTGACACATCATGGTGTGTTGAGAGGGGAGCTGAGATGGCACAACAATAGTAATGTCGATCTGTAATGAATAAATAAATAGACAGCTCAGGGGAAGGAGAGGATGAGCAATTAGAGTGAAGAAAATTAAGTGATTGGGGTCACAGGGAGGTATAAATGACAAGCTGGTAAGGAGGCAGACTGCAAGTCAAGGTGATTTTGGAAAAATGTGGCACACGGCAGGAATAAAATGGGGTAAAGAATGCTGATATGAAGATAACGTAAGATTTAATTACTCTAATTCAGATTTCAAAACCAAACTAATTTCCTGAGAGTGGGAAAAGAGAGAAAATCAGGGCAGAGCATTAAAACTGAAAGAAGGCAGCTTGGCAGTGCTATAGCCCCTCCTCCCTTTGCTGTGTAGGCGTTGGTCCTGGGGGAGCCACCGACGTTAATACAGTTATTAAGCCTCTCCACTGAAGCCTGCTCCACCTCCTCAACCCTCAGCATCAAGGAGCTCTCTCTGCCTGCCAGGCAGCGGGGCGAGCTCGCTTGATTCCACAATGAGATCAAACAGTCCCAAGTAGGCCAGCTCAGGAGAAGCCGGTGATGAAGCATCCCGCTGAGCAGAGAGGGCAGGTGGGGTTGGGAGTGTCAAGCCCAAGGAGCATCCCAGCAGGCTTTAGGGAATTTGGAAAGAAGGGGGGGGGGGCTTCAACCTTGCTGTGAGTCCTCCTTCACTCCTTCCTTTGCTCCCTTTCTGCCTATTTTAAGTCAGCTGACCAAGATTCCCATGCATCTCCTCCTGGCGCTGGGGATTACAACCATGAAAGGCTTTAGCAAACATATGTGCGAGAGCGGATTTCTTCTCTTGGTAGCTTCAGGATGTACGTAGCCATGGAGGTTGATTAGAGGTGAGAAGTGCGGGGAAGCCCAAGCTGGGTGGTGGCATGGGCTTCGTTTTTTCAGCCAGGATACCCCCCCCCCCTCTCTCTCTGCGCAAGAGGCAACCTAATTTATGAGCACTTTGGCAGAGGGACATGAATATATGTGTGTGTGTCTAATTGCTGCATTACATCCATAATTCGCACTGGGGATAGAGGACTAAGGTTGAAACTCTAGTCCGCAGCTGGAAGAAGAAAAAATGGTCAGAGATGCAGATTGCATGGAAGGTGGCGCCCTTGCAAGTTGCCGCCTCAATGTTGCATGATTTCATCTCTCAATCACTGAAATATCTCTATTTAGAGTGAGATTTAAAAAGGGTCACTGAAAGAAACAGTTGGGAACCTGATGTCATACAGCGCTTCGTCTCATCAGGACACTTGATACTAAATATGTAGATGAATGAAATGAAAAATGGGTGAAGAGGAGAGAAAAGATAACAACAAAATGTGGTAACATGCTAAATAGGACGGGGGATATAGGTCATTCAGTAATAGACTCAATTTGCCAACGCTGGCCTGTTGGCAGCCTCTGGACGCAGGCCAAGCCTCCATCAGTCATAAGAGAACACCAATAATATCAGTCACGCAGCCAAAGAAGCCACCCCCCCCCCCCCCCCCCCTCTGTCTGTTGTCTCCCCCCCCACCTTGTCTGTCTGTTGTCTCCCTTTCCTCCGTCTTTTCCTCCCCAGTTGCTTTTTGTTCAAAGGAGAAAAGGGCAAAAATCCAGAGGCCAAAAATGACATTAAACCCCTAAAAGGCTCCACAGAGATTATTGTTGGAAAATGCCAGCTCTCCTGGAGACCCCCCCACATCTATTCTCCTGGTGCCTGAGACACCCCTCTCCCTCCCCTCTCTCATTTTCTTTCAGCTGAGAGGTGCTGACAGCCCAGACACAATAATCCAGCTCTATTGTGGAACCGCCACAGTGGCAGTGGCACTGTGCAAAGGTTTCCCACGTATGGCGCGAGGGCAGAGCGGGGTGTCACGTTGTGGCGGTGGCACAGAACAGCAGCGTGACAAGTGAAGGGGCCGGTCACTGTTACCGCGCGGTGCCACGCTGTGTCACTTGACAACTGCGGTTCAAATTGTTGCCACCTTTTCCATTTGTCAGCCCAAGCAGAGACGGAGAGGAGAGGAGGAGGAGGAGGAGGAGGAGGAGAGCCCTGCTGTGAGCGTGTCCCCCCGTACATGTCATTTCTATCTGTACAAAGCACAGCAGAGTCTTCTGCCTCAGCCACATACTTGCCATCAGAGCACAAATCAATCAAAAAGTACTTACTCAACTTTTGAGCCAACTATAAAAGGCATTTCTCAGGTTACATTTAAAAAAAACTCCAGTGGATTATCAGAATGGGTTCCCTCCACATTAAGTCTATGGCTGCATATTTCCTTATCAGCCAGCCCGCTTTATCCAATCTGAGCGAAGCTCCAAGCCAGTAGGGCTTTTAAAAAAGATTACTAGGAATGAGGAATTAACTAAGACATTTTTGTGTCTGGTTCCATCCTGATGGCTCTATTTCGGCCTCTCTCCCAGAGCATTATCTCCGTATTCAGAAACCAACACTAATGGGTCAACAGTTGAACCCTACCAGGGGCTCTTACCCGAGTCGAGAGGGCTGCTTATTTATCTGTCGCAGAACAATGAGTGCTCCTCAGAATCTGACACGACCACTTAATTATTGTGATATCTACCTAGCAACAATCTCTCTCTCCGCCGAGGTACTTCACCAACAATGGCCCTGATAAGACACTACAGGTCGCAGCGGAGGTTAGACAATGCACCTCTCTGTCACGGAGGGGGCTTCCTGATATCCGAATACCTCCCCTTTCAACACACAGAGGCTCCATTCATAACAAACAGGATCCAGTTGTTTCGGTCTCCTCTCAATCACCTCTCATAACCTGCACGTGTTAGGAGCTGCTCAGCTACAGGGCATCTCTCGGGTCACACAATACTAATATCACAAACAGGGTTACAGGGAACAAGTGGCCTGTAACCTGAGCTTGTCTGCCTGCTTCAGTCGAGCATGTTGTCCTATCCATCACTATCCAGCAGGGCACTTTTCCCCACCTCTGCCGTACTGGTGGAAGTCTATTCCATCCCCGGTCCCAGGAGGGGCTTTAAGAGTCAAATGTCATAGGCCAGGCTCCAGCCAGACACTCAATGAGTATGAAATGATTCAGAGGAGCTGTGGGAAAGAGACGACAGAGGCGTTCAAACAGACAGAGCTCCGAGTCATCAAATGGGACCTGACTGAACCAGGTAGGAGCGGGCCTGGGCAAGGATAAAAGAGAAGGGGATACACAATACGGATATCTAAAGTTACCTTAGAAAGACGCTTCCATAAATCAGAAAATAAAACAGAGAGGGTTTGTCCTCCTCCAAATACTTGCCTTGTTTGCACCCTGGAGGCCTTTTAAAGACACCAACACCAGGTATTATGCGAGCCAGGCAAATAAGGACCCCGTCTATAAACTGCAGTTAGATCATCTGCGACACTGTAACGTGTCTTCTATCTTAGGAGCCGGGCCTGCCAGCTCTTTGAAAGCACAGTCGTAGCCGAGGGGACATTGTTTTTTTTATGCGTGCAAAAATAAACAAGGGAGGTGTGTGTGTGTGATTTCGAGCTCCCTCTCTTTTATTCTGGCATGAGACACTTGAGCAAAGGCAGAGTGTTCTCTCTTGCTCCTTAGTTAACAAAGGCGACTGAGGCAGCAGCAACACGGTGCTATTTTTTGCCCAGACAGCAGGAGAAGTGCCAGCCTCTTGTATTTTTAGCCACTAACCTCTACCCTATTTTCACGGTTATCCCACTCTGTAAATAGGCAGGCATTCCATTGTAGTGTGTGTGTGTGTGTGTGTGTGTGTGTGTGTGTGTGTATGTGTGTGTATGAGGCTACTTGAGGTGTACACAGTCCCCTTCCATGAGATGTTAACACAGTTCCCCAGAGGCAGACTGGGGATGAGTGTGCCGGTGGAAGCAGAAGTTCTGTGCTTTGGCCTAGTAGCTAGTGGCCCGAGAGCGAGTGTGGCTGACTGCACATGAGAAGCAGCGGCAGCCAGTGGTCGTCCGCATCTGATGAAACAAGGCAACATTCCATGTAATCACTCTATATATAGAGGATGCCGTAAAAGGGGGGGGTTGGAGGACAGGAAATCTTGTAAAATATGAGGAAAAATTAGGGCAGGCGAGCATTAAAGATTAATCGTGACACCGACTGCCCTGCTCGGGCCTGCCATGTGGAGGATGCCACCATGGAGATGGGAAACAGAGAGGGAGATAGAGATAAAGTGGGGGAGAGAAAGGAGACACTTTGGGAATGAAAATGGCTCGCAGATGAATTCTAGGGTGATGAATGTCCCTGGTTCAATACCCAGATGAATTTATGTGCGCTCTATTATGAGAGAGGGGGGATGAAACATGGGAGATAGAACTGCGAGATGGGAAGGGGGGGGTTGAGAGAGCCCCTCTCAATGTGCTGCTGAGCTAGCCATGCAGAGCCCATAGCGAACAAGCCATCTGTACAGATAAGTAAAGAAGTGATTACAACAGGCCCAGCTCGATTTCTGACAGTTGATGCTTGGCTGCCCCCGTAGAGCCGAATTGATTTAAATGAAGAAGCTATGAATATTTTAGAGCGCAGAGACTCCCTTTAACCTGAAGTGTTTTGACCCCCGCCCCAATCCTGTGTGTGTATATGACATGTAGGTGAGCATGTGTACACCAACACACGTATGTAACAATACACATTCAGAGGAGAATTTAATTATTGGTGGAGAGATTACAACCCTGTTTTGACTTTGGCTGCAATGAGCTGCCATCTTTAAGCCCCGATGAATCAATGACACCGCCTGGATCTTTTCTGCCTCCCTTGCTTTGTTCATCAAATTGAGCTCTGCAGTCACCGACCCTTGTTTGGGGATTTAGAGTCAAACCAAACTGTACAGTGCACGGTCCTCTCTGACTGACACCTCTGGGCTAATTCTCTGTACAAACAAGCTGGGGCCCATCAGTGGGTTTGAGCATGTGTTCATGTGTACACAAAAAAAAAAAAACTGCCTCAACAAAAGTATGATGAATTTCTGACATGCTCAATGTGGAGGGACATTGCAATATGTCACCCCCTAGGAGGACATAAAACATGCTAGCCAGCTAAAGCATTGTGTGTGTGTCACCTGTTCTGCCAGGTGATGGACCACACCCCCCTGAAAAATCATGATTGCTATCAAACAAAAACAGGTTTGTCTGTTGCTCCTGGTAACCATGTGCCATGGCGACCATCCATGTCCGAGGTCATCTCTATTTAGTAAGCGATGAATTGCATTAAAATCGGCAGCGACCGCTCTGGCGGGTAGTTACCCGCTGCCATTTTGGGAGCGAGTGATGGCAGGTTATGATATTCAGCCCTGCAGCCTTTCCCAGGAGAGTGGCGGCAGCGGCGGCTGAACTCCCTTCACCCTTTGACATTACAAACATACCTTGATGACAAAATGTGTTATTGATGTTCACCTGAAGGTGAAAGCCAACGTGTTTCTGTGGACACGCGGCTCTCACACACACACACACACACACACACTTTGCCCAGGCACTCAGGCTACTAAATCACTGTCGCCAATGGCTGAAAGGGGTGAGGCTGATGTGATGCAACACAAAGCCTGCATGACGCTTCCCTTGAACAGGCGACCTTGCCTAAATGCTGTCCATCCATCCTGGCAGTTCCATCAAGTTGGGATCAACAAAATCCCAGGAGGACTCTCTCATCCGTGAAACCACTGATGTTCATGGATGTTAAAGAATATGCAGGGAGAGGGAACTGACATAAAGTACAAACATTGCAGTGTATTAAGAAGTGGGATTTGAATTACTGCTTCAGGTCAACAGAGTCACAAGCTGTAATTTTACTGAAGTTATAAGCAGCTTTGCCAAGAAATCCTGAGTGGATTGATCAAGAAAAGTGTTTGGTACTCAGTGTTCTTCACTCATAGGTGACCCTCCCCCCCACCCCCTCGCTGTCAGAAACTGACAGTACTCAAGCCAAGGCTGTTCTGGGACAGGACAGGCTCCTCTCTGTTTATTCCACGTTGTTCGTGTTTTTCCCAATTCTCAGCACACACTTGCCAAATAAGATCTGCATAGATAAATAAAGAGGGGGAGGAAGTGATATGCTCAGTTCTTTCGCGAGGCCAACACCAATCTGCTGGCCTGCACAAACGCATCACCCACAGTTTTCCATGTTGCTGCCTACCAGCATAAACATGCTCTTGTTGTGCTGTCGGATGCGGCAGCCTCTCAAAAGGCCAAAAGAGAAACCACATGGGTTTATGCTTCACCGGCGAAGCTCAAACTTTCTTGTTTTTTTTTTCCCCCTCTGCACAGAAATCCACTCATTGCCCAAAATTGCTCCTGCTTTTACAGCCCATTGCAGCGAAAAACAATAAAATACCATCTGGTTTTTCTTGCTAGGCAAAAGGAATTATGCACTTAAATACCATGAGTCAGATTAAGCTACCAGTTGCAGAACCCACAATGTCCGATAGCCCACTTGGCGTACTGTATCTTCTGAAGACAAACCAGCTAAAGCCAAAAGACCACTTTCTTGTGTACTGCAGAGCCTGGGAAAAAAAACAAAAGTGCAAGAAGCCTGTATGCTACTGAGTGTTTGAGCCCACCATGCAATCCCTCTTTCCTTCATACCCCCAGTTTTTTAGTGTGTGACAGTCATGTGAACAAGGCCATGCACATTCTTTCATGCATGAGCCCATAATTGCCGTAAAGATTCTGACAGGCGCTCAGTGAAAAATCAAGTGTGTTTAATCTGAAGGGCCAGAGCCTGTTGACCATAAAGATTCAGCACTGTTTTGTCTGAATATAAACAGATAACAGGTGGATCAGCAGACATGTTGAAAACAGCAGAAGAAAAAAAACAAAAAAACAAAAAACAAACAACTAAAGTTGCAGCACCTTAAAGGAGCTACTGAAGTCAGGGATGAAGCCGCCATAGGATTTGGATGTATGCCCGGCCATTTAATGGGTTCGGCAGGCTGTTCTATGCCAGATTGACTGAGGCGAAGATGTCATTGGGTGCACTTTAAAGGCCAGAGAGCTCCTCTGCAAAGCCTATAATGAATAGTTAGATCCGACGTGGAGAGGTTAAAAAAAAAAAAAAACAGAGGACCAAAAAGGAAAAGCACTGAGGAGGTTAAAAAAATGGTTTAAACTCCACCAGCAATCTGTTTCTAAACCCACGTGCGGAGGATGAGACACCATGAGACCACTGTCTGTGAAGTTAGTATTAGGAGGAAAAAAAGACCAGGACCAAGATCAAGCCAGCAGATGTTTTTGGGATTGCCTCGTGCTTTTGAGCCTGACTGCTCTGGGATCCTGCTTAAGAACGAGGGGTGAAAACGAAAATCTTGCTCCGTTTTGCCTGTTGTGTTGTTTTCTGCCCCTGTGATCCAATAAGCCTCCGAGCCACGTGATGACACTAACGGATGTTGTGCCTCTCTCTCTGTACTCTACAACCCCCTACTGCCACCGCTCTCTGGTCGTGCACTAAATTTTTTATTACATTCAGGCAGTAAAGCAAAGAGCAGATATTCCACCATTCGACCGGGCAGCCTCGCAACCTACAACCCTGCCGTTGAGCAAAACACTGTGGAGTGGAGTGAGGGATCAGACACACACACACACACAAAGTCTGATGAGCTCACATGGTTTGAATCAATGCTGCCACTAGAGCCCCTTCATGAGCCAGTTTAATAAATATTATCAAGCTTGCTAGATATCTGCTTTGAACAAATTTCGATGCAAACTGTCCCATTAGTCGTTTCTGATCTCATCTGACTTAAAAACAAGCGGCAAAATAAAAGAGAAAGAGCATGAGAGAGAGGTAGACTGCAGCGCAAACGTACCCTTTTTTTTTGGCACGTGTTTTGTTGTCCCTGCCAAACATCAGAAATCCCTGTTTAAGTTTCTCTTTGTCATGTGTTTCTATAGTGTGGAGATGAGGAGGAAATTGGCCCTTAACAGCCTGTGGAGATTCCTGCCTTTTTACGCTCCTTCAGCTGTGAAAGACAACACAGCCATCCCTCTTATAAAGGCCTGCTCCGAGCTTTGTGCAGTGCAGCTCCTTTGAGGTTAACAACAACGACGACGA
Source organism: Pseudorhombus dupliciocellatus (assembly GCA_016785235.1). Classification (NCBI taxonomy): domain Eukaryota; kingdom Metazoa; phylum Chordata; class Actinopteri; order Pleuronectiformes; family Paralichthyidae; genus Pseudorhombus; species Pseudorhombus dupliciocellatus. The sequence goes on from JAFBJW010000025.1 coordinate 430,206, forward strand.
CTGCCTCTCTGACACTTTGTTGTTGCAATAAAACTCTCTCTTTCTGCAGCACATACAGTATCAGTGGGCCCGAGATCTGAGACCTGAGATCCCACCGGCTGGGCCCGAGGTGGAAAAACTACAAACCAAAGAAGGACATGTGCACACCGAATCACTTATCCAATTCAGGTCTTACTGAGATTTATAAACCACTGTGCTATTTTTGGACATCACTGATGGGCACATCAGCCAACAAAAATTATTTTCTTGACGCTTATGAGTTTAAGTATTTATTTCAATATTACATATGTGAAACAGCAAAATGGGTTCAATGTGGGATCTAAACACGACAAATTTAAATTAATTCTCATATCACACTATTGGACTCGTTTCCTCAGCTTGACGTGACATTAATCACCTGTTTAAAAATACATTTAATTCGCGCCAGGTCCTGATTAGAGCATCAAATGGAGAGGACAGTCCAGTTTAAAAGGCCGCGGCTGCCCAGGAAACTGTGGGTGCAGCTATCCAGATTAACCAGGGGAGCCGAGGGATAGAACTGGCAGGAAAGTTTGATCTGATTAACGCTGGCATGGGCTCGCAAAAGCTTGTTTGTATTTAGCGCATATTTTAGGAACACAAAAAGCTTTGGATAACGTGGCCCTGGATCAGAGCGCCGCAGAGGTTTGCCTCCGGATAGGAAGAAAAAAAAAAGAAGCTCAACCTGGGCTCAGGGAAGAGGGGGAACACGAAAGTGGGTCAAGTATATATTATGCAGATATGGAGCTCAATGATGGAGGGAACATGCAACGCCGTTTGCAGCACGTTATGGGTTTTGAATGATTGAAACAACGCGGAATGAAAGGCCTTGCATGACGGATACTGTGGCCTGGTTGAAATAAGATGTACTATTATAAAATGTGCACATATCAGCGAAGACATGGGGGGGGGGGGGGGGGGGAACCCGCGCGAAGGGGGGGGGGGGGGGGGGGGGGTTAACTCGAGCACCAATGAGTGAAATGAAGTTGAGGAGGCACCTACAGTGATTGGAGCCGTTCCAGTGCTGGTTCCTGATGGACGTGCTGTAAGGATGGGGCGCACCGGGCACCAGTCCTTTCTCCGGGATCAAGCATCCTCTGCTCTGGTTGTAGTAATCCATCATTAAAAACGGGTTCGGGCTGGGGTTCAGTCCCACAACGTCCACACTCTCATACATTATACGACGCAGGACGACAGCGGGGGGTTAGTTGCAAAAAAAAAAAAAAAAAAAAATACAAAAATACAAAAATAAACCACACACATACACAAACGCACACACACACACAACCAACTACAACAGTGGTGTGTAGACGACAACACGCGAGCCTGGTTGGGGTTCAGCTGTCCGCCAGCAGAGGTAGAAAGTGACAGGGGCCAAACGGAGGGTTAACTGCATTAAAATCGGAGGAAAAGTGGTAAATCCAAACACAGCGGGGACATCGGGACATTTGGCATCTTCTCGCCGAGCTGTATCGATCAAAAGAGGGCACCGAGGAGCAGGAGGAGCAGGAGGAGGAGGAGGAGGAGGAGGAGGATCAGTGTCTGGAAAAAGCCCTAATCTGCTGCGCTCAATTTGAAAACATGATTCAAGGGGACAGTCTGCAGCATGGTGTCCGACACAGGGGCACGGCTGCACGGGGGAAATCCAAATAAAAACAAATTCGAAATTCAATCTGAGACGACCCCTGGAGAACTTCAGCAGGATATCTCGCTCCTGTCGGCCTCGCGCAGGACGCGCACACACGGCAACATTTGGGGCTGGATCCGCCACAACCCCAATTTAATCCCAGGGTGGAAAAAAAAAAGAAAATAAATCTCCAAAAGTCGGAAATCAAAAACGAACGATCGACGAATGTCCAGGCGCGGATATCAGGCAGGGAATTCCGCCCTGGTTGCAGTTTCTCCCGGTGGGTTGCGCTCGGTCGTCCCGTTTGCGCCCGCCGTGGGTGGACTCCCCGTCAGCGCCGCGGATGAAGCGGTCTCCCTCCCTCCGTGCGCCAGGCTACAACGACCGGCGTCTGCCCTCGGTCACAGCCCCGTTCCCTGACATCCAGCTCCGCACGGAACGCGCAGCCCCGCCGCCGATGTTTGTGTTTTTTTTGGGGGGTGGGTGGGAGGGGAGAGAGAGAGAGAGCGAGAGGAGGCTAAATCATTCGCGCACCAAACCGAGCGGCTATCATGTTCTGCAGAAATGTGACAAGGCTCAGCAGCTGAGGGCTTTAGCTCCACCTCCGCCTGGCTCTCCTTTTCCTCTGCTCCTGCCTTCCCTCGGTCTCCTTTCATCCGTGGCCCCTCCTCCGTTTAACCCCTTCAGGGACGTCACCGTGGATCTCCCTCTCTCCACACGCTGGCCGTGCATGGGACTGTGAGGAGGAGGAGGAGGAGGCGGAGGAGGTGGGGAAGGGAGCCTCCCTCCGCCCTCCCTCAAATTTAGGTGCGGGGACTTTAAATAGGAATGCATTTGAGGACACGATTAAGTTATATAAGCTCAGTAATGAGTCTTTCATATCTTTACAGAGAGTTCATGGGCAGAATGAATGCTGCATCCGACTGCATCTCTCTCCCTCCTCTTTTCCTGGAAGTTCCCCTCTATGTTCACACTCTTTATTCGGGCTCCTCCTTCTAATTCGACCCTCTCCCCCATGCTCTCATCAGTCCCTACCCCTTGATTTTTTTTTCTCCCCCAGCCGCTGTCTCCCTAATTTGCCTAATGCTATGCAGCTGAACTTTTCCTGAACCCAGGGAAGTAGGCAGCCTCACCTCCTGGTGACCCACTGGCTGACTCGGATTCGCCTCTCTGGCTCGCTCTCATCCCACATTATTCAAGATTTCCCACCTTGTACGCGCTCGGCGTAGCACCATTTCACCGGAGTGCGGGCCCAGAGAGGCGCCTCGGCTCACCCGGCACACACAAAGCAACAAAAGCAAAGTCACCCAGTCATGGTAAGTGACACTTAACTTTTCCCACAGTGCGGTCTTGCAGCTGCAAGAAAGTCCGGGAGGCTGTCGTGCCTCAGAGCTGCTTCGCCTCCTCCGAAAAGGTTACTCCACCTTTACTCTGCTGCATTCCATGCAACATTGTTGGAGCTTGTTAGGGCAACATGCAAATGGGACACACGTGACGCACTGACAGAGCCATCACAGCGCGACTGCATGGTATGTGAGGGTCACTGATGCAGAAGTCAATCAATATGGTGGCACACATAAAACACTTTGAAACATCACAGCCACGTCTACCGCTGGGGTAGGGACACGCAGCTTTCCATAAACATTGACCTCGAGTTGCCTGCGGTGGCACAGATTAAGGACAAACCACTGGATGTAATTTTGTTCAGATTTATCACACGTTATGCGAAAAGAAATGCTGAATTTGACCTCTCGGAATAGAAGCCCGCATCTTAACATATCCAGTATTCAATCACGACTGCACAGGAAGCCCGGGACAAGGTCAAGAGGAGGAGTGGGCGGTGTCTATGATCGTTCAAGCTGTCTGTAGCGGATGTGGAATTTAAAGAATGTTTCTACTGGTGCGGTATCTCATTGTGCCTTTCCGAACACATCTGCGTGAATGCAGACACGACCAAAAACCAGTGTGGCTCGTGTTGTAGTGCGCCGCTCTCCGTGAACAATGCCTCCTCCTCCCCCACATTGCCTGTACCTGATCCACAGGCCACAGCTGGGTCTGACCAACACAGTTTTTGAGAGGGATTATCTGTATGGAGCCAAGGGGAGGGGGTTGGCCTGCTCCGCTCCCACTGACTGTGACACTTATTTAATGCAGACCCCTGTGTGTTTACCCTGCCTGATAAGAGCCCAGTGTGCAGGCCTGGGCCACGGCGACCCCTTGCCTGCGCTGATAGCACAGCCACACATTCCTTGACAGGATTAGCCCTATGAGTAATGGCTGTCAGAAAATGCTAATTTTCCAGGCTCTGTTTTCTTCTCCAAGGGGGGAGCATTCATCCTCGGGTAATACCCTGTGATTGCATAAAACAAGCTAAGAGATAACGGATTGCTGATCATTGCTTATTAAGAGGGGGAGGGAAGAATGCAAGATTAGACCTGAAAAATGTTTCTTTCCCACATCAGCTTTCTTCTTGCATTTGCTTATTTTTACAGCCGCTTGGTCTCACTTAATAAAACCTGATATATCTAGGCGTCTAGTATTAAATAAATGTTGTTGTTTTTTTATTTCACAGGAGGAGAGAAAGGGGAACAGAGGGCTCCTCAGGCCAGACAGTTTGGGAATTAGGTGTACGCCATTACATCAGCGGCAAAAAAGAGTGGTTCAGTGCCAGATGGTGTCCAGTCTGTACGTGAGAATTGCTCGTCACTGTGCTCACATAACAAGACATACAACACACATGACAATTGCTGCTGCAAATATAGGAGGGGGGGGTGTGATCTGAGGTCTCTGTTGCATTTTCACGACTGTGAAAGAGTCTGTGGAGAGTCACGGGAGGTTCAGCCCCACTTTAATACGCCAGTCCAGGTGGCTGTTCCTGCTCCAGCATCAATACGCACCACACTGCTGAGGACATGGAAAAGTACTCTGGCACGCATGCATGCAAAGCCACAGAGAATGACATTGTGTCTCAATCCCTTAATTTGTCACCACGAGGACAGTCTTATTTCTGTGGCTGGAGACTTTTCAAAATTAAGTTTTGTTGAATAAAGTTGATGTAAGGCAACCGGGGACCTGATTAAAGCACCATTCACCATGTGCAGGCCTCTCCAGAGGAGTTGGACATATCTCAAATATACTCAATTTATAAAAACATGAGAAATGTGAGATCCCACACGTTGAGTATAAATTGCCACATGAGGGTTTTGAGCCATCAAATGTAATATTTTGCCTCTCATTCTCTCTTAAAGCTTTCCCTCTCAGAACTAAAAAATTCAGATACATTTACTAAACACCCACCCACACTCTCCTGGGCCACTGTGTGTGACACATGAGCTGCTCTCAGACATGCATTCATTTTCCCAAGGGGCTGTTTGAGAGAACTCAAATGAGTCAGAGCGAGAATATAACAGGAGAGTGTGTTAGTGAGGTTTCTAACACATGACAGAGGCAGAACTAGATTTAAATATCAGGATGGAAAAAAAAGGAGCGTATAGCACGTAGATGAGGATGTAGAGAAAAATGTAAAATTGAATTCGAGAGAACTTGTGGTAATACCGGTGTCACTGTACTTCTGTAATATCATGTACACCTCCTGCATCCACCATCACTCACCTGAATGTTTTCAGATATTTCTCTGTTGTTGTGAATGTGTCTGACCAATCTCCTTCAGTGTGTTCAATATGGGAGAGGCTTCAGATAAAACTCCAGAGGTCTAGACTATATTTTTTTTGCGAGTTCCTCCTGGAAAAAAAGGCTCGCTTTGTTCTGTGCTCAGCAACAGTGCACATATCTCTTTAACAATCGCGGTTGTGTGTCACTGGCAAGAACAACAGTTAAATGCAAAGTGCAATGCAAAATCATTGCCACAAAAGGTAGAAGTACATGGTTTCATGGTTTGAAATGCTACCCACTACATAAGAAAGGCCTGTGATCCACATTCCCCTTTCATGCAAAACTGTTGAATGAGCATGTGTCTGCATTAAAACATTCTTATTTATATTCTTCAGCGGGTTTCAAGTGGCTAACAAAACATATTACTTCAAACACGGCAAGCGCACGCGTAGGCTTTTAAGATCTTGGAAGGAAAAATAGATAATGGCCCCATGTAGGCCTGTGGGCCTAGTTATATAGAGCTCAAGCTCAACAAAGGCCCCGTTAATACCAGGTGTTTACATCCATCTCGAGTGATCCAATCACAAGAGGACAGCTCCAAGTACGTCAGTCCACACCTGGCTTTAGAAAACATCTCCTGTGACAACCAGTAATCAGATGTCAGGCCCCTGCTCGATACGGATAAACACAGTGGCATTAGTGATCGGGAAGATCTAACGATGCAGACTTTATACAGTCTGCAGATAGGTCTGTTTCTGATGTGTGTGTGTGTGTGTGTGTTTAGGTGGGGGGTGGGTGGAAATGAGGTGTTAACAGAGCAATTTACAATTATTAAGGAAGATTTCATAAAAGTAGTTTTTATATATTGGATAATAAAGGATTATTTATCGTGCATCTTATCTACAAAATAATTAAATACAATTTGTATTTTACATTATAGAGTGCAAATAGAATACAGGGACACAGCGAGCAGTAAACGCGTCCTTGAGTTGGGGCAAAGCTGGACCTTAAGAGTCTGGCAGAGAGATGGGGGTGGGGGGGGAGAGTGGGGGAGATTTTTAGGAGGGAATTCAAAGAGTTTTATGGGCAAGGGCAGTGAGGAGATTGCTGGCTGGACCTTGAGGGTGTCAAACTATTTTTACTGCCTCACTCTCCTTCTTTCTTAGCCCAATCAGGGGTGTTAGGAAGTAGTAAACGCTGCTCCCCCAGCCATTCCTCCCCCCAAGGAGATGAGCCGACAGGTTAGAACAAACAATAGGTCATTATGTCATTTGGATTATTGTGCGCGATAAAAGAGAGGAGGAAAAGTGCCTTCTCTGTAAACACGCAAACAGCGTCAGAGCAGATCTCGGTTTAGCTAATGAGGGAGAACTTTTGTTGAATGTCAAGCAGATTCTGGACACTGTCCACCGACATCTGCGGTCAGCTGTCCCTCAAGTCCTGTGTTCCTGTACTTGGGAGACCATCGTTTCTTTCGCCATGGTTATGAGTATATTCTGTACAGTGTGTTCTTTATCGGAGGGGACGCTCAAATCAAAACAGAAACAAATCAAATAAAGTCATGGAAATGTTGACTGAGCGCCGGTCGGCCTGGAAACACGAAACAGGCTCGAAAAGACGCAGGAAAAAAGAGATCAGACTTACTGCGTTGCTCTGACAACACTTGGCTCAGCTAATAGCTATCTCCTGACAAGATAAGGGCAGACATGTTCGAGTTAAAATGGCCTGAGCCTAATTTTAGAGTTCCTGTCTGCCTTGGCGACTACTACACAAACACAGGCGCACAAAGCTACTCCTCCTCCTCCCCCCAAGCTCTCCTGCACATGTGCCAGCAGATGGCTAATGCCCAGACGATAAAGAATTTGGAAAACCACCGCAAAGCTTTCTATCTTTCTTAAATCTTCCCAGCGACCTAATAACGCAGCGCAGCGGGGATGGAAACAGAAGAGAAATTCAGAGCGGAAGTGCTTTAAGGAGTTAGAAATGTGTTCTATTTTAAGTGGCAGCAGGGGACGATAAGATAGCGATTGCATCTGTCCAGGTCTCCGTCACGCTGTGGGACAAAAACATACAGTCTGCATGTTAACAGCGTTATCCCATGACTGTGATGATGAGCGCCCTAATCTCCCCCCCCCCCACCCCCATCCCCACCTCTACCCCTACACGGTCCCAGCAGCCAGCGTCCTCTTACTACTCTCTGCTCATGCCTGTGTCTACGTGCGTGCTTGCTACCTGAAACGCTTACCGGCCTGTTTGCTGCTGCCACTCTGCTCCCCTCGCTGCCATTACGGGTTCTGTGCATGTGTGTATGTGTGTGCGCGAGTGTGTTTGTTTGCACAGCTGGTTTTCTGCAGACCTTAAAGGCAACACCGGCCAAACCCAACAGCTGTGCTCCCCGACTGCGAGCCAACGTGTAATGAGGGCCCGACCCTTCGATGTGCGAACAAGCTGCAGTTATCGATGAAGGCCGCACCGCATCCACATCCTATCTGTTCATCTGCTGGATCCACACACGCACACTAGCACACACGGCCTAACCTAAAGTTAAACTGTTCTATGGATCTCAGTGCTGGACTATCTGTGTTTGTGCGTGTGTCTTTTTTTTTCCTTAAAGGCTCTCTTAGAGCCTACAGGCATCTTTGTGAAAGCCCCCCCCCCGTCATTATCCTTTTAATGTCCCTCCGACAGCAGATTCCAGCATTTATGGTATAGGCCTATATCTGGCCATAAAGGCTTTTATTGTTTAGTCCAGCTCTATGGTGGCCGTAACCTGGTTTTCCCATTTTTTATGGGGACCTTCACTATATCACAGGGGGGAGGACAAAGCTGCCCACCATCGGTGTTTACCAAAGTATGGCCTGCTCATAAATCCATCATGGCCGGTGGCATTCTAGAAATACCTCAGCGGAGGCAGAGAAAAGGCAGAGAGGAGGGGGGGGCATAGCTTATTGTATGGCTTGTAATCATCCACACTCTGCGGCCTTGAGTTAGAGTGCAGATCTCAGCAATGGTCATTAGGTCTATGTTCTTTTGCAGTGAGTCCATCACTCAGCAAATCAAGGGAAAATTGCTATGGATGTTACCCTGGAGGAAGGATCGCCCAGCATCAGTCATCCCGCACCAGGAATGGCCCCCATTAGCTGTCAGGGACAGGGAGATGTTCAGTTCATACGGATGGACACTCAACTAATTCTATTAAGAAAGACAAGAGGGACAGAGAGGGAACATAGAGTATGGTATTAAAGGGGCTGAGATCTCCTGCAGGAAACAGCGAAAGGGGGGGGGGGGGGGGGGGGGGCCAAAACGGGGGGGGAAAAGGAAGGGGGGGGGCAGTCCAGAACAGGATGTGAAAAGGAAGAGCAGGAAGAGCACAGAGCGACTGGCATCACCAAGCCTCTTCAGACCTGGTACTGACATCTGTCCTGAGTGGTCCGATCACAATTTGTCAGCGCCAAGTTCAGATATCGATGCACCAAAGTGGCAAAAAGTAAAAGTAGACGGGTCAGTGTCAGGACACAGACTTTGATTCTTGCTTACGTTGCAACTGCAACATCTCCCTCGCTGGTGTCTGAATGGCAAGTTTCCATGTTTGACGCGCAGCTCTGAATCACTCAATTGACCCCACCCCCCAACACCTCCATCCCATGAACAGTGTATTTTCCCCTCTCCCACCCTCCTCGTTGCTTTCTCTGTCCAGATTCTGAAGTGCTGCAGAGGGGCTATTTCCCATTTTCCATTCAGAAGTGTGATGCTCGGGGTGGCCTGGAGGGGATACGAGAGGAGGAGGTGGCGGGGTCGGCGGTTCGCTTTAAGTGGATTGCCCTGAGTGTTGTTGTGCCCGGCCCAAAGCATTATAACGCCTCGGCAAGTGACCTCCACTTCAGTGGTGCCCCTAACACCAGCGCCGGGCAAAGCGCGCCGATTGTTGTGCCTACCACAAAGAGCGAATGTGTGCCACGGAGCACGCAGAGGTTGGATAACTGCAGGCGGAACGTGCACATCAACACTCATTGAAACAGCTGCGTACGCGTGCGCTTGTGTGTGTGACACACTTCTGATCTTGCCCTCGATCTTAATAATATTAAGCCTGATCGGCACGTGTTAGTGTCATCCCGCTTTTTATGTTACAAGTGCGCGCAGGGCTGTGTACGTGCACGGCCCCGCCAAGCGGTGTGAGACGTTTCAAAGTGCCGAGCTGGTTCAGATGTTAATGAAACATGCAAAATCCCCTGCTTAGCAAGTTGGGAGCAGGGGACAACAAAAGGCTCCCGGGATACAGAAACAGACTGAGGGCTCAGAGCATGACAAATGCCCCCACTGCCATCGCCACCACTGTGGCCCCTGTTGGCCTGTCTTTTATACAGAGGTGGGGGGTGGGGGTGGAGGATCTGCCTCATTCTAACCTGCAGAGGGGTGCTGGAGGAGGGTTAATGGAATAGATGACTCATGCCACATTAAAAGAGAAGGGAGCAGAGTGAGGAGGGTGACGGAGGAGGAGTCATCAGCATTTCAAAAGAGTGGGGTGCAGGGAATGTAGATGGTGAAGCTGCTGCTCTTTCTCTGAAAGCTCTCACCCTCTTTTACTGTCCACCACACACCCGCCAGCTCCAGGGTGTGTGTGTGTGTGTGTGCATTAATGTGTATGAAAGACAGGAGTTAATTGGATGAGAGGAAGCCCTTTTTACCCACAAGTCCCAGAGGCCTGTATGGGTCAGCTTCAGCTTCAGCTGAGGACAACCCTGTACAGATTTCCCTGCACTGATGGTTGTTTCTGTATTCATTCAGCTCAGCCACGGGCAGCAGGGATGAGGATCGTCCTTTTTTTCAGGCTCAGATATCAAACCCAGAGTGCTCAGAAATCTGACGTCAGTATCAAACCTCTGCCCTCGGGCTCTGGCTTGTCCTGCCCTTCTATCAGTCATGCAAAAACAAACGCAGTGGACAATAAGGAGGTAGGGACAACATGACCTGCACCACTTATTTGCCCAAATATGCATCCACAGATCTGTTGCTTAATAATATTACGCATTTCCTTGCAATCTTGGAAACACAACATTGCCCAAACAGATCTGGGTTGGCAAGTATAGTTGCGGAGAAGGTCGAAAGGTGAGGATGTTGGGCAACAACTCTGAGTCACTTTGGTTTTTGATCAGTTCTAAAGTGCCGGAACAGAGAAAGTTGGAAATTCCAGGGCTGAGTAGCATGTAGTAAAAACAAAAATATCATCAGCCACAACTGGAAAACGAGTCACTGTCAGTGAGAGTTCCACCTTGTCCTACGTTGCATTGTTGTTTCTCGTTTGTAGTATTTTCTGTAACCAAGCAAAACCGGCTGCAGAGTACACAGAGACAATCCACTTCCTGTACACTGACTTGCACATGACTCGTGTACAAGAATAGTCACATGATATGAGATTTTAAGTACGTTGGTTTAGATGGGGATAATTACAACGACGGAGCTAACGACCTCAGTGGACAGAGATTGCTTTGGTTTTAAATCAACATGTAACTATGGTAGTCTCAGTATGGATGTAGAGTTGACTCCTTTCAGCATTTTACTTTCTTAGAGGCAAAAGTTAAGTCTTGTGTCAGCAATTGCTAATCTTAAAGAAAAAAAAAATACAAAATTAATTGTCCGGGCAATCGATCAGAGGTGAAAAAGTTTGTGAAGTAAAAGCACAGAAGGGCTTTGACCTGATAAAAACAAAGCACTGCAGTCACTATGGCGACGCAAACCATCTGTGTGGTGAGCCTGTAGAGCGGGGACTGTCTCAATAGTAAGTAAATAGGATAATACAAAAAGTGAATGGCTCAGGAGGGCAGATCATTAGCTGTCCACATCTTACCATTCTCTGTGTGATGCCAGAGGGTGGGGGAGTAGAGGGGGTCGGTTGATACATGGAAAAAAGGAGCCTGATAATATTTAACTAGTGGAGATCTATCATCAATCTGGACTCGCCTCCCCTCCTACCATCATCAGTCCTCTCCCCCAGCTCTGGCCTATTGTCATTCAAACCCAGGCTCCCTTTCACCCCTTATTCAATATTTTTGAGCTATTGTTCCACCTAACATGCTCCCCCTGAACTACATTAGTTTTCCCACTCAGCGGTGAAAGGAGATGGGCAACAGCCAGAGGAAAGAAAAAAACCCCATAATATGTTATAGTGTCAGGAGAAACAAAAACGTCAGCGGGCCATGGCAAAAGTCAGGCTTTGGCACGCATTCTCAAGCTCCAGCTCCGACACGCTTTCTGGCCTTGCACACACACTCTTAGGCTACATCCACACCGATGCGTACATCTGTAACGCATAGTTATTGCTACATTAACGCTTGGCAACCACACGACTCCAGAATTCTTGATCCCCTAAAAGTGCGATTATTGGAACGACTATGGGTAGCCAACATTAGATATTGGGCCCAGAACAGAAATCCTTATTCTTAATTTTCACCATTGTTGCTCCATGTTCCAAGTGTTTTCTGCAAGAACCAAGTACAGTAGAGTGGAAGCCAGCTGACTGGTCCTGTGATAGGGTGTATAATTCTAATATGGGGCTAAAATGTTTGATAATGTTTTAAAAAAAAATATATATATATATATATATACATTTCTCCTCTACAGAGAAAGTAAAGCAACACACACACGCAGTGATGCTGTTTTTCTCCATTCCGTCTCTAGAGCGCTTCCTTGTTGCCAACAGTCCTTGCAGAAAAGTGAAGACTTCACTTCAGAGACAATGTAAGTGTGTGTTTGTGTGTGTGTAGGTTGGGGGTGGAAGGGGGGGGGGTTGGTGGCATGGATCTTTGTGCATGAGTGTTTACATGTTTAATCTGGAAAAAAAAAAAGTGCCATCGTGAAGTGTGTGAAAAGGTGCAGGAGGAGTTGACAGATGAGCGTGCTCATGTGAAGAGGTGAGAACAGGAGTGCCAGGGGCTGCTGGGGAGCCTGGCATGTCAAAGCTTATCCGAAAAACCTGTCATTATTCTGTTCGCTATCCTCTCCTGTCCATCGCCATTCCCACTTGTTGTCCTCTCATGCTCAGTACAGTTTACACAGCATACGCTGTTCACCAAATTTTCAGGCATTTTCAGGCGTCTTTCTAGAAAAGCTTCAGGAGCAACTGAGTCATTCAACTTCACATCTAATGTAGACATTTCATTGTTTGAATTCACTTCATCTAAGCTTCCTCACGTCTCACTGAGGTTACACATTTTTACTATGTGGCAAAGCTTTTGGCATTTAAACTCCAGCTTCGCACTGGCTGCTCTCTCACTCTGCAGTCGTTGACGTGTTTGTAGTGAATAAACAAGGGATGATGCATATTTCACTTCACACACTGGCGAAGCGTCAGACTGTCTAGACTCTGTTTGACCAGGTAAGGTGCGCATGCTCTCAGGTCTGTGTGTAGGTGTGCGGCAGTCACTATGCAACCAAGCGGCCATCAACATCAAAACCTCATTGAACAAAGGCCCGTCTCTTTCTCTCTCTTCAGCTCTCAGGATGGATCATGCATCACACACTCCCCCTCTCTCCTCCAGCATTATGTCATTAGCCCCATGAATACAGCTGTTAATAAAGATGACGGTTATTACGTGATGGAGTCAAGCTCATCTCAGTGTGAGAGTGAGCCTTTGCCTAGATTATGGACATGGGATGATTTAAACAGCATAAAAAAAGAAAAGGAAAAAGAGTTGATGGTGGCAGCTTCAAGGTCATAAAATATGTATTCTCTTTACAGTTTAAAGGTCGAGATCTATACCTGACACAAGACAAAAGTCTTCTCTCGGTTTGAGAGCATCTATATGTGACAGATGAATGCTCCCAAAATTGAGCACTGATGCATAAGCCATCTGGCTATCAGGAGGGCCGATCTGATACAGGAGCTACAAGGGGTCTCGCTTCCAACACCACAACCATCAGTCGTACTCTAACAGTCACTTTAGTCGAAAAAGGTTTGAGGGTTCAGAGATAAAAGAATCTACGAGTGCAGGTCTGTGCCGTGGGTCCACTTCAACCAGACATCTGTGATGGGAGGTACTGCCCCCTCCCCCTTTTTCCCTCCTCCGCACCAGCACCAGCACCATCACCCCTCGGCCTCTATGCTGGATCCCTGCAGCTTCGCTCCTCAGATTAGATTTGTCCGATCTTTACTGATAAAAGCATTTTGAAATTGATTTCGCAACCCGGTAGCTGCAGCGGCTTTGACACAATAGCAGTGATCACCCAGAGGCAATAAATGGACAGTGTGTGGGGGGGGGGGGGGGGGGGGCCAAGAAAAAGGGGGGGGGGGGGGGGGGGGGGGGGGGGGGGGCACATGAGCAATAGCAGTGATGACTAAAGGTCTCTAAACTTCCCTCATTTTAATGCAACTTCTCTATGTTGCAAAATGGTTGGCATTGATATGTTGTGTATTTGCACGCAACCCCTCTGTGTGTTGTAAGAGTTGCCCAATGGTTATTGTCAGCAGGTCAGTCACAGTGTCCTGGGAACTGCCTGATGGGTCAAGAGCAACAATCTGCATCTCATCACCTCCCTTACTCAAGAGCTCATGAGTCTGTATCTGCTTGAATTTCTTGAGAACAGTTGTGACAGTGGCATTTGTATTGTTCAGGGCCCAAAGTACAGTGGAATTGGGTGGGAGTCGCACACGTGGTTCATTCATTGTTAATAGACTTTGAATAGGTGACCACTGCTCTGTAACGGCAGCTTCAGGGTTCTGTGGACTGAGCCCTACCGTCGCTCTTTACTTGCCGCGGCTCATTTACCGCAGATCACTTTTACAGTTTCAGAGAGAAAGCCATCAGCACGGCCCATTCCCAAAGCAGGTTTAGAGCGGGCACTGCAGCAAACACAAATAACTGAAACCTGCCAGGATTATGGCCAATCAAATCCTCTATGGATCTAATACACTGTGTCTTGTACTGTTATTTTTCACATTATGAACACTAGAGAGATGAACCGCATGGTATTATTATGATATGTTGACCGCGACAATAATAGTAACACAATAAAGGCAGTGCTGCAATGTGCAACATGCTATGAGCTCGTCATCTATAATACATCACAATGAAAATATCAATTACTGTCCTACCCTTAGTATATAAAAAAGATATATATATATAAATGTAGTGTGCGTGTAAGAGAGGCTTTTCTAATGGAGGGGAATCGTAACTCTGACACAAGTGAGGAGACTGTGGGTGAATAATTCATGAATTACAGAGAGCAACACAGGAGTGTGCGACAAGACACTGACATCAATCCATCCATCTACTCAACCAGGCTCGCTCCTTCACCGTTTCTCGCTCTCTCTCTTTCTCTGCTGTGGGGAGTTCAGATAGAGGATAACAGATCTGCCGACATTCAGCTGCACCCCCAACTCAAAAAAAAAAAAAAAAATTCAGATGAAATAACACGTCTACTAGCAACATGCAGATATAAAACATACACAAGCTTTAAAAACAAAGGCGTGTGCGCCAACGGATGGCGTGACAATATTTGTGCAGTGGACTCACATACATTTGCACGTGTGGACACTTTACTGCCGTTTCCTATGATCAGGCAAATATGCAGGTTGACGAGCCAGGTCGTACGCAAAACACTGTCACCCCGTCTGCCTCTGTTTGTCTCTCCCACACCATGCGTCATAATCTGTGTCAGACCCAGTAACAATGGCCAATCATGCAATGACACTGATGATGGCGTGCGTGGCAAACAACAGTTTGGAAGAGGCAAACGCAACCTGATGAGCAAAATACACACAACTGAGACAGACGCACACAGGTTGTAAACAAAGTCATTTCCATGTGTCTAGATATAGGTGAACTGCTCTGACCCTTCACCAAAACGGCAAAACTCATATTCACAACATGCTTTTCTCAAGCAAAAACATTTTTGAAAGGATATTACACTTGTTTTGTTTTGTTTTGTTTTTTTGTTGTTTTGTTTTATTAATATCTTCTAACAGATTTACAGTTCCTAGAAATAGAGCTGGCAACTCGACGAGAATAATGGCAGCCATCACACAGGGCTCTTTGTTACGGTCCAGCACTGCCACAAAGATACATGCAGCAAACCCCACCATCAGCAACATGCAGGTGCAAGATCATTCCAGCAAAGTAACAATGGAAACCACCCTTTTTTCTCTCTCGCTGTCCGGGTGTCTGTGTGTGTGCGTGTGTGTGAGCGTGCATGTGTGTATATGTGTGCCAACAATCCAGTCGTCTGGCAAAACAGCTGAGTGGGACACATCATCCAGGGCATGTCTGTTGTCCCAAAGCAGAGCCACACAATATGGCTGACACACACACATGCAGCAACAATGGCCCCCGCAGCCTCTTTCACCCAGTGAGAAAATGTAGTTCTTCATAATCAACAGTTTTACCGGACTGCTTTTATTTATGTATATATATAAAAGATTTTGCTCAATCTTGCAGGCAAACAAACAAACAGGGTCCAATATCTGTTTTAATTTTGCTCTAATCTTTTGTTCACTGGAGGGTTCAGCCATTTCCAAAGCGTATGCCCTTCAATGTCTGATAAGAATGTCTGTCAATGGTTTTAAATGTCAAAATTAAAAACCAATCATTGTTGGCATGGTAACAAGAGCTTTTATAGTGCATCGAAAAAAACTAACAAGTTGCCATCAGCATGTTTTCAAGGAGACAAGCAAACAGAACAACAATGACGGGGGCCAAACAAGAGACCATTTCCCTGCACATCAAAGTTCTTGATGAAGTTGTTGTCTAGAAGTCAGAAGTACAGAGAATTAAGACTGCTGTGTCAGTGTGTCCTCCAGACCACACCGCATGTTCCTTCATCTTGTACCTAAAATTTACTTTACTTTCTGACTCATATCTGCACTGCTGTAGATGCCTTTTCTACTCCTCTCTACCGACAGTTTCTCTCTCTATATATTTGTCATAAACTCTTCTGTTGCTCCACACAATAATTCCCCCCCATTCTCTCGTCCCTGTCTGTGCATATCTTATGCTGGATCGATTTTCCCCCATCCCCCAATTGATCTCTTCCTCCCTTAGCTCCCCGAGGAAATGTGCAACTCTATATAATCAACTTAACCGCTTTGCCGTCTGCCACTACGCTGAGCTGCCATGAGGTTTACTGGTCACACGGCAGCAGTCCCGCAGCTTATCGTGCATGGTGCGGCAGCCAGAGGCAGACGAGAGCGAGGGGAGCCAGCTGCTGCTCATTTCGCCCCTTTTTTGCTGGTTGCACTGACTGAGGGGCTCACAAAAGAGGACTTCCTCTGTGTCTGGGTCTTTCAAATAGATGCGGTATAGATCATTTCCTTTCATAAAGATCACCGAATTCTAAAATGATTCAGGAAGCCCAGGTCAAAGTCAAGGTTTCCTCTCACTGTGAACGTTGCCGAGCTACAAAATAATGCCTGCATCACCGTGCGTGCTGCGTGGCTTCTTACTCAGCCTCAGCAGTCACATCCTCTCTTTGGCAACAGCTTCCGTTTTAGAGTATGTTGTGAGTGTAAGAAAAAACAAACAGCAGATCGACAATGCAGGCGTCAACGCCCTGCTTACATAAAGGGTGGAACAAGGAGATGAGTCAAACCCCTTAAGACGGAAGGGAGGGATGCTGAGGGAAGGATGGGAGGAGGTGAGAGATAAGAAGACAGGTGCCGTAGATACGGGCAGTGAGACACACGCACTAATATTAAATTGTTGAATCATGGTTTTCCATGTCTTTTTCTTTTTTTGACCCTCTTCTCTGCATACCCTCTCATTCTTTTTTCTTCACCCCCTTCTCGCTAACCCCCCCGCACCCCCCTTTTCCCCTCTGAAGTTATAGTAAATATCTCTTGTTACATCACCCCCCCCCCCACCCCCCCTCCCTGTCTGTCTCTCCTGGGGGAAGCTCAGTGCCAGTGTGGAGTTTTATGTGTGTAATTTACATCCCCTCTGACAGCCTTCTGTGCCCCCCTACAACCCTTGGCTTTTACTGCAGCCAGACCCTCGTAAAGCGGACGCTCTTTGTGATAAGAGAGAGAGAGAGAGAGAGAGAGAGAGAGAGAGAGGGAGCGAGGGAGAAGGACGGGGAGGAGGCCCGTCTGAGCTGCCGTCCAAAAGCTGACAGTAAAAACAACGCACGGTCACTTGGTGTCAGTTAGCCTCCTGGTTCTCTGTGTGTGTGTGTGTGTGTGTGTGTGTGTGTGCCTGCCTCTGCACTCTATATGACCATTGCCATTGCAGGGTTACTTTCTTGACCAAATCAGCTTTAGTACATCCAGGGATGAAGAATTAATCCACTAGCCATCATGTGCCTGCTCTCTACTTAGCTAGCTAGCTGTGGAGGGTCAAAGGTCATATGGTAATACCATTAACAGGTGGTATGGACGTCCAGCCCGCAGGTAACTCTTAGTAGCAGTGGAGCAGCATTACAGATTCCAGGAACTGCAACTTACACTGAGCCCATTTGGCACAGGTGAAATACGATGTTTTTGGGCAGTCTCACTCCAGGCCTAAAATCATATGGTGTGTACATACAGAGGATTCATTCAAAGGCAGTCAACGCCACTAGAATTCCCGTCCTGACGCAGAGGGGTGGCAGAGGAACAAAAGAGAGAAACATGAAAGAGTGAAGCAGAGGTAACGAACGGAAGCGAACAGAGCAGACGCTGCATCTCAATGAGAGAAAACACGCAGATGAAGGAGAGTGATCTGGAGGAAAAAAAAAAGGACTCAAGTGAAGCACCACTGTGAATAAAAACAGCGAAGATGCTCAGAATGTGCTTTTTGTAAAAACAAGGTCAAAAATGAATAAATAATTTAAACAAAGCCCTGACCTCGTGTCGCTCCTTTATTCAGACCTTCCACAGCCTCCTGTGTTGATATGCATTAATAATAGCTACTAATATGTTTGGGTGAATGGGGTGAAAACTGGCGAGCACCGATGCTGATGTAGACTGCGCACAACAACACACACACACACCAAAACAACAGCAGAGATGAGTCTGAGCAGGAGCTATGGGAAACAATGACCCCCAGTGGATATAGCGTCAGTGGAGTGGAGACAAGTGTGCATGTGCGTGCGTGCGTGCGTGCGTGTGTGTCTAATTAGGAGTGTTTGGTCAGTCAGTCTCTCACAGTTCACAGCACCAAAGAATCATAAACAACCTTCTTCCATATTTCACATTTGTTGTAAATCAGCTCGAACAGACACTAGTGAGCGAACATCTGTACAGCTGTCAGAGCGAGGGGAATCAAAGCAAACAGGCCAATGGCACAGCAAAGACATAATTAGCCAACATGAACTTGCATCATGTGTCACCCATGAATGCCATCTGCTTCAATTTAGAACATTACGAAGAGGGGAACAACACAGGCGGAGCCAATGAGGGAGGAGGACGAGGAGGAGGAAGGGAGAGATACAACTCCATAAATCATTTAGGCCGTCAGATCACTTTCTTTTGCATTTCACAAACATAAGATCTAGACAGTTTTGTGTAGGATTGTTCTGCCATTGATCAAAGATATTCTGATGGAAAGTAATAACTGAATAAACATATTAAAAGGATCAGAAATAAGCAAACCTGTGGAGGTGGAAAAAAACCCCTAGACAAAATATCCCTACCATATTTAAGAAAAAAAAAAAAAAACAACTCTTGATCAAAATGCCCAAACTCTCCTCTGCCCACACCACCGGCAGCATCACTGTGGAGCCATGCCTCTTCTGAATAAGGGAGACCTGATGTGTTATTTTAATCAACTTGCCCTGGCGGCATTAATTATTCACCAGGTTGGTGAATAGGGACGCCCCGCGGGCGGAACACGGGAGGGACGGGGGTCCCTCTGATTAAGGGCTTTGGAAAAAGGAAAAAGGGGAAAAAGTAGAATAAGCAGAGGGGAAGAAAGGAGATCAGGGCTACACCTTCTGCCCTAGTTCTTGTATTCTTTTAGAGAGCAAGTGCCAGTAGTTGTGGTGGGGGGGACTTTCTGTTTTTTCCCCTCTGTGAGTCATGTTCGATGTCCTCATCTTGCATGACACGATGCATGTGGTGGCCAATATGTTCAAAAAAACAATCAGTACACTGCTGTTTGCCAGCGTTGTGGTGGGTGTTAGTGGGTTTTTCAACCACTGTAAAAGGGGCGTTCGGGTTCTTGCCAGGGCAGCAGGAGTGTCTGTGCGTCTGTGTGTGTGTGTATCAAATCTCAAATCCAATCACGAGACTGCATGATCTAATTCCTGATCATCAGGCAGGGAGTCCCACCCCCTATGGAGAGGGGAACCATGGGGTAGTTGATTGGCCTCTCTCTCACACACACGCAGGAATGAAGGCCTGGTCAGACGCCGCACGACACCATCCTCAGACACAGTATGCAGAAAAACAGCACTCTGAAGCCAGCGGGGTTGAATGCATGTATGACTGAGAGTGCATATGTTCATGCCCACAAGTGCCCTGTGAGTGAGTGTGTGTCCCTAAGCAGCTTTCAGAGTGATTCTCACAGCAGAGACGGAAGGGGGAACAGAGCGCCCCTGCTGACACTCTCAGTGGGATGACACAGAAAGCTTGTTTGGAGGCATTAAATCTTAATACACAAGAACACAGGGGAGGAGACGAGGAAAAGGAGAAAATGAGAGTCTGGGTAAAAAGTGTGTGTGGGGGGGGTACATGATGAAAAGGTTGTGTTAGATGAAGAAGATGCTTAAAAAAAAAGGAGCAGGAAGAGAGAAGGTGAGCGAGGAGAAGCTGCATAAGTGCACACAGGGGAACTCCTCAGGGGCATGAAGGAAGGATGTAGTGAGGGAAAAGAAAATTCTTTCCTCTCCAGTCCACGTGAGGATGGGGTGAGATGCCAGAAAAGCAGAACGCAGCACTAAATCAAACCAGTTAAATCATCACGCGTTAATGACTCTGTTAACTCACTTCTTCCCCCTCCCTCATCTCTCCCCTTCACTAAAAGCCGGCGCAGAGGCTCCATCATCCCTAATTCATCCTCTCGGCAGACAGAGTAAGAGGATGGTGAGAGACGGTGGAGGGAGGAAGATGATGAAGGGCTGTGAACTCCTCTCCTGAGACTCTTTTAGAAATAGTTCCTGCCAATAAGATCTCAGCTTCTCTACAGTGCCAGAGTGAGTCATCCTGGTTGATCGCCGTGTTGCCGCCATGGACTCTCAGCTGTCATTTCTACTTTCTCTCAGGTGCTAGTTAGCATGTAGCAGAGACTAGAGGGGTGACAGGTTCACTGATGCTTTTGTGCCATTGAGTATTGTTAGGTAAGCTGGCACATTCCAAGGTGCACGGATTGTGAAAACATGACGTGTCTTCTACACCGAGCAGAGGAACTTGGATGGATATTAGGGCTGACATGTGACAATCAGAATCATAAACCGAATATGCTATTGATCCCTGGGGGAATTAGGATTTGTTCCAG
Source organism: Pseudorhombus dupliciocellatus (assembly GCA_016785235.1). Lineage (NCBI taxonomy): Eukaryota > Metazoa > Chordata > Actinopteri > Pleuronectiformes > Paralichthyidae > Pseudorhombus > Pseudorhombus dupliciocellatus. Next base: position 450,864 of record JAFBJW010000025.1, read on the forward strand.
TCGAAAACAAGAATACAAAAATATCGAACTAAGAAAAAGAATGAATTTACGAATTTTGAATATGAATAAGAAGCCTGCCAAGAGGAAAAAGGTACATTATACGAGAATGTATTTATAGAAAGACATTTGAAACTGTGTGCAGTTGGGCAAATTTCTGAGACAGAAAAAACTTTTTCATTTAAGATGGCACCAACCAGCCATTTACAATGCTGCAGTAATACCGCTACACCCTAAAACCCATCAGCAGTAGCCATTTCTAAACAGTAAGCACATTTTTCAAATGAGTACCAGTCACTGGATCATAAGCAAAACCGTCAATATAATTCAGACAGCTAACAACAACAGAAACTTAAATGCTGACTTTGTTTGTATATGGGCTCATGCAAGACAGAGATGTGGTAGCGTCACTTGCACCTAATGTATCCCAGAGTTCTGAGTTCATGATCATTTCAGTCTGGTTTGGAGAATTTGTTTCAATAAAATTTATGTACACAATGTCACAGCACAACCCAAAGTTATTTACAAAGGTGATTTACTGCGGTTGAAGCTTGTAATCTAGTAACGTCCCGAGCCGTTTGCTGGGACATCCAGGAGCAGCGGGGGGATGTAAACACAAAGTGAAGTGGACAAAAGTCTTGCAGATACAATCGCAAGTCCCAGCAGATGCTAATTAAAAACATCACAGATCCCATCCCTGTTAGCGCGTTCAAGTAAAGATAAATCGAAGCAACAAGGATCATGTTTATTCTCCTGGCTTTGTCTTTTGCCAACAAGCAAAATGTGCAATTACTTTACAACAATGGTGAACAGTTGACATAATAGTTTCAACAAACATCTCCAGTGGCATCGGTTTGTCCTGTGAATGTGTTCAAGATGTGTAACAGCAACAGTGTAATCATTTAATGATCCATTCTCAGAGCTGGTTCCAGTCGCTTTGAGCAGGACTGTATGCAAATGGCTGATACGAGTGCTGTGAAGTTTTTTTTTTCTTCTCCCGCCTCCCACCCCTTTTTACCTCACCACTCTCCACTGAGTGATAAACGCTGTCTCTTGGCCATAAATCCAGGGGGAGTCCTGACAGGCGCACCAATAAAGCGCTCTATTTTCTCCCTGTTTGGTAGGCTTGTCGGAGGGGGGGGTGGGGGGGGGGGGCAGAGGAAGGGGGGGGGGGGGGGGGGGGGGGGGGGGGGGGGGCAGAGGAAGTGAGATAACATTAGGAGGAGGGGGACTGGGTGGAGAGGGAAGCAATTTCATCAGTGGGGCGCATGCACATAAACCCAGGGAACGCACAGGCTCACTTATAGGGACACAGTGGGAGCATCCACGTGGGGGGATAAAATAGACTCAGCAGCACACGAATGAGCGATTCATGTGATGAGAGGGCAGTGTGCTCAGACCGCAAGAAATCTGGTTCAGATATTGTCCTTCAACATGTACGGGAGTTTTTCTTCCCTTTCAGAACACTCACAGATAAATAAAGCCTACAGACTACATTTACAGAAACCACAACTAACACACAAAGGACTCACTAATCTATTGTTCTGAATGGAGCACATGCCTCTTTCAATGAGGCACCGCCTTTGGACATAATGCATGTTGTTCATGCAAGTGTGCATACTATACACAGCAATGCACTATGTATGGTGTGATGGACACACTTCCTGTAGAGCATGAATTGTGTTTATTTCAGATGGAGCACCAAAGCCATACTTTCTGATTTTTATTAACTGACTTTCACATTCAGTTAGCGAGGGCCCTATTTAACATTCTGAGCCTATTGTCATCCACCTTTCCCCCTGCATCCCTGCCTCCATCCATCTCTAATCTCTTTCAAGTGCTCTTCCTCCCAACTTTTTTCTTCTCCTTGAGAGGACACTCTACACCCACCGACCCACCCACCCGCTTAATTCAGTCCTTCAAACTTTTCACCTGTCTCACAACACGCACTCCATCAAGTCCACCGCTCGCTCACACGCTTGAATTTCACTGTCGCCCTATTTCTCCCAAACACAGTCAGCACACTCATGCTCCACCTCTTTTATCTTTCCCTCACTGACTGATGGTCACTGTGGGGTGGGGGGGGGGGCTCTTTGTAAGCACTGCAGGCCAAGACTTCACTAACACTACACCATACAAGAGAGCTTAGAAGTTACAAGTTCCTGTGTGTTTGCAATTTCAGTTCAAATCATCTTTATTCAGTTATGGGAATGACATGCTCATGAAATATGGAGAGGGGAAGAGATGGAATAAAGGGACATAGATTTAAAGGACAGGCTGGAAGACAAGAGCAAGCAAGAGAACTCCAGCTCCTCAGGCAGAGCCTCTCTGCTGTTAAAAGGATTCCCACCTGGTAGCAATTTAGTTTGTGCCTGGTAAAGCAGGCTCTGGGAAGGAAAAATAATGTCTGTTGGGTTAGGGGTTTCATTTTTCAATCAAATAAATCACGACCTTACAGAAAATAATTTTTGTCTTTTAATGGCCTCCCTAGCGTTTGAAGTTTCTCAAGGGACAGCTCTAGCTTTGAAGTCTGGGAGGGGAGGAGCGAACTTTCCTCACTCTGTGTGTGTGTGTGTGTGTGTATGTGAGAGCATTCATTCCTTCACAGAGTCCTGAAACTCAACACCTGAGGTGCTCTTGACCAAAGTAAAAGCCACTTGAAGCCCTTTGCATGTGGCCAGTCCGGCATAATAATGTAGTTGGTGACACCAAGGCAATACAAACAAACTCCCAATTCCCAAATTCTTGGCAACAACTTGATGCACTAGCACATGTTAAAAAGGTTTCCTAGTGCGTGACAATCCAAAATGACATTGCTCACTAGTGGAAATTATGTGAACTGTGTGGGCCGCTGTGCACAAGCAGGAATGGTGATTCCGCGTCTCCAGTAGCTGCAGTTGTGTGTCACAAAACTTCTTTCGTATTATTGAGGGCCATAAAAAAATGTTGGTCATACCATGAATCCCAAGGGAGCAGGGCTAAAAGCAATAAGAGCTCTTGACAAAAGACAGGACAACAACAGCAGAGGTCTCTAAATGAATGTCCAAGGCCACTCCTTCTTGTTTGAGGCCTATTTGAGGAGTCTATTCAGCTACAGCAACATTGGGCGGTATGGGTTTTTTTTTTTAGTCCACAGCCAAATACACAAAGTAAGAAATGGACAGATGTGCATGCCCGTGCACAGACACACGCACACAAAGCACCAAAAGGGAAAACTACGTCAGCTTCTGGGCATACAGTATGAGCAGCCAGAGCAAACGTGTCGACAGACAGACGACTACCTTCATGATAAAGACTTAAAATATTCCCCTCAAAACGTTTTCCCCTGGAGCTCTTCCACTACTTTCCATGTGCACCTTCTGTCCAAGTGATCTGGTTTTGACATAAAGGGTATTTTTCAAAGGTCTGAGAGGCGCAGGCTTTGACAACACATCTGCCAGGACTGAGTGCTTTCTTTTTTCAGCATTGGGGCGTGGGAGGAGCCGAGAGGCCATATACTTGTCTTCCCAGCAAAAAAACCACCTAATGCAGTCCAGAAACATGCACTCACTGGCTTTGCTCTGTTCACAACTGTGGCACATCCACAGAGGAATACAGTTTTGATCACCTTTGTTTGACAACCAAAGCTTAAGGATACATCAGGTGCAAGAAAACGTTTCAAATTAACAAAGGTGTGGACCTTTCCTTGACTTAATCAAATGCTAAAACACACTTGCACACACCCATGAGAACCTTGACACACAGTGTACACAGCTCAACTCGCGTCCTTATTTGAATCTCACAGCCTACCGGAATGCCTGGCTGGATAGGTGGGTGGGTGGAAAGATGGATACTGCTCTAATATCTTTTGGATGGTGGGGACGGAGATGAAGATGGAAAGAATGAAAAATATATACAGGAAGAGAATGATGAAGGGCTGGCTGCGGGGAGATAGAGGAGGAGAAAGGAGATACGGAGGCTGGGGAGAGAAAACAAGCACTTTGAAAGTCTACAGCGGGCCAGAAAGATGACCTGAGTGGGATAAAACCAAGGTAGATTGAGATCGGAGGTGCTGAGAGCAAGCGTTTGGCCAAGTGCTTACAGGAAATAGTTCTGTTTGATGAGTAAATACTGAATCAGCGAAATCCCAGCCTGACCTCTGCCTCCCTCTGTTCCTCTCCTTCTCTGTGTTAACTGTAAACACAGACACTGAACGTACAGTCTGGGACATAAACAAGTCAGTGCATCAGCACAATCTAAGAAACAGAAGCATTCAGGATTGTGTGGATTCCTCGAATAAAGGACGACAAAAGTTAAAAAGCATGCCCTTCTCCCACCTGCATCTCGCTGGAGGTATTTTGAGTCAGTGGTCATTTGTGTACCATGTGAATCTGCTACTGATTCTTTGGTGAAGGCTGTGTCTGAGCCTGCTGTGATTTAAGATGCCTGCAGGGGCCATTTACTTCCCTCATCGGCGCTTGATCTTTCGCTCCTTCTTTCTAACCATGTCTTCAGTCCTGTCTCTTTCTTCCGAAGAACGAATGATTTGAGGGGGCTCAGGGTCAGAGAGGCAAGTCTTGAGTTTGACCTTAGGTATTCGGTGTTGCTCTGTGACTTTCTCTGTGATCAGTCGCCTTTCAGATGTCCTCTTCTGACCCGAGTCTCACACCACAGATGCTCAAACATGAGGATGTGTGAGACGGAGCCTGAGGACAAGCACTCACTAAATACAACTTTTATTCTAGCCGTCATCTCAGTGTACACAAAGTAAGCGGCTGATCAAAAGGTGCTTCGTTGACGGGTGTTGCGTAAGATTCAACAGTCAGAGAACAAGCAAAAACCCCAGGCTCGTTTCCTACAGCAATTCCAAGTTGGACATTCTGTTATTGAGTTATTCCCGCACGTTTGTCTGAGTTAGGAGACAAAAGAAATGCTTGGTAGTCAGCGATCAATCTCTTTCAATGTCTGAGGAATTCCTCTGCAGCTCCACCGGATCGGATCAGTTTCACAACCATCAACAGTTTGTGTGTGAGAGCTACACTGTAAACCCCTCGGAGTCTAATCCATCCAACATAACACTGGGATAAAAACAGAACATAGTCAAGACATAATCCATGGCAGGAGGCTGCCACTTACGATGACTGGTCGCTCTGTGGAGTCCAGTATATTATGGTGACTTTCCTTTTTGTTATATAGCTCAAAATAATAAGGTTATGACAGTGACAGTTATAAAAACAGCCATAGGACTAAAAGGCCACAGTGACAGCATGCTCATGGTATTCCGCTCTGAAGCTGCTGCGGCTGTGAGAGTGTGCGAGCATCTGTTTGTTGCATGGGACCAAATTAGAGGACTAATCAAGACATAATGCAAACCAGTTGTTTCGAAGGCAATTTCAAATGGAGAGTAAAGATGTGTAACTAATCACATCCTCGCTGTATGCTGTGTTTCTACAGACGTTCTCCGCCATGTCCCCATTATAAGTCCATAGAATTTCATGTGTAAACACAGCGAGAGAGCGACTGGGAGGCTCGATTAGGCTCCTAACATGTGACAGATGCAAAAATGAAAAAAAAACAAAAAAAAAACATGAACCCAAATGAATAAAACACAGCAGAACAAATTGGAAGCACTCAATATTGTGGAATTCACTCCTCAACCTGATGTGATGCTTCACATCCAGACAGAAAAAGGCAGCAAGAGCCTGAAGATGCATAAGTCAACAAAGTCATTTAGAGTATAAAGATGCTGTAACAAAGGCTTGTCCTTCCCAAAACTGAAAAGGTCAGTAAGTACACCAGAAGGACTCAGAAGGTTCCTCTGCCTTACGTGCGTGTGTGTGTTCTCTAGTTCTCTGGAATACTAATGATGATCTAAACACTACACAATTCATTTTGCATTGGTAAAGTGCAGTGTACTAAAGTTGCCTCAAGTGCATTATCCTTGCACTCCAAGGTGGCTATGTGCTAATGCTAGCAAACAAGCCTGAGGTTAAGTGTAGCCGGGGGCCCCTTAGAGAGGTGCCAAAAGAGAGCTGGTGGCCCCATAAGCCTTCGCTGAACAGAGCTCTCTTAGCCCCTTTGCGCAACACAGCTAGCCATTGTGCTGGGCTGAAAAAGCACATTAGCCGCAGAGAAAAGGGCTTTTCCTCTGAAACCCCCCCGGACAACAAGCAAAGCTCTGCTTGATAATTCAATCACTCTTTTTGAGCTGTGCAGGGCAAAACTGCATAACCTCTGAGAAACTTTCCTCGGCTCCCTCCTTTCCTTCCCTCGATCCTCTCCTTCCATTAGGTAACTGCCCTATATTCTAGCAACGCTGTCATTCCTGCTGCTTATCAAAGGACAATAGAGGAATGATGCCTGTGAGAGAGCCATTGACATTTGAATGTATGCAGCAATGTGAATTATGGCCATGTGCAATGGGTGCTGCAAAAAGGGCATAAGAAGATAGATATATTTGTGTGTGTGTGTGTGTGTGTATGCCTGCACGTGTGTGTTTGGGAGCAGGAATAAAGGAGATAAAAGGGGGGAGAAGAGGGTCAGTACGAGAGTGGGTTGAAGCAAAGGATAGAAAAGCCATAGAGAAAGAGGAGAGGGGGGAAAAAAGGGGGAGGGGGTGGTTCTTATCGTTTTACCCTTGTCTTGACTTCCTTGCGGGGCCTTTGAAGAGAGCTGAAATAGAGATACGCTGGCACATCAGAGAGAGATTTAGATTATGCCAGTGTTTACCCAACTGAGTGCTGCACGGCTGCTGGCGACAGTCTGCTAGTTTCAACGCTGTTATGGCCCAACTACAGCTTAAAGAGCTCGCCGCTCAGAACGCAACACCCGCGCTGCAGAGGAGGGTTTTCCGTCAGAGTGTGGAACTGAACACATGCGTGCATGTACGTGCCAGTTAGTGTGAATGTTTATGAGAGATAGCGCGTGTCCTTGTATTCCTAATAGAGCGAGCGGCGCAATCTGTCTTTGTGTGTGTGTGTTTGTGTGAGTGTAGCACTCTGAAAATGGAGCCATCCATCGGATTATGAGTAGACAGCTCTTTAAAAAAGGAAGGACTGTATTTGCATAAGCAGCCACAGAAGGGAAAAAGCCTATAGAAAGAAAGACAGGGAGTAAGAGAGAGAGAGAGAGAGAGAGAGAGAGCGAGAGAGAGAGAGAGAGTGAGTGGATGAGAAAAAAAGGGGGTTGGGGGCTGTCAGGATAGTGGACCACACTTGCCAAGCCACTCAGGGATAAATCCTGTGGCAAGGATCTAGTATTCTGGGCAGTGATTTGGCCCTGAGTCTCCTCAAAGCAAATGGAAAATAACAGGCTGTGAGTAAATAGGTGGCAGGGTAATGATAGCTCTGTCAAGTCCTAAGGTGGCGAAAGGGAGGGTGGGAAGAAAGAGGGATCCTAGTAAATGAAAGCGAGAGAGAGAGAAAGATGAGGCCTGGGTTATACTCCATTGCAGTTGTGTAAATGAACAGCTGTGGATATCACGGCCACACTGACACACATGTAGAGTCTAACTGGGCAGTTTCGTGTCAAACGGCAATCAACGTATGGCCAACAAATACACTGATCTCTTTATATTCTATCAGAGAATATAAGTGTGGATGACTGACGCAAGAAAAGAGGAAAAATACCCAGAAAGAGAGATTGGATGGAGGGAGGGAGAAAGAGTGGAGCTGAAGAAATGAGGTGGAACAAGAGACGGGGGTGAGGAGGGATAGATATGGGGGAAGACCAGAGGGCCTGTGGAAAAGGTGATGCGTTTTCTTGAGGGAGCCCCTTTTGGCAAAGCTTGCTGGCACGAGGCTGGCACAGCACATGAGTGCTGCCAAAGCCTGTGTGTGTGTGTGTGTGTGTGTGCGTGCGCCTAGGGCTCCCATTTCTGTCACATCTGCAGAAAGCTTGCATCTCTATCTTGCTTATCTGTCGGCCTCTCTCATATTTTTGTTCACCCCTTTGCTTTCACCCTATTTCTCCTCTCTGCCAGGCCTGTTCCTACACACACACTGTGATCCGTAACAAAATCCCCATCTTGGCCACACGCAATCTGATTTACAAACAAACCGGCTCCACCTAATGTATAGTGACACCAGTGTATCCTGGTGCAACTGCTGCTGCCAGTAAGATGTGAGGGCGGGAGCATAACATAGTTTGTAATTACTGGAGCATCAGTATTGATTAGAACTGCACTGAGTTATTGTCTAATTCAGCCTGGTAATAGCATTCATAGAATCTGCATCTTTTTTTCAATATCTGCACAAGATGGGGTGTGTTTTCCCGCCAGCCTTGTGTCCTCTATAATTACATCTGTTTTGAGAAATGTGCCCTATGTGCACAAGTTAGGATGTAGGGCCACAGAGTTTGGGCAGGTGGATGGACAGGGATTGATATAAAGGACTTTATTAAAGGAAATAGGTCACTTATTTGCTTAATTGCTATAATTTCCTGGTGGTTAAGCCTGCAATTACATGTGACATGCATTGACGCACACAGGTGTCTCTAAAACATCGACAATAAATCACACATACTAACTAAAATAGGGTAATAATTATCATCATGTTCTTTATAAATCAATTTATTTCAATACTACATATTAGAAAAAGAGGAATATTGTTTGATTCACTATAATGAAGACATGCATTTAGCCTTTTGAAAGTAACTGATGTGTTATCTGGTTCAGCACAAAGGATGAAACCACTTCACTGCTTGTGATTTGGCAATTATCTCAAAGTAGCATCAGAGACAATTACTTCTATGAAAATTTAAGAATAGGATAGTCCTTGTGCTCATTTCACAGCCTCCCAAAGCTCTGCAGTTAATTAACAAGGTCATTAAGCTCGGGTGAATGAGTGCTACGCTGCCATGCTAGATGTGTTTTACACGCCATGTTTAATAAGCCCGCATCCTCGCCATCAAGAGTATCGGCACCCCTCAAATGACTTTCCAATAATGACAAGCAGCTCCCCAGAGGTGCCGTTTCTGTGTGTCAGTGTGCATGTGCGTGCGTCTGAAGTGGCTAAACGGCTAGTACCTGGTAGCCTGATTGAAAAAAGTGCCTCAGTCAATAGAGAGCATGTTGGTGTGGAATTCACACACTCTGGATTCCTGCCAAAGGGGAGCACGTCATAAGTGTTCCTCGTGTCATTATCCTAATCCACGTGCCTTGTGTGTGTGCAAAAGAAAGCGTGAGTGCATGTGTGTGTGTGTGTGTTTGCCACCCATGGAGTGCACTGACATGCTCCCCTGATTCCTGCAGACCACCGGGGCAGAGAGGAACCACCTGTCTGCCCAGAAACCAAGCGCGCACACGCTCGCAAACACACACTTTTCCCAACATTACCATATCCATATTTACCCACGGTCAAGGCATTCCACCACCGGCTGCTTAATGGGACACAGGATAGGTGACATGCAACCACACAAGCTTCCTTGAGGTCTCAAAATATCCTTTCATATCTCTCCTACTGGTCCAGAGGAGCATTCATTAATGCCATTTTGAGCCCCCTAATAAGTCAAAGGCGATGGTGCTTATGTGTGTTAGCCACACTAGGAAACGCTCCTGTACCAAGCAATTACTGTGGCTGCTGAAACAAGAGCGCTCTGTGGGGAAAAGCCAATTAGTCCGCCGTGGCAGCAGGTAGCAAGCTGGCTCCATTCATTATGATCCCTCATAACACCAAGCTAATGTAATAGCGCAGTGTTCGAGCTGGTGACAGACAACGGAAGGACTTTAGTGATAATAACAGGATCAATAGTTAGGCCGTCATGGCCAAATAGTTTTGTATTCACGCAGGCACATGGCGGCAAGGATTTATTCAAATACGCTAATGAAATTTGTGCATATCTACGTGTGGGCGTAATGAGCCCATATTGTCGGACGCTGGATGTGGATATTTGTTCATTCCAGCAGCGTGCACGTTTGTGTGTGTGTGTTTGTATGATTAATCCACAGTATTAATATCCAGGTAACTAATAAAGCTGCAGGCAATAAATGTAATATCAATACCTGAAACTGATCTGCTCTGGTGCGTAACCTAACCTGATGATTTCCAGATAATGTGATGTGAAGACATAACCCAGGAGGCTCTATCTGGAGACACACACACACACACACACACACACACACACACACACACACACAGAAGGAGAGTGCGTGTTGTAGTCTGACATGAACCCTTCTGCTCCGCTTGGTCCAAATAATTGGTCTATTGTGGTTTGCAAAAAGAAGCTGAGGAAGAAGAGGTGGACGACTCTGAGAACACATCAGAGGAAGGAGTATGAACAATAGAGAGAGACCAGAAAGAAAAGACGAACGACAGAAAGACAGAAAAAGAAAAAGGGGCTCATCTACTGATGGTAAAGGACTACAGCGTCTCAACCCCATTATCCATTATACTTCTCGCTCAGTTCAGGGCAAAAAAGAAGCTGAGAGAAAGTTCATTCAGGAGGACTTTCTTCTCAACTTGGGGTGAAAAACAACAACCACAAGGTCAGGCTCCATTATTCATTCTAGACAAACACATACAGGTAGTCGTGTGGGTTTAGCCCCACCTGAACACTCGGCCACATTAACATCCATCAAGACACTTGGCTTCCTTGCCTCTAATCTGACAGCCTGTAAGCTCCACACAAACTGGCTCTCCCTCTACTCTCCCCCCTCCCTCCCTCAGCACATACTCACTCTCTGTCTTTCTTTCTTTCGTCACTGCTCGGCACTGAGCAGAGTGGGTAATGCCTTGGCCTCAAGTGTGAGTGTGTGAAAATGTGAGCGAAAAAAAAAAAAAAAAAAAACCTTTGAGCAAGAGGGAGGTTGAGAGAAATGATCTGCCAGGAAAGTGGATAGGTGGAGGAGGAAGAGAAAGTGGTGAAGGTGGCGTGCCCGTGACACAGTGAGTGTCAGTGAGCGGAGGAAGACACATGTCGTTCTGTTGCTGTGTGTGTGTGTGTGTGTGTGTGTGAGAGAGAAAGAGAGAGCATATATGAGTTATGTCTACAGTTATCTGCATGCGAGGAGGAGCAGGAGTGAGATAAAACGAGCCAGCATGAGCTCTCTATGTGCGTGTGCATGTGAGAGTGTGTGTGTGTGTGTGCGTGTGTGTACTCGTGCTCGTCAGGAAGCTGTGGTGTCCATGGCTCTCCAATGTTTACAGACAGGAAATGTTTGTCCAGGCAAGAGGGAAGGAACCTTGCCGCCCTGCATGGCAAACACTGGGAGAGTGAACACACACACGCACAGAAGTAAACAGAAGCGCACACACGCACACACACACGTACACACATGCTGGCAGCAGTGTAAAAAGAGGAACCTGATGGGAATTCCAGTCTTTGTGAGTGAGGCTGGGTATATGCTATTGGGGAAGTGGGAGTGACTGGGCTGGGCCCTAACTGTTCTTCACTTCCCTCCATGTTGGCTGCCAACACAAACTCCAACAGATAGAAAGTCAATACACTGACCCCCTCTGAACCTGTGAGAGTGCGGCAGCGGCCTGCCAGGCCTGTCCACGCCAATACACGCCGGCGGATTGTACATCTGCACCACTAACTGCATTCCCTTAGTTCATATTTCTGCTGCTGCCAGCGCCGTTTAATTGATTATCTGCCTGTTTGACGGTGTTACTCAGTGTGCTGTGAGAGGCAGGGATTGTACCAGCCAGTTTCAAAGCACTATTGGGATTCGGATATGCAGTCAGCGGCAGTGGTGCATTTCATATTGTACTCAGACTCCACTGCATTTTAGATTTTAAGTTTCCACTTTAAGTTTTGTAGACAGCACAACATAGTGTTAATACATTGATACATAAATAAAATAAAACGTCTCATAGCAAAGCTCTAGCTGCCATAATGTGAAAATAATTCCTATTTATCATAAAATCAATAATGGAAATGATATGTGATATACTTTAACTTTTAACTCTCACTTTACCTGAGCAAACCTTTTGAGTTATTCTTCCACAACTGTTCACAGTTAAACAAATGTTCTGGAGTATAAATAATAGATGACAGAGCAGCTTCTCTTCCCTTTGACTACAAAATAAGAAACTTTACAAGGGAGCTTTTGATTGATTTTGTTGAGTTGTTGCACCACGACGGTTGGTCTCAGAGATAACACTGCTCAGATTTATTTTAGCAACACTTGCCAAATTTGTGCCAGCCAAATAAACAATGCTCTTTTCTGAAATGTCCTGCCTCATTTGCATGTGATGTTTCTGAGCGTGTGTGTGTGTGTGGGCGTGTGAATTGAGGACAGTGCTGCAGGCGACGTGCATGCACCGCTCTCTGTTACCAACAGACACATTTTTTACTCAGGAGTGATCCAAACATGAAAGTGTCTTTTTAAAAGCAGACTCAGGCATGTATACGTGCACACTCATTGTTAGGGAGTTATGCAGGAAACCGTGAACCACAGTCTGACAAGCAAATGAGGACACATACCAGGGAAAGTAAAACTTTACCCACTGCCTTTCTTTAAAAAAAAAAAAAAAATCAACCAGCACAATGACGACAGCAAGGGCATGAACCAGCAGTACAAGGGATAAAACAGTTTACTTACTGGCTGGCGAAGGGGTGCTATACCCACTGAGGGGCAGCGCTGGCAGGGCTGGAGGCGATAGGCTCCCCAGCATGTGGGGAAAGAAGTAGGAGTAGGTGGGCATAGGGAAGCCGTTGAGGTGGGGGCCCGGCAGCGGGTTGCCCTTCCCAGCCATGATGGCTCAGTCCACCCTCCAGTCACAAACAGACCTCAATGAAAAACCACCTTAACAACACCTAATAACACCAGAGAGGAGTCAGTGGGTATTCCTGCGCAGATTTAATCCCCCATATGGAGGCGGCATGAGCGGGTATTCCAAAAGACGAAAAAAAATCCCCTTATGGTTTGGAAACGGCTCGGCTGATGTCCGAAATCCTGCAGGTTTAGTGAGTGTGTGTTCAGTCTTGAGTTACTGAGACGCACACTCTGTTTTGAAAAGGGGACCCGGGGTAGAGGTATGAACGGGGACTGTAGAGAGTTTTAACGTTCCTTTCTCTGGTATTGTGAAAGAACCTGAAAGGCCTTATTTGCGAGAGGCGTTGGGGAGGCTGGGAAGTAGCTACGCCATTTCTTATCTTCAAGATGAAGGAGCAGAGAGAGGCAGAAGGCAAGTTGAGTCAAGAACAGGTGACTTTGATGACTGCAGTCAGATAGTGGCGATAAGGGCGCCAGCGGTTGCGATGCTTCCACTGTAACGTAGGATTACTCTTCCACTGCGGCGTGCTCTCCAGGATTGCGCCGATCACATGATGCCAACACAATGCTCTCCTCTTTGGATGGACTTCCTCTTTGCAGTTGTGCAGCCTCTGCCTATGGAAAAACACATACAAAGGGAGAAATCACTCGGTGCTGCCGTGACAAGGGAAAGAGATCATTTGCCTTTGTACTTCAGCACTTGAGCAAAGCAGCTCTTTTCTTTTGATGCTAATTAATGGTAATGTCTCATCAGAAATGTTACAAAAACACCCCATCCACCTTAATTATCTAATGGAGTGTTAAAACTGTGAGGAGAGCAGCGGGCGTGTGATGTCTCAGCACCGCTTTGTGTGCTCATACGTGCGCTCATTAACGGTAACAGACTACAAATACAGCAGAAGACAAGCCAAAACATAAATGAAGGGAGCAACACAAACGAAAACTTTGCTAATTACACCAGGAGCCAGAGGTGAGACCCAAAGCACCGTTCTGGGACCACTAGAGATTTCTGCAGCAGAGTTTACATCCAAATTAAGACTAAGACACGTACAAACAGAGCTGGAATCATCGGAGAAAGCATGAGCTCACACAACGGCCCTGACAAACACCCTGGGACCACAATTATCATAAAGCCCATCACAGGCACCGCAACATAAGCAGTTGTAAGAGAGGAGTTATTTCTCCGAACAGCTTGTCATAACATGAACATAACTTATATTTTACTGTAATGGCCCTTTTAAGAGTCGGTGGACGCAATGCACAGCAGTAAAACCAAGAAGCCTTTCTCTCTCTCTCTCTCACACACACACACACACACACACACACTGAATAAGCAGGGGGAATGTGTTGCTGCTCAGGAATGTGCTACTCTAACATGAATCACACCAGGACATCATGGATGAACTCCTGCAAAGAGTGAGGGGTCAAGTCAGATATGTTTGCGTGCCTGTTCCCACTTGCATGATGTACATAAAGCACCCGGGTATGACAGGGGAGTGGGGAGCGCTGGTGGCAGCATTGTGTGGAAGGGTGACAAATGAAAGGAAGGAGCATAATTTATCTCTCCCTCTAAAAGCCTCAGAAACTCTACCGGAGAGATTAACGGCGTTCTTACAAAATATATTGCATCATTTGAGAGGGCAGGTCTAAAGTCACAAGTCCGAAGAACAATAAAAGTCCTGAAATAACTCAACATCACCCAGAGGAGCAACTTCCTCGACTGATCAGATGTCATGTTTGTGGTTACTTTACTTAACACAGTGGAATTTATCACTGAAAACCATCTTCACTGGAGCATTTGATGTGTTCTAAAACATTTAGAAGCTGTAAATGAAACCGTGCTGTCTTTTAGTCTCTGCAGTGGTACAGGTTAATCACAGCCATCTTACATTCTGAAAGCTGATTCCATGTGGAGTCAGTGCAAGGCCTGAGCATGTGTGTGACTATATACACTTACACGTAGGCGAAATGAGTAACTACTTATGGGATTGAGGCCCCACACTGCAGTACAAGTGTGTATAGTGCAGGTAGTGGATGTCTCTTCATCAGCTGAAGAGTGGATTTTATTGGCTTGGCCTTCTATGAGACGCCTTGTTTTTATTGATTGTTGCTCTGTCGTCACCCTGTCACAGCGAGCCCGTGTGTGTGTGTGTGTGTGTGGTGATCGGGACTGAGAGCTGCACGAGTCTGTATTAGTGCAAAAGCTTTACAAGCGTTTTTAAAGCCCACAGGAGTTGGGTATAGTTTTATTTGCTTTTAAAGCCCCCCCTCCCCATCTTTCTCTCCATCCATTGAACCAGAGGAGAGAATATATAACAATATTATTTCTGGTTCTATAACACAGAGTAACACACAATCATTAGCATTATGAACTTAAGCCTGGGTGCAGTCCACATTGTATACTTGTGTGGTCATGTAAAATGCATTAGCATTGTCAAAAAATACAAAGTGAAGTGATGTAAAACCATATAAAATGTATTTTAATGCACCAGCCAGAGGCTACAGATTGTGAACTGGGCCTTTTAATGAGGAACTATACCACTCACTGGGACGCCAAGAGGACCAACTGGCTGGAAATGGGCCACTTCCTTCATCATTATCATTCCAGCATCCAGTGCGGGCACCATGACAGGCTACTCTGAATGATAAGCAGCATCACACATGACCATGCACCTACCATGACTTCAAATGGAATCTGTTGCGTCAGAGAGCATGATGAATGAGGCCCAGTGTTCCCAGCTGGGAAAAGACGAACCTTTTTTGATGTATGATGTATACAATGTTAAAGTGCAGCATTTCAAACAGAACTCGTACTATTTGCACGCTGAGAAACACACACACACACATAATGGAGCTCCTGTAAAATCCCTTTACCTGCAGGAACGACAGACCACACACTCACATCAGAGGCACAAAGATCAGACACGCATCACTCTAAGAGGAATCAAGGCACAACTGGGGGGTCAGTATAATCTGCTGGGAAAACCGCACACGCATCACCAAAGCTGGGCAAAGCTGCTGACATGCACTTCACATCCTCCTCGCTGTCAACACACACAAACCAATCACAATTCCCACAAACAGCTGGACGTTCTGATCCTGCATTGCACAGGGCCCGCTGAAACCCTGGCACACGACCCTAAACATGCAACATGTCAAATTGTGCATATGCACACACACACAAGAACAGACGTCTAATATGTTCCATCTTTCACCGTGCACACATCTCTTTTCTCCCGTTGTCCTTCAAACACACAAAAGCACACACCCACACAAACAACTGCATCCACACGAACGCGCTAATCTCTCATCACTTCCTCTGACAGGGCGCACTGAAATCTCCGCAGCAGGTGCCTCCCACTCTATGATGTATGTGCTCTATATGGTGCGGCTGACACACAAGGTCGTCGATATGGAGAAGAACAAACCGGAGCAGTTGTGTGTGTAATGCTGTGCAGCTGCTGGTCTCCCTTGCAGTATAGATGTCCCTGAGTGCTGTCGAGGCCGACGTTATACATCTCATATGCAACATGCATGAGTACAAACGCCGAAGATGGTAAGACATGCGGAACCAACAGGAAATTTCACTTTCTGAACGCCTGTTACATTAATACAACCTCTAAAGAAGTGACTCGTGGACTTTATGCACACACCAGAGACACGATGGAGTCTGAGCCTATAGAAGTGCTCAGGGACCCGAGGGCCTGGAATGGATCCATTAATGTATATCTATTCAAACAGTTCCTAACAATTCCGCTACAGCCTTTACTTATATAGCTTTATTCATCTCCTTTGCCACTATACAGCTAGCCCATATCTGCCAAATTCATCTCAACCTACTCTGAGGAAAACAGGCAAGGTGCTGTACAGAGGGCACCCCCCCTGAGGGAATGCATGTGATCACTTACAAGAGGAGGAAAAAAATAAACAAACAATCTGGGTCACTTGGTCTTAACTCTGTGTTTGGCATGTAACGGGCCGAGAGAAGGGAGAGTCAGAGGTCGCGAGGCACGAGAGACCGTAATTGATTGTGACAGCAAACGCTGAATTAATAATCGGGAAAAGCAGCAAATGGCAGCATGAGGTCGCGGTGGATGGGCAGATAACGCGGCGCACACAGCCACGGGGGACGGGGGACGCAACGCGTGGCATACACAGGACGCTCCAGCGTGCACGTGAATGAGAAGGGCGTGCGCGTCTGGATGTGCACACGCTTGAAGAAGCACAAACGCAACGCGCGCACACACACACACACACACACACACACACACACACACACACACACACACACACACACACACACACACACACACACACACACACACACACACACACGCACACGCACAGGCACAGATGCTGTCCAAGCTTTAGAGTGGTCAGTGGCAGAAAGTTATACACACTGTCAATAGCTTGAGAAAACAAAAACAAAATGGAGACAGAGGCACACACTTATATCTCGTCTTATCTCTGATATAGGTGCTGGCAGTGCTACTTATCACCGATGTGTGCAGCGTCTGGTCCGTGGCAGCAGCTCCTCACCTCAGTGCTAATGAGTTCAGTATAACTAGTCACATGGTGATGTTAATGCTACGCAAAGCGTGACTGTGGAGTCCGTTAGTGGCTGATAAGAGAAGTGTAGCTGCTTAAATAATACAGTCGGTGTTTGTTATTTAAGGAAACGTTATTGCTCCGTAACAGCATTATTTAACATTATCTGTAAACCCGGGGATACACAGCATTACACCATTTCACTCGCCGTCTTTAATAGCACAGGCTGAGCTCTGACTTTGGCTGTGTTTCGCAGCGGTGGACGTGATGTGCGTCGAGCACAGCAGCGTGGGTGGACATATACTGTACCTCACAATTGAGACAGGACATGGCAAGAGTGAATGAGCATTTGCGTGTGTGTGAGAGAAAGCGTGTGGGAGTGTGTCTATATTTACGCGCTGTGACGTACATGTGCGACACACTGGTTTCTATGCTGTGTATCCACAAGTGTGTGAGCTAAAGGGTGGATGTGCATGTAGTCTTTGTGTGTTTACGTGCGTGTCCAAGTCATATCCTGAACCACATGTGCACGTCATCTTTGCGCCCTTGGGGGGGTGACGTAAAGACGACAATGCGTGTACTGTAAGCGTACTGGTTCAGATGAGGTGGGATTCGCTAAAGAACACATCACATGTAGAGGAGTTTCCGCAGATCAAATGGTTTGTAGATCCGTTAAATCATGGGTCCAACGCGTATCAATAATGTCTGAGTTTCAGCAAACCAATCACACACACACAGCTGTCAAAGAGTTCCACTGATTGGTTTAAATTATTTTCACGTGCCAATGTTGGATAATCTGGCCGCCCCGCGAAGTTAACCTTGCAACTACCTGAGCCAACAATACTTCCACTCCGATGCACCTTCCACCTGCGTTGCTTTGAGATGGTCCGAGTCCTCGTGAGTTGAGGCACCGCGGGTGAGAGAGCCGGAGGTGGGAGCTACTTCTCGATGACAGGCAGACAGTGTGGTGCTAGAGGGCTAAAGGGTGCTAAGTGCACATCAAGGGAGGTGAGAATCCTCGGCCGCTTCGCCAAGGCCCCCTATGGGGTGAGTCCACTTGTCAGCAAAGCAAGGCTCGGTGACATTTCTGCCTCACCTCAGAAAGGTCAGGCTTTAATGATCTCAAATGCCAACAAGCGCCGCACCTGCAAAAAAAAAGAAAACCCGGGGATGAGAGGTGTATGTGTGTCAGGGTAAGACGGTAACCTTCTTCCCACACACAAAGTGAGCGCTGCTGTGGCTGTCGGTGCAGAACCGGACCATCTGCCCACCCGCATGCATGCGTGTAGTCCCGTAAACACACACACACGCACACACAGCAAAACCCCTGACAGATGCACACCCACACTATAGCTAACCATGTCCACCAGGGTAACTCTGCCACCAAGCCACCAATTAAATAAAGACTCAGATGAAAATCCAGGTTAAAATCCCAGGAACACCGGCAGCTTCTAGGAACATCCGTGTACAAATAGGCATAGGTTGATGGTTTATAGACCTATACATAGACGAGGGGCATGAGCCAGTGCTTCAGCTAAATATGGGTCAGCTGCAGAATGTCAAGCACAGCTGAGATTGCTTTATTTAACAGTAATGGGGGTATAGGGGTGTTCTTGCAAAATTCTCCATGAAGCAAGCAAGTTTATTTCCGGTGAGTTGAAAAAAAAAAAAAAAAAAAAAAAAAAAAAACACAGTTTCTTAAAAAAAAAAAAAAAAGCACAGTGTCTCTGGCAGGGCACGACACGCAGCATTTGCTTTCGAGCTGCTCACTGTAGCTATTCAGCTTGGTCAATATTTGCAGGGGGCTATGGTAACAGATAAGCTCCCACACCCGCATAAACACACAGCCCTGTATGCTTAACGCTCAACCCCACACACACAAAAACCAACTCTCTGCCCAGAAAGTCCCACTCGTGCTCAAAGGAGGTCGAGGAGACAAAGGGCTATAGATCATCGGCGTGGACGGCGTGTGGCGAGCTCCTTGCATCCAGGTCTTTCTGGCATTTTCTCCCCCGTTCTGAGAAAACATGGAGGCCCCGTCCCTATTGTTTACACAGCTGGCTCCGTGGAAAGGATTGCTTAATATGAAATATGAAGACAGTGGAGAGGTGAGAGCAAGAGAGCTGGAAAGAAAAAAAACGAAGGGAGCCAAGAGAGAGGGGTGGGGTGGGAGGAGATAAAAGGGCCAACGCAGAGAGGGAGTTAAAGGCTGAACATGCTCTGGATTGGGTGACATTGGAATAAAGATATACAGTAACTCCTTTATACCAAGATGGCAGGTTTTCTAAACATTGAAAACAAATTGTCAGTACCAGTGTTTGTTTCATTCTGTTGGTTTTCCCTCTATGAGTTATAGTTGATCCAGAATTGCTTGTGAAGGAATTTGTGGTGGAAAGGTGGTCGATGGATGAAGAGAAGCACGCTGGGAGAGAAGGTGGTATAAACTCTAGAGGAAACAATGCAAGGAAATAACATGGAAGCACTAAATGTGACAGAAAACCGAACGCGGAGCAGACAGCCCTGAGGTTTCCTGGTGGTAAAGGAGTCATGCCTCCTGCGGTCTGGGGTCTGTAGTGCATGTTATTCATTCTCCAACAGTCACACACCGCTTCTGCTCCTTCCACCAGCCCTCTGGTGCTGTCCTGACGATCCCTCGCTTCCTTAAGTCTTTCACTCGCCCACTTTAATAATTTATCCGACAAAACCTCAGGCTATAAAGTTTCTTTGATGTGTTTTTTGGACGTGTTCGAAAAACCAGTCGTGGTGGGTTCAAGTGTTTTTTTCAACAAAAGCGGCAAGAGAGCCCAAGGATGACGATTTGCAGCATCACAAAGACAAGACTTGTGTTCTCTTTGAAGGGAAGCGGCCCTAAAATCATCAGACGAGCACCACACAAGCGTCACTCTATATTTCATTGGCTTTCCCAGTATTACTGTGAAAATGGCCTGTGCACGACCTGCAAGTGCTATTTCTGATTTTAAAGATCTAAAGATGTTTTTCTTGATAAATTCTTTGTTCTCTTAATTGATTAAATGTCTATTCTAATTTCCTGAAGGCTAAATTTGCCCAAATTCCTCCTTTTCAGCCATCATCATATCTAGTGCTGCTCTACTCAGGGCAGTCTCATCTTAATAGCGGCGGCCTTGTCCTCAACTACTGCTTCACTAAGTAGCGAGGGACACATTGTCAATAACGTTTGTGTATGTGGAATAAATAAGGAGGATAAGGAGCTGAGTGCGCCCAAACTTGTGTGTCACGAATGCGTCAGTGCATGTGTGTTTGTGTGTGCATGTGTGTGTCTTCCTCAGTCCAACCCGTAACTCTCTTCCCGTTACTGGGTGAGGCCCAGCACAAATGAAGTCCACATTTCTGGTCAGAGCGCATCCAAAAGACTCGACAACCCCCACCAGCTAACACAAACTCTTACGCTGTCATATTCTGTGGGTGCATGCAAACCTGTAGCAGGTTGTGTGCGTCACTCTCTGTCCTCAGAAAGGTAACAGGACGCAACTGGCTCAAGAGGACATTTTTTTTCCTGCAGCCAGCACAATAACTAAATGGGCATGTGTGTCTACATCTAAGCTAGTGTCACCTTTGTGTACCGACGCAGGATATCGGGCTAACAATGTTATGCGAAACACTTCAGCACATTTCAACACAGAAGATCCAATGACACGAGAGCGAATGACGTACTGAAGTGCAGGGCCCCTTCCTGTTTATGCCGCTGCTCGCCCGCCAGAGGATCAGACAAGATCTGCTCCTTTGAGCGGGTGTGCCCTCCTAACAAGGACAGTGTGTGGTTCCTCCAGGCAGCCCCTGCTGATAATACCAGCATTTATAAGAATACATTAACAGATACTACAAAACTAAGCAGAAGTAAATGTTTTTTTGTGCCTCTGTATGTATGGTTCAATGTTTTCCTCTAGTGTGTATATGTGAGTAAATGTGTGACTCTGTGCAGCGGTGTGTTCTCCTATGGGCCTCTAAAGATATGAATGAATTTTTGCTGATTGTGAAAGTGTGTATGAGTTTGTATGAACCTCATCTTACTCACGTTTTTAGGTAAATTAAATGGCTATTCATCTCTTATAAAGGTGCTTCTTATAAAGGAATTTACCCCATAGAGATTACATTGCAGGCAGTTTGAGCATGAGGCACAGTTTACCTTATATAGCCTCACAGTGCATTTCATGTTTCTAACCTTCATCACGCTCAGCATGTTACGATGAATAATACAACAGAATGAAGCTGCAATCCCTTCAGCACTGACACTGTTAACTCTGAGGGCCGCAGCTTCGGCGCCGTTTGCAGCAGAGCGGCTGTGAACGAGAACACGTCAGCGAGCAAACCCATCTCAGCACAGTGCAGTCATTCAGGCGTCAGTGATGGCCGTACCCACATGTCAATGTGGAACGGAATTGCCCTCACCTATGGATACGCTGCCTATTGCAGTGTGTTTAACACCCCTGAGCAAACTGCACCTCACTCCACATGCCATTCTCCCCCCCGGAGGGGAAACGCCGATCTTCACAGCTCACCACTGGTGCCATGAGCAAGACAAGCACGCCAACAGAGTCAGAATGTGGGGCACAGTGAGATCACTCAGAGTGCTGCCTGATGCTGTGTGTGTGTGTGTGTGTGTGTGTGTGTTCATGTGTTTGTGGTCGTGTGTTTGTGCAACACCAGAGTGGAGGCAGAGGTTTGTGGGTCAGGCCAAGCATAGATGAAGGCTACAGACTGCTGGTCAACATGCTATGACCTCTCTAGGACACACGCACGTATCATCACACAACGTGTGTGTGTGTGTGTGTGTGTGCATGTGTGTGATTGTGCATGTATGAGATTGAGCTGCCTACAGATTCCCAAAGGTCACTGTATTAATCTGGAGCTGCAAGATTAAAAAACTCACATTAGCCAAATGCATACGCTGCATACATGTACGCATGTAAATCCATGTGACATCTGGAAGCATGTGAGACAATATTAAAATATGAAAACAACAGCTGGATGGATTTCGATAGATACTGCTTAGTAACAGGGTTCATGACCACAACGACCTCATAGATGTGTGTTTGTGTACACATATACACCTAAATAGGCATGAACGAGAAACAGAGAATTGAAAATAAGTAGTAGGAGAGAAAGAGGTAAAAATAAAACTGTGGAAAGAAAAGAAAAAAACGCTCTCCTCCCTCCCCCCCAGAGAGCGAAAGAGAGAACGCAAACACGAGCAAAACTGATACGTCTCTGCTGCTTCTGTCCTCCATCTTCCCCTCTTTCTTTTCAGGCACACTTTCACATATAGATGCTCAAGGAACAAATATCAAGCACATTTCTCCCTCTCTTCCCTCGCTTGCTCTCCAGGAGTCATAAAACTCACATTTAAAAATGCATGGGGTCCATAAGCTGCCAGGCCTATCTATTAACCGGGGTATAGTGTAGCTGGATATAGCTGCTGACGACAGCCGGGATATGCTGCTTTCCATTAAGAGGAGGGAGACAGAGAAGAGGAGAGGGGGAGGAGGCAAAAAGAGATGAGTGATGATGAACAAGGGAAAAGACAGAATTTCCTCATATTTCTTTTTTTCCCGTGGCACTGCAATCTGATGCCTGGGCGTCTGGGCATGTGGGCAAAAAGGCGGGAGGCAGCGGCCTTAACACGTAATCCAGCATAAGAGGAGAAATGTGTATATGTGCGTACGGATCCGTGCACCTGTGTGCAAGCCTGTGGCTGCGGCGAAAAGTAATTGATTCGAGTGTTTCTGGGAGATTTTCCCCTGAGTCCTTAGGCGCTCACCAGATGACTATTGATTGGTTAATTGATTGATTGGCATCCGGCCGACAGTGAGTCAACAACATCATCACTCTTCATATGGGCCCAGGCACCCCCACCCCCACCCACCTCATCTGGACTCTCTGCCAGCCCTGCTCATCAGGATGCTTGACAAAATTCAAACGCTGAGGCTACGTCCATACCGCCACGTTTTTGTTTACATACGTGGCGTTTCCAAATTCCATTCGATCTTTTTCCTCAGTTTTAATCTCTGCCCAGACTCCGCTTGTTCCTGTGTGCACAGCTTGCATGAACAATAGCTCATCTCATCAATACTTGCTACTATTACACATGAAAACAGACAACAGCTCTTTTTTGATTGCTTTCATTTAACTTGCACAGCCCTCCTCACCTAAGCGTCCTTGAGCAAGACACTAAACATCAACCTGCACTTGATAAGAGCATCTGCTTAATGTCTTTGAATTAAAATGTAAATGAGGTTTAGATGGTTCGGGTGCAGACGTCAACATGCCAGAGAGCAATTCCTCTTGATGGTATTTTTCCCCCCGTCTCCTCAGCCACACTGGGAGCAGACGTGAACCACTGACTGTATAAATGAAGGAGCAAAGCAGTAGTGACATGTAGGAACAAGGCTCCTGTCCCTTTAATGGACCATACCGACCATGTCTGAGGTATTTCAATTAACACACAATGGTGTGACATGATATAATGACATTAAGAAAGTGTTGAGCTCACGTGAGAGGGAGGCGGTAACGGCAGCACCTATCCTTTTAGTGCACGGCAGTAGACAATGAGGAGTTAATAGGAAATGCAGAATTATGATGAAGGGCACTGTCTAAAGGGGTGAGTGACACCTGAGAGTGGAGCTGTTACATCTTAATGCACCGCTGCCACCGGGATGAATCAGCTCCGCAGATGGGGGTGGAAGCCATCTGAAGGCCGCTAATGGCAGCCGCTGTCAGTCTCACATTAACCTTGAGAACAGCCAGGGGACTGTGTTAGCCCTGCTGACCTCTCCTTCTCTCACACACACACACACACACAACTCCTTTTATGTTCACATGTATGACTGAAGGGTGACTTTGTGTGTGTGTATGTCTATCCCTCTTCCTGTGCCTTATGAGCACCATCAGTGGGATTAAATCAGTCCATCACAGGCTGCTATAACACCATATAGGCTGTCTGGGCTGAAGTGAAATCACCTAAACCTTTCCATTTGCCCCCAGGGTTAGGGTCCACGTCGACCAGTAATAGCACTATCTAAGCTAATTTTGAGTACACAGATGGGGATACATACGTGCTATTTGGCTGGGGATGGAACAAAAGCCATGCACGGAGCGGACACGTTTGGGGAATTTAGAGAAAGCGGGGAAAAATCTAAGACAACACCAAACAAAATCCCAGGGTTTTCCAACAGTTCATAAGCCAAATATAATTAAACAACATTTATACAACCGACTTATTAAATCACATCCGAAAAACTGTATGTAACAAAGCCTCCAACTGAACTCCGCTTCTCATATCCATGAGAACTGTTTGACAATTTAATGAATTCCCTGTGGCTAGAGATGTTCTGATACCATTGTCTCTGATAGCGATTCTAATAACTAGATTTTATGAATTGGCCAATGCTGAGTACCGATCAGATACCAGTGCGTTTAAAACACAACAACTTATGTAAGATGTTTTTACAGCTGTTTGCTAGTAACTCTGTATGAGAAGTAATGATCGCTAACACTATATGGCCAGGCTCAGGTTAAAGAAGAATAAGCGGAAAAAGAAAACTTCCCTCCAATCTGGGTGGACTCATATACTTTAATATGAGGCATTTCTGTTACTGGTATTGGTATCAGAACCTCTCTTACTGTAACACAGACAACAAAAACCACTGTCTTTGGGAAAAACTGAGCAAGAAGCATGACTGGAGGCTTGTGTGTTGAGGCATGGCGAGGCGGACCCATGCCCATGTGTTTTCAGTAAACTTTCCTTGGGAGAAGCAGAGGCAGAACATGGAAAGTAAAGTGAGACGAAGCTTGGGGGGAAATGACGGAGATTGAGCAGGAAAACAAAGAGGCAGTTTTAATATAAAGATTGTTGGAGAAGGGATCCAGGGAAGGCTCCCAGGGTAACGAGCGAAAGCATGATCAAACACAGCATTGACCTAATTTTCTGCCATTGCGTAGAAGCAGGGAGATGAGGAAGGGATCCAAGGAGCTTCACGCTGGAGAGAAGGAGCTGAAATTGGAGGAGGCCCACATTTCAGTTTCACACAGGAGGGTGGACATCGGCAGACGTTTCCAACAGAGGTGGTGCAGGGTTACTGGTGGAGGAAAACCCAACCCTATAACTACATTTTTTAGAACCCCAGTGAAATTTGAATAACTCTCTTATTGGGCTGTAACCAAACTTTTTTCTAACATCCTCTGTACATTTACAATATGGAGCCAATACAAAAACCAATGAAAGTAACATGAAATTACCTTAATAATCAATGGCCCCACATGGCCCCCACATGGAAACACAACTAATACTCAGCCCGGCAGGAGTATAGCCTGGTGCTGAAATGCAGCAGTGAACATGATGATGTTTCTCTCAGAAGTAAAAAAGTGAAGCCTGCCTATCCAGTGCACCTGTCCACTTTCACTTGCCCCTTCGGATAAAATTGCCAACTCCTGTTTTCTACTTTCCCATATGGCTGGCCTCACACACACACACTGGACTTATGACGTTACAAAAAGCTTTTAAAAGGGCAAACATTTGTGCTTGAGTGGCCAGAACATTGTGTGCAGCGCTGCCTCTGCTCGTCGCTGCCTCCAGTCCACTCACAGGGCCGCTGTGCCTCTGCAACTGGACTGGAGGGATATTTATAGAACGCCGTTGACAATATCACGTCCCCAAACGGGTGTAATCGTATTATGCTGGAGGTGCTAAAAGCCTTGACTTGGGAAAGCACGTCACTGGACGAAACAGACTGACACACGTGCAGCGCTGCTCCAACTGGAGCCTGGAGCGCAAGAAGCTTAGAAGCAGCATTGGAAGAGACGATGCAGAAGTCACTCAGGGAGAAAAAAATTAATAAAAATCCAGAGATGACAAAGAAGGATGAGATGCAGATGAAGGGTGCTGGTCAAGAGCATGGGGTTTGCTGTCGGGAGGCTGTGTCATTTTTGACTGTGTTTGGTATCGGCAGCTCTGAGGGTTCGAGCAAGCCATGGCGATGATAGATGAAAGACTGAACTTTAATCAGAATGGCGCCTGGAGCATTTTCAGGGAGGTAAACAGGTTAATCAGTCAAGCCCTCCTTCCATCCTCCCTCTCATTCGCCCCTACTCTTTCCACAGCACATGACCACTTCTGACACTGGCACGCCATTTGTCTCTTTCCCATCAGCACCTCGCCCTGCTCCTTCCCTCCTCCTCCAGCATACAGCCCTCATTTTTCCCCTACCCATGCTTCACCCCCCCGCACCTCATACCATCACACATATCCCACTATCATATGAAGGGGAACTTGAACATCAGGGCACTCTGTCAGGCCATTTAATATCTCACAGCATCACCCACCATATAACTATGAGGTGGGAGGAGAGCATTCAGCAAACTGAGGCGATTCATACGCTCTCGGCTTCCAGCATTATTGCCCCTCCACTAGCCTGTATCATGGGAGGTAGATTATCTATTATCGCTCCATATCTTTAAAAACCTTCAAGCGCACCATGCAGAAATCCAGATCCAGTGAGGCAAGGGCAGGAGAAAATAGAAGAGCGAGCAGCCAAGCATTATCCATTGTTTCTGCTGCCCCATGGGTATATTTATTAAAATGGCCCCGTCTTGCTGCCTCTCCCAGAAACAGCTCGGCACACTGGCCTGCAGAGACACTTGTGCAACATGCTGAACGGAGCCAAATTACTGCATGCCTGACCACCGGACATTCTGAGCAAAAAAAAAAAAAAAAAAAGAAGAAGAGGGGGCAGGGGGGGGGGGGGGGCCCAGGAAATAAATATTCCCACGAGTTTACAGTCCAAACCACACTCGATGTTTCCGTCATCTACCTCATACATACAAACCTCCCTCCTTCCATCCCTCGTTCCCTTAAAAAAATACACAATCAACTCTGACAAACCACTTTGAGCAGTCAAGTGTGAACCATACAAAGCCTTAACAGCTCCTGAGGAAAGAGGCCACATCTAAAATTACCAACACCAGCTTTCCGACCGAGCTGCATTTCGACAGTTGTTGAGACTCCGGAGGCGAGACTGTATTGTGTTGTCTGGGATTTCAACCACAGACTTTGGTGAGCAATCAACAAGCGCCGCCTCTCGCCAAGATAAACTTCACAGGCTGCTGCCATTCATTTGCAGGCTCGGCTGCTCAACTCTGCTACACTGTTGAGCATCGAACTGGTTTTCTCTTCAGCCAGAGAAAACGATCGCTCCTCTTGTTCACATTTTGTCCAAGATATTACAAATAAAAACAGGTTGTGCAACGTGAGGCCTTGAAGAGGAACAGGGAGAGCATATTTGGGGACCGTGTACACACAATTCTGGAAACCTTCCAAGCGTATTGGTGTTATCATCCACCTCCGCTTTAGAATTCAGCTCGTTTAATGATGTGAACACCCATGCAGCGGTTTGAACTATATACACCAGCACCTCAGAGGGATAAAAATGTTAATGAAGCTATTAATGATAGATCAGTGCATAACTCAAGGTGGCAGCAAGGGAGGAGGAGGACAAGTCGGCAGCATCGTCCTTAAAAAAAAAAAAAAAAAAAAAAAATAGAAAAGAAAAAACACCAGAGCGAGAGCTATGTGGGAGTTAAGAGAAAAGGGGACTGAAAAGTGCCGGAAGATATTCGCTCTGTTGTTGGGGAATCAGAGCTGGATAGCTGGCTAACGCACTTACACACCCACACGGGGAAATATGAGACTCAAATGAGCCAAAATGCAAGTGCACACATCACACACAAAGTTATTCAGTACATGCATAAGCGGAGCTCCTGGAGGGCCAGAAATCTCTCGAGTTTACAGCATCAAATCCATTCTCAGGGGATTTTGTAATAGTCGGAGTATCAAAAGCTACATACAGTGCTGTTGTCTTCTATCAGGCCTGGCCTACCATTGCCCACCACTATGGCTGATTAGCAAACTTTTTTATGCCACCATGGCTCGTCAGTGCTATCACATTTCAAAACCTAATAGTTAACAAATTTTGATTAATAACGTGAATATTATTTTAAAAAAAATTGTTTTGAAAGTAGTATCAAGGCAAAGGTATTGCATGTTTTTTTTAATGACAGCCCTACCTACTACCTAAAATAAATGGTATTGTACCGTAAAGTCCCTCTCTTGGCTTCGCTGCCTTCAGCACTCATGAGATTTGTTTGTCTGTTTCTGTCTTTCTTGACGTATCAGTGGTCAGAGGAAGTCGGAGATTCCGTAAGGATGCTCATTTGCTCAAGCGAGAAATCGCCGCTTCCTGTGCCGCAAGCCAGAAATCTCCACTGATTTAATTTTGATGTCTTTGCTGCAGTGTAGCGCAAAGATCCGGAGCAGAATGTTGCGATACAATGATTTCTCCCTTCAATAATACTTCTGTTTTTGCAGGAACATTTTTTTTTTCCTGCTGCCACGTCATCCTTTTATTCAAAGCAGGCTGTCGTTACAAGAAGTGAGAGCAGCAGATGCACGGGATGATACCAAGTTTCGCAGTGGGGCAGGCTGTTGAACATCAACATGCGATTGCGGCATCCTGATGTGTCCTGAAAATCTCCACAGCCTAATAACACCTGGCAGGCAGAGCTTGTCAGAGTGGCAGCCCTGCTGAAAACGATTTGTTGAGATGAAGAGAAAAAGCTGAGAGAGCGGGAGAGAGAGAGAGAGAGAAAGTGAGAGTGAATTGGAGGGTATACAAGGAAAAAGAGGTGGAGGTAAAGGGAGACATGTCATCAGCCCCCTCGTCCCATCTCTCTGTAGATCGAGATTAATTTGTCCTGACGACACAGAAGTGACTCAGACAACACCCCCTGCGCCGTCTGTACACACACACACACACACGTAAACACCTCCTACAGACAGGGCTAAGAAAGGGGTGGTCAGGTGAGAGTAGATAACTTACTCCATTAGGTTCAGCAGCGGCTGACAGACTCTCGGTGTCTGACAAAAACTAGAAATGAATAAAAGAAAGAAAAAAAGGGGAGATTGAGAGGCAGGAGAGCATGAGCTAGTATGGATAAAATAGAGAACCGCATGAAAGAGATGACGTGCAATAGATGAATAACAGAAGGAGTGGGGAGGAAAGAAAGAGGACGTGATGGAGGGAGACAGAGAGGAAGTCGTACCTTGTCAAAAAGATTGAAAGAGCG
Source organism: Pseudorhombus dupliciocellatus (assembly GCA_016785235.1). NCBI lineage: Eukaryota > Metazoa > Chordata > Actinopteri > Pleuronectiformes > Paralichthyidae > Pseudorhombus > Pseudorhombus dupliciocellatus. The sequence goes on from JAFBJW010000025.1 coordinate 480,262, forward strand.
GAGGAGAAAATGAGCAGGGAGACAGAAAGCATTGAGAGTGATGCAGAGAATGAATAAAGATAGAGGGTGCGAGGGCAGATGAGAGGATGCCTTATTTTCCTCCATCTCAATTTGCACAAAACTTTCATTACCACCAATTTGGGCCAGAAGCCGAAGGCTGGACCATTAGGCAAGCCCGGCATCAATCAGCCTAATCTCCCTCCCAGGCTGCTAAATTACAGCGCCCAGTTGCTTATTAAAATTTGTCGCCCGTCTCCCAACACCCGGCACTGCTGGAGATTAGACAGGGGCCCCTAGACAAATCTGTTCCAGAGGAGAAGGAGAAGAAGAAGGAGAGGGAGGGGGGAGGAAAGGAAGGAAGTACGGGGACAGTAGGAGGGGGAGGGGGGGAGCGCTCTTGCTGAGACGGAGCAGATCAGAGTCAGGGACGATCATCTGGTTTGATTTATACACTCCTGTAGATGTGGCCTGTGCACACATACATGCACACACGCACACACACACACACACGTTCTATATTTCAACCTCTGTTCACACACCCATACATCCCGATACATACACTCACTGCCACACGCCCACTACCTCCCCCCAACCTCCCCCAATGCAGTTTTCCATTCCCGTCAGTGCTCGCAACACACACACATGCACGCTTGTGTAGAGAATGTGGGGATTGCGACGCCTCCCATTGCATACTCAATCAAAGCGGCGGCCAGATAAGACGCATGATGAATGGCGTAATTGAACGCAGCGGCAGGGTAATGCTGCATTGCTCTGGGTTTGAGAGGGGGTGGGGGGGGTGGTGGTGAGTGGGTGATTAGCTTGTAGGATTTATTGTTATTGCCCGTCTTATTAAAAAATACTAAGACTGTCTGCCTCGCCTACTGTAGCACACCAGTGTAACAGTGACCGCCCACTTTTCTGGTATCGAAAGTTAATTTCCCATTCATTTTCTCCACTGACACTTCAGAAAATCCTTAAAGTGTAAGCACAGAGCCATGACGACCAGCTACAGGATGAATCATTCACCATTTTAATCAGATTAGAAAATATTAGACAGCAAAGACTGTGCACAAACATATCAGGAGTGATGGAGCCATTACTAATGATCCCTTTCCAACAACGTCCAGCGTTTCATAGTGTACAGTATGGTAACCTCATAGCATTCATAAGGCTGTCGTAATCTTTCGCAGTTGTAGTAAACCTCTCCATAGCAACAGCAAGTTCAACCAATGAGAGATGTTGCTACTGCGCCTGAGGATTGTGGGTAGTGCAGTCCTTCTTGATAACACACACACACCTGTGGCGTCAACAACAACAAGAACATTGTTCCACAGTCTTGTTTGTTGTGTATAATCCAATTCTATAGGGCCCTGACACATCAAGATGGCACCACATGAACGTTGCAGGGAGGAAACTTGGATGCAAAATTGCTAAACAGAAGAAATAACATACAACTTCCCATCAGGGGCATCTCTTGTCTCCTCTGCTCTCCAGGAAGGACACAGGACAGCATTTGTGTTTTCTCACTTCAGCCATCGGGAGCAGTTCAGGGAGAGGAATGCTGCAGGCGGAGTGACAGAGGTGAGTGTTGCTGGTAGGTCAGTGGGTAAGGAGGGAAAAGAGGCAATTCTACTCCGGGCTGCCGTGCACTCCAGTGGTAAACTGGTCAACACTGAAAACAACAACACGGGACCTCCCCAGCAGAATTTATGTCTGAATGTTCTGGATATGTTCCTGGTGCTGTGCACACGTCGGGCTGATAATCTGCTGGAAAAGACCCAGACCGCTGAAATTTTCAGAAGTTCACACTGGGGAACAACTTGGCGGTTTATGGCTGTAACTTGTGTACACAGGCATCGCATAATAAGACAATAGCATATACACACAAAGCGATGAAACCTGACACAAACCCTAGAAAGCACACATACTCCATTGGCTGCAAACACACTTCAACCAAACCAGTGAAATTAGAAGCAGCGTGGTTGAACGGAGCGTGACCACTGTCGACACGCATCGACACGGAAACCAGCACAGGGAAAACCACACGCGTGCTCACTGTGGTCTCAGACAAAGCCCATTCAGCTGCTCTAAACAGCAGAGAAACATGTCGGTGGCTTTGTCTGGAAGTTTAATTAGCACGGCACCTACAGTATGCAAAGATAGAAGTGTTGGCAGCGGCAAGGGGACGCGAGCCCCAAATGTTCCCGCCTGTCAGCGCTGCTTTAAAGATGGATTTGGATCTTTACTGTGCTGCTGTTGACGAAGACAGTTTTGTTTTGATTTATAAAACCAGTGCATCACTTTTACTGCCACTGCAAGGTGTGCGCATCGTTTATAACGCAAGTTCACCTCAGGATCCGCTGCTGTGTATGTGGAGTGCGTCTACCTCTGCCGGTCGCCCGCAGCCCCTCGTGCTGCCGCTCAGGCTGATTGAGTGGTGTGCTGTTGGGCCGAGCGGGCTTTCAGCAGATGGCCCGCCCGCATCGATTGCTCGGCCGAGCCCCTCTTCTGGTGCACGGACAGAAAATACAGAGAGATACTGAGGGGAAGGAGAGTGGGAATTATAGGTAAAAAAATAGAGACAGAGAGAGTAAAGTACGGGAGGAGAGAGAGAAAGAGAGAGAAATGGAGGGGAGAGAAAACAGAAAAACATTAGCTTAAATGAAAGTTTATTAGCTGTATCAGTCAGTCAGTCAGTCAGGTGGGGCAGGGGTGGGAGAGGGGGTTTGCCTTAGGCCCTTCATCCTTCCACTCTATCCATTTTTTCCAGCTACAACCCCTCCTTCTGTTTGTGTATGTGTGTGTGAGAAGGGGGGGGGGGGCAGGCATGACGGGAAAACATTAGGCTGTTGGCGAGTCGCCTGTACACCAGTCAGTAATTGGCTTGGGTAATGGTCATGTCCAGACAAATGGCGTAGGCCCTAACTGTGTTACGAGCAACCAACTGCTCCGCCTGTGCTCACAGCACCGAGAGCCAGCGCAGCTCAGATACTATGTGTTTGTACACAACACACGTGATTTACTGGAGCAACACTTCTTTTTTTTTTTTTTTCCCCAGACGCACAACTGATGAGTTCTGTATGAGTGATTCACGACTTGCTGGTGTCCTGTGTGGGAGACTGCGCCGCGATAAGGAGGAAAAAGATGGCAGCGCACAAACCCCGCTCACCTCGAGGGACAGACCAACATCTGCCGCTGTCCTCCCAACGAGTGACAGAGAGGAGATGGGGAGAAAAGGAAAAAGTACGCGCGAAGAGAAAAAAAAAAGAAAGAAAGAAAGAAAGAAAGAAAGGGGGGGTGCCTGAGTGAGACGATAAGTTTCATCTTTCATCCGTCACACCCTCTGCTCTGCATCACTTCGCCTTCTGTCTGACGGCAAGCTGAGCCACTAATGTCCATTGTGTCTGGATGGGCTGCGAGCGTGCACGTGTGGTTGAGTGTGCACGAGTGTGTGGAGCGAGAAGGAGTGCAGTGCTTACACCTACAGCAATAAGAGCTAAATAACACACATGCTGACTTTGTGCATGTGTGTGTGTGGTGGCAGCCCTTCAGCCATCCAGCTATCATCTCCCGCCAGACAGGCCCCACCAAGCGACCCAGCTGGATAATGAGATCCATTATGATTTACGTGCCAAGAGGACAGCCAGACAGAACAAAGACATGTACACACACACACACACGCACGGCACTGGGAACGTGCACGTACGTGCACATGTGCTCTCTATCTCTTACTGTACGTGCTGACGTGTGCTGTCACTGTTTCGTATTTTTTCCACCAGGTTTCTCATTGTGTGTGTGTGTGTGTGTGTTGGCTACATTAATTGCCTGTAGGGCATCCTGCAGTGGCTCCTTTCTCTTTTTGCAACTTGAGAACTCAGGCCATTTCTCTCTCACTCCATCTTTCTCTCTCAGTCACACTCGTTCTCTCCACCTCTCCAAACACTGAAAGATTGAGAGCCCACACACACACACACACACTAACCCAAGGTGTTGCAGGCAGAGAGCGAACAGTGAAGATTTGGCTAGTGGAGAGCGGTAGCTGTCAAACACATTTTGGAAAAGAAGCAGACTATTGCTTCATTCCATGTTTTGGAAACAGGGTTGGGGATGATTTGTCAGCTGAGAGGTGGAACAAGCCGTGATTTAACAGTGAAGGATGGCACTTTCCCACAATTCCCAGACTTTGAGAATTATTGTCTTAAGTGAGTTGCGATTAATGATTTGGATGAATTTTATCGTAATGTCGGTTATTTTTTTAAATTCTACAATATGCCCTGCATCAAAAAGCAGACCTCAGCCTCGCCCTGATTGATCAGTGACTCGGCAGCACACGCTGGAGCGAGCCCAGGATCGTGTTCCAATGTGCGTGTGGGGATTTGTTAGTGGAGAGCGGTAGCTGTCAAACACATTTTGGAAAAGAAGCAGACTATTGCTTCATTCCATGTTTTGGAAACAGGGTTGGGGATGATTTGTCAGCTGAGAGGTGGAACAAGCCGTGATTTAACAGTGAAGGATGGCACTTTCCCACAATTCCCAGACTTTGAGAATTATTGTCTTAAGTGAGTTGCGATTAATGATTTGGATGAATTTTATCGTAATGTCGGTTATTTTTTTAAATTCCACGACTTCAGATTATTGAATTTTCTGTCGCACAACAAATCATTTAATCTGTAGATGGTTTTAATCCAGCAGCAATGTCTTGCTGTGGGTGTATTGTCCCCCTCAAAAGTGTTTTCAGTTCACAGAGTAGCTCTGTGAAAATGTAAAAGAAAATCAAAGCTATAAAGCTGCCATTGTGGTTTAAATATGCACACACACAAAACACACATAAACATGCACTTCATCTCCATGAAGCTGCAGTCTTAAATTAAATTTATGTTCTATATTCTCTGCTTCCCTCCCAGGAAAAGTCTGTCTCGCACAAACACACATAGGGCGAGGGGGAGCAGCCCTGCCCTCTCTCTGGGCACAGGACACAGAAAACAATGATGCGATTCTCTGCTGTTCCTGCTTTACCAAGTATTCAAGTGACGCCAGCTCAATTAGAGGCCTAAATGCCAAGATACAGAGATGAACAGCGATTAAAAGAGAAACAGACGGAGAGGGGAACAAAGAGGACACAGAACAGAGGCTGACAGGAGGACAGCAGAAGACAAGCAGGCCAAAATAGAGGGGAATGAGCTACATCGACGTAAATCTCCAAGCCGAAATGGAAAATACCAGGAAAGAACAGGTGAAATGGATGATGAAATGCAAAAATTAAAATGAAGGATATGAAGGTTGTGGTGCAAGAATACCACTTAATCCCCTGTGGTATGTATTTCCATCATCAAATGTGATCAACGCTACGACCCACCAGCCAAGATTCTCTCAACTGTGATAATGCTCCCACTGCACACACACACACACACACACACACACACACTCACACACGTGGGGTGAGCACAGTGTGAGCAGCATAGGTAGCAGAGGAGGATGTAACATGCCTGGTTAAATTAAAAGGTCAAATAAATTAAATAAACATCAAAGTGAGCCGTGCAGCGCCTCAGAGGCTGAGCTCTAGGGGGTTGTCTCTACGAAAATGAGCGGCACTAGAATATAATTTATTGTGTAATTTAAAGGGTAATTCCACTTTATTACAACTTGGGCCTCGCTTTTATAGTTTTGGCTGCTGTTTCCATGGGTAATAACAAAACTGTGCTCACTGAGTTAATTGTTGGGATCTGGGAACACGGCCACATCACTTAAAAGAAATCAGACAGAGCAGGAAACACAAGCAGTCAGATGATTATCTGGCTTTAAAGAAAACCCCCGTGGTGGTCAAATCTATACAGATGATGAAATGCGGTTTCTTTGCAACCATCATCTAATTCAGTAAAGCGCTGCTGCTATAGCACACTGCTGCTATCTGTGTGCACTGTGATGTCATCATAATCACAAATTACGTTCAGTGTGTGATCTTCCGTTCTGGCAGCATTATTTGCGTATGTGCGTTCCGGAGATTAAAAGCATAAAAATCAGTTAAATGTGTCACTAAGTCTGTGGTCTCCCACATTTTTAAAATCGGTCAAGAGTTGAGAGTCCTCTCGCCTGCAGAGGCCTTGGGAAGACTATTGGTTGTGCAGTGACGCAGCGTGTGATACAGGACCGGGAATTCCAGATATTAGCGCTATTCTCTGGACATTTGCTGACTAATTTTTATGGTTGTGGTAAAATTGGCGTCAGCGGCAGACAAAGTGATCATGCCCTCCACGGTTAAAGGCGGCCTGACTTCTTGCTTGGTCTGTGTTTAGACTGCACGGGGGGTTGAACCCACAACCCCACTGTTGTGGCATGTCCAATTCACTCCACTACCCACTCGGCAATCAGCACCAGCGTCACAACCCAAAACATGCGCTGTAACCAAAATAATCCCCTCTAATTGAACACCAACAAAACAACACTGTGTCTCAGATCTCACTCTGACAAAATTTCTCCAACAAACCCAACTGGGGTGAGCGCCCCCTCTCATTCCTCCTTAACAAAACAGCTCTGCTCGCTGTGGTGCCAACCCTAATCACTTCCCTCAGCACCAGGTGGTTCTCATTGACTGGGGCCCAGCTCCTCCACTCAGCAGGATGCTTTGCCAGAGGAAATTGGCTCCTCCACACGCATTTATTGCCTATGAGCTCTATCGAATAGAGTCGTTTGGGCCCTCTGATGCTGGCGCTGGCCTTTGTTCAGGCCCTTTGAGCAACTGGGCCCGCTGTACGGAAACAGCTGCTGCGGCGCACACGGCACCGTCCAAAGAAACAATTAGAAACACCCTTTTCCTATTACTCCCCACCATTAAGCACCATTGTATGGAATAAGTGGATTCTAATTCATGCCCCGTTTTCATGGGCAGCGGCTGCTGCAGTGGCTGCTCCTCCGCTAATGAAGAGGATGAAAGAGAAGTGTTAATCAAACTGAACATCTCATCTGTGGTAATAAGGAGAGCACGAGAGGCCTTGGAGTGGCTCCCTGGCGATACGAGAGTGGCTGTGAGTGTCTGTTGTGCTACTCACTTACTAAATTTAAGGCTCCGCCAACTGATTGTCAGTAAATAAAAAAATAAAGAGAATGGAAATGCAGCAAGCAGTGTGTTAGTGTGTGCACGGGTGGGACCTGTTTTCTAATTGCTTATCCCCCAGCCCATGAGGATGAATGCTCAACTATGGGCCAATCCCTCACCGCTAGCGGGCTTTCATCCGTCCCTGGCTCCCTCGTCTTGGACCACAGCGCTAACCAGCAGGGTCTGATTAGATTTAAATGTCAAGAGAGATAGTACGATACAGTTATCTCCCAAATTATGGCCCATTAAAGGGCCTAAGCAGTGAGCTTCTCTCCTAAAGTAACTAATCACCAACCAGATTCATCATCTCTGGCATAATTTGGGGGGGGCTGTGGTTCCCCTGCCCTGCTTCTCCCTTGTGCGTGTGTATGTGTGTTCATGTGCACATCACACCATGTGCAAGGGCATCCAGGAGTGTCTGTAATGTATGATCAGTGTGTGTGCATGCTGTGTGTGTGTCACTCCGGAGGGAGCTGTTTCAGCGCCTCGGGCCAGTGCCCCATTAAAGAGAAAGAGAGAGAGAGAGAGAGAGAGAGGGAGGAGGGAGGGAGGGAGAGGCGGGAGGCACAGAGTGTGAGAAGGAGAGATAGAAGCGTGGCTCCTCATTTAGACAGCAGGAGTGGCAGGCTGTGTTCCACCTGCCACCAACAGACAGTGGCACCAAGACCCCCCCCCCCCCCAACCTCCCAAATCACCTGCTGTCCTCAGGGTGTCATCGGGAGCCACACGCTTAAACAATGGAGTCTCCCTCTTCTATCATTCTGCATCAAAATTGAAAATGCCTTATCAGGGATCTGGCATGCATCGCCGGAGAGATGGTGACGAGGGGTGGAGGTGTCTTATGGAGGAAAAAGGAAATATAGGACTTGTATCTCAAGGTGGTTTCCTTCATTTCCTCATTACTCCTCACCCTCTCTCACGTGTCCATTTCCTCCCACTTTTCAGTATTCACTTTTTCTTCATGTTCTGCCCTTTCTCATCCTTTTCCCTTTAATCTCCTCTGCCCCTTCGTTCTCTTATCTTATCTATTCAACCTCCACTCCGTCATCATGGAGCCACTTATATATTTCGCTGTGAATTCCGACCTCCGCTGGCAATTTATGTACAAGAGAGAGCCCAAGTGCAGAGCATTAGGGCCCCCGCTGTACGGTAACACTTTATGGATGTCACTATATATAGCCGCTGTGTGTCCTGTAAAAGCTTTTCATTACGAGACATCGTTCAATCAATATAAGCCCTGCACTAAATCTAATTACCAAAACGACCAGGGCTAAATGTATATATATTTGGATGGTTAGGGAAGCGCGGGCAGCCACTGTTTTGACCAAAGAGGCTTCAAAGGGATGCCTACCAAAATAAATGGCCCATTTACAATACAAGGCAAATGAGCTAATTGGAATGAGGGGAGCATAAAGATAGGAAAAATGGAAGGGCTGAACGAGGAGGAGGAGTGGTTCGTGGATAATGGAGAAAGAAACATACGGCACGTTTGAACACTGTGGATAATGTGCACACACAGAGGAACTCCGTCCTGCCACAAATGTACAGCAGATGCACAAACACACATTATGTTGCCACTGGGCCCCAGCTGAAGCTCCACGGGGGCCACCAGTCTGTGGCAGACCTCGAAATAAGCTGCTCCTCTAGGACTGGGAGGGAAAAGCTGGAAAGAAAGGGAGGAGGAGAGAGAGGGAGAGAGGGAGAACGGGAGGAGCCCAGGGTGCCATTTCTCTCTCTGTCAGCTCCCTGCCTCCCTGTCCTCCCTCCCTCCCCCATCACCCCCTGAGATGTGGATGCTTCGTGGGGACAATTACCGACTGACACTTCATCATGGGCTGCGCGACAGGCGCTGACGGCCCTCGTCCAAACAAATGATGCTGGGGTCGAGGTTGCAGGCCTGCCTTCGAGTCAGCCTGCCCGTAGCGCCACGGCGGCCCTGCACTGCATTAGCAAGCCACACACACGCACACACACACAGACATTGAATGAGACTCTTCACAACCAACCAACTCCTTCCTTTAAGAAAAACACATTTATCAGCAGTGGAGTGGTGGTGGCTGAGGGAGGGAGGTGGGGTCTTTGTTAGAAGGATGGAGGTTGGCCAGGGGCGCTACAGTACTGTCAAACCCCATCCCCCTTAGGTAAAGAGAGAGCTCTTCATTTTTGTGAGACAACCACACAGGCATGCCCAAAAATACCAACGGCCCTCCACCCATACAGATATTCAGATAAACGGCAGCAGCACAAAACTGAGCTACTGGCACGGTGACACCAGAGTGCATCAATTAACCCCACGTCTTTGTGGAGCGCAGAAAACACAGTGACCCCCACCCCACGTTCCTTTTTAAAGTAAAACTCTGTGTGTTGAGTGAAGCTAAGTTTAGACACAAAAAGTAGGTCAATTGCCAACAGTCAAAAAAGTGGGGGCAGCATACAGTTCTAAAGTCGAAAGAAAAAAGCAGGCATGTGGAGGACCTGCTGCTAGCCGCCCCTCGGCTGTGAGTCTGAACCTCCAGATTAATAAATGGGCCTTGTGATCTCAGCTCAGGGAGGCCGACGAACAACAATTGAGACAGACATCAAACGGCTGACTAACACTGAAACAACACTTGGCAAAAAGCTTGTCTCCAGTCTCTCCCACAGACTCGCCGGTGCGCATGCAAGACGGAGAGTAGGAGAGCGGTAGACAGACGGGAGAAGAAAGGAGAGAGACGGAGACAGCGTAAACAATGAAACATTTATCAAAGCCAGGAGCGCGGCATCTTCCTCGCTGCACGGGCGGACTGCTAATGCAGGTGGCATTGTTGTTGTGGTATCCTGAGCTGCCACTGCTCAAAGACAATGAGCTACGGGCCTTCGTGTTTGTATAAAACTTGCAAACAACCTGTTCCCTCTCGGGCACTGTACTGTGCAGACGCCCCTCTGCTATCCCCGAGGAGCTCATTGTTATGCGTTTATTATCACATTCTTTTCATTCACAAACCTGATGTTTCCCCTATTGACAGTCTCCCCCTTGATAAATGTGTTTATAGCATCCCTCGTGTCAACAAACGCCTGTGCAAGCCGTCGTCTTAAGATAAATAAAAGAAGAGCTGAACGTGGTGGTGGTGGTGGTGGTGGTGGGGGGTTAAAAATGGAGGGCAGCGGAGAAAGAATACAGAGCAAGAGCCATATGTCATGTTGGAAAGGCCCTTGAGAATGCTTTCAATCTTTCCGTCAATATTTGGCGTGCAGGCCTGTATATGCCATCATTAAAAAGGGGACTCTACGGTGTTTATTTATCATAAGGACACATGGATGACAGCTTCCTGGAAACAAGTCGTGTGTTTATGTGTGTGCATGTGTGTGTTCACTCACTGTAGCATTTGTAACAGCTTTCATTCTCTCTGTCCTTTATCTATTAAAATGGATGGCTGCGGCTCAGTAATGTGGGGGCCCAGTGATGGAGCTGGCTCGGGTTCTTTCTGATAACAGCGGTTAGGACCCATCACTGAATACAGAGATTGAAGTTTTTTTTTAATCACAGCAGGGTAAGTAAGTGCTTTTATTTCCACTGCTTTTATTAACGCACAAGGTGAGTGGGAACAAATAATGTTCGGTGCTCAGTTATTTAAGAAATATTTCCGCAAGAAAGTGATCTTTTATTCTACAATGCTTTTTCCCCTTATAATGGTTTTCAGCACTTCAATGTCATCGTCAGCTAAAATAAACTGAAAGACATTTCATGCCGCGTCTGAGCCCCCATGTCTATAGCGCACTGCTTGCTGTGACCATTGTGGCCAGAATCAGCACCACAGCTTATTCTGCCTACTCACAGATAAGCTAAAAATAACTTTGCCTAGAGCTGGGTCAAGTCAACCTCTGTGGGTCAACAGAAGAGAAAAAAAAAACGCCAGTCTCTGGTTATTATGAGGGGTAAAGAAAAAAAGAAAAATATCCTGTTACTAGTTGTTTTATTTATGAATCAAAAAATTCATGACAAAGGGACATTTCCATGCTGTGGAGGAGAAACATAGTCAAGTGAGAGCAGGTGAGTGTATTTGCCTTTGTGTGTATGTGTATGTGCCGGCTGACCCACAGAGAAAGACAAATGGCTGTAGCAGGGGGCCCTGCTTGACATTTAGGTTTCATGTGGTAATGGACGATGACCTATCGGGGTCAGGCCTGCCAGCGAGGCAGCGTGGGGGCTCATTCCTGCGGATGGCCCCATACCTGTAACTAGACACTAGCAAAACAGTTGTGCGTGCACACACACACACAATCACTCACTGACTCAGTACAGAGGGGCATCAGACATCCCACAGGTTGGACCACATAGGTGGGGTTTCATTATGGGGATGAGACAGACACGTCTGGTGTGTGATGTTCAGTGTGAGGATCAGAGCTGGCAACATTATTGCAGGTCATGGTTATGCATACACTCCTGACAGTTCTGTTTACATTCTTCACGTGCACATTCTGCAGCTATAGGTCGGGTGAGGCAGACCAGTGGTTGCTATACTGTTGTCAAGAGAGTGCCCTGTGTTCACCCACAACTCAGCAACAGGAGGCTACTTTATATACTGTTTGTGACAGCTTTGTGGTAATAATGGAGCCTGGGCCTCTGCTAGTGCAAGTGGCATGCTCAGTCAAGTGAGACCTTGCCTAAGAGAACACATTCACACAAACACACACACACACAAACACCAGGCAACTTCCTTCACGTCTAATGAGACCACTGGGAGAGTGGAGAGCAGGAGGAGGCAGGGAGAGGGAGATGAGTGCAGAGAGGAGAGGAAGGGAAGGAAGGAATAGGCAAAATGAGAGGAACAGCGATAGCAAGAAACAGATAAATACATGGTGGGGAGTGAGGGAGCAAACTTTCAAGGTTTTGGGATTGGAGGAAGAGGAGGCAGGGGAGGAAAAGAGAAAGAGAGGGAGAGCAGAGGTACAGCTCTAGGTTTAGCAGCGGGGGGTTATGCAATGCACACAACAGAGGAGTGCAGGGGGGATCAAAGACATGGGGTGCATACATAACTGAATCTGACACTGCCGTGCAACACGAGACGATGAGTGTGGAGGGAGTGGGGCGGAGGACAAAAAACACTGAAATATAAAGGGAACAGACACTCCCTCGGGATGGAGGGACAGAGGAAGACAGTACATCGGGTACTGGGTACACATCCTCCACGAGAAACAGTACTAGAGGAGAGAGGTTATGACAGCGACAAAAAACAAGCCCCTAAAATTCAAGATAACATTTTTAATATATATTTATGTATATAAGTATACACATGTCAAACCCTGCTCTACCTGCACCTCTAGCACTGAAGCCTCATCAGCTCATTCAGGCAGGTGTGGCTGAGTGAATAGCTCCCAGTCCAAAATAGGGTAAAAAGGCTTAAATGTCTGGTGACAAGGAAGCGGACAGACAGGCACAGCTGAGCCTATGGTTTGGTTTCCGGGTAAAGTGGCGGCATGAATTATTAACAGGTGCTCAGTCTCATAAAGTGGAGATGAGCTTGGTTCCACGATGATCAGAGCAGACAATAACAGTCGAGCTCAGGCCCCACAGCAGGAGAATTACAAGTCACTAAGCCTGTGCTCTCAATACCTCTGGTTATTTAGGAAAAATTTACTTTACCAGGATGGGTGAACTTCTTTCTAGATTTTATGAACATGATACTCTGCCCCTGTGTCCACACATGACCAACTCAGCCGTGCGTTTAATAGGTTTTAGTAGCACTCAGGTCAAATTACGAGCAGGCGCAAATTACAAAACAGGAAAAACACACATTGTCATCAGGCTGTTTCGACCCATCAGCAGAGGCTCAGATGACCTACTGACCACAATTTACTGCATTGATCTGTAGTATAGGGTCCTTTTTTTCTAAAGCGAATATTTGACCCAACACAGCCCCATTTCCCAGTGAGTCCCAATTACCCTGTGAACATTCCCCGGTGCAGCTTCTCATTGCAAAAAATGTCAATCTGTGTCAACCGACTTGACGCAAGGGAGACATATTTTTGTATTCTCATTTCCAGGCATATACAAGAATAACTTATGAGCAGTATGTGAAAAATGCAACATACACCCTGCTCTGACACGCCTACATAAAATGTCTTCATTGGTGTCCCAAGCTGAGCCTTCACATGGCCTTATGTGCAACCTCCACACCTTGAAGACTATCAAACTTTTCTTCCTGGTCACATACAGTAGCAGTGATGGAAGTGTTGTTTGTCCAGCATTTTCCAATGATTCTCTATTGTAAATATTCAAACCAAGGGACAGAAGACAAGAAGGAGGATATGGAGATTCATTTTTCTGCCACAATATCTCCAGGGCCATGGTCAGTGCTCAGCTCCACTCTCAGCCTGCCTCCTCTTCCGGTCGTCCACATGCCACTGCTAATCCCTCATCGACCCACAGGAAGGCTTTGGGATCATCCCACGTGTGAGCTGGAAAAGACAGGAAGCTGGTAGGCATATATCGTCTGGGTGCGAGGCAGTGGATGACTGGGATAGTCTTGTCAGGAGAGCTCCATCCATCCCCTGGGTGTCCACAGCCATGTAAAGTGTTGCTGATGTTGCTGTTGGATGGTGACCTTGCTGACCAGATAGACTCCTCCTGGATCTCTCTGCCTCAAAACCAACATTCAAGGCCGGCTTATTTTTAGAGTCTGGGTGGTGGCAGAACTTGGACATTTCTATTGAAGTTATTGAAAAAATCTGTTAAAAATAATTTTTGAATTAGTTAATGGGTGAAATAAATGAGATTAGCCAGCCTGCTCCGGCCATTCTGTAATACTTTGCACTGTTTCAGAATATCAAGTTGTTAAATAGTTAGTTGGTAGTTGATGAACTTTTACTTCAAGCTAAGTAGCCAAATAAAATCCGATACGAACACATACAATCAAGAATTTTACTAATTATAAAAGGAGCCGCATAGTGTTTGTTTGTATTAGGTAGAAAATCACTCCAAATATGGATGACAGACATTGTTCAAATTCTCCAGCACTTAACAAACTGCTCAGGTTAAGAGTTAAGAGAGGCCCTGAAGCACATCGCCATAACACAAAACGGTCCACTTGTTACGTTATGGGCTTACATGAAGAGGTGTGAACTGAAGGAGAGGTTAATACTATACAGTAAAAGTGAACACATAATTGTCATTAGCCTGTACTGGGTAATAATTCCTGATATGACATGTTTACTGTAGGCGGCAAGCCACAGCCAATGCACCCACGTTTACAAACGTAGGGCTGTATGTAGCAATAGAGTTTGACATGAATGTCAAGCCCTGCCATTATGAAGATAACTGGCAATAAAGCTCTCAATCCAGTCACGGGAATAATATGTTCCCTTATAACTCAGTGAGGCACTTCTCCTCTACAAGGCTCTCAAGAGCCTGCAGGCAGGCAACAATACAACGGTACTGAAGTGTCTCTTTGCTACATTAAAATCAGTAAACATGTGCAATTTCAAACCACAAGAGGTGAAACTGAGCCTGAGACAAAGGATAACTTTACACTTTAATGAACACGTACAGGCTGGAATGGTGCAACTAAATCTTAGTTAACCACAAACGCTGTAAAAAGACCACACCCTGAGCGATTTACACACAGCTCCATCATCCTTCCTCTCTTTCCTCTTGCTGCACATTTTCCAGTGCGGGGAGGAGCCTAGAGTGTATGCCCGTATATAATACATCAGCGACTACTGTCGTTAATTTCTCCTCTCTTTCCCATTCTCCCGCTCGCTCCTCAGGGGTTCCCTGTGGCTGTCCGGAGCACATGTGTTTTGGTTTACCTAGAGCGGAGCTCTATCTGAGCGCAGGCTGAGAGCAGACTGTGGGCTTTGTCTGTGGCATCATTAATCAACTGTCCTTTAACAAAAACGGAAAACCAGATGAGAGACAAAGGGAAGAGTCGTGGGGGGTGGGCTCTTGTTTAGGTACAAAAAAAAGGCAAAGAGGGTAAGACAGAGAGGAGAGGGAGAGAAGGGGGATGCTTGACCCAGATCCAGGCCTTTAATAAATCAAGCAGCAACAATAACAAGCAAAGTTTTCATGTGGCTTGACTGATTAATCAGGCTTTTTTTGACATGGGAAGCGAGGGGGTCTTTTCTTCCTTCTCTGTCTTGTCTCTCTTGTGGGAGACTACAGGCAGAGGCAGGGCAAGTTGTTTTATGTCGGGTGTTTATGTCTTTACGCTGTGAGGCTTGTAGACATGCAGGCCTGCATTGCTCATGTTTTATGTTGTCAGTACAGGAAGGTTGTCGGAGCGGTATGGAGACACACATTCCCGCTCTCACATGTAGAAGAACACGGATGAATGACTGCCCAGGCGTCAGACGCCCGTCTCTCTTTTCTAAAATATTAACAGGTACTGTTTTACACACATGCACACCAGAGTATCTACTATCCATCTACCCTGCAAGCCACAGAATATGAAGCAGCCCTGTGAGACTCTTTGAGAGGTGCCGATCGATGGGCATTGAGTGTGGACAAGGAGGCCTCAGGATCGATAAGGAGCCATTACGGAGATGTGCCTATTGGGACCTTGGAGAGGAGGTGTAGGTGGGGTGAAGACACATCTGGGCCCGTGAAGCCTTCTTCTTTCTCTCATCGTTGGGGGTGAGTGCTAGGACACGCATACAACCAGTAGAACATAGATTTACGTGCATTAGGAAGCATTACATGAAGAGTTCAATGGAGAACGTTACGCGCTGCGCACGGTTTGGTCGCCCGCTCACACACAGTCACTAATGGAATCCCGGGAGACCTGCTGCCAGAAAGGCCCACCTTCACCTTTGTCTATAAATTGCCCGCTTCATTGTCCTCGTCTGCAGTTTTCTTCACTCTCTCTATCTCTCTCTCTAACTCACTTTTTGGTGCCATCTTGTCACCAGAGCTGCCTGTGCCGTGCTCCGTCAGTGGAACGGCTTGATCCTAAGACTTTCTGTCACCCGCTTCTCTTCCTCCACCTCTCTGCTGCTCACAAAGAAAGCACTGACTGTTCCATTCTATCTCTTACACACATACACACAGTGCTGGGGGAAACGACAGTTACTTCCACAAAATGTGTGGTAGTGACATAATCCCCCGCCGCTTCCAGTTTTACATGTTCTTAAGACGTCTGCAATGACTTTTGCATAAAGGTCTAATCATGGTCCAATGCAATTACATGCGTGAAATGACATGTGTAAGGGGGCTCATTTAATGTCGGGGGGTATTTAGATTAGCTGGGTCACACACATATGTTAAGTTCATGTTGAAAAGACACCCTTCTCCATTACGTAGCAAGTTCACACAGATGGGCCAGTCAAGCAAGCGACGGAGGCAAATGAGGCAGACTGAGAATTGGCTCAAGCTTCCATCACTGCTCTGGAGGGAGTACGTGAAAAAAAGAGATCGACATTAAATCCATCTTGTAAGAATTGCAGAACGCGCGACCCATCTCCACCAGCAACACATTTAAACGACGGGTGAAAATGGTGCGTTTGGATGATGTCGTGGAGACTAAGGACTATTAAAAGTCAGGCAAATGCCTTTACCAGTGCTCATGAAACTGCACTGAGGTGCCATGTCGGCTCCTGCATGCGCTGTCCAAAAAACCCTTCTGTGGCTGATCAAAAAGAAACACACACACACACACACACACACACAGTTCTTGGGCTGCAGTTAGCAGTCCCCATTGGTTTGGAAGGCCATAGCAGGCTATAACAACTACAGCCTGGCCGGCATGTTAGTAGTGGGTGCTCTGTTTCAGCAATCTGGGTTCTCTTTGCCTTTGGACAGGGACCAGGTCACGCTGCACAATACACCACTGTGTTTGGAGACCAAGAGGGAAAGAGGTAGAGAGAGGGAAGGAGAAAACTGTAAGCGCACGAGTATGTTCATACACACGGGTATAAAGAAGTGTACGTGCAAACATGCATGTTCTGAGTGAGCATGTGCATGTGTGCGTATTATGACTATTGGGACCCCCCCCACACACACTCTTCTAGCATTAGAAGAGGCCTTAGAAGCCTCCCTCCAATCTCCCCAACCACCATCATTACATCACTGCGACAGCTTTTCGCTATCTCAGCACAAACAACCATTTTGGGACCCCTGGCAGCAGTTTCCCACCTCCAGGCAGCACTTGAATGGTGTTGGAGGAAACCTCCAAGAAGTTATTGCACCAGGAGTGCCACGCATCTCTGTCAGTCTGAAACAATACAGTCGGCCTACGCAACCGTGACAACTACAGGGAAATCAGAACGGGCCTGCGCCCCCTGACAACTGCAACTGTCCCTTTAAGATGTATCTCGCACAGCCTGTTGATGTTGAGCTGAGCGGGCAAGTCCGAGCCGTGCCGGGCCGTGCTGAGCTGTGCATGTATGGTAGCGGGGGGAACCGCGCTGCACAGCTTGCCAGCCCACCACAGGGAATTTGTTTATGTTTCCTTACTGCCAAGTTCCTGTCAGGAGGCGCCCCGAAGAGGAACTACAGACGGCTCAGTACTGTTAGCTACGCCCTCTCGCCTAGAGTGGCTGGGCTTTTCTACAGGCAGTATCGGGTGGTGCTTTATAGCAACACTCAAATCCAGGGAGGTCTCCTCATCAATTTCAGCACTCATACACACACACATACACACACTTCACACTTCAAGCACCTACACTGTATCAGCTTTGGGAACAACTAAATATCATAAAACAAGTTCGAACAGAAAGCTTAATTTATGACCCCCAAACAGATTAACACCAATTTATTCAAAACACAGCGCATAAAAAAAAAACACAAAGGCATCGTTTTATAAAATCAACACTTTACGAGTGGCACTTTGTTGCTTTGGATTATGGGTATTGTAAAAGCTGAGCACCACCACATTAAAAACACAATAAACAAAATTGGTAAACTCGTGGGCATCAAATCAACCACTTGAGGGGGGAAAAAAGAACTACAATCACAGGGAACAAGGCATTCCCCACTTCCAACAACGCACACAAACACATCTATGAATCATGACAAAAACACGAGCTGCTGCAGCCAGAGAAACAATGACTGCATCGCATTTGCACAACAACACAATGCCTCAGCCTGGCATTTACTGAACACGCTGCTTCCTGAGTTATCTCACTGCACATGAGCGGCTCCTCTGTCAAGCAAGTTCAGCAAGAGCGTTGGTTTAGTTCTTTAGTGCTGCGCCCACCCCAAAGTTTCCCTCGGCACAAAAAGGAGAGTCCTCCACACGTGCGGTTAATTCAAGGGCATGACAGTGTCCACACTCACACCACGCATGTGTGATGTGGAGTGCGTGTAGGAAATTGAGCGATGCACATAGGAAAAGGAGGTCAGACAAGGCCCAACGGAGGGGCGTGGGACCCAGGATGGCGAGACAGAGGAAGAGTTGGAGAGAAGATGGAAGAGGAACAAAAGATGGAAGCGTGGATGGAAAGAGTTTTGGGGGGAACTGTGTCAGGGCAAAAACAGGAAGCAATTTATGTCAACTTGGATGGACAGTTCCCTCTCACATGCAGGCACATTTCACTGCTCCTTAACCATGCAGAAAGGCATTTTTTCCAATTTACCCACGAAATGAGATCAACACCGACGGCTGAGAAGGCACAGTGGACGCATTTGTTTTATAAGATTTATGTTGTTGTAGCAAACTTCCCCATTTTTCCCCCGTGGGTGGAGAGCACACAACTGAAAACTTGAAATAAATTGAGCATCAGTACTTTCAGCACACTTCTGCTATTCCACTGAGGCAGAGGAAGTGAGATGCCACACAATATCTTGCTATTGAAAAAGCTCAGCAGCACATACATGAGCAAACACCGACTGAGCTTTAAGTAGTTTATTCAACTGTTAGGTCTCCACATTTGGAGTTTTGAGTAAATCCAACAAATCAAATTGCTTATTTAGGATGTGAGTGTTGGAAAGCCCCCATGACGATGAAACAGAATCACACCAAACACCACATTTACATTTGTCACAATGAAATAACAGAAATGCCTAAGGAGCCACTGGGGTTTCAGAGAAATTGGCACGGGCACACAAGGAAGGCAGTTTCGATCTAACTTGGGGAAATGCATAAAAACTCCAGGAACTCTGCAGCAGCAGAGATGTTGATGATTATTCAACTCTGTCCAGCTTCTACAGGGAGTAAGAAGCCTCATTACACACGAACAACTGTGCATAAACAACACATATAAACTTCCCTGAAGTTTCCATGTGTGGAGTAGAGAAAAACACAACACACACAGAAAAAAGGAAAACACAGGAGTTCCATTCTAGACAGAGGGAGAGGCTGCGGGCCCGGCAGCCACCGCCGACCTACCGCACGCTGAGTGTGAATCATTAAAGGCATGTGTTCCACATCAACTGCTGGGGCCGCTTCCCAACGCACTTATGAGACTGGATCTAAAGTATGATGGGAGGTGGGGTTAAATACAGCTTAAATTGGAGACAAAAAACTAAACCTGCAAACTCAGAGGTGTATAGGAAGAGAAATTGGAAACGCATTGCCTAGAAGTACTGCACGTACCTTGATTCCGATAAAAAAAACAAAAAACAACATTATCATGAGCAGATATAGTTATAAAAAAAGAAATGTGAAACTGGATCGAAAGCTGCCCTTCTTTTATCCCTCCATGTCTTTCTGGCTGCATTTGCCAACTTCTAACCTCTAAGTCAACACAGTAGTTTAACTTTTTCCAAGCTCACAAATCAAACAGTGTAGAAAGACAAAAAGGGGAGACAGGAAATCAGAGTTGTACGCATATATGACCAAAGTGTGTGCCTTCAGGACAGCTGTATGCCAGACCGGTTGCTAACAGCGGCGTATCTGCCAGACCACTTGTCATCCCCAGTTACGACACATGGATGTCTTGCTGGGGTGTGAATAAAAGTTTCGTGCACAAAACCTCACTGGCATGGCAACCCGCTGATACTTCCGAGTATCGGCTGGGGTTTTGGTGTGCAAACCGTCCTATTTGTTTTAGCTCCAAGGCTGGTATGGGGGTGGTTGTTGCTCCTCTGGGGTAAGAGATCAGCGAGGAAAGGACAGGACAGGATCGGACAGGTCAAACTGTGACATGACACAGCAGGACAGGAAAGAGAAATGCAAGTTCGTACAGAGAGGCGAGGACCAAACAGGACGGGATGGGAGAAATTCTGTCTTAGTCCCGGGGACGTTGTGCTGTGATCGGCCGAAAGTAACTGACCGACTTTTTTTCTGCTACTTTCTGTCAGTCATTATTGTGTCAACATCCTGGCAAATCAGCATGAAATGAAATACAGGGAAATGACAGAATAAAATCAATAGCGTTATTATTTCAGCTGCCATAATGTTTTGCAGCTGCTACAAGTAAGATGATCAGACACAATAAATAAGACTATACACACTGAGTGATGGTCGTCGTTACTCAAGCCAGTTCTTAACAATGAACGGCTGTTTTTGTTTGGTCTTTGTCACTTTAACATGACGGAGCAAATCTCCTCGCTGCCAACTCCAACTCTAATGCAACAGATCGGGGATTAGACTTGATCCCACAGCTGGCAGCACGCAGGCCCCAGGATTCAGCGCGTCCTCGAAACAGTACACGGCGTATAAGTGTGTACACGTGAGGGAAAATGATTCCACAGGTTTGCGGAAGACGTTCGGCTGAGCACAAACAGGAGGTATAGAAGAGCCAGTGGTATGGCACAACAGACAAAATGCATCGTCATGAGACACACATCCTGTGAACTCAACCTCGGACCCAACATGGCAGTCACATGATGAAGCACAACACTACTGTACACAGAGCAAGATGGTGTTTGGTTCACACACACACACGTGTAAAGTGTGAAGAAGTCCAATTACCCAAAGATGAGAGGAGTGACAAATTCGGGCTTACCCCAAAAACGTCAATCCCCCTGTCCTTGTCCAAGGAAATCTCCCCTTGAATCAATTGCAGCTCCTAAGCTCTGAGGAGAGAGAAAGCAGAGAGAGAGAGATATTTGAAACCGAGAGCTTTGTGGTCCTTATCCACGTGCTGCAGACTCAGTGACTCCCTAGCCTCGCTGGCTCAGAACTCCTTCACTACACAAAACCTCTTACACTCTTTTTCCTCCCTCCGCTCCCGTACTGCCTGTAATCTCCACGCCCTTCTCCAATAGATTGGACTTTCTCACTCAGTATGTTTGTGCCCCGGACATCATGTGAAAACTGGAGTAAAACAGTGCTTTTGTGGTGTGAGAATTACCTAGGGCCCATGCAGGCACAGTAGTGCTTATGGCCACAACTCAATTACAGCAATGTGAATCAGGTGGCTGCCTAGAAATCCCCTCAGTCTGATGCACAAATGAGGACACAGAGGCGCCTTCATTGCCAAGATGGAGACAAACTAAAGTGGCGTGTCATCTTTTCAAAGAAGGACAGCTTGGCTGATGCTGTACAGATGAACGGCTGCAGCACCCAAGGATCTAGCATCGAGTCATTTTGTTCATGCATGCTGCGGAAAATATGAGAAGTATTTACCAACATATCCCCTTGCAGTTCTAAATCGAGAGTCTTAAGAGTCACATGGTTCTTAGCATCTCTGATAAACGCCACCTTTGTGCTTCAGAAAGCATGGAAAATTCTTTGCGGGATTGTTTTGAACCAAAAACAACTGGATGGCAATTACAGGGTGGCGGTTTGCACATGTAAAAGGCACTTTGTTGCATTCAACGTGAATGCCAAACTACACAATCATCGTCAATAATATTGGAATAGAAAATTGGTTTGTGTCAAAAGAATTCAAGAGCAGTGAGTGCACACTGTCCTTCTGTTTTTGAGGAAAACAGAGAAAACAGAGCATCTCTCTCTTTAGCTGATTCTGGAAACAGGATCTCTCCAGCTGCCATTAACTACACAACTTTACAGCAGGCCAAGTTTTTCCAAATGCGTGTTCAACTATGGTCTATTTGGGTTTATTTCACGTCACCAGGCCCTGGTGCAGCAAAGTTATTTCAGGACAGAGCTTTTCTGACAGCCATAGTAATGGTTGCTCTTAAGATGTGTCATGATAACACCACAGGAAAAATCCCCTCCCTACAGGTCATACTGGCCTTGGCACTATTTTACAAGGAGCAAATTAATTTCACGCTAATTTGTTATTGCAAGCTCCCGAGGATAGACAAACTATTTTTCAAAATTATAATAAAAAAAGTATTTATGCTAACAATAAAGACTGGTTTCCATTTCCATTTTCCACTTGCAGTGTGTTTTTAGCCGAATGTAAGTTTGTTTAACCACTGGGCATGGACAAACACGCCATGACCAGTTACACCTCAGCCCAATTAATTACACATCCTGTACTAAACACAACCTAATATTTAATGTGCCCCTGCCCAGATTAAGACATAAGCCACATCCTTCAAGTTCATAAAAGATCAGCGTCAACACCACAAACTGAACATTACATGACATGGTTTTGCTCATCGCTCAATAAGCCAAGCGATTAATTTTTGGCACATGCACAGTAATAGTCACTTCAATGACAGCAAAGGTGTGACTCTGGTGTATTGCTCTGTATGATGACACTTTATAGCCACACCGGCTGAGAGTGACCCAATCCATTATATGACATAATGAGATGGTGTTTGTTATTACAGCTTTAATGTTTAATACTACTCCCTCTGGTATCCACTCCAACATGACAATCAGTTGGCCTCATCTCACTTCCTGTCTTGTTGCACGCCCTCATATCCTGTTGTGAACCTGAGTGGTATTTGAACGCCGAGGTTTTGTCAGTCCATCGGACCAGGAACTGCTTAATTTACAGACAGCAGGTAGGATGCAATGAGGACAGCTTTTATGTGTGTGTGCACTGTGCGTGTGCGCGGGCACCCGGAGCCCATATGCTGATGAGACTGGACAGGAGGAGCCTACGGTAATCGCATCTTTATCTTTGCTGATGGGCAAAAGCAACTCCAGTGCAGACGCTCACCTTTAACACACACACGCACGCATGCACGAAGTGGGGGGGGGGGTTACTGCTGGATCCTGGCCAGACAAGTCCATCTGCTTTTCAAATTGAACCCAATTTACTGCACCTAGAATACCTCAATTGCTCGGGGACACGCAGTCCGAGCAGAGAGTCTGAAAGGATTTTACAGTGGGGTCACCTAGCGTCGGCAACTAAGACCGGGTTTTTGGTTGCTGCAGCGCTGATGGTTTAAAAGGTTTGATGGGAGGCGGTCCAACTTTCAAGTGAAATCATTCATTGGCACTGGGGCGCTGGCTTACTCGCTGTGACAGCAGTGCTCCTCCACTGCCACTCACGACAAAAGTGTAAAAAACAGACTGAGGGTATGACCAGCAGTGTGTAAGAGTGTGTGGTTACTTGGGAATGGCAGCCCTGTGGCGAGAGTCATGAGCTCACATTAAAACAGACACAATGTGTTGTTTTAACTCACTTGGTTGTATAAAATTCCACCGGCCGCATGCACGCACGCACGCACGCGCACTGACACAATCTCAATCCCTCTCTTTGAGGCTCTGACACTCAGCGGTGGAAACCCCCTTCAGTCGCACATAGATCACATAACCTTTCTTGACATCGGAGGACAGCACTCCCAATGGAAATACCCAGCTTCACACACGCTGAGTGCCGGCCAAGGCTCCAGACTGCCATTGTCCTTCAGAGTCATCCAAACAAAACAATGAGGAGGGTCACGAAAGGCCCCCCGTGGAATGGTAAATAACCAGAGAGAGTGAGAGGAAGAGACGGAGGGAGATTCAGAGAGACAGAAGCAGAGGAGGAGCGACACAGAGAAACTAATCCGCTCCGACAGTGTGACATGAAACACCAAGTGCAAAATATGACCAACTGGGAGCAGGTGAGTTCCACTAATGTTCAATCATTCAGGAAGAATCTGACACCACTTGAATTGAAAATATGTCAGCTGGGTGATGTACAGAGCAAAAACAACAATGCAAATGATCTCGCCTCGAGGTATGAGGACTTATAGTCGCTATAACACACAGTGAGAAGACATGAATTCACTCTGAGGTTTAAAACAATATTTTATGCTCTGTAGTAAAATGCACGTCCTCCAGTTGAGGAGACAAGAGTTCCTCTTACTGTATACAGTCGTTGCTCTTCTCAAAGCTCTGCAGTGACAGGGGGAGGGGCTAAAACCCAACTATATCAAAGGCTTAGATTGTGGAGATGTTAATGATTCATTAGTGCTGAGTGACCCTTATTATAAAACCATCTTTGTTGTCATTATTCATCTGGCATAAAATGCTTGCCTGTTAATTCAGACTCAGGATGTCGACAATAGGCGGTGTACAAAGGGGCTTGGAAGGCACAGTCCCCCTTCTGATTGGTCTTTCATATGCTAATGGGGAAACTGTTTTGGGTTTACTGGCCTGGTTGGAAATGATTTAGAGCGACACCGGTGCTCTGAGCTTTTATGTTTAGGCTGGCCGCGGGGGCTCATATATCACTCTGATCATTAATCAATTAGCGTCTCCTAGCCACCTGTCGGACACATCGGCACACAAAACATTCCTGCCCTTGGGCAGTTGCTAGACGATGATCATCAGTAGCACCGCTATTACCTTCCAACCCCTCGACACCCCCCACCCCCTCCCCTTTATGGTAATACCCTGATAGATTACATAATCACACCCAAACACTGCCCGCCATGACAAAGGCTCCTCTCCCAGCAAAGAGAATCAGTGGAAATAGCCATGGTAGGTTTTCTTTTTTTTAATAGGTCTTCTCCTCATGAGTTGATTGAGCTTGTTTTTTTTTTTTAAATTGGGCATGTTTGCCCTTCCTGTCGCTAACAGAAAAACACAGAGGAATTGATGCTGACCTTGGTGGAGAATCAATAAGTTGACAGCTATTCAAAAGTGCTGAATGCACACCAACACTGTGTCCTCTGTTGTGTTAAATGCAATGGCCTCCAGTGAGGTATTGATGGTATTTAGTATTGATGATGTGTCCCAGTAGCCAAATACATGTGGTAAGGGAATGGTCGAAACTATCAAGGCCTCAGTTCCTAAGTGAGAAGTGATTTTGACTTAGATGGACTTTGTGTTTGTTTCAGCAGTCTACTTACTACAGGTCTATACTATGAGCTTGCTCAGAAACAGTTTAATCATACATTCCACTTCAAAATAAACAGGAACTGACCTTGTGTTATGGAGAACTGAAAGAGAGAAGAGGGTAGAAAAAGTTATGTTATAAAAGTCCATCATGCTTTGTGATCTCAAAAAGGCACTTCAGACACTGCGTGACCGATGGCAACTGAAAAAAACCTTTCACATTTCAGTTCCAAAAGCTGCCTGCTGCCTAACCACCACAAACACTTTTTTTCCCCTGGAGATTTGTATGTAAATTTCAACTCATACGCTAAAGGCCCTCACAACCACTAGACAATCTCTTTTTCACAGGCTCACTTCCCCGACAATACCCAATTCCAACTACCCTCCAATCCAACTCCTCCACAACCCTTCACATTTTCACACTTTTTTGTTATTTGGAACTAATTCTTAAAAGCAGCAGAAGAGATAAATGGCACTAAAATTAGAGCCTAATCCGCCCAACTCTCCATGTGGGGACATGGAGAAAGTAGATTTGTCAAGCCTTGATTTAGCATTATTCTTTCATTATAAAAGTAGCAGTCTTCACGCAGCTTAGCAATATAAACGAAATGGCTCAATCAGTCTCATGTGGAACATTAAAGTCAGAACGTGGAAGGGGGAGGATGGAGCAAGGGCCTAGCTGTGAACCCAGAAAATGTACCATTGTGTTGATGCTATTATTGTGTTGCCAGCATTATTATTCCTACCTGTGGTGCACTCTTCAACTGTGAGGGTTCTCCCTTGAAAATGAAATGTGCCAAAAACAGACGAGCTGTTCCACCAGGGGATTGTAGGAAATCTGGGCCACTGTGTTGGGTGTGTAAAGCGTGTAACACTGGGCTTGGTGCAGAGGCATTTTTTCTATTTCGTCTTTTAAATCCAACCAGCTCAGGCAAAGAGCCAGCTTCCAACATTATCAGGTGGATTTTCAAAAGAACAAAAGCTCTTCTTTGATTTTATATTCTGCCAGTGGAAAAAAAGGGGAACAGAAACCCCATCAAGCACACACACTCAGTCTGTGTGTGCACATAAACATTTAATGCTCCCTGCCCTTGGTATTTTGCCCAAACTCATTTCTTTCAGAAGATTATTGCTCTGATAATCTCACACTTTCCTCTTCTTTTTACTTATCTCTTCAGCAACGTCCTAAAAACTGGCTGTGATATTAGAAGTGCAAAGGTCAAAACTAAAGCTGAGAACACAGAGGAATGCATATCTCTTCCAACTCACTTTATCTAATCATATTCACAACATAAATCTTTTTCATATTTTAGGAGAGATAAACCCAGGGGGGGGGGGGGGGGGGGGGGAAATTTACGGGGGGGGGGGGGGGGGGGGGGGGTAATAATTTCACATTTCACTGCGAGCAGGAAAAGCATGTTGCCTGGTAGCTGCCAGTGGACAAGCAGTGTTAAGAGAGGGAAATAAGATAAAGGATATCCACAGTGTACAGGGGCAGGAAGAAGACAGCGAGGAGGAGGAGGAGGGTGATGGGCAGCAGGGCAAAGGCTTGACCCTTGTGGGTCAATAGGTGATTAGTAACATTTATCATACCTCAACAAACTGCTAGGCAAGCCTCTCTATGCAGAACTGAGCCACATTCTGATGTCAAAGTCCAAATGAAGGCTGGGGCCACTGCAGGCAACCAGATGCCATGTGTTTATGACAGAGACAAATACTCGAATCCCTAAGTGGAACAACATGCCATGCTGGCACACAGAAGCGGCAGCGAAACGTTACATCATTTTGACGATTTAATGAGCACAGCCTGGATTAGATCAGAAGTTTAAATACCTGCCAGTCCCAATATAAAAGCTTGTATTTCATGCTTCATGAGAGTGGCTAAAAAGTAAGTTTCACTCCATAGGAAAACAATGGTT
Source organism: Pseudorhombus dupliciocellatus (assembly GCA_016785235.1). Lineage (NCBI taxonomy): Eukaryota > Metazoa > Chordata > Actinopteri > Pleuronectiformes > Paralichthyidae > Pseudorhombus > Pseudorhombus dupliciocellatus. The sequence continues at coordinate 507,327 of JAFBJW010000025.1, forward strand.
GGAGGATGAAGGGGCTGTGGTTGTGGTTGAGGGGGAGGCAAGCCACACTGTCTAAGCCCTGATCAGAGTCATGCAAGGTATCTGAAAGCAGGGAATCCACTGAGCCGCAGCTCAGCCACACTGTCATTCGCATGGTGGAAATAACAAAGAAGCAATTGAATGTCAGCAGTGAATTTGGCACAGACTTATCAGAAGACACCCCACCCCCCGGAGCACTGTCTCGGAAGAACCATGACAGCTCAGTGTCGCTGCTCTGGACAAGTGGACTTGAGTTCGAGTGGGTATCCTGGGCCAGGGGCCAAGTGAAAATGAAAACACGCTGTTGTGTGGAAGGACAATTAGGACGCACACTCACGCAATAGACATCCATCAAAGTGAAGATGACAGTTAATTTCATAAACAAAACAAACATAGCCTTCTTGTTAGCCACTTAATAACTTGTGCATGGGCAAAGTGAGCCTTCTAGACGTGAAATGTACAAACAAAACACAAATTAGAGATGGCATTCCATTTGAATATCCTACACACACTGCAAAGATTTCAGTTGCAACACAAGCTTCCAAGTCCCTCAGGCAAATCATTCAAGGCACTTCATCCAAAAGCGGAGAAGTTATTTTCAGGCACGCACACAAAAGGTGCAGTGCTGCGACAAAATTGATGAAGCCTGTGATCCAACTAACATGTGACAAAAATGAAAAAAAAAAAAAAAAAAAAAAAAAAGAACTCCAAATGCTTTGCCAACCAACTTCATACTCCTGAACATGGCCTCATTGTCAATGATGGAGGAACATTGTGGTTCAAGAGAGGAACCTGAAGGGGAGTCAGTGAAATCAGCATCAGGCAACACTCACTACATCTCTACACCCTGTCACACAACTCGAATACTGGAGGCAATATCTATTTTTGTGGAGCCTTTTCCTGGATCTCATAGTAATGATCACTGCAGCTTTATACTTTGCTACTGGGGTGTGACGGAACTGTTGATATACATACATCATGCTTGTTAAGGTCACATAGGATGATATTTGTATATGCCTTCCACATCTCTCTTTGCTATGTTGCTGAGTTTAGACACTGTAATTTCTGAGTCACTTGATGTGGTGAAGATCACGCTCCTGACAAAGAAGTCACTGTCTGCTGCAGGAACTTGACATGTTGTGGATACAGCGCAAACCACTCAAGGAGTTTTTGAGCCTTAATCCTGTTGACTGTGTGGATCTTTTTTGGATTACGAGCCAGATCCTGTTGTGCTTAGCAAGCTCAAACTAGGTGTGTCCTGGAGTGATCCAGCAGGGATTGAGGCCATCAAGGCATTTTTAATGAGCTAAAACTCAATCTCCTGCCAATCCTTCTCTTTTGCTATAATCTAAACACTCAAATCTGAAACGGCGCATTGCAAATGAGAGAACTGCAAAGCAGCATGAACAAATAAATCCAGATATTTTCCCAAACAGCAACAGCGTGCATTTGAACTGAAACTATCTAAATGTGGCTGTGATTTAGCATATCTGTGTATTATTCCAGAAATCTCTTTGGTAAATGCATATAAGCTGAACTGTTCAACTACTATGTTCAGTATCAGTAAAATCTTAATAAACAACTGACCAAAACTCTGCACTGAGTCATATAAACAGCGAACAACGCTTTGTTATCTAATACAAATACTAAGAAACACAAATATATATTAACCCACATCTGGGATCAAACAAATATTGTGAAGTCCGACTGCGAACAAAAAGCAGTCAATTTGTGAGGTGGCAATGGGCAGCTGAGTAGGCAGTGACTAAGAGAAGTAATGATGGAACAAATGGGAGGTTGTGCAGAAATCACGCTGGAACACGGAGCAGCGCTGTGCACAGAAGCCTTGTGGAACACAATCGACACATTTCACTCACACAGAGCCTGGAAACAATACGCTTGGGGCTTCCACCTCCATTTAGATGAAAATGGACCTCCTCGAGAAGAAATAGAGTCATTTTTAACTCCCCCTCTCGCTGCGAGTCGGCCTCCTGTAATGTGCCCAGTCAATGGACTGTGGGTCTATTCAACTGCAGGCAGCCCACAGCACAGCCATAAATAATGTAGGGCAGCTCACATGAAACCCTAATCACCATTGTGCTGTCACCCAACATGGGAGATTGCTTGTTTAATTTACTGCATTGCATCTGTCTCAGTTCTGGCCAATTTAGTTTCATGATTTCAATAGGCGTTCCAGGTATTTATCAATATGCTTTTCACCTGCCGCCATGCATCAATTAGGACACAATGTTCGAGTCTGTGTTTGTGTTCCTGCATGTTTTGGGTGATGCCGCAAAGAACAAATAAGAAAGCCGCAGCTTGTGAAACAACAAAGGCTGCGAAGAAGCCATCAACGCTCAATAACCAGAGCTCATTATTGGCCATATACAGCGTGCCTCATTACATTACTATTCCATTAGCATGCATGCATTTGCATATTCCAGTCACCTCTTTACTGAGGCTGTTGATCATAAATGGCAGCCATATGCTGCCTGGTGCACCACATTACAGAATTATTACTGCGACACAGAAAGCCAAGAAAGTGAAAATAATGTTGACACAAAATTAAAAACAAAAACAAATAAAAAAAATTATTGATAGTGTCATAATGTCTCACTGACTCCAAAGAGTTCATTTGTACCAATGGGTTAGGCTTTCATGCTGGTAAACATCTGCAGGCTTCGCTGGGTGCACAGCTTCGTTACAATTATATGCAGTTTATTTTTCTTATTCTTAATTTATTCTTAGGCAAGGTGATTTAGCATTTAAAAAACAAACCTGAAGGTAAATGTAGTTTGCCAATGATTAACTTTTACAGGACTGTTTTGGGTGGTAATTCTAGCTCCATCCGAAAGGCTTTGTACTTCAACATTCCAGCATGACTGTGATCTGGTATGATGGCTCTTCACTGTTTCTGGCTGCACTGCGATGACAGCCAGTCGAGACGGAATAAGTAGCAGCGGCTCACTAGCTGCACAGACTTTGCCTGCGCAAGCCGAGGCAGCAGAGCAGCACAATAACGATGCTATGTTCGGAGCCACTTAGGGCCAGCTAGCCGCTTAGGTTGGCAGCGGCAATAGCTGAATCATCCTAGTTCTGGACCATTATGTCTTCACTCTGGTGCTCACTTCACACTGCTAAATGTGGCCTTTAGCAACACAAGCTAATGTGCAGGCAGCTGCAACCAAAGTAGATGCAGAATACACTGTCAACTGTCCCATACGCCCACACAGGAGGCACAATGGAGAGGATTTGTTCCACTCAAATCAGTGTTAAAATGCTTTGCCTTGTGCAGGCCTTTGGAAGTGGACATGGCCACTGCACAGGAGACTCCTGTGTTATGTTGCCTATAAGAATGACACAGAACCTGTCCAGAGTTTTAATAAGGAACCTGAGATCTGCTACGATGAAGAGCAGTCCAAGTGATAAATAACTACCATTTGTTATAAATTCCAGTATTCTGTCTGGTCTTGTGTGAAACAAAACAAAAAGAACGACCCCATTACAGAGGATTACTGTTGGATTTGATACAAGGGAAGAAGTACTTGTGTAGTATTTGTGCGAGTCATGCAGGGCTCTAGCAAAGGTGAGGATTTGTGTGAACAAGATATTTTGTCAAAAACAGCCTGTTTTGCTGTGACTGACATCACCGCTATCAGACGCCGCCTCAGAGAGAAGCAGTTCCAGGCATCGCATTAGAGGGGTTCTTGTAATATGTGTAATTTTGTATGGCTCTCGAAGGATATTATAAAAACTAAGATGGCCCTTGATAGGAAAAAGGTCATCCACTCCTGCACTGGTGGAGTTGTTTGATAATCATTTATTCATTCAATTGATTTACTTTTTACAAGCGAAACCACAAAAAACATTCTCAGGATTTTCCATTGTGACTATTTTCTGCTTTCTCTGTTCTCCGCTTTTTTTTTTTTCATCACTTCAGCCAGAACATTTTCAGCTGTAAGCGGGAAACACCAACGCATTTGATGACATCAACTTGGACACTTTATTGGGAAAATAATCAGCGGCTGAATCGATAATGAAAATCATCATTAAATACAGACATAATCTGGAGCCATTCACAGTGACAGGTCTTATCTTTTTGCCAACTTGGATCGTGTGTATCTGGCACCTGAGCCGTATTCTTTGAATATATACTCTGTTGTCAAAGACTGAAGTTACTAAAAACGGAAAAACTGAAATTAAACCAATGTCAACAGAGCAGATGGTGGGTTCTGAAGAGAAATCGAGACGAACTGACTGCAGACACACACTTGGCCCGAAGTCATACTGGTGTTTTAAAGAGCGCTTAAGGACAGATTGACTAGTCAGGCATCTGTGTAAGTGACACCGACTATCTGGCTCGCTGTCTGACTCATGGCAGCAGAGGGTTAACTTGGCAGCTCAGCAGTATGGAATATTAGCAGCATGTCCTCCAGTTCTGACAAAGAGAGACCAACAGTAAAAAAAAAAGGAGAGGACAGAGAGAAAAAGAGAGATGGAGAAAAGGCAATGAGCAAAGGAGTGGGTGTGCGAATCCAATTTCCAGTGACAGTGTGCTGAGGATCACTGTTTCAGTCAAAGAACTTATCATCTGTCAAAAGTTAATGGCAGTGTCCTGGGGAAAATGAAGGAAAATAGAATGGGGACCATTCATTAAGATGATGGGGGATGAGGGAGTGTGTCAAAGCCACAGGTCTGCTCCACTGTCTCCCTGGGAAAATAAATACACCCAAGCCATTATTTGTGGCTTTATGAGGTGGCAGGGCAGTCGCGATCAAGGGCTAGTTGTAATGCTACAGAGATAATATTAGCACACAAGCCTGAAGAGGAATCTGTGGGCCCTAGCACAGAGCAATCGCTGGAAATTAAGAGGTCCCTCCTGGCTGCCTGGTAGGACGGCTGGCAGGCTCGTCGACGATCCCGGCCAGCCTGTCTCTCACTCAGAGCTGTGGATGTATTCAGTGGAAGCAATTGATACCATTGTTTTATGGAGAGGAGGGTGGAGGGGGATTAAGATCCAACAATAGGCCTCTTTCACTGAAAATGTCAGCCGTCACGCCGGGGGACAGTCCGACCGGGCAGAGACACTTTTATAAAAAGCCAAGGTACAAAATGAGCGTGGAAAATAATATGAAACTCTGTGAAGAGGGCAATGAAACGCTGTAAACAGGGGCCAGAATGTTCACATGCCAAATGTAGAAATGCAATCTTGAACGTGGGACAATATGCTATGGGAAGCTATACAGCAGAGATCATGTGAAACACAAACAGGGAAAATAAATATAGAGCATTCTGTTTATTATGGCTTGTTATCTTCATCTTGATCTTTTTCTCAAGAAAACTGCAGTCACGAATGTCAATAATTTCAAGGTCTAGCAAAACAATCCGAAGCTTGAAACACACCCCAAATCAATAACCAGGATAAAAGGTTATATTGGTCTTTAGCTCGGCCGAATTAGAGAAAAGGAGACAAATGTGGCCTGATTCTTCAGGCAAATTAACGTAGTGCGAAACCTAAAATAACACAACTGATAATCCATTCTGGGACATTTTATTATGAGGCTATAAAAGGAAAGGCAAAGTTCTCTCTCTGAGTGCTTTGATAACCCCACTGGCCTTGGACCTCTTTGAAAGTCTAACTCCGAAGGTTTGAGGTGAATATAAAAGCCCGAGTTGAAGCGAAGTACCCTGCCACTGGGATGAAACCAAGTTATTCTACCACTCTGACCTAATTGCTCTCTCGCTCTCCCGACATGAACACTGGGAGCAGTGCACTCTGACATGTAAAGATTATTTAATACCATCAAAGCTATAAAAAGAGGAATAAAAGGAAGTGGTGTGAAAAGGAGAGGGGGGGGGGGGTTAACTCTCATGTGGCTGGCGGGGCCGTGCAAGCCAGTTTGCCTCGTGAAGAGCGCCGGTGTAAAAGAATCAGTATGCAAAAGCCTGCCTAATAAAGTGCCGCTGGCCGATTCCAACATCACAGCAGCCCCCCCCCCACCCCCCCCCCATCCCAAAAACAAATCCAGACTCCACTACACTCTCCTGGTATCGGCTCCCACCCTTCTTCTCTCCTCCTTTTCCCACACTCACCCGAGTCCCTGAGGCCATGACTACGTCATCGGGCACAACTGCCAAACCACTGTAATATCCCAATTTATTTCTACTTATTCTGACAGAGTCGGGCCTGTTTCATTTAGGTCAGGACTGGTTTTATTAGCACACAGCGAGACTGCTCGGTTTCACTGGACTCCGTTTGTGGGACTGTTTCTCTATTAGGCCAAAAACATTATTTGCTAAAACCAAATGGATTTTATATGCAACATCAGTAAATTGGCAAACCAAAACATGAACAAATCCGCTCAGTCTCTTAACAAGCAAGCCCGCTGTGTTTTTTTTCTTTCTTATTTACAGCAGAGTGAAACTCTTAATTCTGCAGGGTTGTTTTCACTGAAACAAAGCTGGACTGCAGACTGAGCATGTTTGACTGGGTAGAGGTGTTTACTATTAAGCCAGAGCTGCGTGACATGATCTCTGGGGTGCCCTGCCATCATTGGGGCCATGTCTCATCTGTCAGTGCCTGATCAGTTTGTGCCGTGCGTCGGACAGGGGAGCAGGCCACTGTGGTGAGGCTGCCTTTATCGCGACAGGGACCTCACCAAACATCACCACCTGACACACACCAGGCTTGCTCTGAGGAAGCCGGGTCCAAAAAACAATTGTATGACTCAGTATGGTGACCTGCATGGATGACAACCTCTATTCGCAACTGATTATAATAGGAGGAAGGAAAAACTGCACTCTCTCTCTCTCTCTCATTTGTAAAAATGATTAGAAGTGACCCAAATATCAACACAAAAAGGTTGACTTATATAATTTCATTAAAGAGAACATCAATTGAATGTGTCAACTGAATGCAATTACACTGAACCTTCCAATTCCCTGCACAAATTTGACCCAAAATGATAAATCTTGCCTTTCACCACACATTGTCTTTCATTAGATAAAGTAATTTGTTCCACACGAGATGAGCAAACAAAAAAAACTCATTAAATATGACAAGTAAACCTGACAAAGATTGGAGCTACTGACTCACGGCTACTCTGTGAGAAAGAAAAAAAGAGAAATTTCCTTTCCAGTGTCATTCACACTTGACTTTTTACAATCTGCAGAGGAAGGAGAGGGGACGGGGGATGTGAGTGTGCCACTGCCTCCCCGGCGATGACACATTTAGTGCCATGTGAAACTTGTGAGGCTTTCAACTGGCGCTGTTCGCATGAGGAGACAGAGCCCACTTCCCGTTGACGCTCGACAGAGAGGGTTTGACGGAGTCATGTTAAATCTGCCACGGAACAGAACATTGGATCACCTTTGAGAAAACGTATTTAATTTCCATCAGTTGTTCGCTTTTTAATACACTGGTGCCTCTACTAAAGATTTCTCTATAATGTAGGAGGCAGCAGCATCGAAGAGAACGCATAACTAGAGCCGCTGTCTATGATAATTTCTCTCATTACGTCAGGCCGCAAAATATAATATCTGATTGACTTTAGGAAGATCACCGCCTCTACCACTCAGAAAGAAACTCACACATTATAATCCAGTAAGCGCTTCACACGGCATCAGGCATTATATTGAAACACTTATGAAATACATCTAAAGGTTAGAATTCAAATTAATATCTAATGTGACAGTTTACCAGGCAGGTAAACAAATCTGACATTTAACCAAAGCAATTACAGTGATGGCACAACCTTTAATCACTGACTAGAATTAGAAGGACAGCAACACTTCAACTACTGACCTTATTCTGAATAAGACATCAGTTTAAGGATATCGTTTACATGAGTTTCTCACTGAATACTCAATTCTTATTTTCTTTTACATGTCCTGGTGCGTTTATGATTCAGGTCAACATGACATCTTGCAACCTGTGTACATTGTACAACCCAGGACTGTCAAGCAGTATACTGTGAAAATTAATGAATGAATACATGCCTATGAAATGTGATTAAAGTTTCTTTTTCCCTGTAAGTCTTTATTATATTGTGTTTATTCTGGGTATGACCTTACTGTTAAGTCATCAGACAATGCGTTCTGAGTATGTAAGTCGAATCATATCAAAAGATCAAATGACAGAGAGGGAAAATCCTGAGCAGCACCAAATCTCCCAGAGTAACTTGGCCTCTTATGAATCTGGCTCTGTGAGTCACAAGTTTTCACAGGAAAGAGCATGTTCCTCCTCCATCCCCACACACACAGACAGACACACACTGTCATGTCTGCCGCCAGAATCGGAGAAGTGGTGAGAGGAATCTGTGACATTGTGAAGTATCAATCAGCATATTTGTGCAGTGCATCGACTTAACGGATTACTCAAACAAAAGCAGACTTCTGCAAAGTGCTTGTAACAGTCTTAAATGAAGGGTAATGAGCACTGTGATCTGTATTTTTTTACAAGACAACACCCCAGGTCTGTGGCGCTGCAGGGTATATGTAAATGAAATGTTATAACAGGGAGCTGACATTTTATTTGCTGCGATCCAGACACCTCCAGTTGGCACATTATCTTGACAGGGGTTAATCACAGGTGTTAACAAATTGGTCGAGATGTCTGTCAGTTTACAGTTTTCGTGGCGGGAGCATGAGCTGTTGACTCAACAGAGGAATGCATGCGTGTCTCGGGTCAACAAGTTTGCAGCTCTTTATTAGAGCACATGAGAAGAATGCAGGCTGTGGTTGCCCCCTCGGTGGAGCGAGCTACTCCTTGCACATCCACTCACACCAAAATGTACTGGGGTTGATTTATACTGCATGGAAAATCATTGGCATTAAAGAGGCCATATCCTTGCAGACTATTTATGAGCAGGCTACTCCAAGACAAGCCAGTGGGATGGTCAATGACACAGCTCATCTTCTGCACACAGAGTTCGGAGAAAGATTTTAAATAGAGGCGGGTAAAGCCAGAACTGGCACTGCAGGATGGTGATGTCTCATTTGCTCGCTTGTTGCTGCTCATCTATTTAGTCATCTTGCACATGCATGTGTATTTGTACTATGGTCAGGTACACACCTTGCAGTACCATGACGTGCATTGCCATGTTTGTTATACAGTGGGGATTCAAGCATGTGCACATACATGTGTGTACAAGGCTGTGTGTGTACAAGAAAAAATGTCCACTGTGTGGGAGCATACAGTTATCTTGAATCTCACATTGACTCATACCCTATCTACAGCCACTTGAATCATGCAACAGAGCAAAGTTCGCCACGTTATCTGCAAGGAAGCGACCCAAATCTGCAGAACGCACGATGTGGAAATCCAATTCTTGCACATTCCCCTGTCCTGACGCTGCAAAAACAAAGGCACGCTCGGGCACATTATCGCAGGCCTGTAACTCAACATAACCCCCCCCCCCAACTCAACATACCCCCCCCCCCCCCGGCAGTTAGCAGCCTGTTTTTTTGCCAATGTCCCCCAACAAAGTGTCAGCATGGACGCGTGTTTACAAGCGGCGGGGACTCGTTAGCTTCGCGTGCTAACAAGGTCGCTCGCACCGAGCGTTCGCTTGTTATCAGCCACTTTGCTCGCGAACTTCACGGGAGTTCCCTGCCCGGGGCTTCTGTCAGCGCCACCGTACAACATGACACAACCGAGCCCGACGCAGGGAGAGTCCTCCAGGTGAGCAGAGGGGCTCACAAGGTTAACCTCCGCCGCAGGCTGACACCTGGAGCGGGGCTGTCAGATGTTGACAAGCTGTCACTGACAAGTGGATGTGGATAATACCTGGGACCTGTTGACTCCTCCTCCCCGGTGCCCTGCTCGGACTGTTTCTGCTTCTGCTGCTGGGAACTTCTTCTCCTCCTACTCCTCCTCTCCTGCTCCTCCTGCTTCTTCTTCTTCCTCCTCTTCGCTGCTGTTGGAAGTTGCAGCCGCGCAGCTGTATTTCTCTGCTATTTCTCCTCAAAGTTTCCCGTCGCCCCTTCAAAAAAAAAAAAAAAACCCTCTCTCCTCTCGCGAGCCGCCGAGCGAAATTAGCTTCTTCTTCTTCTTCTTCCTCCTCCTCCACCACCTCCTCCTCCTCCTCCTGGTCTAACGCGGAGGTGCAGAGCCGCGTCTCAGGGCGCAGGGACAAGTTTGGCACGGCTTTGCTCAGAGGCAGCGGAGGGAACCATTGCAGCCGCGTCCTCTGGCTGTGAAACCCAACACCAGCCCCGACCCCGCCCCTCTCCTTTTATAGGGGGGGGGGCAGTCCCACACATAGAAAAGAGAAACGCAAAAGTGGCTGATGTCTTCTCTCTTCCTGATATCCTCTCTCCTCCCAGTGTCTTCTCTCCTGTTGCTGTCCTCTCTCTCCTCCAGATGTCCTCTCCCCTCCTGAAGTGCTCTCTGCTGGAGTGATGCGAGGCGACAGCAGCAGAACAACAGTCGTTTTACTGCACTAGAACTGTGCATGTGCTCCTCTCAGCTCCTTGGAGCTTCACTCAGGAGATGCTCAGAAACTCCACCAGGCAGCTGCTGGTGTTTGGGAAGAAGCCACCTGATGCTTCACCTTTCATGCGAAGGTTAAAGTCTGGGCAAAGAGAAATATAACATATAGGTTCAAATATAATATATATGGGTTCTGATAGTTGCAAATGTGCACTGAAACCTGCAAATGTGAATTTAAAATCTGGGCGTGTGAGAGGTGTAAAATAAAATTGTGTAAAGAGAATTGACATATGAACAGTCAGGCGTCCCTTAAACGGCAAAGCACACACTGCGAAATTCCGCTTCACCATCCTGCGGCTCAGAGATCTTTTTCATATATTTAAATATGTGTCCTTTGTATGAAAATTTAAACAATATGCCCCCCCTCTCCATTGCGTGACTGTGCCTCCCTGCCCTGCTGAGAGCACCATTAAAGCCTCTAAAATATCTTCCATCAGAGACCGAACTGTCCCCTTTTGTCACTCTGCATTTAGGCAGTCAGCGTCTCTTGTCAAAGGCACCACCAAGAGCTGCAGCTCCATCACCAAATTATACATTAGAACAACCTAACTGATTTTTGTTTTTAAAATAAAATGCTTTTTACATCATATTCAGGGTTATCTATCTATTTTAATAGCAGTATGTTGTATGTGATCTTCTGCTGTGCAGCAATTTCCGGGCACATGCGATTCTATTATTTTATTTCATACCATTTATGCTTGGCAATAAATTACCCAAGAGATGAGACATCATCCCGAAGCAACTTTAACTTCTCACATGCCGTGATGGATGTCATAACATGTTTTTAATTCTGCCCACAAAGAGACAGCATGTGAACCTTCGCTCTGCACTAATTGTTTGGGTCATTGTTTAAAAAAACAGATGCTGGCCAATGTTATTGCAAACAAATAAAGCAAATACGGGAAAATAAACAAATAAAGCCAGATTGCTTCTGTAATGTTGAAGACCAAAGTCATAATGTTGTGGATATTCTTCAAAAATACCTTTACTCATGCGGATAAATAGTTTTTAAGCTGTGATTGGGTTTACCAAAGTGCTAGGTTCACACAAGTTGTAAAATAGTATAAATATTTCTTGAATTGTATTGTATTCATATGGATCTGTATATGTACTGGTCATTGAACTGTAAATCAATTAGTTGCACATGCTGGTAATACATCATTTTCGTCACTGACCAATGAAAGTTTATTTTGAGAAACTGTTGATTTGTGTTTCTCCATGTTTTCAACAGTTTGTTGAGCTTGCAAATAAATAGTTCATCAAAGAATAAATGGATCAATAAGTCAAACGACTGTCATTTGAAGCCATAACACCCCCATGTTTACTGAAGTGTCTGTTTGTGTTGTGTGCATACAGAAGTCGGTGCATGCACCTGCGAGTGGCGTTTGCGTGCGAGGGATGTGTGCGCCAGGGGAGCGCTCAGGTCCTCTCCGGTCTCTCCGAAATAGCAGCTACACTCAATAGCTTTCCGCCCCAGAAAGCAAAGTTTTGTGACAGGTGCGAGATGTGAAACCCGGAATCCCACGTGATTGGACAAAAGCCAGCGAGACACCGAGTGACATAGTTTACCTCCATGTCACCTTCTCGGTTGCTTTTTCAACTTTCCCTGGGAGCGCCGACGCCGCCACAGAGAGCGCGAGTGACAGTGTCCTCCTTGTCTCCTCCCGCTGCCTTTAAGGCGTCCTTGCACAAAAGCCCTGACTGGCACTAAGCTGTGTCAGTTGTCACACATCACCACACAACTGAGGAATGCAGTTCTGGAGGGGTGGCGGGCGTCAGGGGGCTGGAGGGGTGCATGAGACACACAGGCATGCGAGTAACCCGTCGACTGAGGGAGTCGTCAATCGCTAAAAGCATGTAAGGGTGGATATAGTTGCTGTCATAACAGACTGGTTGAGGACGCGGGGCTGTCTTATTTCACTGAGTCGTGACAGGTGGGAGCCGGGCCCGGCGTGCGTGTGTGCAAAGCATGTGTTCGCGTAGCCTGGGTCGGCTCGCCTCGGTTTATTCTCCTTCAGAGCAGGGATTTGTATTGTGTAGCGTTACATATCTCAAGGTTGGATAGCAAAGGCCTCTGGGGTCTCCCTGGCCCAGCTGCATCCTCCACTTGTAGCCTGGTTTGCACTGGAAGTTACTGGAGTTGAATCTTAATGGCTCTCCAGTCTGGTGCAGCTCCCCTGCACACTTAGATACAGATACAGATATAGCCAGCGTTTCAGCACGTACTGTACGGCCACCAGGGCATGCCGGGCATAGTGAAAAACCCTGCGATGCGTTTTCCTCACCCTTTACATAGCCTCCATGTACGCGAGCAAACGTCCTGAGTGTCGGACACAGTGTTGGCTTGTAAGGCTCACGCATGATGTGCGTGTGTGTGGAGACAGAAAACCTTCAGAGCCAATATGTCTACTGCCAGTGCTGGGATATAACCAATTATATTACTGTGCTACTTTTTCATGTATCTTTACTGCACTAAGATGTCTGCGTACCACCACCAGCAGCTGGTTAGCTCGTCCTAGCATTCAGATTGAAAACAGGTGTAAACAGCTGCCCGGGTTCTATCCCGCGGTTTCTGCAAATTGGCTACCGTGGCCGCTAAAGCTCACTAATTGATAAACTAATTGTGCTGGACCATTTCTTGGCTGGGAGCAGATACTTCCAGTCGGCGATGCAGGCGGATTATGTTACTGCTTGGACGGAGCCAGGGCAGCGGTTTCTCCTCTGTTCCCAGTAAGCTAACGGGCTCCAGGCTCAGTAATGTACAGATATAGTACTCAGCCAATTTTCCATAATGTTCCTATTCCTTTCGGACGTCACTGGCTCGGAGGGCTGAGGGCATTACTTGATACAGACTCCCTTTGAGAGCAGAACGTTAAGCGTTCTCAGTTGCCTTGCAGAGCTTAATCATGTGATTCCCTCCTTTGAAAACACATAGCACACGGTTAGAGAGTCCCACTTGATGGTTATTGTTACAGCAACGCTGTGGAGAGTCTCTCTCGTGTTTCATGTTTTTACAAAGCCAACGCTGAGCCTCCAAACAGGTGCTCGGTTTCTGCCTCCAAAACGTCGGGTGCCTATTTACTGTGCAGTGTGGAAATACAGTGCTATTTCTAAAGTGCGGTAACATTAGCCGGCAGCATGAATGCTTCCACCCCCAGCATGGGGCCACATACCACATGTCACGGCCTGGTTCGCAGGGGGAAAAAAAAGAGGGTGGCAGACACAAGCGGGTGAGGAAGGGTAAGGGGGGGAGGCTCCTCTACACCCAAGAGAAACATTTCAAGTTGCCCAAATGTCAGCGGACAATTAGAGCAGGGCGTCCAACGCGACCGCGGGGCCTGACGTCAGGGAAGGTACCGAGGCCTGGGTGTGTGTCACCATCCATGGAGACTCGCCTCCATTCTGCCGGTGCCCTCTTCAAGCCGTGTGCTTATTTGACCATTGACCAACTATTCATCATGCACTTTGCAACTCCCCTTTAATAGCATGTCATTCATGGTCCAGAGCAGAATGGAGAAATCATCAAGCTGCCACCATTTACGGCTGAAAGCTGCATGATTGCTCCGAAAGATATTTTCCAATAAAATCACATCACAACGTATCTGTACTCAAAAGCAGCTACCCTGGGAGTACTTGAATGCCGTAAGTGTGTCGGGACAAGCGTGGTGAAAGGCGACACGGCTCTCACGTTGGTTCGCTTTATGGTGCTAGGTTGTGAAGAATAAAGCAGAAAGGAGAACGGGGGGAGGAAGGACAGAGCCCGACGAGATCGTATCAGCCGCATGGAAACATTTAGCCGAGCCCCACAGCCTCCTTTGAACTGCGAGTGGCTGCTAAGAACCAGCTTTCACTCGGAACACATTCGATCGACATGCCACCGACACGCGGGACAGCACGCCTTTCCAGACGCAACACGGCCCCAGCAACAACGCAGCCGCTCCGCGCAGGTACGCCGCTGCTGCCAACGCACTCATATCCCTGCCTAATCCCACCTGCGAGAGAGAAAACCCATTATACAGTTTAATTTTCTTTCTCATTTTTTCCCCTCCCGGCGAAAAAAAAGATGATTTTTCAAACCTCTGACAGCCGAGCCTTTCGCAGGACTAAGTCCATCTGAAAACATGTGGTAAGCCTTGTGGAATGTTTCAAATGATTCCCAGATGTGGGCCGCAGACAGGTTTAACCCATTCTCTTCCTGCTCAGAGGCAGGGAGGAGGTATAAATGAGGCCTCGTCGGGAGAATGTCTGAGCAGTATCAAAAAACTTTCATCCCTCTCCGTCGATTTTTGTTACTTTCAAAGCATTAGGGCTCACTGGACTGTGGCTTAATGTAATTTGCCTTAAGGCTAAAAATGGAAGTCCTCTTATGCTGCATTACCCAAGAATAAAGAATGTGAAAGCGCTGCTTTTTCCAGATGACTCAGCAATCGCAGGGAACCGACAAAGTTAAGGAAAACACCTTTATGAGGGACAGTGTACGCTCCTGACACGGTTAACTCAACGGACCGTTTCCTCGGCCGCTTTCGTCCCCTGCAAAGCAACCTGTAACAAAGCAGAACATTTCTTGTTTGTCCGCCGCGTCTCTCGGGCATTTAATATCGTCTGCTGAGCTCTGCCAACGCCATATAAAAGAAATACAAGACTTAAGCTCACTTAATGCTTCGCTTGAACTTCATCATCATTGTTTACATGGCATGATTAAGCCGGGATTCTGAAGCGGGGCTGCTGGATCGTTTTATGAAGGACATTGTTGTTGTAGTAAAACTCCCAAAGATGGCGGTTTTGATGAGATAGGGAGGGAGGCAGCGGCGCAGCCAAGCTACCAAATGGGGTGGAGGGAGTGAGCCGCTTGATATCCTATGAGCAACAAACTCAAGTGACCCCATTCCCTGTTCTCCCTCTCTATCTGCAGCTCTGTCGTTCCCTCCCTCTGCCTTTTAGTCTCTCTCCTTCCCTCCATACTTCCCCCTCTCTCATCAGCCTGGCCAACTGTGAAGCAGTTGTCTGACACACCCGTCAGCCTGCCAGCCAGCATTTTGGCCCGGGTCTCATTATACACAATCATAGCAGACAGAGAGGGCACATGCTGATAGAAGTGCACTAAAAATCGAGGGCAGAGGAGAGTGGCAGGCGGCGTGTTCGTGAGGAGCAGCCAGAGAAACAGAGGGAGACAGGGAATAGTCTTGTGCAGTGAGGTTCTTGCGCAGGATACCATAGGCCATATGAGGCCAGAGCGGGCTGGGAAAGATTGTTACCGCTTTGAGCTTCCACATGTGAATGCACCGCAGAACCCCCCCCTCCCGCTCCCTCCCACAAGCCTCCCTGAGGAAAGGCCAGTGTTTTAAAAGAAGCACAAACAATCATCAACTCTGAATTCTGCTTTTTATTTCTGCAAAGGGGAATCAAGCGTGCCATCGTTTTCTTAGCAAGTGGTCTGATGTTCAGTGGCTTGATTCGCCCATTGAAACATGAGGGGTTCTTTTAAGGCCTGGGAATGTATCCAGAGGGGAATATAGCTAAATGTGCAACAGGGTCGTATTTGTATGTCTTTCATTTCCACCTCTTCCCATCAAATTTCCGCTGCTCTTGTGATCTAATATAGAAAATAACAGAAAATGCACAAGGTTGCATTCGGCACCAAATGCTGCATGTGAATGAAATAAGATCAAGATTACTTTGATTTCAGGGTTGTGAGTTATCTCGAATTGGAGAATGTCCTCTATCGTCTCTCTTGTTGAGACAGTTCCATACCATTGCCAAGTCTTTGTTCGGTATTAGCAGCCTTTTGTGCACACACTCTTTAATTTGGTGGGTTTTTTTCTGTTTCATTCTTCTCTGCAAGATACCAACGTATTTCTCAAAGCTATTCCTTCACAGCTGCTGCCAAATTGAAATCTCATACGTGCATCTCCTTCTTTTCATCATCGAATCCAAACAGACATATCATATGATAATGACGCGTCATGCGCCATGAACTACATTCCCATCCTGAACTAACCACCTGGCAGCCTTCATCTGCACTGCTCCTTCATACCAGCACGTGCCTCCCGCTGCGTCTTCCATTTTGGAATCATCGGGGTGCCGGTTGACATCATGTTTCCCATCCCAGCATCTCATCAGAGGAAGCCCAGAGAGTATGTCCCTTTAATTAGACCGCCCGTGAAAATAATGGTGCATTAATGACATTTCTATGGGGGCCAATGAGCTGGAACAACAGAGGAAAGTCTAAATCACAAATCAATTCCAACAAATGTAATTAAGGCTTAATTAGCCTCCAGGGTGTCACTGGAATGCCATGAGGGGACGGTGTGGAGGAGAGACGGAGCGGGGAAGCGAAAGACAAATTCGGAGACGGCGAGATTGTCGCGGGTCACCGCAGCGATGGCTCCCCCCGCAAGGATCACCAGCGCTATAACGATCATAAACGTCATGCTACTTTTATTATGTATCGTGTATTGCCGCCACAACATAACTTTAACGGTGTCGACGCTTTGATGAGGCGAGGAACGCCAAGGCCGCGCATGTGCGCAGTGTGCGACTCTCGGCACGTGCCCGTGCGGTTTTAAAGGGGATGGGCCGACTTAAAGGCAACAGCTCCAGTGCGGAGCCGCACAGCCTGTGCTGGGGAGAGAAGTGCTAATTCTCTATAAAAACAGCAGCATGTACGGTTAAGCCCAGCAACATTCTGGTGTTAAAAAGAAAAGAAGAAGGGGGAGAGAAAAACAACAGAGGGGGGAAGAAATGCAAAACCGCAGGGAGGCTTGGAGAGGACTAGGCCTGCCTCGCTTGATGCCAGATCACACAAACACTGACTCTCATGCCAATAAATGAGCTTCATAAACTGCAATTAAAACCCTGGGCACTAATTTAGTGGAAATGGCAGCCTGTAAAATGGGAAGAGTGTTAGAGAAAAGGAGGAGAGGAGGGAGAAGAAGTGGAAGTTTCTGGATTTTGCCAGATTTTTTTCTTTCTTTCTTTCTTTCTTTCTTTCTTTCTTTCTTTCATCCAGCGCATTAATGCAAAACATACCACACTCATACTTTTTTTCCTTGCTTGTGCCACACACATGCAAAAACAGAGACACCCAGCAACCCGCTCTGGTGCAGGGAAGTGAAGAGTTTTACACACTTAGTATGAATTTTAACACCATAAAGTATCACCAGTTATCCCAAGGACACGTGAAGATTTTCTCTCTCTTTTCTTTATACGCTTTTACCTTTCTCACACCAAAATGAATGGGCACCACACAGAATTTATAAACAAAGGTGAATGAGTTCTTTCCCAGGGCCAGAGGAGTGTGTCTTTGTATTTATTTTTCTGGCATCTTGCATGATAGGAATAAAAAAAAAAAAAAAAAAAAATCCTTGATGTCTCTTGTCCCCGACAAACAAAAATTACATTACATTCGTGGCTACTGAGGCATAATCGCCAAGAAGTTTCATTTGCATCATAACACAGAAAATGCAGAAAAATTGCTGAATCAGCGTCTAGACTGGCAAAATAAAGAGAACGAAATAAGCTCTTTCACCCAGGTTGGCATCACCGGAGCTGGAGCCAATACAAACCTGCGCCTACTGAAGAGCCATTCAAATCAAGGGTGAATGCTGACGGTAAACATTCTCGCTGCGAACAAAAGACAGATAAAATGGGTATCAGTAGAAAAGTGGAAAAGTGTCTTCGTGCAAACATTCACCTCATACGCACCTCCGTCCTCTGAAGCGTCTCCCAGCAGATATGCCAGCCGTGTCATATCAGAGGTTTCTGGGTTTGGACCGGATCAGTCGGATCTTTCCTCCGGTTGGCTTTCTACCAGGGTCAAAGGTCTGTGTGATGAAGTATCAGCATGGTGATAAAAGAATCCACACACACACACTGTTATGGCTGCAATGGTGGGCGAGGGCTCATGTCATGCAACGTGCTGCAACGCTATTTATGTTGTGAAGGCTGCGTGCATGTTCTGTGCGTGTGTGTTTGAATTCCTTGCAAACCAGCAGCAGCCATTCCCTCACACACAGGATGGGTGGTTTCAACACCTCTTCCTGGTTAAGTTTACCACTGAGTATCATCTGGCCTTGAGCTGGCTCGTCTTCCTCCTCCTGCAAGGCCGATCGTGAGCTGCAGCCTAAAGCGACACGCAGAGAAGTCGTCAGCTTCTTCAAACAACCAATAATGTGACAGTGGCGGGGTTTTTTTTTCAATAAAAGGCCTCAAAAAGGCTAAACATACATTGCAAACTGAAGAGGCTAAACAGCATAATCCCTCTGCCATGTTGCCTTTTTTAATTGCTTATTGATTACTGTGTCATGCCGAGACAAAAAACAGGGGAAACAACAGGAACAAACAGGAAAACCTGCAAGTGATGGGTATTGAGGGGCGCGACGCATGGCCGAGCAGCAGCCTGTCTCAGAGGGCGGTGAATTTAAAGTAAACTCTGCTGGAGAGTGAATAAAGCTCTGCTCTTGCTCACTGGAGGGGCCCAGCCTGAAAGCAGGAACTTTTTTTTTTTTTTCATGTAGGCTCTCAAAATGTAAAGAAACCTGAGAAACCCGGTCCTCTTGTGAGAATTGGAACTTGGTGACGGAAGTTTGAGGTTTGAGTGTTTATCAGCACCCAAATTACTCGCTCTCTTTCTCGCTCTCTTTAGGTTTCCTGTGTAAGAGTACCCACACTGTGCCCCTGACGGCTCGCAGCTCAACAGCCACGCTGTCAATGTAATAACTTGTCTCTGAGATATTTAAGAACAGAAATACATCACACAGTAATTTTTTAACTAATTTCTGATTTATATGGAAATACAGAGTAGGACTCGTTGTCTCTGTTCATCACTGGCTGGGTGGTTTGTGGGAGAAAGGTTATCATCTACACTTGCTGACGCCCTCCCTGTTTGAAGACAATTTCAAAGTCAAAAATGTAAAATGATGTCATGTTTCCTGTTTGCGTTGCTAATTCTTCATCAGACGTGTCAATATGAAGCATCCCAAGCTGGTAGGATTCCACCGAGGGCCGTGGCCGCGCAATTATCCCAATTATACTCTAAACGAAAAACGGCCCCTGTGGGCAGACGGTTAATTTGGGCAGACCCTGTGAGATTTTTTATTGATTGTGTTATCACACACATCCCACTTTAGGGCTGCAAAAATAAATTTCTCAGCTGACTCACGGCTCAAGCGATCGAGAGCTCGCGCCGAAAACATTGAGCTCAGAGTCCGTTTTGTCGTGTCCCAAAGACGTCTGCATCCACAGCCTCGACGGGGAAAGGAGAAGGGCAGCGTTACTTTGTGGGATTCTTCAATGAAAATAGCACAGGAATGAAAAGCACGAGGACCCAAGTGGGAGGAAGCTCCAGGGAATATTGTCCGCTCTCCTGCAAAGGTCAATTTTATAACTAAAACTCCTCACTGCAGTTTCTGACGTTACAAAATCCAAATTGTTTGGCTGACACTCTGTGGCTGTTTGTAAAATTAGCCAGGGGCGACAGGTTCAGGACTAAAATGGAACCAAATCCTTGCGGCGTCTGTCTGGCATTACAGTTTGATAGCCAAGGTGACAGTACTTGTAAATGGATTACTCACTGAGCTTAATGACATTGTACTTAAGCCAATGATGGCAGGGAAATAAAACAGAAATTCTGTTTACAAGGTTCTGGTCTGTGTTTCCTGTTACTCTGCAGTCAGAGCGACACAGGGCGGGGCGGGACGCCGTGTGTGGCAAACAGCGGGCACGGGTTTGTGAAAGTGCGCACGCTGAGACGGACGGATGTGAAATACACCTGGCAGAGGCAGGGAGTGGCGGAGCGGGCGAGAATCCTCAGGTTGGAACAACACCGTGTGTCCATGTTAATCCACAAGTCTGAGCCACTCATTATGTCAGAGCTGATTAGGAAGTGCAGTTTAATGAGGGCTAACCTATAGTGATGTTGGGAGGAGGCTGTGAAAACAGTCGGGGATTATGACGCCGACCGCAGGGCGCACGGGAGCAGCCGGCCATCCGGCCTGACTGTTGTAGCCAGAGATGGCCAGATGTGTTTGGGGCTCAGTGACGGAGATTAAGGTCGCACTGTCCTGGCTGGATTAGCGCCAGGCCCAACATGATGCTAATGGGCTGGCAGTGCCAGGCGGGGCGGACGCAAAGGTAGGCCGGCAGATGTCAACACAAGGCTTTCATGTCCTTGCGCGGGCGCTCCCTTCGCACAGCCACGGCCACTCCTCCCATCCAAAAGCCAACCTCACCCTGCCCACGCAGATGAGCGCTGATGTAAGAGGTTTGGCAGCAGTGGGCGGGGTTAGAAACAAGGCCATAGCACCTGAAGGTCCCAGCCTGGATCTGCAAGTACACAGAGGTAACAGTACCTGCTGGGCACCTGCTGGGTACTATAAACAGATATATACAAGGGTGGAACCAACAATAAACACAACCTTTGTGAAGATGATTATGCTGAGTGTTTTGTTAAAACTGCACGAGATAAGCATAGATTCAGCCTCTCAAGGAGCAGATAAAAGGCACCAAAGGTGGAGTTGTGCACAGAAAGATAACTGCATGTACGTGTGTGTTGAAGATACTGTAGAGCAGGATGGAGGACAAAGGGCAGAGACGTTCCAAAACACGTGAGGTACGTGAAACACAGCACAGTATGTAATGCAGGGGAACAGCAGAGGGAAGCCTCATACATATACCTGATTATTTAAAATCAACATCCATGAATAATTCCCTGAGACCACAGTGAAAATGTCAAAAACAAATCCCCTACTGCACAATGTGACTGATAATGAAAAAAACCCTGATATGGAGCAGCACTGAAATTTAATGAGGTGTCTTCCCTGACCCCTATCACATCCTTCCACCAAGTTTCATGAGAATGGGTGTTTGTGTTATCTTGCTCACAAACAAATAAACAAACACGCATCGAAAATCCACCTACCAAACAAACAAATGCTCCAGGGTGAGGACTCAACCTCTGGCAGAGTTTCATATGAGTCCAGAAGATATTCAGTTTACAATTATATAAAAAAATGGAAAACATTTTTCAGAGGCTGCAACCAGGAAATATTTGGCATTCTTTCCCAGACAAAACATTTCTTTTGGATGATAGTTTTTAGAGGGGTTGGTAGTGACTGACCTGAGCCATGCATCCACAACCAAACCTTTTTTAAAGCTCTTGTATGAGGCCTCTCGGCCGCTGTATGTATTTACATATTAAAGGTGTTGCCCTTCAAGGGATGCAAAGCCAATTCTTCTTTGTGGATTCATATGATCTCTTCGCTTATCATCAGCGGAACATCATGCAACAACAGACAGACAACTGGCCGAGCAGGCAGACGACAGGCAGGCTAGCTCCTCTGGGAAATGGTTGGAAACGGGAACATGAGTCCAAATTTCTAGACAGTGACTGGCCTAGATTCAGGAATACAGTCCATGCTCTCTCTCCCTCTCTCCCTCTCTCTCTCTCTCCCACCACATTGGAGCAGCCAAACACATCATGCAAAGTTAACATCAAAGTTCTGCTCTGAAAGGTCACAGGATCTCTCATAGAACAGTCGACCTCTGTGCTGCTCAGGGGGGAGGAAGTGAGCCGAATGTATATTTTATCCTCTTCTCCCCCCGCCCTCCCCCCTCCCCGACCCACCACCACCCCTCCCTCGACACATCTCATTATTTTTTGATATCCCCCTCTTTTCCCATCCCTCCCTCTCACTGTCAGCCACTGGCTTCCTCGTTTGTCCCCTGTTTTAAGGACACGGGCTTATCGGGGTGGAAAGTCGGCTTGTCACTTGATATTATGACCATTACAGTACCAGTGGAACGACACAAGGTGTGCAGAGCCAAGAGAGAGAGAGAGAGAGAGAAAAGATTCAAACCAAACCAGACTAAACGACTTGCATTAGCTCCCTTTCTCTGTCTTCCACCCTTTTCTGTCCATCCCTGCACCTCGTCCCTCAGGACAAGAACAAATACAGCGACGCTCAGAACAAGAGGGAGAGAGGGAGCGAGAGAGAGAGTGGTGTAGCACGACCGGTAATAGACAGAGAGGAAGTACGGAACATGAGAGAAGGAGAAGAGACTCTTTGGAGCGAACTGTAATCCAATAACAGGTCTTGTGAAAAGACACGCTGACCATAAAAACTCCGGAGAGGTTATGTGGGGACCCAGTCGGATATATAGAGCACGCCTGTTGGCAGGAGAGTAGGATGATGGGACGGAGGGGGGGGGGGGGGGGGGGGGGGGGGGGGGGGGGGGGGGGGGGGGGGGGGGGGGGGGGGGGGGGGAGAAGAGGGGGGGGGGGGGGGGGGGGGGGGGGGGGGGGGGGGGGGGGGGGGGGGGGGGGGGGGGGGGGGGGTGAGTGGAGGAGAGGACAACAAGTTTGTTCATTTGTTAATCCCCTAAAGCCCCCCTACCTCGGATCTGTTCATCCCAATCTTTCGCTCCAGTAGAAAGTCACCTCCCCCCAACTACGCCACGATAAGATTTCCCCAGAGAGAGTCAGATGGTACCACTTACCCCCCCCCACCCAACGCCTCCCTTTACCTCGTTTCCTCTCCTTTATCCTTTATCTTTTAACCCTCCTCTCTGTCACTCGCCGCGTCCCTCCGCTCCTCTCTCCCTCTCCTGCCATTGTATCGCTCATCCCACCCCAGCACTGGTGTGTGAAGAGCACTCGGGGAGAAACCTGCACCGAGGGGCCTCTTAAGTATTCAAGGTCACAGCTTGACAAAGCGCACGCTGCAGCGCATGAAGTGATTCACAAGGCATGTGATGTTTTGTAATATTTGATGTGCCACACTGCGAATCAGATGTGTGTGTGTGTGTGTGTGAGATAGGTTTGCACAACAGGATGGAAGACGATGGCGTAAAAACACTGGTGACCCCTCGCTGCACTTTTTGTCACAACTTTGCTTATTGATTCCGAAAGAAAACAACACCACACTTATTTACATCATCTGCTACAACGGAATCTGCGGTGATTCCCGTTCACTAGGTTTGTTTATGTTATTATGAGCGGGGATTAAAACTGATCCAGAGCGTTTTAGTTTGAAAATGCTTTTTCACTTTTCAAACAAAAAACATACTTGCAGTCGTATGGACGTGACCTCAATCTCGCTCCTTGTTTCCTGTCTCCCTTTTTATTGCCCGCTATTAAATAAAGACAAAAACGCCCAGAAAAACAGTCTAAAAGTAAAGCACGGGAACCTCTCCAGTCACCATTAACCCGACTGCAACATTATGACTCGCCTTGCTTTCGGGCTTCAACGTGCATCCCAACATTCACAGAAGAAATCCGAAGCCAAACATGTTGAATGTGGTCCTAAAAAAACCCGAGAAACATCCATCTCTTGCACGTGATGGGAGTAACAGAGGACTCACTCGCCCACACTCGGACACACATCGTGAGCGACAGTGACGTACGGTCTGCGGCCGTCAGCCAAGCTACCATTGATCAGGACTGGCTGCCAGCGCACCACCGAATCAATCATGTCCATTGATCGGACGCCACGAGGAGAATGTGTGTGTGTGTGTGTGTGTATAGGGGAATGTTTGTTGTTGCAGGCTATAAAAAATATGATATTACTGTAAGGTTAAAATTAGAGGAAAATCAATAGTGATTTACAAGGCTGTGAAGCTCAAGGAGCTCAAGGAAAAGGGGGGAAAAAAAGGAGCCTGTTCTCCGCTTACTCAATAAAACAGCGTGGGCTATACAAGGCCTTCAGTGAGAAACATAGTTTTTCTGCACAACAGAAGAGACCAGGTCTGTACGCTACATGCTGCATTCCGTCCTATTGTGCATGAATTAATTAAAAATATAAACAACTGACACTGGGAGAGCGAGAGAGTTGGAGATCTGTTCGGCTGTGTACCTTAATATTTGTCTTTGTTTCTGTGGAGCTGAAGATGTTTGTGCTGATTAAAGTTGAAAGAATAGAAATTGATGTTACAGTGGGTAGGATAACGCGGGGGGGGGGGGGGGGGGGGGTGAGAGAGTAAAAATACAAATGATGGCGTGATGGTTCAATGGCGCACACGCCGGCTCTTCTTATCTACCGTGGGGAGGGGGAGAGGAGACAGAATGAGTCAGAATTCCACTGGGACCAAAACAAAAATATGTGATGGAAGGAAAACAGAAAAAGGCAAAAAAAAAAAAATTGGATCTTGCCTCGATGGTTTCAAAACAATGTCCTGCATTTCTTTCTGTTCACCACAAAACTGCAAGGCACTTAGCCTCCAGTGCACACACACACACACACACACAGAGGCCTCTGCACACACCTTCCAGAACATATAAATGCAGGCGTCCTCACGCATGTTCATGCACATAGACACAGAGCTTGGGCACTTTGCACATGAAAGGACGTGGGGGAGGTAGGTGTGTGTGCCGTGTGGGGGCAGTGCAGGGCGGCTGTGTGTCTTTTTATCAGGTGAAGGAGGTTGGGGAGGGGGCGGTGTAAGATTTATCTGCTGCCGTCGGAAAACTTTGACCCTTGAGTTGTAAATCTGTCAAAGGAGTCTAGCCAGCTCAACAGGAAACACGAAGAGGAAAAGAGGGGTGGAGGGGGTGGGGGGGGTGCTGGTTTGTGCTGGGTGGGATGGGTTTCTTTTTGGGGGGGGGCGGTGGTCGGCAAACCCAAAGGCTCAAGCATTTCAGAAGAGGCACTTTTCAGGGTTGGGAAAGAGTTGGGGGGGGGGGGGCGCCCAGCCATGTTTACAATCCTGAAACTGATCCCTCACAGCCGGCAAATCTCCCTCCAGCTTTACCCCCCACCCCGTCACTCCCCAGAAACAGAGAAAAAAGAAAGTTAAGCTCATACGCCGAAACTATGCAGGAAATTACTGTTTTGATATATGAATGCTTCAAATGTCTATTTGTACTCGCGGCGCATGTCATTCGAGATGCGGCTCCCAGCGATCGCGTCAGCCTGGTCTTCACTTCTCGTGAGAGGCCGACGGAATTTCAGAGGAAAGCTCTGGCGTCACTACGGTGGAGGTGTCTGATCACTCCTCCACTGACGCAGAGAAAGACTTTTAGAGAAGACGCTGGAAAAAGTGCAAAAAGGTCAACTGCTTCCAGGAATGAGCAAGTGAGAATCCGTTTTCTGCTCCATCTCTTTGATCACCCATTTACTAATTACATGGTGATTTGATTAAAAGTCTGAGTGCAGCTCCACTAGCGGAAATAATATTTATGCCTCAAGACTAAATCACTTTTTACATTAACCAAAAAGACAGCGTTATTAAATCTGAACTTGAATCCTCTCATCGAGAGTCAGAGGTGACGGAGATTTACTTCCCGTGTTTGTGAGAAGGCCGACGCAGCGATTAGCATGGTAATGATGTGGACCTGATGTAACCATGAACAATGCGGCTCCTCCTCCTATTTGCTAAGTGTTGCTCAGATAAATTTGGCATTTCGCAATAATGCAACTGGCACATGCATGCCCTGCGAACGCGAGCGGTCACGTGATATTGAAACTGATGCGGGCGTGTTGAAAATGAATCAATCGCAGTCGCACGGGTGGAGCCTTTGTCCCCTTCCCTGTGACCACACTCAGCATGCACAGCTACTAACCACAACTACATCTCCCGAGTTATCAAAAGACTCACTTGACCCAACATCTCTCCGCTGGGATAAGTGTGACCGCTCCGTCCTTCCCTTGTCCTGCTCTGCGTGCCAGCGGGGCAGGGCAATTGGACACACTTTACGGGGACTAAAAGCATCTATTACTGAGCCCTGGGAAACCCCAACACCTTGGCAGAGGGTGGCACGCTGTCACAGGCTGCCCTGGGAACAGCTCAATTAGCCACCTGGCCATGTCTTTTTTGAGGGAGGGGGCCATTCAGCTGCACACGTAGGCTTAAGGTAACTCTCCTCCGTTGCTTTTATCTCCCTGCCGTCCACTGTCTTCATGACCTAGAGATCATCAGAAACGTCGGTCTGACTGGAATCCAGCGAGAAGACGATGAGAGCGGAGGGGAAGGAGGAGGAGGAGGAGGAGGATGTGTGTCAGTGAGTTCATTCAGAAATGACTCAATGTGTTCTCAAGATACGGTGTGAACGCGCAGGGGCGTCTTCGCGCTGCCTATAAACAAAGCTGTGAACTATGAAAGTCAACTCCAGGAGTAATGAATGTGTGAAAAATAACCCCCCCTCTTCACCGTGAACAGAAACAGAACTGAGAAAGCCAAATATCTCCTGGGGACAAACCAGAAGACACTAACGAAAGATGCTGTGGCGTTCAAGGCTGTAAACACGTGCCACGTGATCTTTATACCTCACTTCCTGTCTCTGCCTGCTGCGCCCAACCGCCTCCCCGCTCGCCTGAATAATGCACGGAGGATCCGGGGCTGTTGTGAACGCGTCTGTGCACGGAACCTCCTGCTGCGTTGAAAGGCAAACTGGGTGAAGTCTGCAGCCAATTCTCCGGATTTCTGGAAACAGCTAAAGACGGGAGCCAAACATGGGCACGGCAGTCTGCGCCCCAGGAGCACGCACGGACTCACACAAGCATGCACGCACACACACACAGACCCTCAAGCCTCTCGCATTACTGTGGATGAAGGACTTTTTTCATGCTTACACTGAGTGAAAGAAAAAGAGGTGTGAAGCCTCAGTCACGCAATGCCTCTGTGTGTGTGTGTGTGTGTGTGTGTGTTGACTATAGTACCAGTATGCCAAATTAGGTATGTGTGCTGTGGTTAGCTATAGTGAGTGCACAAAGGTGATGAACGAATAGTGACAGACCTGCAGGTTGCTGACACTTTAACCCCCCCCCCCCCCCCCCCCCCCCCCCCCCCCCATACGAATAGAAAATCTCCCACCCCCCCCCCACACCCCACAGCCCCATACGAATAGAAAATCTCCCAAAAGCCATCAGTGCTTTTTGCAGATCTGGAGACGTCATTATTCCGCAACAACGGACGTGAGGCACAGCCTTTAGGAACTCGTCCACTGGACTGTCCCATGTGGAACTTGGCGGCAGACGTTTTTTTCTGTGTGAGCATGTGTTGGCATGGGGTGCAAAGGGCACAGGAGGCCACGTTTGGGGAACTTGTTGTGGTAACAGATACATGTGTGGTTTCATAAAAGGGGAAGTGAAAGCCGGGGGCTGCAGCTGTTCATGTCTAGAAGGCCTCAACTCTGAGAACAATACGAGAGAGGAAGAGAAGAGCAGAAATTGCCCTTGTGCCACGCAGCAATGGAAGCGCTACCCTATATCTCGTGCTTGCGAGTTTAACTGCGAGTATTATCTAGGCCACAGAGACGCTGCAGCCAAACTGCATGCTTACATAATATTTGGCTTCCGCCGCCGACGTTGACACAAAAAGTTGAAGTTGAAAATTGAAAAACTGCGTGAAGAGCTGTTCACTTCCATGCATGTGACACATCGCGGTTTTGCATGCTGACAAAGTTATCTTCCGTGACTCGAAAAAGGTCAAAGTGACACCACATAGAAGCTGGCACTGTGAAACTCTAACCCGGGCCAGTTCCTCCATCAGACTGCGTGTCACTTCTAAACCGGAAAGGTCTGGGATTTTATAAGGTCACGGTGACGAGCAGGTATAGTGTTGCGTCTGGATTCACAGTGAATCACGGTTTTCACCTGTTTGGTGAATTATTTTTTTGTTCCCTGAAAAACAAAACGTGTATATATTTAAATTAGACAATTATGTATGTATGAAAAAGAGGGTGGCCCTGCAGACTGTTACGGAATCCGCGATAAAAATAATTCAAAAACGTGCTGACTAGTAAAGTCTCCACAGGAAGAGAGCAGCCATGGGCTGGAGTTGCACCGTGGCCTCTCCCAGGTGTCGAGGTGTGTGATTGCAGAGCGAGTGAAGAAAAACGTCTGCTCGCTTGCTTACATTTAAAAAATCAGCCGAGCAGTTGAGAGAAGTTGGAGGTGAAGGTTGTTTTTGGCTGGAGCCCAAATACCACCACACTTCTCCTCCCCGCGTTCCCCCCTTACCCATCTCACAGACTCCCACTCTAAGCCCTGAGCTCTAGTATGAAATCAACATTGGGCCTGCAGGAAATGAGAGATCTCCACAGGAGATAGAGGAGGGAGGAAAGGAGGGGGAGGAGACAAAAGAAAAACAGCGGAAAGAACCATAGATTTAACTTTTGGCATCCGAACGTCCACTGTCCATGTTACGGTCCCGCTCCCCATTTCCTTTATCTCCTCCTTTCCTTGTCTCTCCGTCTCTGTCTCTGCGAACATCTGCTTGCTGTGTGTGTTCAAGCATGCAGCTGCGCCCGCGTCTATATAATGAGCTCGAAGGGCTCGCCTTATGAAAGGCTCCGGGCTTGTTGTTCTTTCCTGGCACAGTAATGCGCCGGCTAAGCCAAGAAAGTGGACAAGCGGCGAGCTATTTCAGCGGGGCCTTGTTTTTGTTGTTCCACGCTCAAAGACAACATGACCCCGCGTGACCCCTCCCGGCTACTCACGGCTGGGACGCGGCCGAGCGTTCAAGGTGCGGGCGGCGGATTGCGCGGCGCGGCACGGACCAGTCTGTGCTTCTTTTTTTTGTTTTTTTTTACAGAAAATGTTCTGCGTGCAAACCTCCTGGTTGGACGAGGGAGGCCTCATGGGCGGAATGGACACCGCGAGGTATTTCCACACAAATGTGTCTCTGTGTGTAGAAGCAGATAAGCAAGACAGACACACACTCGCGCACACAAAGGGGTGGGGTAGCGATGAGGGGCTCGGTTAATGGCTTTTAAATTTCCACTGAGTGAGTGACTTACAACTGTGGAGGAGCACAGCTGTTCCTGGTTTGGGGAACAAAGAGGGGTAACGGCAGCGATCTGAGAGTCTGGACTGGTCTCATTTAATGGGCTCAAATCTCCCAGGAATGACACAGATGTGTGTGTGTGTGTTTGAGGGCGTGTACTTGTG
This sequence comes from Pseudorhombus dupliciocellatus, assembly GCA_016785235.1. Classification (NCBI taxonomy): domain Eukaryota; kingdom Metazoa; phylum Chordata; class Actinopteri; order Pleuronectiformes; family Paralichthyidae; genus Pseudorhombus; species Pseudorhombus dupliciocellatus. The sequence goes on from JAFBJW010000025.1 coordinate 536,721, forward strand.
TGTGTGCCCATGATTGCCTGTATGCGTCCATGGTCATTCCTTCATATAGGCCCTTTTTACTGTGCTGTGAGAAGTCCCCCTTTTTCTGCACATGCCGCGCTGGTGCACGTGCGTGCATGTGTGCGTGGGAGGCAACAGGATCCGTCTGCGTCTCCGGCCGTAGATTACGGCCACAGAGCGAGCGAGAGCAGAGTTACGGCTCTGCCGGGCCGAGCGATAGCAAAGGTCAATTCATTTGGGAATAAACCAGAATTGGAGTAGAGGGGAGTGAGAGAGAGGGAGGGGGGGGGGAGGATGCGTGAGATTTAATGCGGATGGAGAGAGAGGAAGGGAGACGATGAGGAAAGGGGATAGAAAAGGAGAGAGGAGATTAAGGCCAGAGCTCATCTAAGCATGTCAATAAAAAAAGTTGAAAAATCTAACGTCAGCCAGGTGGAAAAAATCCAAGTCGCTCTGATCAAAGACTTTCCCAGGCAGACAACAACGCAGCACGTTTGAACACGGACTCGCTTGAATACTCTGTGCTTCTTGATGTCAAACTTTTATAGTGGAGTTCCATCCCCTGAAATACTGCTTCCTGACACACACACACACACACACACTCCCCTCCGAATTGTGTTCTGTTTCCTGCCGCTGGTGAACGCAGACCTTTTCCTCGGAGGGCCCCCTTCAATGCACCGCAGCCTTGTAAAACATAGCAGGTCAGCGTCACATGACTGGGTCTAGGACACAGAAGGCTTGGGCGGGCGGGTGGGTGAGGGGGTGGGGGGGGGCTTGGGTGTCAAAGTACACATGGGTGGGGCAGCGTGCAGAGGGGAAAGAATAATCGAGCGAGCGTCAGAAATATGAAGAGGTGGGAAAGAAAAGAGAAGAGAGAGAGAGAGATGGGGAGTGTGAATGTCAAAGTACACATGGGTGGGGCAGCGTGCAGAGGGGAAAGAATAATCGAGCGAGCGTCAGAAATATGAAGAGGTGGGAAAGAAAAGAGAAGAGAGAGAGAGAGATGGGGAGTGTGAAGGAGGGAGGAATGCAGCCCAGCAGTGATTCTCCTCACAAGTTCAAACCACTAAAAGAATATTAATGCCATCCAACCCTCCCTCCCTCCCTCCCCAAAGGACACCTTCCTCCTCTCTCATCCATCACCTCCTTCCTAAAAAACACAAAACACCTCTCCTCCGGTCTGAGATGCTCAGGCTTCATCCACATGACTTTGTTTTCTTTTAAAAACACATCAGCTCAGATGGACGATGGACGGACAGACAGACAGGTCACATGATATGGGTTTTACCGAGCCAAAATGCTCGCGTGGACAGTCTCTGTCTGAAAACACAGTGGTCTCCACAGACTGATGTGGACATGGATGCACCTCCTCCACCCACCACCCCTCTCCCCCTTTCCTCCTCCTCTTCCCCCCGTTTCATTGAGTGATTGGAGCTGACGTACATATGGAGCCCACTCATCCTGGTAGCACTCAGAAAAGAGGGGGTGCAATGTACATGCATTCTGCACTCCTGGATTCTCCTCTCCACAAAGTCACACATCCCAAGAACAGCCCTCCCTCTGTTTCTGTCACTTCTTTTGCCTCCTGTAATTCCATTACACATGTCTTTGACTCGGCCCTCTCTCTCTCTCTCTCTCTCGTTGTCGCACTAAGCATTCGGAGTGTGCGCCCCCCCCCAGGGTCTCTAGTTTTATAGGAAGCCTGTCACACTAATAGATTTCACCTTCTCTCATTTTCCTTCTTGCTGCCCCCCCCCCCTTCTCACCCTCTTTCTCATCTGCTGCCCATTACAGACACAAGTGTCTGTTCACCACAAGCTACTGTAAGCCCAATGCCCTGATGGAATGAAATAGTTGGAGTAAAGTAACAAACACTGTCTTCTTCCTGTCAGGTCTGTCCCCGGTCTATGGCACAGAGACAGTACACTACACTGCATTAGAGGAGACGATTATCCTGAAAAATACCTGTAAATGAATACAAAGTTAGATCTCTAGTTTGTTATTAAAGTTTGAAAGAAAATGAATGAAACTATTATTGTTCCTTATTATTGTTAGGGCCTTGAGCTACAGGCTAACAAGCTCCTGTCATCAATAAACCAACATGGTCCCTGTTTGGAGGCTAAAATCAATTGAGCAAATTTCCATTTCACCCAAGACCGTGCAACCGGGATTCATCCGTTTATGATAAAAAATAAAATTTGTCTGTTTTGTTGGAACTTGAATATCTCTTGTTAATGCTCTGAGGCACAGAGTTGTTTGACCAGGGCGCCTGTCTGTATGGAGGGGACAGTTTTCCTCCTGGACGTTTCTGTCAATCTATAGCGTATCTTGCAGTGCAGAGATTCGGTCTCACATGACTTGATCACCTTGTGCATTTTCCCTGGAATCCACCTACGACGACAACAACAACATCACCTATCCCCTCTTCCTCCACCACGCCCCCTCGCCCCATCTCGCTCATCCCACATGTCACATCACATTTCCCAGGCAGCCCCGGGAAAAGGGCAAGAGGCCCCTAGGAATTGATGTGGGTCTCTTACAGGAGCACGGCCGGGACAAGGACGGGCGCGCACGGCCACGCACATAAAAGGCTGACGACGACGACAAGGAGGAGGATGGGGGACGTGACACCACGCGTATGTCCGGCATCCTTCACCTGTCGCCTGATTCCATCTGAGTGCACTCTCTGAACTTAGCATCTGCACACAAAACTTCGCTTGTTTATGCATGAACCTGTAAAATTCATACGAGCTCTCACACACACACAGAAAGATGTCTTTGTTTCTGTCACACCCGCTCTGACAGAGCTATGGCAACAATGCAGCGTTACACCACATCATGCTCCAGTAGTTTTCAAAAGGGAGCTCTCTCTCTCACTCTCTCTCTCTCTCTCTCTCCCTCCCTCCGGCCTTGTCGCCTGAGTGACAAGCTGGGCAATGTCGACACCTATTGGTGCACACGACACACTGTTTCTGCAAAGGGAGGCTGTTGCAGAGAAAATATATGAGATGAATAACCAGCGATATTGAGTGCATTCATCATCCAGTGACAGTAAATTCACACGAGAAAATTGACATTAGCTCATAAACATCTATCACGGGCCTGTGCGGCACACACTGGGGAGAGGAACGTGCCACGGATGAATCAGACGCATCTGACCGAGGGCTGCTATCTCACCGTGTTCTCAGTGTGTTCCTGCATTTGCATTCCACTGTGTCGCACCTTTGCTCCATCCTCTACCTTCCCGTGAAGCCTCCTCCACTACGCTCCTCCAGATATATCCCCCCCCCCCGCAGCCTGCACGCGGCCCTTTATATGTCCACTTAAGCAATTCTCTCCTCTAATTGGTTAATGGAGGGCAGAGGGGTTTGGTGTAGAGGGAAATCCCAGGAGCCTCTGAGGCCTGCTTCATGCCCACTGGACTGGAAGGGAGCCAGAATGTAGTCTACACCAGCACCCTCCACCCACCCTGCCCCTCCATCAACGCCTCTACTGGACTGGAGAGGATCCAAGATGGACGCCTCCGGGGCGGCGCCGCCGTGAAACTTACACTAATGTAGACGAAACCTGGAAAAGACGAGCTCGGCGTCGCCGCTGCTTGATATTTACGCGTCAGAAATAGAAAATTTGCGTCGCACTGACGTTATGACCCAAAACTGCCTCTTTTAAACTAGTTTAAAAACAAACGAATGTGACTTAATGATGTATGACTGGGACAAGGAAATCATATTATATCAATAATGCATCAAAGCCTGAGCTGCCTTCGTGACACAAGCGCCAGTTCGTGGAGCAAAACTCGAGGCAGGAATCTGCAGCATCATGTCGGAAGCCGGCCGGCCGCCGTGCTCACGCAGCGCTTTAGAAAGATGCTTTGTGGAAAAACGGAGCAGTTTTTAGAGACGGCGTCTTGAAGCGCAGTGATCCACAAAGCTTGTGCATGCAGCTGTCTCCCCGAGGACAGAGAAAAAACATAGAATGGGAGGGAGGCGAGGAGCAATTGAGGAGGATGAGGAGGAGGGAGAAAGGACACGTAAGCTCACAGAGGGGAGGAGAGGTGAGAGGGAGAGTGATGCAGAAAGAAAATAAAAACAGGGTGTTCGGTCTTAATATAGATTCTGCTGTGCAAAAGGTCAGAGTGGCAGGAGGAGGGAGGGATGCTGTCGCTTTAACTGTGCCTTTAATTCCCTCTCCCTCCTCTTTCAGGCTGCCATCTTCGCTGTCAACACGGTGGAGGAGGTGCTCAGGTGTTTATTTAAACTGGCGTGGTCTGAAATGACCTTTTTCAAACGTGCACCGGAAGAAAGATAAGACAAGGACGAGAAACATATTCAAGCAGAAATTCCACGGGCCTGAGTCACGCTTATCTTCTTACTCTTAATTAATTTCGACATTCTTATCATTTTTTTAAACATCACTCTTTTCCAGTATCATCTCTCTGAGAGGCTTGTTGTTGACCTGGCCTGTGCAAGCTAAAATTGCCTTGCATTTTCTTATTGAAATAATTTCAGGTCAAAACTAATAAAGTGGACAAAAATATGTGATTCCACCTAAAAAAAACAAAAAACAAATCCAAACCTATGCCACCCTCTCTTTTTACATGGATTATAACTTTAATGTTCTCATGTATGTGTTATCTATATTCTCTGCTTCTATTTATGTGTGATATCTCTGTTGATTGGAACAATAAATGGTTTGAATTCTAATGTCAATAATGCATAAATATGTCTGTTATTTCTGTTTTTTATACATTTTCACTTGTATTTTGCTTCTTAATAGCCGCATCCATTGTTGAACTGTCAGCAGCCCTCGTCAAGAGAAGCGGAAATGTCCTTGAGCAAGGCACCGACAGCTCAAACGCTTCAGTGGAGCTGCGCCGCGGCTCACAGCCTGGGCCTTTATCCAGCAGCACTGGGGCGTGTAAATGTGTAATGGTATAAATATGACACAAGGTGCTGAGTGAAGGGGTCAACTTTCACCCAAGCCTGAAACTAAAGGTTTAAAGAATTTTGTCTCCTCGTCGTGTGACGCCGGGACACTGAGAGGAGAAGATGGTGTGGCATTTGAAGATTCCCCCCTTGTCCTGTCAGCTTGAACTCACCAGCTGCAAAGGAGCAGAGGTCAGGGTTCAAACTGCGACGGTCGCAAATGTCATATGACTCGTCTCCTGCTGCGACTGTCACCTTGGCTTATCGTTGGGGAGGCAAACAAACCAGCGGGAGGATCCTGGAAGAAAGACTGAGCAAGCAGAGGAGCTCGTCTCAAGGGGCTGGGCGGATGAGCATATGAAAATGCAGCGTTACATAATGGGACATTGCGTAATGTGTCCCATTTGATACCACGTCACTCACTGATGCACATCAGGACCCCATGTAAGTGAGGCATACAAGAAGGGGGGGGGTCTGGGTGAGGTGATGGGAATGGGGGAGGTGGTGGGTGGGTGGGGGGGGGGGGGGGGGGCTTATGGTTGGGGGGGGGGGGGGGAGGGCTTATGGTTCTGTCTCCAAGCAGAAGACGTGGAGTGACGGCAGTAGACAGCCAATGGGGAGGGGGCGGCGGTGTGCGGTGATGGGAGCCTGGTGGAGGGTGAGTGGGAGTGGGTGTGGGGGGTTGATGGTGAGCGCGTCGGGTAGGAGAGCTGGTGTGTGTGTGTGTGTGACGGTGGGTGGGCGAGAGCGCGGTTGGTACTGGTATTTCTGCCCTGTCACATCGTGTTAGTGTGCAGCCGAGCACGACTGCTGAGCACACCACTCCGGACAGCTCTGCACACACACACACTCACTTCACAAGGACACACACAGGGCCTTTACTTGTGTGTGCACACACACACAATTTGCAACGTCCCATGAGGACACAAGGACGTCCAATACAAGCGAGCACCGATAGAGGTTTGACAAAAACCAGTGGAGAGTGGTCAGCCTCCCAACTTTCCATCCATCCATCCATTCATCGATCTGTCCAACCACCTATCCGTCCTCCTGCCCATCCATCCGTCCATCCGTCCATGCATCCACCCATCAGCCATTTGTGGATAAAATCATCACAGAGGAATACTCATTTCCTCTTCCAGATGAATGTGCGCGCTAAATGGAAATAACGATGGGAGACGGCTAAAATCAGAGCCAGATGAAGTCCGTCTGTCCCCACACACCCGTGCATTCATGTTGTGGGAATATTGCAACCCGATGTTCCAGGCCCCGCCGCTTCAGCGACCCAGGCGATGTCTTGTTATGGAAAGAAGTTTTCCGAACCCAGATGTGCTGACTTCACAGAACTACAAATGAACCAAAACAATTTACTCTACCGCCATCAAAGCCATCACACACACACACACACACACACAGGGAGTGCAGAGAGCGGCCAGGACGCATCATCCTCATCAGACAGAGTCATCGTGTCTGCATGGAGACAAGCAGTCCTCCTCTCTTGTCTGTGGTCATTGAATGCAACACGGCCCAAAGGCCTTTTTTTTATTACACAATATTTTCCTTAAGAAAATGAAAGAAAGAGGGGTGGAGGAGTGGAGGGTTCAGATGATGATGCACCATTCGCGTTGCAGCCCCCCCCCATACATATACACACACACCCTCCCTGGGCAGAGAAGAACAGGAAGAAAGCAGATGGAGGAATGGAGGCAGCAGGGATGTTTCACTGTAAACGCTGCTTTCACACTGCAGAGTGCCCTGTGGCACGGGGGGGGGGCTGGTACAGATGGATGGCTGTGGGAGGAGGGGGGGGTGAGATGGAGTGGCGAGGTGTGATGTGCGGTGACCCTTGGCTCCTCTGCGACGCCATAAACTTGCCCGGCACGCTTCGCCGGCTTCGAGGGAGGAAGACAGAGATATAAGCTGCTGCGGCGCCCTCGGCCACGCGCCACCGGCTCCGCGGCGAGCTGTGTGCCACGGGGTCAGAGGTGGCAGAGATGCATATGTCATCATCAGCGCCACAGATGCTCATAAAGGACTACCCTCCACAGCGGGTATGCACATGCAACAACCACACGTGTTGACATCGTATGAGAAATGTCAAGTCACCGCTTTGGCAAAGATGAAGAGACCTAAACCACCTTTTTATGGATTCAATTTAGTTATGGCCCCCAGAGGCTAACTCACTAACCCTCCAAATGAACATTACCACTCTCCTGTACACACACCGCCTCCACGTCACCAGCTACAGCTCTGGCCTCAGGACCACCACAGCCCCCCCGCCCCACTGAAGACTACGTCGCACTTCATTTCCACTCAGCCTGACGACGTGCCTGACAGTGACATCCAGCACTTTTACGAGCGCACTTTCACTCAACCCATTTTCAACAATCTTTGACAATCAAATTATATTTCCAGGAAAGCTCCTCGCAAATGATCGGCCATTTTTTTTTTTTTTTTGGTCTGAACTCATGGTGTGTGTATCCTCACTTGACTGCAATCAACGCTATTGGGTCACAAGTTCTGCTGGACGCCAGTAAACAAGCTGCTGAGAACTGACCGGCCACTGCGCCGCGAATAAACCCAATCAGAGGCTCGTTGGGCAGAGTGAGCCGTTACTGGTGTCTGCATGGAGCAGAGGGAGCAGACTACAGGAACGATGCCCCCCCCCCCCCCCCCCCCCAGCAGAGGGCGAGACGCTCAGAGAGGCGGCATGTGGAGCTGTCAGTCAGCTCAGGTGAGTGTTGACAGAGCCCCTGGTGTAGCATGCACACACACACACACACACACACACACACACACACACACACACACACACACACACACACACACACACACACACACACACACACACACACACACACACACGAGATTAAGTGCCCATAACATCAATCATATGGTGAGGACATGTCTAAGATTTACTTCAGATGGAGTTTAGGTTAAGGTTAAATTTAGGTTTTGGTTTGGTAAACTTGAGTTAGGGTTAGCTGTATGTTAGCGCTTAGCTTGTAGGTTGTAGTTAGGTAGTAAGGTTAGGGTTAGTCTGACTCTAAGTCTCACAGAAATCAATGGAATGTAATACAATGTCCTCTGAAGTCATTTAGACATGGCTCTGTGTGTGTTTGTGTGTGTGTGTGTGTGAGCGCACAGCACGGAAAGATGTTATCACTTTCCCCTCCCCTCTGGTGTGTTGGTGTGAAGGGAGTCGCTCAAAACAGATGACCTACATTCTCTTTGAGACAGACTCCAGCAGCGAGGCCTCCCCGGATTCAGAAAAGACAGAGCGGAGAATAGAGAGGCATGGAAAAAAAAAAGAGAGAGAAGAAGAAAAAGAGAGAAGAGAGGACGTCTGGGGAGATGAAGATATAGACAGAGAGGGAAACAGGCAGCCTTCCAGCTTGACAAGGCTGACTTGAGGAGGTAGAGACTCACAAAAGGAAATGGGGAAAAGTTTTGATGGTAATCCTCTTCGACTCGGCTTTGCTTCCCTCTGGAGCGGTTATATAAAACACATCTAGAATTCTGTTCTATGCACATCAAAGAGCCTGCACCGCTATGCAATCTGCATATATGATGCGTCCAGGGAACAGCAGGAGGTGTGTGTGCGTCGAAAATAAACCTGTTTGCAGGGTGTTCAGATGACTGCGTTGACGCGATTCACTAACATCTGTGACCTCTGCAGCTCTCAGAGGTCAATCACGTTTGCCTCACGTCGTAAATATGGAATAATCGTTAAAAAGCTAAAGGCTCAGCTCACAGTTCACTGAGTTTTTTTTAAAGGTGCAGCAGCTGAATGAGAGTGACATTGTTCCAGGACGCCTGAGTCGGGGGCCTCGGTGTCAGATGCCCTCGTTATGACTCTGGATGGTGGAATGTGTCAGAGGGATACTGTGGCAGCAGATGAAGTCATCCAGCTGAGGATGAGGGGGGAGTCATTAATCACGCCAGGGTCAGTTCCTGCTCCTCTGCTGCCACCTGCTGGCTACCACCTGCACCTACATGTTAACTTGTTTGCTTTTCTGAGCTGATGTGTGGTTTTGTGTTTATGATTTTACAATGTTTAATCGTGTCTGCTGCACGTGTTGAGAGGCGTGTGGTTGATTTGCTTTCGAGAGAATAAGCTTTAATTGGTAAGGGAGGGGGATGTGGGCATTTGATGCCACGTAACAACAGCATCACTGTAACCTACATACAAGCTTACATAACACATTCAAAAGCCTGGAAGAAAAAGGTCTGAGACTGTTCAAAGGGAAACAGAAGGACACACAACTCAAACATTTCAGGGAACAAGTGGGTGAACAAGGGACCGGATGTATAGTAATGATGGATGGGCAACCAAAAAAGTTCCAACTACACTTCACACTTAAAATACAGAACCTATGAATCTGCAGTAAATTGTTTAATATAAAGTTGAAGTGCTGACAACATGTTCCCTCTGCATACACTTGTGTTACACATGAAAATGTTAACATGAAACTAAGGTTAAAGATTTCCCCTCTTTTTTCAACTTTAAAGATCAGTCACGATCTTAAATAAACTTGTTTGAGGTTTCAGAGACAATTAATGTCGTTGAAAGATTCCGAGTTCAACGTGCAAAAACATTCCCTGAATGTTGCTTGTTCCCACCGCACAGGATGTGCAATCAGTTCTCTTTAAAACAAGAAGCAATCCTTGTGGCACGAGAGGGATCCACGCGATTTCCCCTTCGCTGTTGTTAATCGTCTGTACAAAAGCAAACAAGACAAAAATATCTTGCACACGTCCGTCTTATCATCAGTCTTGTCTCTGGTGCATTTTCCATCACAAACAACTGCTCAACACTTTAAGAGTGACACTGAATGTATTACAGGAAATCAAAAATATACTTATCATATTAAATTAACACAGAGAAAGTCTCTCCCTCTCTCACGCCATGAATGTCTTGCTGCTCACGTGTTTTCCGGTTCTGTGCTTGTGCCCGTGGCTGGAGCCCTTTTGACTGCTCCTCAGCGATTCTCCCTTCAGCCTTCGTTTGGCCGTCTCCTCTTCCTCCTCCTCCTCCTCCTCCTCTTCCTGCTTGTAGTTTTGGAGGTTCTGGCTGGCGTAGGGGCCCTCCACGGGGAAGGGCTTCTGGCCCAAGCAGAACCACTTCATGGAGCCGTAGAGAAACTCCACACAGCTGGCAACAGCTGATATCACTCCAACAGCAAAGTAGAAGCAGAGGAAGATGGTTTTCTCTGCGGGGCGGGAGACGAAGCAGTCCACTGTGTAGGGGCAGGGGAAGCGGCTACAGGGGAACTGGGCCTCCACCTTGAAGCCGTAGAGCAGCCACTGGCCGACCAGGTAGCCAACTTCTGCCACTAAGCGGAAGGCCACGTTGACGAAGTAGAGCATCTGTAAACGCCGGTCCTCTCTGCGCTGCCGCCTGCTGGTTTGCCTGGACTGGGGGCGCGCCGCCCTCTTGTTGTGATGATGCATGGCGTACATGAGGAAGACCAGAGACGGGGTGGCGATGAGGACGATGTGGAACACCCAGAATCTGTACTGGGAGATGGGGAAGGCCATGTCATAGCACACCTGCTTGCAGCCCGGCTGGAGGGTGTTGCAGGCAAATTCCTCCTGCTCGTCTTCAAACAGGTCACTGGCGACGGTTCCCAGGATCAGTATCCTGAAGACGAGCATGAGCAAGAGCCAGAAGCGGCCAAGCATCGGCGAGTGGGACTGGAGGCTGTTGAAGAGCCCGCCGAGGTAGTCCCATTCCCCCATGGTCGCAGCACTGTCCTGGGCAGGGATTCTTGGGAGGCTGGCGATTTATCCACCTTTCCTTTTCAGAGTGACGGCTGCCTCTGAAAACAGAAAGTAAAGCGTCCAGTTACTCCTGGAACAACAAGTGAAACCCGATTACACAACTTGCTATAAAAGCAATTCAAGGAATAACACAACAACACTGACCTGAACTACATCCACAAGTGTAGGTTGCATTTGTAGTTGTGTGGACTCCAGCAAGATAACTTCAGTCTCAGTCCCTTACAAGCTGCGACCTGTGAAGAACACTGGGTGACTCAGTCTGAAACTTGACGACAGAACAGGTTCAGCAGAAGGTTCGGCAGAGACATCCACATCCTAAACACTCCGATAAGCCTTAAAAATCCCGTCTGGGGCTTTTCTCGTTTATCTCCTGCCACACAGGTACGGATTTACCGTAGGAAGCCTCAAACAAGTAAAAATCCAATCCAGGCGTTGTGCTCATGTCCTGTGTGTTGCTCTCCCTTGCTCTAAATTGCCCGTGTTTATATGTGAAAGGGCGGCGACGGTTAAAGGAAATTCCTCATCCACTAGATTCCCTGACAGAAGTGATGTTTACCCAAAGAGAGACTAAATCTTGAGCATTTTCAAAGGGCTTCCTAATTGACAGGAAGGATCTGGCCTAAACTGTGCCACCGGTTGCCCTGGTCGCAAGGGCTCTGCAATCACTTCAGTCACTTCTTGTCAATGACAACGTACCTTTGAACCCGAGAATCACACACTACCATTCACCATAAACGTCACTCTGCATCATTCTCACAACTGATTAACTGGATATACTGCTGCATTTTTCAATGATTGAACACAAGTTGTCAATGGATTAAAAAAAAAAATTAGAAAAATCACTGACATGGAATTCAAGTTACTCACCCATTCCTATTTCCAAATGATTTCTTCATGAGTGGATCAGACAGATGTGTCCCAGCAGCTCCTCCCCTCGGTACAGTTCATGAGAACCGTACTTGTACAGACACAATCGATGGCTTGTTTGAATTAGACGTTAGTGGTCGAGCGAGATTTTCATGTAAATTGAAATTCCACCAAAACACAAATCAGTACAAACATGTTGTCTTTATTATTTTAAAATATTAAACGAACAGCCAAGAAAATATTTACAAGAAATGACGTAAGGTGTTAGAAAAAGAGGAACTTTCAAGTAACTCAATTAATGTTTAAGACTTGGCATACAAAAAGGTAAAAACCAGGTCCAAGCAAACGACAGTAAAGATATTTTTAAACTTCATTGCTGTGCAACGTCTCGGAACAAAATGAACATCGACTTAAAATGCTAATATTCAAAAGTCTCCATCGGAGTCTGAATCCAGGTTGTACGACAAAGGTTTGCGGGCACGTGTGGGCTTGTCCCGCGGTGCAACAGCTTTGGGAGGTGCTGTCCCCTCCTGATCTGAAAGGTTGAAGCTCTCATCGTCGTCCCATTTCTTTGTTTTCTATACAGTGGAAAATATTCAGACACAAACAGGGTGTTAATACACTTCAAAATCTCTCAAGACGTATTTAAAGCCTGTGGAGACAGAATGTGCGATGCTGACCTTGCTGCCGACGGTCATTTTGGTCTTGAGGCGAGACATGAGGTTGTCGGAGCTGCTGTCAGAGTCGTCACTGATGGCTGGTTTCCGCTTGAGAGCGGGCTTTGCCTTTATAAGTTTGACTTCGGCTTCTGAGTCACTGGAGTCTGATGAGTCAAATGTGCTCATGGTGGCTTTTTTGGGCTTAGAGAAAGCATCCAGAATAGACGGCTGCTTCACATCTATGATGAATGTGTGGGAAAAAGTAAACCAGACGGAGATATGGTAATTAGCTGAAAATGTAACCCCACCCAGGAATTTCAACAAGTATACATGTTGCATGTTGGACTATTAATTTCCTCTTTAATAAGATGAATTGATCATAAATACCGGCAGCCTTCCTGGGAGCAGCTGGTTTCTTGGCAGTAGCAGATTTCTTGGGCGCAGCCTCTTTGGGTTTACGTTGAACTGGAGCCTTGGCCACAGGCAACTCACCGTCGGACTGAGCTGCACAGATCCACAGAGAGGAGACAGTTGAATATCAAGCTCAAGGTCTCATCACACAGGTCCGCTGTGGAATCACTTACAGCTCGACTCGGTTTCAGCCTTTTTCACTGTTGATTTGCTCTTTGTCACTTTCTTCCTGTGAAGATATTATGAAATATGGGATAAATACATTTCTGGTGAAACTCAACGTAAAAGAAGCTTTGCTGATGTTGTTGTGTCATACTCACGGTGGTGGCTCTGGAGAGTCCACTTCGCTGTTGGCCAAGGTGAAGCTGGCGTCATCATCATGCATTTTTGCATCCTTCTTCCCCCAGTCATCAAATTCATCTTCACTGCCAGAGAGGCTGCTGTATTTTATTGCAGCTGAGGAAGTTAGCAGCAGGATTAATTCTACAAGCCTGTTTTATTTTTAAAGTTTGTTATACAAGAGTCTTCCTTATGAGTCATCAAGTTCAAATTGGACTGAGATAAGAGAAGGAACAAATTAGTTCCATCTGTGTTATTATTAACAATATCAAAACAAGTCTGGACTGTTCAGATCTCCTCTCATGGTCTGGGTAAGGGAAGCAATTTAAAAAAAACAATCTGCTGCGTATTCAGTGTGTTGGATGATTGGGGGCCTCTGATTTACCTTTAGATTTACGCTCAATACACTCCCTGGCGGCAACCACCTCCACCACCTCCATGTCACTGATGGACTCATCTGTAGACTCGTCGTCAGACCATGGGTTCTTCTTGGGCTTCACGACAGGCTTGAACTGGATAGTGGACTGCTTGCCTGTTACTGATGCGGCTGCAAAGAAATGTGGTTTTTAATAATTTTTCCAAATGGCAAATTATTTATCCAGCCGATGGCCTGTGTGAAAACTGATTTCAGCTTTCACAAGAAAACAACTTTTGCCTCATAGTTGGCATGAAGTCACACGCTCTGTTCTGCACAAGATTAAAATCAAAATATCATTGTGGAATATTTCTAACTGGCTGAGAGAAGTTCTCCACCTTTTCCTTTCAGCTGAGTTTTAGTTCTCTTGCCCAGCCGTGCAGCCAAGCCAAACACCTCATCTGGCTCAGCGTTCTCTGCATCGTCACCAAACTCTATCTTCACCACGACATCTTGACTCTGCAATTATAGAAATAAAATCGGGCAACATCTTACATTCAGTTTGGGTTTGCACTATTGCAAAATACAGGCGATAGTTGGGATTCAATTCACAAATAAAGACCTTCAAGAGACACAATATTTGAAAAGCCCTACCTTGGCCTTCTTGCCCACTTTTGCCTTCCTATGAGCCTCAGCTTTCATGGTACTGGTGATCCGTGGGATGACACGGCGGCCCTGGGGTGTGGGCAGAGTCTCTTGCTTCACCTTCACTGATTTGCCTTTTCCAGCCTTTACGATAACTGTGGCGTTACTTTCCTTTTCTTTTGCCTCAACGCGCTAAGTATAAGGAAGAATAAGATGAGAAGATGGCTATGAAACAGGAAGGTTGATGGACAAAATTCTGAAGTTAGAGCATCACGCCACATGGTTGCAATGATATATTTCAATTAGCTAATTTAATGAAGGAGTGTCCATACCTCAAGTTCCTCTGAGAAAGCAGCAAGGTCTTCCCTCCATAAGTCTTCTGGACTCTTCTTCTTCAGGGTGTTCAGCTCAGTCATCTATAGAACAGCAGTTGAGTCAAAAAAGGGCCAAGTTTCGATGCAAGAGTCTGACTTAAATCACTGGATTTTGAGCATGAGTGAGCTGGTGGCATCACACCTTAGCATCCCTCTGTTTGCACAGCTCGTCTTTCTTCTCTTTGGTCAGGAACCACATGGGCATGCTGAGCAGGTAGTTATAATCTGGCGCATCAGCATCTTCCTTCTCTGCTTCCTCCTCATTTCCCTCCTCCAGCTCCTCCTCGTTCTTAATGCACAGATACAAATTAGTAATAGGGTTTGCACCAGTGGAAGCTGAGTGTTCAACATTCATCATTGAAATCCATTGGAATCAAAGTGTCTCACCTTGTCTTGAGCCCGTTTCCAAGCTTTGACTGGGTCAGAGTCGTAGCCCATCTGCTGCAGCATGCGGATCAGTTCCTTCTTTGGCTTGTTCTCTACAAGGAGGTAAACAGTGTTAACATTTTTGATCAGGGGAAAATACAAAAATTAAACACTTAATTTTTGGATAATTATGGATAAAATGTGTCTTCCTAAACAATAACTTAGTCTTTAAAAAAAATAAAATATTCTTGCTTCGTCTTTGGAGGTAATTGCAGGATGTGTGCTTCAAACTAAAACTTGCAACATGCCACTAACCGATAACCAGGGTGCCCTCGATTTTCTCCAGGATGAAGCGGGCCTGGTTGGTGAGCTTAGCACTCTCTGCCCCAAGCATGCCGAGCAACCAGTCCTTTCTCAGCACGTAGTACTTCATCCTCAACTCATAGAAGTCCTTGAGAATATCCTGCACAGACTCGTACTTCTTCAGGCTGCCAACATGGTCAAACAACACCTGCAGAAATCATAATTTCAAAACAGGATGCTTTTCAGAAGAGTACAACATTTTATGGTACAATAAAACTAATCTTCTGTTTTAGGAATATGTGTGTGTGCGTGTTCTCTAAGTGGGAGCCCTTACCATGGAATTGCAGGTGAGGGGACTCTGCAGTTTGAAGACTTTATGGAGACCAGCAGCTTCTGCCTCTCTCAGCTTCGCCTCTGTCAGCTTGACCACAAAGCGCACGGTGGTGTCGGTGTGGTACTCCTTGTAGTCAACGATCAGAGGAGGAACCTTCTCTGTGCCATTCAACATTGGCTCCAGCACGTTCTCCTTGTAGGTCTAAATCACACAGAACAACAGGTTATCAAAACAGTCTAAAAGGTACTTCATAAATATGAACATGATGGAGGGTGAGGAGTATCCTGCGTATCCTGAGTATCTAGACATTGAACCTTTAAGAAGGATGGAGTTTCCAAGACTCACCTGTGTCCATGACTTGACAGGCAATTCAGATATCTCGATGGTGCTGGAATCAATGATGGCGACCTCTCCAGTGTTCATGTACTGGTTGTCCATCACCTGCTCAATTGTGCCTCTGAAGCCTTTGTAGTTTGGAAGCTAAGGGGAAAAAAGATCCACTTCATCATCTGTCATAATGCAGCAGAGAATAGTTTTAGACAGCAACAACAGCCTCCTCTTGTCCTCACCATGTGCTGCGGCTCATCGCCGTTGAGCATTCGGTGGATGTTGGCGATGATCTCTCTTATGTTGAAGTTTGGGATCTTGCTGGCCCAGCCTGTGCCGATACCCTCGGAACCATTCACCAGCACCATGGGGATGATGGGCATGTACCACTCTGGCTCCACACGCTGGTTGTCATCATAGTTGTACTTGAGCAGGTTGTCGTCCACAACTGGGAAAAGAAGGCGGGCCAGAGGGCTGGAAAAGAGGAAGGATTTAAACGTTAATCAGATTAAATAAACAGAGAAATGGACTCCTGTAAACTTGTAGATGACTGCCGTTGGCCAAAGGCTTTGGACTATTTTGTTGACGTGAGGAGGCGGCTGACCTGAGCATGGTAAAGATGTAACGAGGGCTGGCTGAGTCCTTGCCACCGTGCAGCCTGGTTCCAAACTGACCCAAAGGCTGCAGCAGGTTCAGGTTGTTGCTGCCCACAAAGTTCTGGGCCAAACCAACAATGGTCATCATCAGAGAGACCTGCAAATGACAACAATGACATCATTAGATGAGTCATAAGGCCTCGAACAGTGACAGACTCAAAAAAAAAAAAAGAAAAGAAAAAAGGAAAGTATCATAGAACAGACTGATGAAGATATCTACAGAGTTTGTGGTGAAAAGACACGTCACAATGAAGATATCTCACCTCTCCATGGTGGTATGCTGACATCTCAGCCACCGAACCAGCCAATTGGGCCACCTTTACTTCACGTTTGTCATTTCTTTTGAAGCAACAGAACAACACCTTCCTCTGGCCAGGTTTCAGACCTGACAAAACATATACACACAAATTAAACTCTCTCATTGACTTTCTTTGATTATGTTAAATTTGATCACTTCACATACCATCCACCAGGCAGGGAATTGACCTCTCATTGTCAGAGTTGGAGAAAAGTACCAGCTCCTTGTTGACAAAGTCGTTATAGGAGAGGGACTTTGTGGTCTGTCCGTATAAGTAGTCCTGAGAAGAGACAACAAAACATCTGGTTTAAATTCACGGAAACAGAACTGAATTTATATAATGGTTGCCAGTGGTTGGGTGTTACCTCAGGCAGGTTGTGCTCTCTGCGCTGGCGCCTGTTGACCATGAAATTGGTCAGCCACTGTTTCCGCTCATCCACTTTCTTTTTGCTAAAGGCCTAAAAAACAGAGGCAAGAAATGAAGGAGATGAATTCCAAAAAGGAATTTTATCTGTGATAAATTAAAATGAATATTGTAGACTCTATAATTTATCACTTTTAATCTTGTCTATAAATATGAGTGAACAATGTGTAATATCTTACAAGGGTGATAGCTTCATCGTCTGCAGGACCAGAGTACTTGAATGGGATACGGTGTCTCTGCATATCAGAAAAATACTCCTTGGCTTCCTGCGATGTGCTGGTTCCCAAACCTATGTTGAAAAAGTCCATAAAGGAAGATCGTTTCTTAGATGAAGAAATATTATCACACAGCTCTATAACCATGACAATACTCAGGTAATAAAGAGGTGCTTACTTGTCTACTTCACTACCACACAGGGGTTTGTAACAAACCTTTGTAGTATTTGATTTTCCAGGATTTGTAGTTGGCCTGGCTCTCCTTCCATGCGTTGAATTCGGGGATACTGTAGAAAGACTGATGACTTTTCTTGAAAGACGCCTACAGAAAGAAATAAAAGATGCATTCAAACACTCTGTCCTCATGTCACCATATTAAATGTATTTAATAAAAAGACAAAAACTTTAGAGTGTTGCAGACTCTTGCCACCAGATGGCAGGGCTGCACCAAATTCAAGCAGACTACATTTAAAAAAACCATCAGGGCTGAAAGTATTGAGTATGACTCAGTTATCTAGTATATCTACCTTGATGATGGGAGTGATGAACTCTTCAAGGAAGTTATGGCGCAGCAAAGACGGCCAGTTATGATGGATGAAGTTGATCAGCAAGCCCTTAATGTGGGAGCCATCTTGGTCCTGTCACAGGAAGACAGTGCAATCCATTAATATTAAAGTAATAATTACAAGTAAAATAAGTAATAAACTTAAGGGGGAAAAGAGCAATTTGTCATAAAAACATCTGGTCAGTAAATCAGACTCATGATGAAAGCCCACCTGATCTGTCATGATCATGAGCTTGCCATAACGCAGAGTCTTGAGGGATTCTGGGTCGCTGTAGTTCTTCTTGTACTGAAGGCCGAGAATCTTAATGATGTTGTTTATCTCGGCGTTCTCCATAATCTGCGATGGAGGAGTCAAACTGTTTTACACGCACTTTCAGCTGCGGGCTAAAGTTAATGAATTGCATTATTTAAAATTAAATTAATTAATTAAAAATCTATAATAAAGGGTCTGCAAAAAAACTCTGCTGCCGTCGAATAACTATGACAACATTCCTGCTGGGCCTCACCTGTTTGTGTGAGGCCTCCCGGACATTGAGCATTTTCCCCCTCAGTGGGAAGACGCCATAGCGGTCCCTGCCCACAACTCCTAGCCCTGACACAGCCAGTGTCTTGGCTGAGTCTCCCTCAGTAAGGATGAGTGTGCAGCCAATGGAGTTCTTTCCACCTGCCAGAGACCGTGGTTAGTAATGATCATGTCTTTTGAAATTGCCAAACTGTATTTACAAAGGATAGAAAAGGTTTGGTACCTGCATCATTAGCATCATCTAGCTTTGGCACCCCTTTGATTTTTGCGTGTTTGATAGCCGAGCATTTCTTATTGAGCTGCGACTGAGCTTTAAACTTCACCCAGTTCATTATGCTTTCCACGATCCCACAGGAAGTGGCCTGTGGGGGAGCAGCAACAAAAGGTAATCAGTGGAATCTCAAGAAATGCTCTTTTAATTTAAAGAATAAAACGCCATTGTTGTTTTTTTCATATTATCACCTGTTTGATGAACTTGTCACTGAGACGACAGGTGGATCCGAAGCTCTTCTGCTGCAGTGTCATGTTCTCTTTGGTCTGAGAGTCAAATGTGGGGTTCTCAATCAGGCAGTTGACAAATAGCCACATGTGGCCCTTCACCTGCATGGAGAAGGAGTGAAGGATACTTGGTCATATTTTATCTCGAGAAAATAACAAAATATTTGAATATTTGAAGCAATTCAATAAGTCAATTCAAACTTCATTAAACATGATATATAATGTGTATATATGATGACTGTACCTGGAATGGCTTGATGGTCACCCCAGCTTTGTTCTTTTTCTTCACCACGTCAATAAGCTTTGTGACCACCTGGTCAGCCACATGGTCAATATGCCTCCCTCCCTGAGGTCCAAAGGACAAAGATAAGATCCCTTTTACCAAATAAATGTCATAAGTCTTAATCACAGTGACACTAAGTGGCTTGGAGAGAAGTCAAACTTGTACTTAGCTGCCAGAGAACCCTGCTCTACTAGTTCAGTCATCCATAAAATGCTTCATAAGGGCTTGAAGAATTGAATTTTATCAAGGAGGAGGATATGCATCAAATTAGGTTTCACTATCAGTATTCCAATAGCTCACTTCAAAAAAATGAAATGATAGCATGAAATAAGGGTCACAATCTGAACTTACATTAAATCGCTCTGAAACAGAAAAACATGCACAGTTCAAGTGTACAAGTATTACCTTGGTTGTGGCTATACTGTTGACAAAGCTGACTTGCTGGAACCCTTTTTCACTCATGGTGAGGCAGACCTCCCAGCGCTGGTCCACAATCTCGTGGATGATGGTGAGGGCACCACCAAGCTCATCGACCTTGTCCTTCACATACATGTCCACGTAGCTTCGGAAGCCAGTAACCTGGGGAACAATAGGGTTGGTGACATAATCTAAATCTGGAAAATGGCTGAAAATTAACCCATACAGCAAACACCGGCTATTTATAAGTATTTAGTGTGTTGATTCATGAGCACTGTCCCCTCAAATAAACACATTACATAGATAGGCAGTTAGCAATTGTAGAGAAAATGTGGTTATTGGTATTTGTGTTATTTAAAATAATTCTGACACCAAAGCTGTGTTGCAATTGAAGATGATAAAAAAGGATTTCATCAATAGCAAAAATAGTATATGGTAGTTTAAATGCTGAAAAGGGAAACCGTCTGATAACTTACTGGCAGCCTCTTGCCATTGAAAAAGACACGAACACCCCTGGTGGATCCAGCGACATCGTAGGCCCTCCTGGTCATAAGTGCCACAGTGTCTTTGTCCAAGATGCTCATCTTGAACTTGGGTAGATCTGGCCTGAAGGTAACACATGTGTGTTCCTCTCCATCAAAGGGTTTGATGTTAGCATCTCCTGTCCTGCTCATGTTGTCATACCAAGTCTGTGGAAAACATTGACATTCAGTAAAATGGCATTTTTTACAAAAGGTTTAAGATGAACAGAAAAGAGGAAGAGTCTGCTCACCTGCTTGAAATATTTCTTTGACTCTTTACAGGCAGTCTCTACGGTGAACTTTGTGCTGAAGATATTGCAAAGCTTTGCACCATATCCGTTACGTCCACCTAAATACAAGTGTTAGGGACAAGATGAGGATTAGGATGCTGGTCTGGAAAAGTTTCTACTGATAAAACACAGACACTGGAATTTATTCTAGGCTCTACATGTTGCTCTAAAATACTAGAAATCACAAGAAATCTGATGTTTCACAACTCGTCTCACCGGTGACTTTCTTCTCTTCATCATCATAGTTGCTGGAGGTGAGGAGCTGCCCAAAGATGAGCGCAGGCACATAGACCTTCTCCACCTTGTGCTGCACCACAGGAATACCCTTCCCGTTGTTCCACACACTGATGGTGTTGTTTTCACTAGGAGGAAAAACACACACACACACCTATTTCATTACATTCTTCAAGGCATACAAGGAGAGTTAACGGCAGCGGACACTGGGGTAAGAATATCAAATATTCTGGGTGTACAATATTATATTACTCACACATCAATATTGATTTTGATGCAGGACATAGACTTGTCCCTCTGCTTATTGTCCGCTGCATTAACTGGGGGAAGAATACAAACGCAATTTGATTCATTACAGAGGGCCCACTGTGGGATGGCAAACAGTTTGACTATCTGGAATGTGTACCAGCTAAAAGTATGACAGCTGTTTACTCACCAAGGATCTCATCAAAAATCTTGTAAAGACCAGGCACAAATGTTACATCACGGCAGTTCATTCCAACATCTTCATCATACACCCACATTTGCTATAGAAAAAGGATAGTGATGCATACATTTATAATATGAACCTCTAAGGCTTGTCTTGTTATAGACAGCACATTTGTGATGTATCAAAAATGAATAGAAGTTAGCGGAGGAAGCTCTTCACTTTATAAAGACAGGTAGTGTTGCTGTAAGGACTTCATACTTGGGTGACGGGCTCGACTGAGCCGATGTAGGAATCTGGCCGAAGCAAGATGTGCTCCAACTGCGTCTTCTTCTGATAGATCCTCTCCACCGACAGCCTCTTGGGATCTTTCTTTGTCTTTTCCACTGGCTTGTTTCCAAAGAAGGTTTGCTGCAAGTGACAGAATCGAATGCAATGTAATGTCATCATACTGCAGTGAAGGCAGCAGCAGGGTTTCTTATTCGGAATGTTATAAACCAACATCAGCCATCTCATAACATCTATTCATTAAGTTGCTTAATGACACAACAAATGGGGAAATAGACTTAGGGATTGCAACTTTTTATTTAGATTGTAAACTGTAAGTTAAAGTAACCACCACAATTTCCCTCCACTTGGAAAACAGAGTATATTTAACGTGTTTTACACGTGTTTAGGTAGACATCTTAGCTAATTAGCCGCGCCGTGTAAATCATGTTTTGACAATGTGTCTGGGAGGGGACGACACTGTTTTTTTCACTCATGGGGAACTGTTGCTTTCTTGACCCGTACGGTATTTTTTGCTTGTTAAAATATCGACAACAATATTCACGTTAATGTCGCGAGCTAGTGTCAGCTAGCTAGCCTTGCACGTTAGCATGGAGTCAATTCTTTGTCTAGCAATAACTGTGGAGATTCTCATTCATCCAGGTCATATCATGCTAGATCAGGTGATCGTTTAGTCAAGGCAACTGGATTTCTTTCTTTATTGAAGACGTTTCGTCCTTCATCCGAAGGGCTTCTTCAGTTCTGCAGTTCTGCAGATGAAGGACGAAACGTCTTCAATAAAGAAAGAAATCCAGTTGCCTTGACTAAACGATCACCTGATCTAGCATGATATGACCTGGATGAATGAGAACGAGCTAGTGTCCGTCGTCAGCTAGCTAGCCTTGCACGTTAGCATGGAGTCAATTCTTTGTCTAGCAATAACTGTGGAGATTCTCATTCATCCAGGTCATAGTATCAGGTGATCGTTTAGTCAAGGCAACTGGATTTCTTTCTTTATTGAAGACGTTTCGTCCTTCATCCGAAGGGCTTCTTCAGTTCTGCAGTTCTGCAGATGAAGGACGAAACGTCTTCAATAAAGAAAGAAATCCAGTTGCCTTGACTAAACGATCACCTGATCTAGCAATAACTGTTAGCTAGCTCAACAGCAAACACAAACACGAGCGTACCTTCAGCGGGTCTGCCATCCTTCCGGTGTGTATCAACAGACGGCGATAAAACGACTTTAATGACCTGCTCGGTGCTGACTCTGAACATTCAGCTGGCTGCAGGTCGGTGGCGATTCAAGAATGGCGTTTGAAAATTCAAAACTTTGAGGGAAACCTCTCGCGCCAGCTGCAGGGACCAATCAGACGAGGCGCGTGTGTACAGCTTCTTCCTTCCGCCGTGACAATAACCAATCAGCGACGGCAGACGAGGCGTGGGCCTGCCTTTGTCGACTTTCGGCCAATCAGCCTCAAAAGAAATCTATGAGTAGAGGAGAGGACATTACCGCCGTTGTTCGTCAAACCTGATTTGTAAAACTCTGACCAATGCGGTCAGATACAACGCTTTATTAGAATGAATCGATTTATTTTTATGGTTGATGAACGAAAATACAGCAACACCAACAAAGACAAGCAGATATTGGTCTATTAGTCAAGAGGAACCTTTCCCAAATAAACATGGAACACATTTCACTTAAGGTTCATAGCATATTTATAGTAGTTTTAACTGCAGCTCTAAAAACAAAGAGTGACTCTGAGCTTCCAGGGAGTTTCATGATTATTGAACAAGCAGTGTCATATTCATTGTCCATTTACTCTGAGGGGGTGTCAGACGGGATATTGATTTGGATGCCATTATGCCTGAGAGTCTCTGCCATAACCTCACTGTTTCATGCGCTGCACTGTATGCACAGTCTTTGATTTAAAGATATTATATGTGGCTTACAACAAACATCAATTTTTGGTCTTAGATATTTCCCTTTTAATTTCATTACATTGCAAAACTGCATAAGTCTAATTCAGTTAGTCTTTAATAGCACGTCACAGAAGTAGCTGTCTCGCAGTTTTAGACCTTTCCTATATTCTTTGAAGCCAAGTGTGTCAGCTGTATAATCCTTCAGGATTTACCGAGATGAGAGAAACTGTGATATCCACGGAGCCTGCATAATCCACCAAGGAGCTAAAAGAAACTGCAATGTTGCTTATATTTCATCTTGAAGCTACTCTTGAAAAACTGGTTAATAATTTAGCACTTCTTATAAGTCAGGTCGTTCATCTTGAAACCACACAAAGTATTTAAGTACAGCTGCTGCTTTCCCACAAGAAAATCTGGAGATGGACACATGATGAGTCTTGCATTAGGCAAATTACTCATGTTATCTTTTTAACTTCCATTGTTAGAACAGGCCCATAGTTAACAAGAAAAAGGCGACCTTTTACCAGTATTTCCTCATGTCTGTGCCATCATAGGCACCTGATGTGCAAAATTGCCCTACAAGAAAAAGTTATGTAATGTTTTCTGGAAATGAATTTCAGTTTGACTTCATTTATCCATACCCACCCCCTCTTCTCTCTCTCTCTCTCTCTCTCTCTCCCTTCTTTCCGCCAGGTCACGCATGCATGCGCAATGTACATGACCGTCGCCTAAAAGCTATTTAGTGGTTAATGGGTTTAACGTGTGGTTATTCTTTATGGCCATCGGCTGACATCTTCTTGCAGCTGTGTGTCATCACACAGAGCTCCTGTCTTACAGCCATGTTCAGCTGATGTAAAGGGATTCAGAGGTGCATGGTTCAGGGACGCCAAAGAAACGGATGATTCTATTGAACACAAAACTTGGTCCTTTACATTTCCCCTCCGCTGGCTGTTAGTCAACGTCAATGCAGAAATCTGATTTATCTAACCATTCTATCATTCTCATCTGTCTTCCTCTCCCGTGTTTCCCACTCAGCTGACCTTGCCTTGATAATAATAGGGCTGAAGAGCTTGAGCTGGATGCAGTGCAGTGTGCAGTACACACACAAATACACCCACAACTGCACACATGAATGAAGGTGAAAACACACATCGAAGCTGGAAAGATGGAAGGAAAGGTGATTTATCTCTGTTAATAAATGCAGAAGAACCTGGTGCACTCCATGCACAATACACAGGAAGTTATTCTATATCTTCAAAATAAAATATGCTTCATAACATTATGGTCCAGTACCTGAGAGAGTCTAGTTTTGTTCGCGCCTCCACGACTCCACCAATGTACAACACTCACTCACAGACTTCCTCTTATCTAGTACTGGTGGGCAGTTTGAGTCAGGGATAGTAAGTACTTAGCAGCCAGAAATAGTCATTTATCTGAAGCTGTTGAGAAACGCAAAGTAGATGGACACTGAGTCTCTCAGTGCCACATTCCTTTCACGTTTATTTATTTATGGCGGCTGAGTTTTCTGAGGCCTGATGCAGCCTGACTGTCAGGAAAGAAAGAAAGTTGACATGACTCTGATGATCAGAGTCAAGGGCTGTGCTGCTTCACAGATATTAGAGCGTCAAGCTGCCCCCTGCGACTGCAAGCGCGAAAGGTTCATCAGAGCTCAGATTTGGTGCTTGGGGGTAGAGTCTCATCATCCACCCGTCCAGACCCCCACTCCTCACATAGGAGCGCCAAAAATTAGCCAAAGATATATCAGCTCCTGAACAGAGAAACTCACTGTTACTTTTGACGTATTTCGAATCAAAGCTCATCTTCCTTCATTTGATTAATATATAAATAAATAGATTTATTTTTAGTTACTTCCTGTTTAATTTTGGCACTTGGCTCTTATTTTAGAGGATCTAGGAGATATTGTCATTCCGTTGCGTTCAGGTAAACACTCAAGGAAAGCCTCTAATATCTGCAGCACTGAAAGACCTGCTCTTATCTATGCCTCTCAGGGTCATGTTGTGTGATGTAGTGCAACAGAGTGCAAAGACAGTGAACATCACATTTCAGTTCCTTTGGGGGCCCACAACATGACCTTTGAGGTGAATGCCCCTCCCTGGCTGTCATTGTGAACACGTCTGACAGACACAATAAAGCACCAAGAATTATTAATTACTTTAAAAGGGCACTGGAAAACAGTTTTAACCACTTCTGTCCTGTGTTGGCAGGAGCTGCAGGCGCCTTAACATTTAAAAATGTCGTTGCTCACAATCAGCGACGCCACTCCAATGATTACTCACACGCACTTTTACCTCAAGCTGCTTCATGAAAACAGCAGCTATGAATATGCTTCAAATGGAGGAAATAATATTTAGAGCATGCACAGTGGGGGGTTTTGCCCCACCTCATATGGATTCTATGAATAGAGTGCCAAGACAAGAGTATTGACCGAGATAATCAACAGAAGTCAATGGATGCATAAATTGAGCCTGTCCATATATCAGCCACATTCAGACGTTGATATGTTGCCGGTGTGGTGATCTCTGAACAAACGTGGCACCAACTCCCCTCAGTCAAAATCCTCTGCAACCGGTAGCATCCTCTTATGCTTGTCAACCCTCAATACGAAGCAGGTTCCACCTCAAGTTTTCCTCCTTTAGTTGGTCGCAATTCCAGTTAGAGTTCCGTGCAACATACAAATATTCACTTAGCTGCAAACTTTTTGAAATATCCCTGATTAATTATGAAGAACAATCACCATCAGCCATCTGGTCCAGGCCTGTGGAACACTAATTCATTCATAATCTGCTTTTTGACGATGCTTCGTCACACATAGCACCAGTGAGGGAGTTCAGCCAGGATCAATGAACATCTACAACACTTTCATATTGCTGGCCCATTGTTTCCTTAATGTCAGTGGTATCAGACTTCAAAGACAAGGCTCCTCACGTGGAAGATGAGGTGAGGTGACCCTTCTTATTACCGGGGGTAGCGTGAAAATCCCTTTAAAACACTCTCTCTTGCAGCTTTTTGATTAAAGGTTCAAGGCAGGCCAGGAGGGATATAAATAAATAAAGCGAGCTAGTGTTGTATTCAAAAAGACAAGGCAGGACTTTGATCTGGCTCTGCGATGAGAGGAGAGATAGAAGCCAGAGAGATGGAGCGCGTGTTTGTGTGTGTATATTCTACGTGTGCATGTTAGCGTGCCTTTGGGTGAGCCGCTGAAGGCAAATATGAAAATGCAAACGAAAGGGAGAGGTCTCATTAACCCAAGGGCTTTTGTTCCACTGCAGCTGCAGAGCACACGGACGGCAACAGCTCTCACCCCGCCGAGGAGGCACCGAAACTTTCAGAGCGTGCAAAAACTGTACATGATATGCTCAGGAAACTGTACAGTCTGGAGAGAGATAGGCGAGGGAAGAGATTTGTAAGTGCAGTTTAACAGGACTAATGCTTGGTTGTTAATGCATACTGCGCGCCGTCATAGCTGCCAACCACAGTGGAGCGTTTGAAGTAATCTGATGAAGCTTGGGAAGACTGACTGCCAGTGCACTCTCCTCTGTCGATGAGGAACTTAATCCCATTTTCTGCTGTTCCACTGTCATATGCTCTTCCCCGTATCTGATCTTCCTCTAATAGACAAGAGCAGCAACCTTGGGGCTTCAACTGGAGTGAACGCAGAGCAGCAACGCTGAACAACATGTTGTATGTTGTCATTGGGACTGAGACAGACCATTGTATTACAGAGGGTTTTTTTTTTTTTTTAAATCAAAGAATTTGTTTGCACTACAGCAGGTAATCCAGAGACAATCACTGAAGATAGTGATTTTCATGAGCTGCATTTTATTGCTAGTGTTTTAGAAAATACCCAGTTCCAGCCGTGACATTGCAGTAAGTGTCTTCACTGTAGCAGCTTTACAACAGTCCAGTGAGGCATGAGAAATACAAGCCCTGAGTGCAACCTTAACTTAATTAGAAATGCAACTGTTCAGCGTATAAACATAAAACCTAGAAGCTCAATAACCCAGATATGACTTTGTCCTGCAGTTTATTCCAGTGTGGGGTATACCACAGATAGTACTGCCATGTGTCCTCAACTTATTTTGCCAAGTAATCCTTTAACGACCCAGTCCCAGTTTTGCTATGAGAAATTTGAATAATATAAAATGTGTCTATGTAAGCACAATTTCAACTGAAATATTAAAATGGTTTAGCACTGACATAGGGTCTGTCTATATGATCTCTGAAGAACCTGCAGTTCTTTATAGGCTTTACGAAATGGCACATAATCAAATCACCAGGTAGATAGATAGATAGATAGATAAAACGAAACAAAGAAAGGAAGTCATAGCTGCAGTGGAACAGCTTGGAGGGAGTTTGGGTGGAGTGTCCCCCTTTATTGATTTTAATTCCATTAATACCTCATGACTGGCCGCTTGGCAGACTCTCCCAAGCCGGCACCCATGCACGTCTGTGTTCATAGTGAATCTGACTGGGCTCCCTTATCGGCTGGCAGCAGGCAGGAAAAGGACCAGGAGACGGCCAAGGATCCACCGCCCTGCAGCACCCGGGCTTCATGTCGGAAACAACAAGCTGCAGATCAAACATGATTAATGTCCGGCCCGACTGCTATGTGTACCCACAGTACACCATTACACTGTGTATGAGATCATTTCAGTCTGTAAGAGTGTGTGTGTGTGTGTGTGTGTGTGTGTGTGTGTGTGTGTGTGTGTGTACTTACTCATTTTCATCACCTCTTCAGGACCTTTCCCAGCATTAACATTATCAGGCCCAGTTCACCTTATGGGGACCAAGGCTCAAGGCTACAGGGACCAGTTATAACTGAAGTTATTTCCATTTTGCAACCACAGCAAAATTACACATGTGTCATCCTTACATCAATTATACCTGAAGTACACAAATATAAAACTTGAGCGACTACATACTTGTAAATGAGTTAGCAGTTCATTACAAGAGCACCATTCTGATGTAGAGGTGTGATAAAATGTACAATCAATATTTCAGTGGATTCAAGTTGTAATATAAATATGATGTGGAGGTTTTCGACGAGGCTGCGCTTAATTAATGGAAGTCAATGCAAAGTCCTGGTAAGGATCGTGTGCGTGTGCGCGTGCTGGTCGTGCGCGCGTGCACGTGAGAGGAAGGGAGGGGTACTTCTCACTTTAACTGGCACCTGCTGCATGCGCATTAATCCAATTCACGCGCGTTATTATCAGTCTAACTGACGTCGTTGTTGTTGTTGTTGTTGTTGTTGTTGTGATTACTTGCCAGGTCCAGGGTCGGGCTGAGTGGCTGAGCTGCCGTCCTCAGTGACACAGCCCCTTCGTATTTCGCGCTGGCTCCACCGCCTAGTTTTGTGGTTGCGTGGAAACTAAGCGGATGCGCCGAGCCAGCCCGGAGCTGCAAGGCGCATTTCCAGCGGCGCTTCGCGGTGCCTGCAGCCGGGAGCGACTCTCGGGAACAAGTTGGAGCAGCTCGCAGGAGAGGAGCCCATGGACGAGAGGCAGAACCCGGACGGGGCTGTGGAGCGAGCGGACCGTCGGCCAGCCGCTTGATGGACGCATGATGAGAAGGAGGAGAGGGAAAGCTGCAAAGACGTGAGTGAGACGTTTTACTTTGCACCGTGGAAGTCTTCCGTTTTCTCCCGGCTATTTTCATTTACGGTCGGTGCCAAGTGGCAAAACAACTTCAGGATGAAATGTGAACTCAGCGAAATGTGCCGTCAGCCCCCATGCACCAGGCGAGCATGTCTTAGGACTTCGTTTTCCACCGGATGCTTGTTGCTTAACAGCAGAATTGAAATTTCAACATAAACCCACTGTTGTGCTTTCATCCTGCATCTACAACGTGCTCAGCTTGTTTATCTCAAAGATACATCCTAAAATATGACGTTCTGAAACAAGTAGATTCATTCTGATGTACTACTGAAGTTTATATCGAGGCTTTGAAGCGATGTTTACACTGATGACAATGACCGTGAGCTCGAATTACTGACTGCATTTCTCTTACAGTGCATGCTTGCATGCTGTTCTCTGGGTAAACTTAATGAGATTATTCTCAGGGTGTGTGTGTGAGTGAGGGGGTGTCTGGCACAGAAATCTGCCCAGCACAGGGATTTGCTCCAAGGAGCAAAACAAGAGCATCTCCAGGGGTTGAGGTTGACCCAGAGTATAAAGGGATGAGCAGTGGGAGATGCATGGAGCCTAAAACCACAGGAATATGATCACAAGTTGTGTTAAAAACCGACACCTCACACATGCAAATGCTGTATTCTCCCCGTTTCGCCATCTGTCAGCCACACCTCCCCATTGATAACAAGGCACCATGCAGCTGATTTGCCATTCATGCCTCTGCTGTCATGCTGCATGTGGCGTGATGCCACGGAGGGGTCAGATTCATACAAACACCACGTCGCACAGGCCTGTTAACGTAACAGCAAAGTAGTGTTGCTGGGAATGTTTGAAATGATGTTTGGGTTTCAGTCCAAATTACTGATCCTCATTGAACTGATTGCAGGGACTTGTCGGTGGAGTGAATTTATGGAGTGGCAGACTGACCTTTGGTTGCCCGAGTGCTGTATTTATTGTGTAAATTAAACGCAGGAGTTATTTATCACCAGGCAACAACTTTAGAAACACTGCTCAGACCTCTTGATTTAAGGCCATTGATTTATTGTAAAGCCCAGAAAGGAGTTATATTTGTTGTAAGGGTAAAGATAAAGTCAAACCAGAAGGAAGAATTATATATATATATATATATATAATCCCACTAGTGCCCCACCCTGCCGATCATGAGGTTTCCACTCTCTGCTGTTTGTTTATCTTGACTCTTTCATCAGCCAACATTTGCCCCTTTCCTCAATATCTCCCTGGTGTCACACACTGTTCCCTGTGTTGTAATCGTAATGCTAGCCCTCTGTATCAGTCCTCCACTCACAACCCATGTGCTCCTGTGTCCAATTTCCCTTCTTGCCCTCATGCGTTCTCCTCCTCCTCCTCCCCCTCTGTCACCAGCCCTCTACTGCTGCTGCCGCTACTCCCCCATTTCCTTTCTCCAAAATATCAGGCTGGTGTGTGGTTTGACAGGAAAAGTGGAGCCCTTTTACAGGGGGGCATTACATTGCCCAGTGGGGATGAAACAGGATCTTTTATTTCCTTGTGTGCGAAGCTGCATCAGTCATGCTGTGTTGCTTTCTCGTGCACCCCGCAGAGGGAAATCCTTTGGAAGTCACTGTGCCCGGCCTTGATGAAGATACATGGATAAACATCTCCTGCTCTTGTTCATCTGCCGATAAACCCCCGCCTCCACGGCTCGTTATCCGGGCTGTCTTGGCAGGAAACAAACTAAATGAATGTTATTAGCTGTATGTCACAGACCAATCCCCCCCCCCCTACACACACACACCTATTGATACTACACTCTGTCCCCTCCACCCTCTACCCCACCTGCCCCTGGTGTCATGTGATACTTAGAGGTACTTAGAGATCGATTTCATTTTTTAATCTTGGTAAGGGATCGTTGCCCGGTCTCCAGCCATTTTGGAGAAATTAAGAGTTCCGCTTGGACTCCATGATTCCTTTTTTTTTTGTCTCCGAAGAAGACAGACCGTCACATTGTCTCCTGCTGGGCCCGGTGATGTTTAAAGCATTAGCATTCAACCCGACAAAGGGATTGGGTGGCCAACACTGATGCTACACTGACTTGAGGAGTTTTTTTTCCTTAAGAGGATTAGTAACGGGATATGAGGTAGCCCTGATCAGGTATTAATGAAGTGTGTTCGGGTTGGTAAAAGTACCATTTTGAAAGGCTGGTGGACAAAATAAAAAGTGTAATTTACACGACTCACGGTCAGGCTTATACCTTTGTGTTAAAGGCAATTTACCTCCAGGACTTAGAGACCAACTAACCAACACAGGTTTTTACAACTCAATTAATAATCTTTGCCGATTTTTATTTTCCGGTTTGTACATTTTGTTCCTTGTGGTATCACATCACTATGTTAATGTGGGTCTCTGCGCACAGGAATGGCCCTGCACTGCAGGGATGTCAATTATAAAAGAGACACCAAAGGATTTTCCTAGCTCGTTTATTGTGCTGGTGTGAAGGGAATGTTTGATCTTGAGACTTTTCTTGGGAGTACAACACAAGTGCAAGTTGCTTCGGTGCCAGCAACATGCTGAAATGAGCATGCAGCATTCTTGCTGCCTCCTCACAGCAATTACACAAGCTACTGTACCCCCTGTTTCCACGTTAGATAACAATATGGTCTCTGAAGAACATAGTTAACTCCCCATGTTTTTTCAGTATTTTTCTTGGTATTGGCTTTTGTCAGTATGGCTAATTTGACTGTGTTGTTTTTATGCCACAGACTCAACAGCTTCTGGGGAGGTTGATGTCGACTTCACTCCGAGCACCCAGGTGGTCTTTCCTGGAGCATGCCCGCGTCCCACAATGTCCTTACTTGCAGGCTGGTTACTGCGCCACTCGGTGGTCATGTGTTTGCTGCTGCACAGCCTGGTGCTAATGACCCTCTGCTTCCACCACGCCGCCACCAGTTGCTCCAAGAGCTGCTACTGCTCCGAGAGTGAGAGCGGCGGCAAGACGGTGCGCTGCAGCAACCTGCAGCTCACCGAGATTCCCCAGGACATCCCCAATGACACGCGGCGCATCTATCTGGACTTCAACCTCTTCACTACAGTCCCAGCAAATGCTTTTGCGGGACTGCCTCATTTGGTCGAACTGGATCTTTCACACAATGAGCTGAGCCAGCTAGAACCAGGGGCGTTCCGAGGCCTGGGCTCCTCCCTACATTTCCTGGACCTGTCCTCCAACAAGTTAGTAAACTTTATCCCTGAGGCCTTTGAAGGCCTGAGGGCTCGCGCCAATCTAACAAACAATCCGTGGCACTGTGACTGCAACTTGCAGATGGCCATGCCCCGTGTCAACCTGGAGCCGGCATCACTGACTGGCATCGTGTGTCAGACTTCGGATCCCGAGGAAATAGGAGTTGAAGGACTTGCCTTCCTGTTGGAACCAGACAAGGATCTATGTGTGGTGATGAAGAGGACTACAGACGTGGCCATGCTGGTCGTAATGTTTGGCTGGTTCACCATGGTCATCTCCTACCTCGTCTACTATGTCAGGGCTAACCAGGAGGACGCCCGCAGGCACCTGGAGTATCTCAAGTCGTTGCCCAGCAAGCAGGGCAA
Organism: Pseudorhombus dupliciocellatus; assembly: GCA_016785235.1. Classification (NCBI taxonomy): domain Eukaryota; kingdom Metazoa; phylum Chordata; class Actinopteri; order Pleuronectiformes; family Paralichthyidae; genus Pseudorhombus; species Pseudorhombus dupliciocellatus. The sequence continues at coordinate 569,175 of JAFBJW010000025.1, forward strand.
GTCAGAGGAGTCTTCCACCATTAGTACTGTGGTATAGGGTGGATGGAGACACACATGGACCATGAACCCAAACCAAACAGGAGGGAGCCACAATCTGTCACAACACAGTCATAATCGGTTGCAGGCAGTTGTGCTCAGCTGCAGACACAGAGTCAAGGTGGGCAAGGAGACATTCGCCTTCCCAAGAAAACCCAGCTGATGCAGCCTAGCCCAGATGAATAATTCATCTTCCAGCTGCCCATTAGGAGTTTACGTGGGGCCTGAGGATGGTCCAGTACTCAGAGGGAGGAAAAAAAAAAAAAAGCAGTTGTTGATTTTTGGAGAACTCCGACTATCAGCTACAAATGGGATTTAACCAGTGGTGCATGCACCCTGCTGCAGACAATAAAGGGAGGCAAACAGCCAGAATGAGAAACTTTGTGATCTGTATTCCATTCAATTCTCACAGTCATAGTCACCAGTATACAATGAGTAAAATGTTTTGCTTTTAAATTGTTGTTTTGGGCTTTTTTTTTTCCTGGATTCTGAATTCAATCAAATGTGTCACATGAAACAAAACAAACCCTCTAATCAATGTACCCTTTGGCAAATGATGAAGGAGCCACGGTTTATTGTGTGATGTTATGATAGTAGTACTGCACCAGAGCGCCCTGCTGAGCCAGCATCCCAGAGCTCTCTCCCGTGTGGTAAGAGCATCTGACAGGAAGCCGCTGCTATCGCACTCTCATAACCTGTTGGAGCCTTGAATGATTTATACAACACAAATGCAGTTATATTAAATGCTGCAGGTGAATGGAGGGTTTGAAGAGTCCTGCTCTCTCCCAGATTTACAAAGGCACTGCATTGAATGCAAACCAGATACCAGAAAGACGCCGCAGCTCTGGAATTACTGCTTTGCATAATGTGGAAATGGTGACAGTAACTCCGCCACTATCATGTAACATCTAATCATCATAAAGGTCAATTTTGAGACCCAGGGAGGGAGAGGCTGCCGCAGATCGACTGTTTCAGAGGGAGGGAGAGAGTTCTAATCAAAACAGGTTTTTCCATAATCCAGCAGGAAAAGCCCTTCAGCAGACACTCATTACTCTCACCTCTTCACCCGGAGTAATTAAGGCGACACAGAGGAATCCCCCATGATCATAGCTGCTTATCTAGAGAGTGCCCTCTATGCTGTTTTTCATCCTCTCCTGTGTCTTTAATAAGCACAAGGTTCCTCTGGGAGCCATTTTGTCTGATGCGGTCACTCCCCTAGGTTTTATAAACCACATCTGTGGCTTGAATAGATCTGCCAGTGATGGTGAGCTCATATCCTCAATACAAAGTGAGATAAACCAAAAATGGAGATGTATCTGAGAGTGGACGTAATATAATCCAGACGAGTAGTGCTCTGATGATGAGCTTCTTCTCCTCGGAGTAAAGGTAAGGATAACCTGGTCCACTCTTGAATAAGGAAATCAGATGCTTGAGATGGGGGAAATGGTTTGTCAACAAGGACCCCCCCCCCCTCCAGCAGAGCAAGACCACTGAATGATTTATGACTGCCATAAAAAGCACTTGAGCAGAAAGTCTGGGAATGCACCCATCGACGGTTGTGACCCACTTCCCGGGTAGAGATTGAGGGGAGAACGCCGCAGGGGGGTCAGCTGCCCTCCTCTTTGCTGCCTGGCTTCCCCCTGCTTGGGTTCTTTCTGCCCTGCGGCTGCCTACTCAGAGTCTAGAGGAGTCATGGCAGCACCCAGAATGAGGTCCGCCTCATTCTCGGACAACCCCTAACCCAAAGGCAGGGGGGCGGTTTGAGAAATTTGGTTCTTATCTTCCTTGTTAAGGGTTACCTTTTAAAATGAACACCCCTGTCAGGTTGTTATCAGGTTGTTATGGTTAATACGGAGCTGGAGAAGCAGCTGTTTGGCTATTTATTTGTTGTGGGCTATCCCTGCTCAACAGGGTTTGTTTCACACAAGGCTACGATATTGATCTTGACGGAGTTAATCTTGATGACACATGGGTACGGCCTTTCGTGACAAGGAGGTAGAGCAGTACTGAAAAACAGACGGTAAGCCTCTCGCTCTCTCTCTCTCTCTCTCTCTCTGACATTTCCTGCCACACACACACAGATAACAGAGCCTCACGGTGGCTTTGAAACCAGCCACTGTTAAGGCAGCCTTGCTTCAAGAGGAGATAAACATAAACCTAGTAACAGACGTGTGTGTGTGTATGTGTCTTTCTTTCAGTGAACGTATGTGAGTGAGGACATTCTTTTGTTCACCTGTGTGTACGACAGGTGTGTGTGCATGCCAGGACTGAGGGCACTGGTAATGAAACACCTCTGTCCGGCCGGCACACACATAAACGTCCCTGCGGGTTAATTTAAATTTCAGGCCAGCTCGGCTTGCCCCGCCTGCTACCTCGGACACGTTACACTGGTGTGAGCATTACAACTGCTGGGTAATGGGACACAAAGTGGGGGATAAGGTGACACATCCAATCCTGCAGAGCGCAGCCCTGTTCAGCATTGGGTTGCAGGTGAAAATGTTTCCAAGCTCTGAGATCACATAGGGACCTCCCAGCGAGGGGGCCTGTGTGGGCACCTGTCAATTTCCTCTTTTAGCTGAAAAAGGTGACACCTAAGATGCAGCATCTGAGGAGAGTGACAAGGACAGTGTCCTTTGTTTGTGTGCACGCGCGTGTGTGTCCTGCAGGGGGGTTATCCAGAGACGAAAGACTGATGTTTAGTGCTGTCCAAGGAGAAAACACTGTATCATGCTCCTAGCCTCAGTTTGTGTTACACAGCTCCCCCTGTTGGGGTAAATCGGTCAGTGTTAGGAAAAAATTCCTTATCTTTATGTATATGCAACAATAATGTTGTATATATCCTAGAAACCTCATGTTCTCGTGAACTTGATTTGTCACAGAGGGAATATCTTCAAATTTCTGGGCAAACACTAAATTGGACTGGCTGGGTAAGTGATTCACAGGGTGGTCAAAGGTCACGAAAACCTCCCAAGACACATCGTTTACATCGTGAGCACAATATCTGGGGAACACCTCCAACCAATCCTTTTAAATTAGTCACAAATATCGATCAGGGCTCAGCAATTAACTGATTACAGTTGGTGGTCAAAGGTCAAAGATCAAGGTCATGGGGCCCTGACAAATGAGGCCTTTGGCTTCTTGAACATCATCACATTTGGACCAGTCTACAGATGAATCTTTGGATTTCAGGGCTCGAGAGTGACAGGTTACACTGACCTCACAATAATATTGGGAATATATAGTGTGTGAATAGCTGGAGGGTCTGAATGTGCACTGCTTGGCAAACAAGCACAGGCATGTTCTTAGAACAGAAGATGGAAAACCTCTGATGTCATCGCTATGTTGTGAAACAACTTATTGTGTAACACAATGCCCTCCTGATGAAGCTTCCTTCCTTTGAGAAAGAGCTGATTCCTCAGTTCAATCACATTCCAAGAAACTGAGCGTGACACTTTCACTCCACTGGAAATCCTAAAACACAACACACCACGTGAACACTAATTCAAATGGGTTCCACTGGCTTAAAAATACATCTCAATAAATGTACTGCCATCCGCCACATGCTTTTCTCTTGCATTGTACCAGGCAGATCTAAAGGTGACACTGTGTTACGCAGTACATCGAATAACCCATGTGATTGCTTTCCAAATAGGGCATTGAAAATCAAGCTGTAGAGCGAGGCCCCAGCAGTGAATAATGGCCTCCTTTCATGTGCAGGATTGACTGGAGATCAAACCAGTGTGGATTTCAGGGATCAGATTTGACAGCTTCACTTCGCAACCTATCGAGCATGGCCAGATGTAACGCAGCTACAGTGACTGATCAAGGGGCCTCGTGTCATGAGGCAATGCAGCCTACCATGAGGCGATGACATAACTCAATCAATCAGTTTTTATTTGAATTTAATGGATGATCAGCGAGGGGAAAATGTGGTTTGAATATGTGGAGAAGGACACTTTTCTCGTTCTTGCCACGATGAAGACAGTTGGTCAACTTCATTCTCTGCCATTTTAATCTGACAATCACATTTATTTGATTCACCCTGTCAGGTTATTCTGTTTCCTCAGTTGCTGGTTAGGTTGTCAATCAATGTAATGCTTTCAAAATTATGCTAATAATACTAAACGATACTGGTATAACACATATTATACAAGTTAGATGGGACATTTCATATCCAAGCAAAACTGGGATTGAACAAAGAAATATCCTCAACTACACTGAGGAGTCGAATGAAGAGCAAAGCCACACAGCTGAAGTGAAATCTGTAAAACACATACTTCCACTAGATGTCATGCTTGTATCGACCAAGCCTTGTCGTCTTATCTGAAAGCTTAAAATCGAGTCTGTATGCCTGAATCAGTTGGCACCTATACAGAGTCTCCAACCCAGGTAAAGGTAGCTTGGATCCATTTAATTGCTGCAACAATCTCTCTACTCCTATCTCAGCATCAATCACAAATATTTCTCCCCTATATTTGTCTGTGTGAGACGTCCTAGTCTCCAAATCTATTAATTAAAAGTCCAACTCTGCATGCTGCTCTCCACGCAGGAATCACAATGACCCAATTGCCACACAGGATGATCACAAAGATCACAGCAAAGGAAAAGCCGTGCCAAAAAAAGAAACCCCACAATTTCAAAAAGCATCGTAGCACTTTCATTTTCCCCCTTACTGTCAGAGGAAATGCCCGTTTCCTTCAAGTGTCTTTATATATGACACGGAGGAAGTCTGAGCAACCTCACTGCACCAATATAAAATGAGAGAAAATAGGAAAAAAGGAATTTCAGTTCTCTTAAATTGTGTTATGTGTTATGGAGACATAATAATAATTCTAATAATAATTGTGTGGTTATTTTGTTTTCCTTGCTTATAATAAAAAAGTCATTACCTTTATTATCTCAACTCTGAGCTATGTAAGTCTTATTTCTTTAAAAAAAAAAATAAATCCTCTTTTCTCTAAAGCGTTGTTAAACAAAAGAACAGGAAATCCAACAGCAATGCCTGGACTAAATCTGCTAATTCATCTAAATACCAGTAATTTGGGTTTCTTAAAAAAAAAAAAAAAAAAAAAAAAATGACACACCACCCTAAGCTGAAATTGATGAATTTCATGGAAATGACCAGCTACTCATAGTGATACTTGTTCCCATGAACACATACAGGGAAGCCCCGCCACATGGGCCTGCTATATATATGTTTAAGGTTATGTATTAACCAGTGTTCACTTGAGGTCAATACGAAAAAGACCGTTCCCCAACAGAGAACATCCTGATGAACATCCTGATTGGTGAGTAGTGAGGTCACGCTGGGGAGAGGAACACTGCTCCTCATTCACCTCCTCACCCCCACAGAGGACACACACACACACACACACACACACACACAAGCTGGTGGTCGTTCTATCCCTCACTGATTCAAATGGTCCTGTTCGCTATGTTTAACTGGTGCACTGAGTTTGTGTCAGGTTTCACATTTCCCTGACTTCACTCTCAACTCATGCAGCTATGTAGCCTGGAGGGGGGCATGTCCAGTGCTGCAGCCGCTGAGCAGAGAGGCTGGCTTTGTTCCTCCTCTGCCTCACACGCACACGCACACACACATTGTGCTGGGCTCCCTTTGGTGCCACAAAGCTCCTTGTTCTGTCCTAATCGCCCTGATCCTCTCCTCACGCAGTCCTCGCGGTCCCCTGCCTCGTCATGGCCACGCTCGCCCGCAGCGCGCCTCTGCCGGGGTGGAGCGCACTTGTTGAGGAGCCGCAGTTCCAGGTGCTGGTGCAGCGGAGCCGCAGCCTGGCGCACAAGATCCTGCTGTCCGTGCCCGACGTGCACAGATCCTGCATCCACGCGGAGGTGAGACACCGCAGCCACTGTTAGCCAGCACAGAACCCGTGATCCTGGTCCGACAGGCCTGAAATCTGAGCGAGTGTTGATTTTATTCTATCATTGTGTCTGTTGGGAAGTTGGAAAAACCAACGGGAAGAGTCCCAGTATCACTGGAAGGTGTGGTTGGGCCATTATTCACGATGAGGCAGTCTTGAGGCAGTAAAAAGACAGCATTGATTCCTGAGGTCTGCGATTTATTGGCAGGGTAAATCAGCCACTCTCCACTCAAAGGGGTGTAGCCTTTAAATAAATAAAAAAATATATAATATTGAGTTTGTTAAATGTATTGTAATTATGTCGAGTTTTGTCATTGTAATATCTATTTCGTGCCATTTAGCCCACGATAAGACACCTCTGATTTACACATCAAGATTCTTCTAACAATATTACATTTTAAAAATAAATATGTAGGTAAAAGGTGAAAGAGAAGGCACACCCTGCAACCGAGATTCTATATAAACTGACGATCACAGCACTGTTACAAAATCTACAAAGACTCTTCCAGGTTTTGCCCTAATTTCTAAGCATTGTCCATTTAAATCACACAAAACAACATTTACTTCCTTTAGTACGGCGTCTGTTACCTGTGCTGCAGTAGAGGCAGAGTTATCCTTCACATGCCAACCATATAATGTTAAATCATGAAGTATAGTATAATTAACACTGACATGATGACTAACAGTACATTTAGAGGACAATACTAAAAAGGGGTCATTTTACTCAATATTTTTTTTCCAAATAAAAAGGCCTAAGAGCATATGTTGCTACAATCCAGCTATAACATCTGTGTTATCTTTGCTCCGCAGTCTCTGCAGCTTGACTCACCAGAAAACGCAAAGCTTGAGATAATGGCAGTCAAAATTGGAATCCCCCCAGCTCCAGTGCTCAGAGCCGTGTCAGAAAACTTCTCTTTGGTAAGAATCTACAAAGGAAACATTCCATTGGCTTTAATAAGTTGGGGGGAAAAAAAGTATGAGCTGACGCATTGTGATTATTTTCCCTTAGACTACCTGTTTGACCCACATGTCTGAGGGTCTTCAGCTGCACCGGGCTTTACTGAATGCCATTTCCGAGAGGCTGCAGAACAAAAACAAAGTGACAGAGCTGATTGCCGACATCAGAGACCTCACCATTCAGGTCACCAAGGTAGGAGCACGCCCTAATCTGCCCTAAGGAATGATTTGCACTTGTAGCACCTACGTGACACCGTCTCCTTGCACCTTACAGATGCAGAAAATGCTCCAGAAAGATGTCGCGCCGCAGCCCACGCCGACCCCAATGGCTTTAGGTCTACATGGGGAATATGAAATTCAGGTGGCGGCACATCTGACCCTGGTACAGCTCCAGTCATTCGGGAAGGACGCCATCCGCTGCCTCAGGACACTCGACCAGAGCAAGGAAGAGGAGACAGAGAGCTGACCAAAATCACCTTATCCTGACATTTTTGTAATGCCATCGTATTTATTTATTTGCTAAAAGATTATTTATTTTTTTAATTTTATCTCTAGCAAGATATGCAAAAGCTGTCACTCGCTCACTCAGAGCAACCTATGATGTCATCCCAATGGTGGAAATCCATTGGAATGACATCAATCAATTGAATGAGAAGAGAAGGCTGTGGTATGAATACATGACGTTTGAAGCAGAGCCACGTAGCCAGAAAACAGTAGTTTAGTAACATACACCACCAGGTTGCTCCAAGTTCTAGGGGGTCACATCATCATGCACATCTTCTTCATCTGTCCTATATTATAAATTATATGTATGTATTTATTTATATAAATGGAATATTAAATATTTATTGGGGGGGGTTAATCTTGCTAACAAAGCTTTGTATTGCTCCGTTATGTTTTATACTGTCGACTTTAACTATTTAACACTCAAAAGCACAAATTCATCGAAGGTTTGAGACAAAAATCAAAGACTATCTATGATCAGCTATACTTACCATTTATCTTCACACGAGTTAATATCAGTTATATATTATATAATATCAAAGAGAACTGCATCAACTATTAACACTCATATTAGGGAATGTGGGCACATGGAATCATATTATTTTGTTGGAAATTTTGCAATGAAAAGTATTTTATAACTGTATGTTGTGATCTTTTCAATTAAAAAAAGAGCTGAAGAGCGATTTGTTTCACATCACTTGAACACTGAGTTACGCTGCCTCATCAATTAAATCATATTAAGTTCCATTGAAGCTTACACTGGAATCAAGAAGTGGGACTAGAAGTGAAATAGATACTCAAAAGTGAGTTCCTTCTGCCACAAGACAAGCAAGATTTACTTGGGGAAACGATGCCGCCGTTGACTGGGGGGATGACGAAAAGCTTTTGTCAATCAGGTGATGGTCTGTCGGCCCTTGTACACATAATGTCATGCGGTGGCGCTGATGCCATGTGACCAACCTACTGACTCATGGTTTGTGACCAACTTCAGTAAAAACTGAGTTCAGTAAATACTCTCAAACAAAAACAGGATCTCAAGTGGAGGTTTTGGTCTAAATTTAATTTAGACAAGTGTGAAAAAGAACTTAAAATATAAACAGTAGAAAAACAGTGTTCACTATTAAAGGCTTACAGACACATCTCTCTCATCTAACAAATAGAATCCCTTACAAATTCTTCTTATTCTGCCAGAAAGTATATTAGCGTCTTACCCTCTGGCACAGGCCTGGGCCAACAGGATGTTAACTCAGTACTGATGTAAATTTACACACTGTTCATAAGGCAGATATAGCTTTGGCAGCTACTCTCCTTCCAAGGGGCAGAGTCAGGTCAGTGATGGCCAGGACGACTTTAGGTTTGGCCAAAGCAGGCAGCTTCACCAGCTCAGAGACCTGGGAGCACAAATACAACAATAAAAACAATTTTCTATCTTAAGGGGCTCATAAGAAACCAGATTATTTTCCCACATATCCAAGTGTTCTAAAATAAGATCAATGAAAAAATGAATCTTAAACCAAGTTTACTAAAGTTCATGGTATGAATGCTCTTTCTATCTTGCTATGAAGATTTATCAATCCACTACTCAGCACTTAATCCTAAAAAATGTGATTGCAAAAAGCAGAAACAACACTCAGACAAACCTCCCCAAAAATTACTGATGTAAGGGCCACTCCACATCCTCCCTATCTCCACCCATCCGACCGCGGTTCCTGACTCATAACTCACCATAGTAAACGGCATGAACTGTAGGATGCTACCGCGACCCTGCTCGACAGACTCAACACACTCCTCCATGAAACTTTGCACAAACTGGGTGTGAGGCCCAGCCATCTTGGAGCCCAGGATGGAGGAAATGAGGAGGAATAGGTTTGCTGGGGAGAAGGTGAGAGGTGGTGGACACTGTTAGAGGAATCGCCCATTCTTTCGAGTTCACCTTGATGAACTTCCCCTCCAAATATACTGGATATTTATTTTGAGAAATGTAATCGAACACTTGTTTTGCAACAACGGAAACCATTTGGCCCAAAAGCGCGTACTCCTCGAGAGTCAGTGAGATGTTATCATGCAGTTGTGAAATTGTAATTTCTGCAGATCTAGAATTTCGAAAAACTCTTCATCCTTCTACTTCCGCTCGAATGAGCGAAACCACTTATTGAGATACTATACTTGATTTGAAGGATTTAAAATCTGGTGGCTTTGAAAATGATAACTTCCCAACTGGCTAAATGCCTCGTATTCATTCCTCCCTCATTTATTCAAGACTTCATTTATCACCTTTATGTAAAGGTTGAGTAGAAACACATGGCTTCATTTCTCGACAGGACACTGAGTGTACATGAAGGCCAAAGGTCTCACCCAGGACTCGGTTCAGAGGGTCCTTCATGTTGACGGTGTGGAGCTGGGACGCCGACAGGGAACTGCTCATAGATCGTTCTCCTATGAAGCAATGTGTGACGTGACAAATGTTTTAGTTCATGTGGATATTTAATATGAAAAAACAACGTTAGAATACGTCAATGGGGAAGCGGTAGCTGTTGCTATCGTGCTAGTTGTTGACGCAACGTAATCCACAGGTTCCTTCCACTGATGTCTTACACAATCTTCCATTGTTCCTAAAATAACCACGTCAGACACAGTTGAACATTTCTTTTAAAGACTTTGGGCAGATTCTCTCCCTAAGCCTAATTCTTTTTAAAAATCAAGTTGTTAAGAAAAGGTGGAGCTCACAGATTTTCGCAACTGTATGAGCTCACTGAGCAAAAGTGGCAGATGAGATTTTTCCAAGTCATGCAACACCTTGCTTTCTCATAAGGTCCAGGGGTAACTTCTGGCTGTATATGTATCTGAAAGTTTCAAATTCCCCAAAGGTGAATTATTCAAGCTTTTGAATAAATGTAAAAATGATCACAAGATGCCACATGCCTGTAACAGGATCTCACAAAGTATTTTTACGTTGGAAAACCATCTGGTATTTGCATAATCCCCAGCGCAGCCTGACACACTGAGTGGCAGGTTTCGTAGTACGACTGTGAATTAAAAACCAGACGTTAATAGACTGACCTGGACTGGAAAGGGCAACAGGCTCGTCCTCGTTGGAGCTCAGCAGGCGCATGAGTTTAGATGGTTGCGTGTCATCCAGGGGAAAAAGGCTGTTGTAGTCCTGCGGCAAACAAAGCATTTGTTTAAACTTCGGCGTGGCAAAACTCATTAAGGCAATGGGCCTCGTTTTCTGTTTAATATAGTATTTAACTATTTACGTCAATATCTTCTCGCTGTCTTTTCCGTTGACGCGCTGAGAACGAGCCTTTGTGGTGAGAGGAATAGGAACTGAGTGCGCACCACACAGACAACCTGAGGAGTCATCAGGAGAGGAAAGTCAACACCAGATGCCTGGAAACAAAAAACACTGCCACCATTGACATCTGCTCCTCTTACTTGGCGAGTGCTTTCCCAGGTGGGTCTGTCAAGCTGTGCCAGTGGGCAGAGTCTGTGAGCAGGTTAGGCAGTATGGTCCCCAGCAGGGTGAGGGTGATCTGCTGAGTGTCCAGACAGAAGATGCTGTAGAGCAGCTCCACCACCCGATTGGCCCACTCCTGACGAGTCTCCTTCAGCAGCTCCTGAAAGAAGATGCAGCCCTCCTTTTAGGAATTGAGAGCTGCAGGCTTCGAAAATACCTGTGGTTGTTAGGGTTGATCTTCCACTGATCAGCACCTTTACTTCACGCTCTTACCTTGACCAGATTGTTGGTGAACCAGAAAACTCCTCCCATGTTGAGAAGACTCTCGAACAGATGGAGGGCGCGGCTGTCCACCCAGCCTTTGCGCAGCACCGTCTGGAACTGCACACTGAGGGCCTTGTGGATGGGCTCTTTGGCGGGCAGCAGGTTGCGGTAAGGTATCGGCTCCTGGCCCTCCATCGGGGGGCGCAGAGTTGCCGCCGTTTGTTGGAAGACATCAGCGCACATGTGCTCCATGATGGAACTCATGATGATGACGCTGATGAGAGCACAGGGAGTTGTTATTCCATATAATAATAAAAAGTGAAGGACACTCATTGATGATGATTAATTCGATTGCATTCATGGCTATGAAATCTGCACATTGTAGAGTTTATCACTAACCCAGGTACTTCCCTCAGCATGGCATGTAAGCACACGACTCTGAATTATGTAACCCGAAACTTTAATTGTTGGTTGTGTGGATTGTGGGAATCGCGTACAGTGCGGGTAAGCGCTCGGCTAGTGTGTGGACCAGACAGATTTGTACCGTTCATTGTAAAACTGCAGCGTGTTCTCTCCATACAGCGGAGTCACAAGTTGACGAATCATCGTCTGAGGTTTCTCCCTCTCGTCTCGCCCCAGCATTCGTACGTGGGCGACCAGCCAGGCCACTGCGCAGATTGCCATACTGCACACCTTTCCCTTAATGTTGTCAGTGATCTTCTACACTCGGAGGGAGATGACAGTAGAAAGAATAGAGGAAGAAGCAGTACAAAAATATGAATGGAATAGGGAAGAAATGAGACAGTTAAGAATTTGATGATGTCACTTTTGTTGCAATGGTCGACAGTTTCCATAGAGATTTTTTTTGACTCATTTCCTTTAGAAATCAGTCTAAAAGAGTTGGTTATGTGAGGGAGGGATTACTCATACAAGATAAGCAACAACCATGTGGAAAGACTAGTCCTCAGTTACAGGAAGGCAAATCTAAAAAAGAGACCTACCTGTACTGCCTCCACAGACAGCACGCCATTCTCCCACGCATTCAGTACCTCCAAGATGGCTGCGGGGGTGCTGAGGCAAATTTCGTGCCATTTCACCTGACTGTCACAACAAATATATACGTCAGGGGAACTTCCAAATTTAGAGCATGACTTGCCATTTTTAAAGAAATTCCATTACAGAAACAAAACTGAAATGAAAATGCAAAACACTGAAGTTAAAAAAGTTAAAAACACCTTGTTTTTAGTTTTTTACCTAAGATACATGCAGCTGAACCTTAGAAGTCTGGCGACGGTGATATGGGTGGGACGAGCTGGTGACTAAATTCACGGTTATCTTCCTTCTGAATTAGAATACAACTCACACTAGTTTCATCTCTGAGGAGTTGTTCAGCAGGGTTACCAGGCTCTCCACTTTTCCAGGCTCAGGTCTGAAGCAAGGGTGGTCTGGGTTCAGAGTCTTGCCCTCTTCAGGCATACACGTATGCAGCCATGTCTCAAAGAAAGGAGTCTCCCCTGAAGGGCTAGGGTCTGACAGGATCACCTGGAGACGGGAAACGCAGGGCAGCCATGCACATTTTATATAAATAAAGCTGAAGTAACCAAAACAGACATATGACTCAAACCCAATCATTCAAAAATATTTTGCTCTTCCTGAAGATAATAGATGCACAACCCTCTGTGGACATCTTGTGGCCTCACGCTGAAAAGGCAGGCTAATGTAGAGCAAGCTTGACTTGGTCGTTAACTAACCTCTGAACCATATGTCTGCACCACGTGGCAGAGCATGAGGAAGGAGATGTCAAAGAGCAGGGCCCGTACTGATGCAGATTTGGCTGAGAGAGAGAGAGGAGGTTAATATATTTTATTCATAAAACAGTCAATGAAGAAACTAATTCCCACACTGGAATATGTCACTCTAATGTTATAACTTACATCCTTCACCACTGATGTGCTTGGGAAACTCATTGAGCCTATAACAAAAATAAATCATGTTTATATGATATGAAACATTAGCAATCTGACAACAATTCAAACATGGCTTTAACCTGGCATCCTATTATGCAATTCATGGGTTTGAGGACAGAAGGGTATGTCAACCATTAAGCATTTACTCACTTGATAAACTTTCGGGCAAATGATTTAAGTTTCCCTGTGGCTGCTGCTGCTGCCAGGAGGAGATCAAGGCTCTTCCCAGACAACATGTGTCCCAGGACCCCTAAAAGGCCCTCAGGGGACTTGGAGTGGTCTGCATCTACAGTCTGATGAACAAGAAGAGACAGGTTATGTGAAATAATATCAGCTGATATGAGTCTAGTTAAGAGATTATAAGACTCCCACCAACACTGTAATGAATCATGGATTCCCTGTTTGGCTTAAATCAGGTTGTGGAGCTATACCTTGAGAATATTGGTGACAGTGGGCTCAGCTCTCAGGATAAGCCCAGGGTTAGGCTGGATGTTTGCATTTTCTGCTGTCTTTAGCCTTGGGGCAAACTCCCTGTCCTCGGTCCTAAATCAAATTTGCAGGGGGAGAGGGAGAGAGGAATAGAGAGAGAGAGAGAGAGAGAGAGAGAAAGAGAGAGCGAGAGAGAGATGGAGAGATGGCGAGGAAGAGGAGGGTTTGGGGGATATGGAGGGTGTGATACTGTGTGAATATGGTGAACAAATCCATCCATGTTCAAAAAAACAACAGGCAGAAAACAGATTTCTCAATAAAAGTCCTGTTACTGAAATGCTATTCATTGCATACAATCCTTTAGTCATGACAAACTGTACCGTTTTGCAGTGAGGGTAGCCGTATTAGATTCTGACAGCAGACCAAGCTTGTTGCACTCCTGTAGGAGCATGCCGAGACAGTCGCAGCTACATAGACGTACAAGAGAAAGTATGAAAACATGAGTGAGGGGGCTGATTAAAGATGACTGAGAACCTACCAATGTCCTCCAAGCACGCTAAACACAGAAACATTGCTCACTTGCATCTCTGGTCAGCTTTGTCCAGCAGTGGAGTGAGCTTGAGTAAATACTGAAAGGCAATATTCACATCCTCCATGAAGTCCTGGAAAAATTCAATAAAAAGCTGGGTTGAATGATCACACATTTCAGTCAAAAACAGAGCAAGATGTATGGCTCTATGGAATGTCAGCTTGACAGTCAGTTTGTTCATTTGTTGGAAAAATATCAGGGAGGCAATTGATTTACCTGTCCTTTGTCACCTTGTGGGTACTTCTTCAGCCGCAGCAAAACTTGCGGGATCTAGGACAACAATAAAAATTGTTTAGGGAAATAAAATTCAGAATCTAGCGAGGACTATTAAATAAAAACAGTATGTTTCCTCTCAACATTTTGGAACTGACTTTTACCATTAAGTTACTGTCACAGACCAAGCAGAAGGGATCTTACCTTAAGGAATGTGAACGCAGTCCATTTGAGCTCCTCTGTGCCCTCTGGTGACTCAATGAGGCCAGTGAAGCAAGCCTTCCACACCTCCAGGACAAAATGAGCTGTGGGGATTTGCTAAGGAGGGAAGGTAGGGTTAATAAAGTCAAACAGATGGAAAAACTAGCTTCTGGCCAGATTAGCATGGAAACTGCGCAAATATACAATAAATATTTTTAAAATTAAAATTTTCACCTGCATTCTCTTGATCATCATCAACTGCTCCACTAGCGGCTGTGTCTCCCCAGTCAAATTCATGGTTCCTTCTAGCATGATGAAAGCGTGGACTGAAGGAAAGGATGCGTGGACCGGAGGGTCACTCTGCTCTGACAGCATCAGGGGAATGCTGAGGAGAGAGGGAGGAATTAGAAGGAGGGAGACTGAGCAGCATCATGAACAAAGGAACCAGATGGGAATCTTCACCCTTTCACCAGTGATAAGCTCTCCTCTAATTTAGTCCTCAGTGTCTGGTTGGGTACACTGCTGAGGCCATCTGTCACTCTCTGCATTGCTTGCTCTACATTGCTCCAGGATCCTGTGAAGGAAGAGTGGTGGTCGGTTTACTGATTTCGTACTGGCAAGCAGAGAATCATCTTCAACGTGTTCAAATACAGTAATATCACCTTGTTCCTCCAACCGTGCAATGTGGACCAGGGCTCTGTTCTTGGTGCTGTTCATCAGACTTTGAAGCCTCTCCTGGCAAGCTCTCAGACTGGCCTCTGTGCTGACCGAGGGGCCCAGTTCTCTCAGCCTCTCACAATACCAGGCGCAGCCCTGCAGCAGCCACATCACCACTCCCAGCACTGCCCGACAGAGTCCGATGCATTCCTCTGCTTTCCCGTGACAGCTGCAATGTCAAAATTGAGAGGAGGTGGATTAATATAAAAGAAAAATGCAATGTGCTGCTCTTCATTATGGCAGTAATAATAAATGTTACAAATGCATAAAGTGCATGAATATATACAATAGGTTTTAATTCTTGCACAAAAAAAAAAAATCAAACAGCATAGATAATTCCTCATACCTGAGACGATGGCAGAACATGTCCATGATCTCCAGCAATGAATTGACACACAGCTCTCGAGAAAAATCTTCAAACTAATAAAACAGAAAGGCAAATATCATGAAAATCTCCGGAATGTTTCAGTGAAATTCATGCTACCGTCATCAAGTATAAATTACCTTGCTGATGGCTAGGAGGACGCTGGAATAAGACACCATCTGGGAAGAGAGGGGGAAATGTTCACAAGTGCCAAAATAACTGTTCTGATATATTGTTTTTATATAAATGTTTTTGCCTTACCTGTGAGCTTATGGCATACTTGAGGTAAGACAAAATAAGAGGGTTAGGAGAGGGACCAATCATCGCCTGCTCCATCAGGGCCTCTGGAATGGACACACAAATAGTCGCGTTGATGAAAAAAGTGACAAAAGTGACATGATGTCAAATAATAGATTTCCACACGCACGTTACATGGAGCTTCTCTTTCCTCTTCTCATCATTAATGTCTCATCCGTTCATGCTACTAACCTGCGAGGTTGAGATAGTCCCATGTTGCTCCCTTAGGAAAGTTCTTCTTGATGTTGATCGCCCACTGGTAGTCACTCCACCGCTCCTTCCATGCCTGCAGAATGGCTTGCTTCAGGTTGACCACCTTCATCCTGCTACAGACAGCAACACATGTGAAACACTTTTTAATATTCTGGTTTGGGAAATCTCTAACGCATAGCCACTGCAGCTACGCGGTAGCTTCTGTGTACCGCTCCGATTAGCTTCTCATTATTTTACATTACTCATTAGCTATTTAGCCGTTAGCTTCCGCTGCTACTCATCAACAGACTGAGGTACAGCTGTCCTGCTGGCTGCGGACAAATCCCCAGAACACCGCAGTAGAGCAGATAACTTGCAGATGCACTGCGTCATAACGATATTTTACCTGTTTTCTGTGTTTTTGCAGCTTCTTCGCCGTTTGACTCATTCGCTTCACAATGCAAGGTACGTCATTGTTGTTTCGAAGGACATACGCGCTCATTGGTTCATCTGGTGACATATGAGTATACCTGTCGCTGATTGGCCAGTGAGGGAAACAAACTGCGGAGCTTGTGTTAGCATCACAAGATGGCGCAGTTTACACATATTACACCTCACATGAAACGCGAAGAGGAAGGTCAGAAGCACAGACTGTGTGTGAGGGTAAAAAGGGTAAAAATGCGCTGAAATTTGACATATTTAAGTGAAGGGAGGAATTAATAATTTATTAAAACCCGGAACTTGTTGAGTTTAAATGACGTTCTGTCAGCGTATAGGTGCCTAGGCCAGAAACAAACCTCACTTACTATTTATTTGATCAAATAAGGAAGAACAAGTTAGCTTTTAACAAAAGATTATATATGTATATACAATTATGCATAATTTTGTATTATCCTCTTACTGGTATGCAAACATTCATGTACATACATTCCATATTGTTGTCGTTTATCTGTATTGGAATATTTCAATCAGCAGTCCCAGAATTTTTAATATACTTTTCTTATTCCACAAAGGTATCACTTAAATATCATAAAGAATTAAATATCACAAAGACAGTAGATACTTAGCAGACTTTTATTCTAATTCAGTATAGTTGAGTATATTAAGTTCAATATAGTACACACAGAGTTTCTCTGACTGTCTCCTTTCCACTTTCAGACTCGTTTCTTCGATGTGTTAAAAGGGATACTGTTCACCATGTCAAAACTAACTGCCAGTGAGGTCCTGTGGAGTCTGTGGCAACAAAGACCCTCATTCTGCCTGACACTGGAGACGTTGTCCCAGCTTAAGCGAGGTCTGCGTCTTGGGACGCTGTGATGCCAGCCAGCCAAAGATGATCCATGCACGCTGGCATAGTCCAGGTAGGCTGGCTTTGGAGGGGTGATGAGGGTGTGAGTTATACGTGTGTGTGTGTGTGTGTGCTTGTGTGTGCAAGGGTAACTGGGGAGAAGGCTCATCTCCCTGTTGCTCTCTGCTGCATTACATAAGGGTGCTGACAGATTTGAGTCTGGGGACACCAGAGAGACTGTTGTCACAGCTCTGTGTCTGTTCTCATGACTTCACTGCTGGGACAGACTCAAGTTTGCTGACTCTCATTTTTTTTCAGTGCGACTGTGTGATATGCTTCAGTTTGAATCTATCGACTTGTCCCAATACAATGGAGCTCACCGGTGTTTGGTTTCTGTTATTCCTGTTATTCCTGTCAGTTTGTTAACTCGCCGACTGTGTAACTTTGCCCAGAAGGAGGACACTCCTCATAATGTCTTTTGATGATTTCATGATTATTTTTCTCAGCTGTAATGAGCAAGGGCCCCTTCATGTCCCCTCATTTTTATCATGGCAGAAAAGGCATAGCTGAAATGGACTGGATAATAATTAAATAACTGAAAGAATAACACAGATCTCAGATAGATCTTTGATTGAGTGATACTAGCACAAGAGATAACAAGGAGTATTTCACCAGAGCGACATGCGGCTTGACACTGAGAAGCTTTATATAGCCCTTTTAACACAACTTCCCCTCCTTTTACTGTCATCAGAAGTCCAGGCTACAGGCAGTTTCTTCCACCATAAATTGGAACTAGTCTATAAGCGAGACTGGCAGAAAGCCCGGCACAGCCTATTCCTCGCTTCCTTCCATGTATTTTAGCTCCTCACGGAAGCCTTTTGTCGGTGCAGCAGTTATAACACGTGATTGAACGTGTGATTCCAGGCCCCAGCTGGCTTCATCAACTGTTCCCTGGGATTCACAGAAGGGGCATTCCCAAGGGGTGCAAACTTTACAGTTATGTAATTTAGACAAACTTTGAAGACATAGCAAAAATTCATCTCTGTCTGGCTGTCTGTCTTTAAATTATAGTACACCTAATTACTGTTGGAGATTGAGGTTTGCTCCCCAGCTGCATGCTTTTTTTTTTTTTTCAACCAGCGGGTTACATGGCAACAGCCTCCATCTGGCAATTAATATCCAGTATTGAATGGCACCATTTTCTGGTAATAGCTGAGAATTATTGAAGTAACAGAAGTCACTGTGAACCATCTCAGTAGGTTATATGCTCATTCGATCTATATATGAGGTGTCTAGGATTATAGCAGCTGTCTGACTTGTGAGGCTTGTGACATCCCTGCTATCAGAAGCTCATTCACAGAAGTCAAATTTAGAATTCTGCGACCCGTGCCACATTGATGGAAAGACCTATCGTGTTTTCATGCAGTGGGCACTCGTTAACACTGTCCGTCACTAATCCTGAAAGCCTCACTTCTTCTGTATGTGTATGTTACCAAGCCCCACAAAGCCAGGCAAACCCTGCCCTGGCCGTGTGACATAATAAAACTTGGCAAAACCTTCTAGCATAGCCTCCATGATCCCAGTGTCGGTTAGTGCTGAGACCCAGTGCCTGAGCTCAGCACAAGCAGTGGCCAGCGAGTTAATCCCACATCTGTCACTCACTGTGGGTGATTTAATCACCCCAACCTGAATAATTTAGAAACAACTGATTGAACCATCTTGTGAAGAGTTCAGGATTTTTAATCACTGGACCAAAGATTGTTCAGTGGTGATAATGATCCTTGTTAACTGGTAATTGCGTAACTTGTATAACACCGTGTGGATTTGGAAATGTAGTGAATTTACGTGTTGTTTCGTGATACCAAATTTAATTCTATTCACAAGTCCTAGTAAACATGACAGCAGGTCAGAAAGCCAACATGGCCAGATAACAGGGACGGCACTGGAGTTGAGAAAGAGGCATTTGATTAATGACAAAAAAGGCAGACACTGACATTTCATACTTGAAAACATTCAGGTTGGTGGAATAACAGTCATCCCTCATGCGTTGTTGTTACTCCATTGATCTGATTAAGTTAGCTGCAGGCTTCTCGCCTAGTTCAGCAGGGCCAAAAGGCCCATGGCCCTGCTGGTTGTTCGTGTGTCACAGTGATTAATTGATGAGCCTTCTTGAATAATTGGCCCAAGAACAAGGAGTCATCTGTCTGTGGTGACGCAAATCTCAAACCAGCCCTCATGGTGATGTATTGCCTCAGTTACCACTTCACCCATTGATTAGTCAAGCTTGAGGATATCTGTAGTTTGTAATTGGATTTTACATTTCAGTACATTTGAAAACAGATTGAACAAAAGACGAAAATGAGATAAAACCCAGTTGTTCTTTCACATTTAGTTTTTAATTGAATAGTTTAAATGATTCTGAATGAAACTCAAAAGCCCAGGTGACATTTCACTGGACATATAGGAAGACTTCTACAGAGGTCAAAGGTTATTCCAATCATCCCTTTAAGAGAAATACCTGTTTAATCATGAGCATCTGTGCTGAAAGAAAAACAACAGGAATTAAATCTTTGAAAACTGAGACAAGAATCAAATGATGCCTCTCAGTATTCATTTCATTGTGTTACTCTAATAAAAAAAGATAAATATTGATTTCTATATTCTATCAAAAGAACATTGTATAAAAATAAGCAGATTTGTTCAGCCTAGCTGCTCCCTATGATATATTTTTTAATAATGTTATGATGCTTTTTATACTATAAACCTATGTCAGATTCTTTGTGTGTTCAGTTTTTAAAGGCTCAGGTGGGAAACATTAAATCGAAAACAATTTCTGCAAAACATTATTCGGTAGAAATTATTGAACTATGCATTTAAGTGATGCAGCATAAAAGCCGTTTATGCTTTACCTTTTCTTCAACACTGAAAGGCGCAAAGGCTCCACACGTCAGTGTTTAAAACCTTCCCAGAAGGCAATGAGCATAATCAATATATAGGGTTGGGTAAAGAACACTTCACTTTTAGCCAAAACAATGCTTTTTACATTTTCTACATCCCAATTTAAAAAATAAAAAGCAACATACAACCAAGAAATATCATATTCAACCATATGGAGATCTACTTAAACCAACATTGCAACCATGTCATGGTTCTTTCCTTTGTTTTTCACCATTTCCTATAGGTCACCACCTTTACTCATATGCGATCTTTATGTAAGTTAACTATTGTTTGAGTGAGGTAAATCTGGACTTAAGATAAACACTATCTCGTGACACAACATAGAAAGGTTTAGGTTTGATCTGATAAGAATAAGGGATCATATTAAAATACTGTTGTCCATGCCAAAGGAAAACAAGTCATGCATCATACTTTCTCTCTGTCTCTAAAACTAATTTATAGTGAATGAGTCAATCTATTTCTACAGCTGAAAATGATCCATGATTGAGATTTGATTGATTTGATCAACAACTGGAAATTGTCTAGTTTATATCTTTGTATTGAACATGGATTTTCTTTAATTGATACATGTACTACTACTAACTAACATAATTACTATGCTAATCTATAAAAAGACCATTTGCAAAGTGGAGGACTCATCTCAGGACCTTCGCTACACTCCTTTACTTTGGTATCAAATCTGAGTTTAACATATTTTTAACAAAAAACATATCCATACAAATACAATATAAACCTACATAATTCTCTGGTCATCATTCCTTTATTTTGTAATCTGTGATTCAAACATTGTAAATATAGAGTGTATTAAATAAAAGTGAGACTGGCATGTGCTCCATCGTTTATTGCTTCCATTCTGCATTTTGCTAAATATTTTAGCATATTGCTAAAATGTATTTAGCTGTCTACAGTGTGTGAATTTTGCAAATGCCAGAGGAATCAATGTGAGTAGATAAAAGCAGGAAGTTCTTTTTTATTTGTTGTACTGTTGCTGATGTAAATATTTACACAGCAATGCCAGGCGACAGGTTTTCCATAAAATATATATATATATTTTAATTTATAAGCTTTCATTTATGGTATTTATCTTTACTTATCATAATGCAAAGTGTTTTGCACACTCCAGCCAAAGAAAATTCTAAATTTGACTGTACACATTTAATATTTTTTGATATGAATTTATTTCTTGTCCAATATAATTGATGACAAATAGTCCAAATGCCATTTTTATTTTAAGATGTAGCATTTGGCATTGACTAAAGCAGTGGTGGGGAACCTCTGGCCACTGGGATGTATATGGCCTGCAAGACAATTCATAAATTTCCCTTTTGTAGTCTGTTCTGGCTTTATGCCTCTCAGGTCATGGTGAATAAAACACAAACATGATCAATTAAAGTCTTCGAAGTAAAAGACAATGCTAAAACAAGCTAGTAACTAAAACCTGAAACATCTTTTAGAAGGGGGGGTGGGGGTGGAAGAGCCTTGTTGATGCAGTAGAGCTGCTTGCTCTGGAATTGCACCACATTAAAATTGTGCATTGTGTGCAAACACTGCATTTTCCTCCTGTGAGAAATAAAGCCTGCAATGACGTGAATCTGCTGGTGAGTTGGCAAACCCCATTTTGAGTTTGGTTTCAAGACATGAAATGCAAATCCAGGAGCCAGTTGATGTGCCTACAACATTAAATATTTTAGGTGCAAAGCCTTCTGATCAATTTCCCAATCCAAGGAGACATCAGACTCTTAGTGTGATAAAAATGTATTGGTAACTCTAATAAGGGACTTGATAGGATAATGGTTTCCATTCCCTGACTTGAAGCAATGTCATTAGATTATTTAATATTACATAGAACATTTTAACTGTCCATCTATCCACTGATACATTTATCAATATGCATAGATTTGTTTTTTTTTAAGTGAAAAAACACATTAAGTGTGAGCAGTTAGTCCAATTTGTGACAGTCGTAATTTCCATAATTTGTTGTTTCCATCATGCTAGTAAGGGTTAAGTTTCAGGTGCATTCTATATTATGTTTACATCTCACTATTATTGATTAATTTATCTGTTATTAATTTATCAGTGCAGACCTAGATATTTAAACCTATATCTTAAAAATACAAGGGAAACTCGATGTTCATCAAAGGCTATGTGCTTTTTTATTTTCTATATGTTCATAGTGCAATTCATTGTTCGATTAATGATGGTGGCTTTTAATATTATAGCAGAGGATTCAAACGTGAGGCATTTAGAGATTATATAATTTTTTACTTCTGTTCAACATCTTTCTTCACAGCGAAAATTTTCCCTCTGTTGGTAGATTTTCAGATTTCAGAAAACACTGTGTTGGATTATGTTGTTTTCAGTGGCTTGCGGTCAGATGTTTTATCATGGCTCATTGCATCTGAATGCTGCGGTGCATGAATTTTCAATGTGCCACTGAACACAGGTCCAGTAGTTGCAGCAATGCACAGAACTCAAAAGAAAAAAACCTTGCAACAGAATAACCGTGCCCAAGAACAAGATGACATAGCAACAATTTTAAGAGATGTTTTGGAAACTGATACTGCACACGAAACATAACTTACCTACGTATTTACACCTAAATTTGATTACAAGGTTCTGTCATAGGTTCTGTCTCTCACTGAACTCTTAACTTAAAATGACCATGTGAAAAAAGATTCAAGTTTCTATGAAAGAAGAACGTGTTTCTCTAGCCTGTTCCATGATTGTGGATACTCCTCACCACAGTTTCTACGCTGTGTGCTGCAGCATTCTCCAAGTCCTTTCAGTGAAGTCCCTTATATTATTGTTCTATTTCTTTCACAGTAGTCAGTTCCTATGGCACTTTGCATTGTTCGGCATTATTACCCTTGGACAAAGTTTTGAATATTGACCTAGGGTCAGAGGGTAGAGGTCATATTTCTGACTCTCTGCGATATGACCTCTGATCCAGTGCTCTTGTGGGCTGCAAGCGATCAAACTCATGCCGGCTGTTCCGGTCTGGACTGAGGTTTGCCAGTGCCATGCTTCCGCCACCTACATCCTCCTCTTCCTCATCACGGTTAAGGAAGGCCAGCTCATTTTCATAGCAGAAGGAGTTAGAACTGGGGACTAGGAACTTGTTCTCCACCATGTCCTTGGCACTGCAGCGGGGGGTGGACGGCACCTCATATGTTTTGTGAAAGTGTGAGTAATCCACCTTGTACAGGTTCTTTTCCTCAAACAAAACTGGCTCATACCGGTGACCCCAAAGGATCTCAGACGCCAAATAGGAGCTGCGGGCCTGCGTTGTCATGGCGGTTGCTTCAACCATGCCCTCCAAGATGACAACAATCTCAAAGTCTGCTGTCTCTAAGTCCTGTTTACTGATCCCAAAAAGAGGGCTCTCCTCGTCGATCTCATGGAGAATAGTGATGGGTGAAACTAAGAAAATCCTGTCCAAGCCTTTGTCAAAGCCCACGTTAATGTCTATCTGGTCTAAAGGGATATATTCTCCCTCATCTGTGATCCGAGGTTTGATAAGCTGTGCCCTGACGTGGGCCTCTACGATGTGGCTCTTACGAAGATTCCCTACCCTCCACATGAGACACAGCTTTCCGTCCCGCATGGCGATGACAGCGTTGTGGCTGAACAACAGCGTTTGTGCTCGCTTCTTAGGCCTCGCCATCTTGGCCATGATGGCACCAATCATGAAGCAGTCAATGATGCAGCCCACTATGGATTGAAAGACCACCATAAAGACAGCCACTGGGCACTCCTCAGTCACGCATCGGTAGCCATAACCTATAGTAGACTGTGTTTCAATGGAGAAGAGAAAGGCAGCCACAAACCCATTGACTTGTAGAACACATGGGGTGAAGTTGTCATCTCCGGCAGGGTTATCCAGATCACCATGCAACAAAGCGATGACCCAAAAGGCTAAGCCAAAGGCTAGCCAGGAGACAACAAACACAAGAGTGAAGACTACCATCATCCATCGCCAGCGAATATCGACACAGGTAGTGAAGATGTCAGCCATGTAGCGTTGTGACTTGTTGTCCATATTGGCAAACTGCACATTGCACTGGCCATTCTTTTTGACGAAGCGGTTGCGGCACTTGCGGCGTGTGTGGATCTTGCCATTGCCAAAGCCATTCATGCCATGCATGGTAGTGAGGCGGAGGCCCTCTTCCTCAGATGACACAATGCTGTAGCGGTTGATCCTCCCCACACTCATGCTCCTGGCAGGGCCTCCAGCTGCAGGGTGAGAGGAGAAGGGCAGGCCTGGAGTCCCAGTGTGTGATTGTGGCCCTTCACAGCTTGATCACTGGCTACACTGCATTTTAGTGAGTCATAGACAGAAGCTGGTTGGAAAGTCGTTGTAATCCAATCCCTGTAAGAGTGTGTCAGGAGAAGAGAGCAATGTTAGCATCTTTATATCACATAGTGGACAAACAACACCACAACTGTGTATAAAAGCATCACCAAAATGTTATATGATGAGAATGCCCTGTCATATGTGTTTATCATATGTGTATGTGTGTTTAACCTCCTAAGGGAAATGTAGATGTAGGTCTATGTCCCACTGCTTACATAGACCTAGACGTGCATTTCCAGATGGTGTGTACAGGGACAGACTTTTTTGTCCCCATTCTGTACAATTTGCGGTTATATTTATCATTCTATGAGTCCCACCGTGTTCCATAAAAGTAGGTCATAGATTCTACCCTATATAATCCTATGAATGAGTTGTTGTAACTGCTCACTACAGTTTATGCTTAAAATATTCTTACAAAATTAGACAACACACTTCTGGACATAAAGCTCAGACTCATATACTGTGTGTGTTGACACCATGTGTACATGGCTCGTGGTTGAAGTCTTGATCTGGACACTGACTCTCACGGTCAAGTTTTTTTTTTTTTATTACCCATGAGAGTTGGACTGAGGTCCCTCTGGGTGCAGACAGCTTTTATCGCTTAGCCACATTCGTCCTGTGTCTGTCTGCCTAAGACTTGACAGTTCACTCATGTGCGCTCCCAAATCCCAGGTGTCCTGCCGTCTGCCACAAACTCACACTAATTCCCTCCTCACTCTTTCAGGTGGAAGTTCTTTTGATTTGGAGCCAGATTATCTCATGCACAGTCTCGAACGTGTCCCTTAGGGGTCAAACATGTCTGTATCAGGAAGACACAATGCTAAATACTGTGTCCCTTTCCTTGCTCCTTTCAGATAAAAAGTTTGACATTAGCTGCTGCCGATCACCGCAGGATATCATATATTGTGCTTTTAACACTGGTTAGCTTTGAGAGCGATTCAGTGCCATCATGCAAATCCTAAACTTGAACAACCCTTTGTGGTCTTTTGAGGAGTTGAGAGCTGTGACTAAGGGATGTAATAACGCTGCTTGTAATGAGTAATGGATGACAAGGACAAATAACTAGATGTGCAAAATAATGGGGGAGAAGGTGCTTCCTCTCAAGACGAGCATGCAGGAAACTGAGCTCGGCCACTACGAGCCACCTCACAAGGCTTTTGTGAAGAAAGAGTCGAGGCTCGGGTGTCTTTGTATTTTCCTATAGCTCACCATGCAGAACTTATCTCAGCTCAAATGACCTACAGGTATTTTCCTATAGAAAGCAACACCACTTCCCAATGCAGATGCCACATAAACTCCTTCAAGGTTGATTTTGTTGTTGTTTTCTAATATAGCGCTGTCCCCAATTTTTCATAAGTTAGAACCAGACACTGACCAACCTTGGAGGCTGTGAGACTCGCTATGTAGGCCATCCCCTGTGCTGAGATTATGTCTGAGAGAGAGAAGTTGAGTCACCTTCTCACATTGTTGGAACAGCTGGTCCATAAGTTCAGTATATGTATATATATGTGTGTGTAAAGCACCCATGTGATGAATTGTTATTTCAAGTTTTAAGTGACACCTCAAAGCACACAAGAAGACAGTGTGTACATAGGTGCACTCCATGTGTCTAATATATTTTTAAACAGTTTTAGGACAGTGTTATGTGAATCAAATGGCATTGCTTAAAAATTGATTCTCTTTTGTGTTGTGTTGATTTCTTTATGCAGTGAAAAAGTCTATATATTATGGTTTACTGTATTTGAAAGAGCAATTGCAAAAGTGCTTATAATGGCTTGTGTAGTTTGACCTATGGTCAAAGTGAAAGGAAAGCTTTAAAAAAGCAGCAGATCCACACACGTTATAAGATGACACCTGGTATTATCAATTGAGGCCTTTAGGTTTTAGAGGCCCTGGTGGGTAATAAAAAATTCAGACACAAAAAAGATGAAGAACCTGCATGGAAGCAATATATCGTATTTACTGTAACTCTCTTCTACAGAAAAGCTCTTCTGCACCGAAAAAAGCTGCAATGGGATTTCTAATGATGTCATCTATGAAAGTGTGATTTCATTTAATTCATTTTACACATCTAAATTTAAAAGGTTTTCTTGTACTTAAGGGGACAATGTGTGCTCCGACACAAAGAAGACTCAGATTGAATTTAAATCAGACGCTCAGTCAGTCACTGTCAGTATTGACAGTGAGTTGTTGTCCATTGTCTCGTGATGTATATCACTACAGAGCGATGAAATTTGACAAATGTTGTCAAGCTTGCAAGTCTGATGTCAAGTTTTCTTTCCCTTACCTTTTTATTCTACCTGCACTTCACCAGGCTGCAGAAGCAAAAGGTGATATCTTCTCTCCTAGTAACCGAACTAAGGCATTCTCTCCATCTGCCACTGCTGCTCCTCTCTCCGTGTTAGTCTAATCACTCCATCTTCAGCACGAGATATAGAGCCCCTTTGAATTTCTTCATCTTGTCTTGATCTCTGTGCCCTTGTCTTTCTATTTTCTGAGGTGCTGTTTGCGAGTGCAGGTGAAACGCAGTTGTGGTGACCAGGCTGAATCCCAGCAGGACCCCCGGGGCCACGCCGCCGCCACCGCCGCCGCTGCTGCTGGACGTGCAAAACAGGTGTGAAACGTTTTAACGAGGACTATCCTAGTGAGAATTCGAGGTTTTGTATCTCCATCTTCCGAGGCAGGTTCTTCAGCTGGTCTCCTGGTTATCGCTCATCTGTACTAACATGAATTGTGTCCTTCACATTTCCCATTAAACTGTACAGTACTTCCTCACTGCAAATTAACAGAGCAGCTCTCTCTATCAATCTTTTGCAATCTGATCTAGTTTGAACTCCTGTTCTCTCTCTCTCTCTCTCTCACTCTCACACTATCTCCCCACCTGACTATTTCTTGCTTGTTCTCTCTTCTCTGTACCTCCCTCCCTCCCTCCGTGTCACAGAAGCTGCCATTTGCAGTCTCCCTCCCTCTTTTCTCCTCCCCTCCTCTCTCTGTCTTTCTCGATCTCTCTCTCTCCCTCCCTCCCTCCCTCCCTCTTTCTGTGTCTTTGTGTCTCTCCCTGCCTCCCACATCATGGCACCACCAGTTGACAGCAACTTGATGCACAGACGTATCATTGAGAAAACACAAGCAGACAATCCACCATTGTATGCGATCACTTGTTAATCAAAAGTAAAGGGAGTTCACATTATGAGGATGACAGGCTTGAACGCTGACTTCCCAAGCAAAATGAACAGCTCCGTGTTTGCTGCCTTTTTGAGCCCATCTCCTCTGCATGCTACCGAATTCATCCGTGTGGCGAGAGAGGCAATTCATTAAAGTTCCTCCAATAGAGTCCAAACAAATTCACCAGGTGAGAATATTGATCGCTGCATGGCCTCAGCCTGACCAGGGTCTGTGTCTCTTTGACCTGCCGTAATGAAAGACTTTGCTGTGTGTGGTGTAGAGTGTGTATCGATATACCAAGCTGCTGGCTGCTGTGTCCCGATGCAGAGTGATGCCTTTCACACTTGTCACCAACAACTAATCAGCAACGACTGACCTGAGCTTGAGTGTGTATGTGGGCGCGCCCGCGTGCGCGTGGCAATATGACAGCGTCGCCACGCCAGGACTCTCGTGTCAGACGAACTGAAATTGAAGTATGCCAATCATGATTAGTCAGCTCTCTTCATCTGTTTAAATATCACTGTTCTACACACAAAGACTTCTAGGACCATTGTCTCCGTGTGTCACTGTGCCTGCACATCTGAAGAATTGCTCGGTGTCCACGGTTTGTGTCGCTCAGCTCCAGCTTTTTCAGCCCCTGTCAGGGACATTACCGTTAACCTTGACAGCTTCATAGTGTGACATTATCCTCAGAGCTGAGTGCCCACTCCCCTTTTTTTCACATCTTCAGAGAGCCAGTCATCAGTCAAATGCTGAAAGAGATGACAATTAGTGAAGGAGGGGGTTGAAAGAGTGAGAAGTTTCTAAAAACAGCCATACTGGCT
This sequence comes from Pseudorhombus dupliciocellatus, assembly GCA_016785235.1. Classification (NCBI taxonomy): domain Eukaryota; kingdom Metazoa; phylum Chordata; class Actinopteri; order Pleuronectiformes; family Paralichthyidae; genus Pseudorhombus; species Pseudorhombus dupliciocellatus. The sequence goes on from JAFBJW010000025.1 coordinate 597,830, forward strand.
CAGACGCAGCTTTATCACTAATGATTCATCAACGCAGGAACTCTCTTTTTTTTTCTCTTTCCCTCTCCCTCTGCATTCCCAATCCTTCTCCCCCTCAGCCTCTGATTTCAGAGTTGTAAGGGTTATTTGCAATAGCCTGTGTGCGATCATCACCAGGCTATTGTGTTTGACTGAGGACATCAAGTTACGGAGCTCAAAGCGTCCTTTTAAATCGCCTCTCGGTCTGTGGCAGCAACAGGTACTGTACCGGCTCCTGCATAATGTAAGACTTCAACGCCATGGTGCTGCGAGCCTGGAGAACAGTGGATCACAAGGTTCACACATCCAGACTCTGAACCTGGTTATGTAACTGCACCATAATCACAGGTGGCAGCTCACATATCCTCTGCATGTCTGTGCCTAAATGAAAGGGTTTCGCCTCCCAGGGAGATGGCTAAGTGCGATTCACTGCCGCTTCTATGGCTACAGGTATCACACATTTTCACTATTTTCAGACCAGTAAGAACGGGAAGAGATGAATCAAAGCGAAAGGGAGCGAGAGATAAAGGGATAGAGAGGGGGCTGTTGGGCAGCTCGAGGATTTGGCTCAGCTAAGGCCCTTGTCAACGTGACTCAACAAAATAAGAGTGTTTTGGAAAGATGAAAAATTGAGTTGCAAAGCATTTATAGGTGTTTGAACTTTAATCCTGAAACATAGATTTTGAAATTGCATCTTTCTGTAAATTAGTTCTTTTCAAATTAGTGCATTTGTATAAATGTGTTGTTCAATAACAGAAGCCAAAACGCCCCACTTGTTCAGATCATTGACAACCATCCTGAGTGGTCCATGCATTCTAATGCCTCCACTCAGTGCAGGATGTTGACCTTTTTGTCCTTGAAGCAAAACAATACAACTCATCAACCGAATGATTCCAAAAGAAATGAATTTAAAGCAACAGACAAGAGAAAACAGACAAAAATGGGAAGCGAGAAATTAAAACGCTCAGGTAGTAAAACTGCAGCTGAGCAGATAATGAGAGGGAAGAGGGGAGCTGGAGATTTCTCCGTCTTGCCAGTTTCAGAAAGGTGTAATTTGCATTAATCAGATGGTCCCTAAGAATAAACTGTTCACAGTCTTTCTTGTGATAGCGATTGTGGCATTTCATCTTCCACTGTGACGCTCACCTGAGGCAGATGGTGCACAGGACCTCTATTGACTTATTGCTGCTGACAGCTCAATCTCTCTCCATCATCATCAAGAAATATCATGTACAGGGTTCTGATACTCAAATTGAGATACATATGAAGAAATGAAATGTGATGTGCAACATGAATGTAGTCAGCGTATGAAGGACTCTGCGCTCTCCCAGCCACCCGCGTTTTCACTAAGAACCTCACAAACATTTTTTGCTGAGACTCCTATCTGATGCAGCTATTTTAGGTTTGGAACCATTCGTGCTCATTTCATTTGTGCAACTTCATTCTCGTCTGCAGGGATTAGGAACGTGATATGACTGAACTCATGCTGCTTGAAAAAGTTGTGAAAAGGCCTTGTTCCTGGGCCCAGCTGCTTGTTGTTCTAAATGGTGGAGTGTATTGGACTGTAGATTAGATGGTCCACTGTTGGACATGGTGGAAATAACATCTTACACTTACTGTGATGTAATCTTAAAAACTATCACCCTGTGAGCTACAGTTGTATATGTAGTCATTCAGAGCAGAGTGTGTTGCGTGACACTAGAATGTGTGTGTCATCGATATATAAGCCCTGTTGTGCACATTCAAACTTCTGTGTGTAGTGTCTGACAGACATCCTAAAAAGAATAATGATTCATAAAATGCAATATTCCACTTAAGCAGCCACTTAGCTGAGCTCAGAAGCTTTCACTCGGAGAGGAAGCTCTTTCAGAATATTTACTTCTTAGACTGAAGAGTTCATAGTGACATATATTTCACTTGAAAAAAAGCATTGGTTGTGTTATTTTTTGCTGCTTCTGGTTATGAGTTAGATGTTTCCTATCCCTGATAGCAAAATCGTTCTGAGGAATATCATGGCACGGAAATGTTGCCAAACGCATAGAAACACTTCATACACATTTCACTTTGGATTTAACTGGCATCTAGTAGCTAAAAATTTCATTACCTAATTGCTATGCGGTGCGATGCTGGGGGTTGGCGGTTTGGTGTGCCGGGTTCTACATGTCCTCACCTTGACAGCATGCTGAGAAGAGCTCCTGTCAGCCTTTCCATCGATACCCTGGGGGTGAGAAAATTAATCGGCTCAGGATCCAGTGTCCTCACAGCCACCCTTCTCCCTGCTGACCCTGGCCTCTGCCTTTGCCCAAAACGACAGAGTGATCAAACACTCCCATCCCCCCCTTTCACATTGGGAAAATGTTAACTTTCGTACTCTCCTTCAGTCCAGTACTGAGACACCCTGAAGCAGCTTTCAGAGATACAGTGAAATTAGGACATTTTCCTGAAATTCGCTGGTGGGGCTGTACGTGGCAACGCAAATGACCGAAAAGAGCTGTTCCACGCATTGTTTGGAAGTTTACCTTCCAACACCCCAGTGAAATGTCATGTAAATGTCAGAGTGAGCCCATGTGAGAACACAGCAGGAAATTGTCCAGACAGATAGACAAATTTCTCAGGATGAAAGAGACATGCTGCACACGTAGAGGACACCAACAAATATGTTACTGTGCACAGACAACAGGATTTGAGAGTTTTTGGCAATAAACTCCTGCTACGATTCTTCATATGTAACACATGTATTTAAGCCATCACTAACTTAACTTCAGTCCGTGTTATAGCAATTTCCATGAAACCTTCACTGGATTACAAATTCAGATGCTCATTGACTCCCGCTCTGTTTCTGTAACAGTTCATTGTAGCTTGAATTCAAGTGTTTCATATTCCTCAAAGTTGTAAAACTTCCCTTAGATTCTTGCAAATTAGCACATGTCAGGGGGAGGACGTGGAGAGCAGTTAAGAATCAGCACAACATGAATTTATCAAAGTCACTGTATGTGCTCCCTCGTTTATCTGTTCTCTATCCTCAGTGGCGAAGCTGCAAATGAAACTGAATGAAACCAGGTCAAAAATCAGATCACATCTGGTCATGTATCACAAAGAGGAGAGAACAAACGATAGTGTGATTTGTGTTGTCCGAAAGCTTCAGCTGGGATTATTCATGCACTTGTGTTCAAATGTATCTTTGTGGGTGTGCGTACATCTGCCTTGGAACTTGTCGTCTTCTCCTGGGCGTTTTTCATATTGGTATGTATTTGTGGACAGGAGAGTGTGTGCTCGCAGTGCTATTTTCAGCAGGTCTGGCTCCCTGGGAGCCCATCCTCCATCTGTCAATTGCTCACAGCCGAGCCCAGTAAAGCCCTAATTTTACCCCTAAATGTACCAGCAGCTGACCCTTTTCTCCGAATGCTATCACAGACCCCATTATTTCCAAGCAGCGCTACTAATAGTTTCTCACTTGTCCGTTATACTCTTCCCCTTTTCTGTTTCTTTCTGACAAACACTCAGAAAGCCCGCCTTTGCTCTCTACATGCTCCTTCACACGCTCAGACACAGTCACTGTCACACCCACACGTTCACTTCCAGAATAGACCGAATATGCGTGTGTTAAATAACAGACATTTAAAAAAAACAATCATTACAAGATTTACAAAGGTTCAAAAGTGTGTTGTGCTATTTTTAGAATGTTGATGTGCTGCAACAAAGCCCTATGGCCTTGGAAAAATGAATTAACCAGGAGAGCATATGGTGGTTTTATGCAGGCATATGGTGGGATGCCACTTGCCCCTTTAGTTTGGGGCCTTTTTGGAGAGAGTTATAAGATGCCATTCATAAGACAGGGCTAAGAATCACGAGGGCTAGAATAAAGAGAACAGGACATGTCAGGACCCAGTAATGCATTTATTTTTGCAAGTCGTTGTACCTCTGCTTTTACGTCGGCATCTATATGAAGATGGGGGGTATCAGTTGTTCCCAACACTGGAGTTTTCCAGGTTGGGGCCAGTATTGCGTGGCAGGAGCTGATAGCATGGTCATAGCAGTGCCGTTGTGTCAGCTTAATTCTCCACTGAGGCTTTACACTAATTCACTGCATCCGATCCCCGCAGCAAGGCGCTCAATGGCCTCGCTCACCGGCTCCAAAGGCCAAAAATTTCTCCCATTGTTCCCTGGAGAGAGGCCGGATTTAAAGGGATGGCCGGGGAAGAGGAGGATGTTCAGCATTTTTTTTTATTTTCGGACCGGTAGTGTTTACATGGATGAACTTTGCCAGAACTTTTGGGTTAATTGTTTGTGTAATTCTGAAAGCAAAGTGCATGTACCTGTTTGTGCATGTGTCACTAGCCCTGGATAACTCAGATTCACTTCTGCTCTGGTCGGAGTTGAGCTCTTGGAGTTGCTGTCCCTCTCTAACACCTCTCACTGTGGGCGTGTGGACGAGAAGTGAGAAATAGACTGAGGCTGTGTGAAATAATTAAAAGTCAGCCCTCGTTTTAGTTGTGGGAATTACATAGTGTGGGGAGAGAGAACACAAACCACATGGACTCAATCAATCATCCTTGAACTACTGAACTTTCGTCGCTCCTAATTATAGTGTTTTGTCTGCCGAGCTTATGCTGATTAAATGTCTGCAAAAACAAACAAAAATTAACAAAAATGACATTCACTCTGAAGCCAGTAAACATTAAACTAATAAACCAGATCATTAAAGCAAAAACCTAACAAGATGCAGAACCTTATATTGTAGCACACTATGAGAAAAGTGCAAAACACATTTTTTTTAAAAAAGGATAGCAAGTGTAATGTGACTTTAACTGGTCATACCTTCTGAATCTTTGTTGGACGTGTTCCTCTGCTCAAGGGAAGATTGCTTCGTTATATAAGAGACCTCAGAGATGGAGGACTCAAACTTAGGTAACGTTTAGCTTTAGTGCATCCAATCCTCAATAAAGCTGAGCTCTCATAACATTATCCAACTCAGCAGACGCTGGGCTAGGGCGCTCTCATTACAGGATGAGCCTCCTGAGTGAGCCCTCATGTCACCATTAGGTTCAGAGCGGCAGCAGCAGCATGAAAGAAGAGGTGCAAACTGACAGTGGCCGGTCTTCTCTATTACACTGATGGGGAGAAGCCGTTATTAACCCGACAATGCATGCGTCAGTAAGACGAGGGACAGAGAACACCCTCTGAGGTTTTGTCTCACCTGTAACTCCATCTCACTGCTTCTAAAGTCTGTCGTCCTGTTGCACACATTGTTTTTTTCCCAAATGAATGCCTACATATATATATATATATAAGATATTGAAACTCTACAAAATTATTCACTGTGTTGCATCAGAGATTCACAGGTCAATATCAGTAAAGGACAGGAGGATCCCAAGTGGATCCCCATGTTTCATGCTCTCATTTTAGAGGACTGCTTTTATTTTTGGCTCCTTTTGCCACACACCAGCGCTCAAGTGGCTGTGCCAAGAGCACTGTGCAGTAACCTCAGTGGCCTGGTCATTAATGTGTGACAGATTGTTCGACAGTGTTTGTCATTGCACTTCACATCGCTTATCACCGATGTTGACTCGGTACCTGTCAGGAAACAGACTAATCTTTAACATATTGTTCTAGGAACACATTGTTCCAGGAACGCATCATGTTAACATGGTGATGTGGCACACAACTGGCTCATTAAACAATTTGGTTTGAGTGGTTCATATTGTTATATCCTAAAGACAATACACAATTTCACATTATCCACATTCTGAGAGTGCTAGTGGATATTTTTGGAATCTCACAGCTTACACAGATGGCCTCATGACATTCACTTTAACATTCAGTGAAACAGCGAGCGCTGAATCTTTCAGCAACTGGAAACGATCCCCTAATGACAGTAATTGGCTGGTGCGGAAGCATTTGTACGGCGTCGAGCGGCAACGGTGGCGCGCCCGATCAACGGACTCTGAGCGGCCTCTGAGCGTCATCGCCTCGGCTGCTTTACCACCGCAGACCACTCTATCCTCCTGGATTGTGTTTCACCAGTCTGCTCTTTACCTCCACCCCCCACTGGCGACCTCACAGGGAGGGTTTCTGAGCGTTTTTCCACAGTTTACCAAACTCATTTCCCTTTATTAAACTCTAATTCGTGATGTAGGATTGTTCAGTTTTGGCAGCGGTCTGTGCCGTTCTGGTTCTTTGTTAAACTCCCACTTGCTATTTTGATATTTGGGTGCACGGTGTTCCTGCAAAGTTTCAATCAGGCAAAACAACTTTAAACCAAAGCGATTTCTTTGAACCTAGACAGGGCTGTGCTGGGGGGATCGTAAGGTAAAGGAGGTGCCAGCCAAGGAGAGCCGACAGTGTATAGTGCTGTCAGCCCGGTTTAGCGTCTGGACCAGTGCTGGCTGTGCTGAACTGGTGTCACGGGGAGTCTCCAGGACAGGGCGCCCACAGAGCAATGACACTCCCAGGACATGCAGCCTTTTCCCAACAGTCACCCCAGACTGCTCTCTCCCCTGGACATATCAGGAGTCATATTTTAGATTATACTAACTCCCATCTCCTGAGCATTCAAGCACATCGCCTTGCATTTGTTTGTGTCCACAAAATGTTCCATGATGATAATTATAGCATAGTTTATAGCTCTTAGTGGTAGTGTTCTATCTTAAATGTTGTCACTTTTTTTCTCAAACATGTCTTCTTCGTCTTCAGTTCCTGTTACAGTTCATCTCCCACAGTGTCTCTTGTGACTGGGTGTGAACTTCCTGCATTCGGCGAAGGCTTACATATGTTCAGCAGGCAGAGTGCACAATTAAATGTACTGGAGTGAGAAAAGCTGAGAGCAGCGTCGCTTACAAAATCTGTGTTGGTTGCATTTGCATCACGGTCTCTTGGGGCCTCGTCTGTAGTTTGGTAGCTTTAACACATCTGTGATGGATTTGATTTTGTGGGGCTGGCCTTGGTTGGTTGCTGCTTGTATGGATGAAGTGGAAGCTGCTCACTGACACATGTTGCTTTAGTTGAAGCCCATAAAAGAAAAGTGATCCGCAGCTATTTTAGTAGCCTTGCATCAGCAGATGTAAGCAGACAACAGACTGTTTATAAAGATGGACGATGCATCACCACATCTCCCCACTATATTAAGATTAATGCAAACTATAGAACCACAGAGCCATTATGCCCTCCATTTTTCCATACGCTCTGTCTCTTTTTCGTTCTTTGGCTAATACGTTTGATAAAGAATCACTCAGCCTACTCGCTGTCACAACAGTCGGCAACATAATTTCTTCATAGTTCATTTGTCTGTCTGGGTCCTGCCGTTCTTTTCTACGGAGAACATCTAATCGTCTTCTGTGTAATTGGAGCTGTGTTAAGATGATCTGCAGGAGTGGGAGAGCAGCTCTAATCACACACAACTCAACTGCAGCGCTCTGGAAAGAGCAATTATTACTTCAACACTGGCACCTTCGGTTACAATAGAGAACGGCGTGTCCACGCTCAGTTGGTAGCTCTAATCAGACACAGTCCGTTTCCTCACTCTCCACTAATGACCTTTAAGAGAATGAAAAAAATAATTGTGGCGACTATGTGATCTTTTCATCTGTATGATGTGAAAGGTTTTTCAACACCCACGATGGAGGTTCCTGCTCTGTCCTGTCAGACCTGGCACCTGCAAAATGCATACACTGATTTGGTAAGAAGCAGAGATGTGTTGTGTTGGACATGTCTCCACTTTGTCCCACTTTCCAAAGAAATGAATATAAATCAAAATATCAATCTTGATCTCTAGGTCTATAGATCTGGCAGCTTCCTCCTGTGGAAAAGAACACACGGTTTCAGACTAACTACTTATTTCACTTTGTGGCCAAAGACTTGCTGATAAAGCTGAAAACAGGTCGAAACCACTGATGACAGCTTGTCACAATCATCTTCCCCCGGGTTGAGTGGAGTCTTTGAGGAGCTCTGGAATTGGTCAAGACATCACCAACTTTTGCGTCATGCTGGGAAATCAACCTTGCACTTCACTACGTCGTCTTCTTTTTAATCTGAAACGCAGTGTCACTTCTGTTTGTTCTTGTATCCTCCCTGAGGAATGATGGAGTGCTCTAGGCTTTTATACACCCCAGTGTTGCTGAGCAGGCAGCAAAGTTAACTGCGGCACTGTCAAAGAATTGAAGCTTCTGTAGTACAACGGGACTGTCAGGGCAGGTTTATCTCTATAGCACTTGTCAGACTCAAAGAAGGTGCAATACAGGCTTACAATAATAAAAAAAAAAGCGATGAAATAGAAAATCCATGCTTCCAAACAAAGGAAGCTGGAGCAGTGATTTGAGGAGAGTGTAATGTGCTACACTTTCTTGACGTTAGGGAGGCAGCAGCGTTCAGGACAAATTGGTTGATTCTTTTTACAGTCAGGCTGTATTTCGGTGTCCTCCACTGAACGATAGAAATCTGGGAACATTTCCTAGATCTGCTCTGGACGTGCTTCGTTACTACGGGTCAGGCTCACAGCTGCTGCACAAGATTAGCCGTCCTCTACCCCAGCCCTTGTCCATTTCTCTCCAATCACACTTTCTAATCGTATTACTTCACTAATTAACTGTAGCCGGTGGTATTTTTAGTATCTGTGTCAGCCTGGTGCCCCTGTGACCTGCGTGGACTGGCTGGACTTGTGAGCCCATGCACCCACTCTTAAGTAATAATTCATGACAATCTCGATTTCTATTAAAGTCTGATTTGCTGCAGTTAATGAAAGACTTTACAAAGAAATCATCTGGCACACAGGAAGTCATATCTTTTGCCATGCTAATTGACAAGGGATCTCTGGGGAGGATGCTGTGACAAAAAAAAACAAAAAAAAAACACTCTAGATCCTGATAGCATTGCTCACTTACAGAAATATGCAGCTTCCAAAATTAAGATTCAACTTTGATTCAAGCTTTGATGATTGATCATTTATTCATATATTTATTTCTAAGACCTTTTTAAACCAAGCAATGACCACCATGTCTCTTCAGTTGACTAAAAGGCTGCCTGCAGAGTGATGTGAAGTGACATGAAGGATCTCCGCGGACATGCACACAGGCAGGTTTAAAAACTTTATCATATATCATCACATTAGTGCTCATTTACTTCTTCCTCCATGACAACTCATAGTCTACTTAGTGACACGTGGGCTAGTGCCTTCCCCCTCTGAATATAAATTAATCCATGATGAGTGCTCCATTTACGTCTATAATAAGTCTTACACATTTTTGCACATGTTGAAAGCTCTATTTTTGTTTCGCGTGTTTGAAGCTCTAAGAAAAACCTTCACACCCCCAGCAAAACCCACAGTTCTGTCCTATTAGAAAAACCTCCCTCAAGACGTTTCTGTTCAGAAGCTTCAGATTTACGTAATTTACATTATTTAACGGTGCAGTGAAGATTAATCTGATTTAAATGCCGTGCTGTAAATTGTTATCCTTCCATGGTGAGTGTTTTCTCCACCACGCTCTCTTTGTCTGCTCACCCTCAAAATGAATCATCTGCCACTCGCAGTGCATTGTCTCTGACCAGGTTATAGCTGCAGCTGCAGCGCCTGTTCTATACCAGCCAGGACCCTGGGTGAACCTCCTCTCTCACACGCTCTTTGTCCAAGTTTGCACCCGCTGTCCCTCTCTCTGTTTGCATTGGATTCATCCACTGCAACAGGGGAGAGCATTTCTATCCAAACAAGTAGGACTAACAAAAAAAATGAAATTTTTGTGCCTGTAGCAGATGGCAAATATGAAAGCTATAGAGATATTTTGCCAGAAAGATGGCTCCCTATTTCTATAATACTCTGCTTTCTGATTCACCCCTTTTCAAAATTCCAACAATTAACCAACAGCTATTTGGAATCTTTCTAAAATTAGGCCGTCATTGCCCTGTCTCCCGTAACAAGGCATATGTAAAGGATGTGCTGAACATCACACGTTGAGACCTGTGATGATTAATTTTCACTTTCAGATGCTCTCAGACACCTTGAAGGAGGAGGCATAGTGAGACTGAATGAGTCGCTATACCGAGCTTGAAGCACCGTTACATTCACTTGTGTGAGAGTGTGTATGAACCGTGCATTCATGTCCCTGTTTTAATGCCTGTTTGTGTGACACTCTTTCCCCACTACATCCACCTGTCATTTCTCATTCTGTACGCTGCACATATGGGACTGATCCCGATGGAGCATGGTCTCTTTATTCTCCTAAGGAGATTCCAGCTCTGGTTACCACACACACACCATGCGACACTGGTCACCTGAAACCCCGCACCTACAGCCACCTACAACCAATCGGCTTCATTTGTCACTTTCACCACATGGCTGTGCATGTACTTTCACGGGGCACTCGACAACGTATGTGTCCTCCGCCCCCCTAAAGCCTTCCCGAATTACATGATGACTCAGAAATGAGGGCTTATCAATAACTGCTGCAAAAAAAAAACTTTCCTTGTTACAAGAGGGAAAAATGCAGCCGACACGTGACATTCAACATGCATAATCAAACAGCCTATCACACTGCAGGAGGCCCCTGCCCACCCATCTATTGCTGTCTGGCTGGGTGACCGTTTTTCCATTTTTGTCTGATTGGGCCGGTGCTGGCCTCGGCCTTTGAGTGAAGCCGTCTCCTCACTTTCACTGTGCAGCTCTGAGACACTCTGGCTCTCTGCCTGCCAAGCCGCTCCTCCTCCTCGTTCTTCTCCCGCTTCCTCGCTTTGTCTCTGACTACCCCACCTTCCCCAAGCCCACACCCCCCTCCCCTGAGGAGCAACAGCTCTCCATCCAGCGAAGATGTAAACTAAGCTAGCACAACACTGACACACACTCCTCCATTATTCATCCGCCTGCTTTAATGAGTTTTCCATCCACCGTCATGCATCCGTTACGATTAAAAGAAACAATTATTGTGTCACTTTAATGTGATTTCATTAAAGAATTACTTTAAACAGAATGCCTCTTCCCTGCATTAACCTCTCCCCTGTGTTTGAATTATGGATCCGAAAATGCAAAATTAAGGTAGATGATTCCGCAGATAGCACCCCCCCCAAAAAAAAACAAAACCAAAACAATAGCAGCAGCAGGCACAGTGAAAGGTGCAGCACTGAAACAGATATCTATGAAAACTACTTACAGAATCCAAGCTGAGGTCTTCAGCGTGTGCGCTCACATTCGGACGTGTCACGCTCCTTCCTGAGAATTAATTCGACATGTCCTCCCCGGTGGCCATGTTTTGGCTTTACTCTGACAAGCTGTCTAAGATTTCACCGGATTCCGTGTCAATCACATGGATAATATGTTTGTTTACATACCATGATCATGAAAAGGAGGCCAGCTAAATATTTGATGGCTTCTTCGAGTTACCCAGGAACAGTCACCCTGTGACCCAACACTAGGGTTGGACCTCAGCACACCCAGTCATTGTTAAACACCTCTACAGAGCGCTGGCTCACATTTGTGGGCACATGACTCTGGTTGGCAAATAACATAAAGCACACTCAGGCTTTGTGCTCGCTCTGCTCGCTGTGCTGGCCACAATTATGACACTCAGCAACAAGTCATTCAGTCACAGTGTTCAAGTTACTTCTAAAAAGAAAAGCGTAAGAACCCAGAGGATAAACATGTGACAGCTTTCCACTGTAGGTTTTGAAAAAAACCGACAGTGGTTGATATCTTTGGTTCTCAGTTTTGTTCATCATGAGCTAATCCACAGCCAAGTGCCCCTGACCTGACCCTGACTCCCAGGCACATGCACACACTTCACACACTTTCAGTGTTGTGTCCCAGCGGACAGAGCTTAACCAAGCATGCATCAGCACTTGTCTGCACTCTCCTCACTGCAGGCATACAGCAATAGTCACTGCACAACTCGAGCCAACTCGGGCCTCCTCCTCCTCGACTCTCGCAAATCTGCGAGCTGAGACAATGTGAAACGTATATTCCAAACAAAAGCCAAGAGAAAGACAAAGAGTGAGTGGGAAGGTAGTGAGCAAGAGAGCTGGAGATGAGAAATGCCTGAGGCAACACAAAAGGACTGCTTAGTCACAAGAGAAGATGATGATATCAAATCTTATTCTGATATGTTTTTGGAAAGTGTTCCTCCAAAAGTTACAGCTTAACTTGTCGATTGGAAAGCAGGTGCAGACCTGGCTTTGGGGTTTTGACCAAAATATGTGTTGTAACTTGCACTGACAGCCCTGTGCGATACATAAACACAAATGAAAACATATAACATAAATCATTCAATCATGGAAAAATTCCTATCACCCTGCTGAGATGTATTCAAATCTCAGAGGCTCCAGAAAACGCCTGATTGCCTTTTAAATGAATATATACCATGACTGTGATGAGGATGATTGCCTCTAACTGAATCAGAGGAGCAGCAGTCTAATCAAGACGGAACAATTATTTAAATCAAATGGGCAACAAAGAGCTACAGTTGTGCATTTTGCATTAGGAGGCATTTCAATATGGCTGTCATGATGTTGAAAGTAACTTTGGAAACTTAGACTGGAATATAAAATCATTTATCTCACGTCTAGTTTGAAAAACATTACAGTAGTACCTCGTCGGAAATCCCATTTTATTGTTGTTACCTTTTGTGTTTTGACGGCACAGTAAAGTGAAAACAAGCTGAATGTTTATTTAATGCCAGTTCAAGTGTTGGCAGGTCAGGTGATAATGTGATCTGCAACATGGCATCAAGGCAACTTGACCGAGTAAGACGAGGAGTTTTCCTCATTTATAAGCATCTAATTACCTCATTGTAGTGCCTTAAGTACGACATCACGTGTCCCACTCCTGCATTATTCTTTACCCCGATTCTTTTCCCATTGTCTCCTGCTGCTTCTTCAGCCGTATTTCCCCCAGGGTTGCACTGAAACCCCCTAAATAATGCACACAGAGCAAGGGGGCTGCATGATGGATCACTCTCCACTTCCTGGAGCTGCTGTGCTCCTCCTGCACTGAGGCTTATTTATCATTTCCATAATAACACCGCTCACAGGTGAATCTCTAAATGTGCACCAGACAACCTTTAGAAAGAGCCTGTTTTTTCCCATGATCTAGTTTTTGGTGCATGTTGTTAGTCTCAAAAACAGGCCACCCGTAACCCCGCCCCCTCTCTTGAGACTTTTATTTTGAAAGCATATTTAAAGAAATTAAACTCAACCGATTGACACTCATGTTTGGCCAGAACAGAAATTTTTAAAGACAAGTTCAGTTTGTTGGGGGTTAAAAAACAATCAGAGAAACATCCATCTGTTAGAGTTCAGTGAGATGATGTTAAAATTTCTGTACTATTTTCCTACACATAGATTTGTCCTATTACGGTATTCCACTTGTTAATGTTCAGTGTTTTCCATATGCTTATTGCATAGTCACAAAGCATCAGGATCGGACAGAACAGAGTGTCCACGCTCTGCCAACAGATGCAACATAATACACCGTTTGTTGTATTTTCATTAATCATTAGTAAACACAGCAAAGGGATCATGTTCCCGGTCTTTCACAGAGGAGGAATAAAGGATGAAAATCATGAAATGATAGCAAGCTAATTAACAATTGTGTGGAACAAGGTGAACATAATATCTGTCATTAATCAGCCTGTCATTACATTATCCTTGTGAGCACATAAGCGTGTTGATATTGGCACAGTGAAACTAGCCTTTTCCACCTGCACTTAATGCAAATAGTGATGCTGTGCACAGTGTACACAAGTAGTATTTGTGTGTATTGTGTTTTAAATGTTTAATTTGTTTGTCTTTGCTCATCATAGAGACATCCTGTTGGGACACTGTGCCTGTGTACTGGCTCAGACAATAGTTGTTGGAATAAAATGTCTCTCCACTGAGACGTGTGGAGACCTGGTTGAACGTGAGTGTTGTATACAGTAAGAATGCATGGTGTGAGTCACGACTCAGCATAAAAGTGAAGACAGCCTGCTGCCGCTGCTGCTGCTGATCATCACCCATCAGTGGTCAATAACAACGAGGACAATCATTTATCACTGAGGTGATGTCGTCTCCAGAGAGAGCGCAGAGAGAGCAGCAGCAGCAACCCATCGCACTTTCACTCAGTGTGTTTACTGTGTGCAAGACAAATATTTACTTCTGAAGTGGTAATGACTGTGACTCAGTCCTCAGAAAACAAATGAGAGAGAGGTGGAAATCATTTGCAAATCGTTCAGGTTAAAAGTGAAATTAATGATGATTCACTTATGCCTGTGTTTACTCCTGATCAGAGGCTTTTTCTCGTTTGTGTCATTTTACTCTCACACTGCTAAATCCAGTCATGGTGAACTCACTGAACCATTGTGTGTTCAAGGCTTCAACACTGAGCATAGTGTGACCCCTGGTGGACAAAGATTGCTAAGATCGTTTTCAAGAATTGAATCCCCTTCACAAAGTCGCAGTTGGTGTCATTTTCAAATAGATGTATATATGTCTGCTCAACTAGTCCATGATTTAACACAAAGTTTGACCTCTTGTGAAATGTATAAAATGGGGTCGTACTACTAGTACCTTCCAGCAGAGGGCACAGTTATTTTGTCTGGCACTGCTTGGGAAAAAGGATGGAGCTGATCACTTCCTGCTTGTCTTCACCCTGAGGCCTGTTTCATGCCCGTTCTTAAGTCCCCACCCCTGTATGCTAGTATGTGATTAACATGCAAGCTCATTTGTAAAGATTAATCAGGAATTTTTCCCAAAGATTTATTAGAATACAGAACTTCAGTTTAACATATCTGTTGATGAAACATTTAAACACCAGTATTTATCTTTATACTCCTCTATTAGCTGTAAAAAGTGTTTATATCACATACCATTTTTTACACAGATAAATAAATAAAATATACAATTTGATTTTATATAACAGGTGACGCCACAATGACCATGCAGCCTTGTTTATGAGCTCCACTGATTTAAACATGGCTTTCTCCACCCTGCATCGATGAGAGCAACACACCATGTGATGGGCTTGTGACTGCACTCTCGTCTCCTGTCCTTGGTAATTTGAACTCTCAGCGAGGCTCTACGGGATCCAGCATCAGGTCTCGTCATGTGACTGCAAGTAAACCGGCCTGGCCTGCTTCCTCAGGCGCTGCTGCGCTCGCAGCTTCCTGCCCTTCTGAGTGGCTAGTCCCAGTGGTGGCAAGTAGGTCTACAGGAAGATTCAAACAATAGAAATATGGAATCAAATCTATCAACAACACAGTAAACTAAAGAGACCGGAAGAAAAGAGGATGTCACAAATGGTTACTTACAGCCCTTGGGTACGGGTTCCTGTAATGTAGACCTGTGAAGACAATGATATTATTTCAAGACAGTCAACATTATTTTAAACAGAATATATTCATAATTTGGTGAAGTTTCCTGGTAGTCAAATTAGAGCGTGCATTATCTTAACAGCTGAGCGTGAGTGTAAACTGCCTTATTATCTGAAACTGGAATGCCAGTCAGTCGAGAGCCAACCTCTGCAAAGCCACACAGTTGATGACCTCATCACCCCTTTGGCAGAGGCAACAACAAAAACATGTAAAAACAATTGAACATGCAGATCTCACTTGCACGAGTCATTAGAGCCTGTTTATATTTCACTGAGCCGTTGACACTGTAAACCCTACTAATGCTGATGGGGCTGCGTTTTCAGGCGTTTCTATGGTCAGCAACATTCAGGTCATCATGTCAGAATCTACAGAGTTTATGTTGAAACACTCAGGACTTTGAGGTGAATGTCCCAAGTCTTCCTGTGACCAAAAAAACTCAGTGAGATATTACACTACACAAAGCAAAGAGTCGTGTTTCTTTGAAGTATTATATCTGTCAAGGATAGAGCTTAGTCTCGACATATCACCTCCACTCTTACCTATTTCTATCCTCGCTTCGCATTCCTCTATACATCTCTTTACAGATGCTTGATCTGGGAGCTGAAAAGACGCACACAGATGAAAGAATTGGTCTAATTCACACACATATTTAAAAAAAACTGTTGTGCATTTATCTCAAGGAGAGTATTTTTGTCCACACCTGCTGGTTTTGTCTGAACAGAGTGCGGGCTTCTTGCAGGATGTATTTTCTCTCTGTTTCTGTGTCACTTGTAACTCCACTCTGCGCCTGCCACGTTCGGGCGATACGAAACACCCGCATGTACAGCGACAGCACCGTCCTGCGTGTGGAGGCCGTCATCTGGGATTGAATTCTGAGAAGGCAGCAGGTGTCTGCAGGACAACGGAAATGAAGTTTAATGACAAGACAAACCCCGCTAATGCTATTGTATCATGTTTTATGTTCATTATATTCTATTTTGAGTTATTTTTATTCTTTTTTCTATCTATAATCAAGATGACTGTTAATAACAGGGTTCTTTGTTGGGGTTGTGGTCAAGCTTCCTAAACCAATCTAAAAATAATCAAATAACATAATTTATTTCACACACTATGAACCGAGGAGGTTTAGGGGCCCCTGTGAGTGTGGCTCCCCGGGACAGCTCTTCGCTTTGTCGCATTAGTTGTCCAGAGAGTTCCCATCTTTCAACACGAGATGTCACTAAAACCCAAGTAGGGTAGTTCCCAAAACACAGCATTACCAAACAGATACACAGCTGATTAATGTATTACCGGTGTGTTCTGAAACATGCATGAAGATTTAAGTACGATTTGAGCATAATTTTACTTTATGTGTTTTTATTTCCGATTCGTGTTTACATATATTCATGCAGCGCCTGTTAGCATGAAGCTAGCTCTCCTTTAGCTCTGAAACAAAATAATACCTAACTGAGCCTGTGTTGTTTTTATCCTCACCACGTTCAGTTCAACCACACGAACGAGCTTCGTTGGCTCGAAGCTAATTATCTGACAGCTACAGACTTTGACCTACCGACTGTGTCTGGAGACGAAGCAGCTCGTCAGGGCAGCACCGACGCGTCTGTCGCCTGGTGATGACGTAGGAAAAGAAATGAAAAAAATAAACCCGACCATAAATTCCTGTTTTACGTCGCAAACAAAGTTATCGATTTATAATAGAGTTAAATTAATTGTTTGATTCACAAACGCGATCGTGAATAGACCGAGTTTAATCCATTTTATGATGACAAATATGATTTTCCACGCGTTCCCCTGGTGTTCAATATTATTCTCCTAAAGCTCTTTAACATGTCATTTTCTAAACTCGTGCTTCACTCTGTGTGATTTATTTGTTGTGCACCTGGATGTGACACAGTCTTTGCAAACGTCACCGTGTCGGACTTATCTAAGACCGACCTATCTAAGTCGCTGCCACCGCGCAGATGAGGATCAGCTGTTAGAGGAAGTGATGCAGGAAAATGCCCATAATGTAGCTCCAGTCAATGACTAGAAGGGGGAAGCACAAAGAAACTGGCTGCTGGAGTCCGGGCTGCTCTTTTAACTCGCTCCCGGGGATTAACAACATTCAACATGGATTTAAAAGCACAGTCCGACCAATAGCTTCTTACTAGTTTCCCCCCCGAACGCGGAGGAGGATGTGATATTGATGTGGAAGTTTATTTCTGTTAGCTCGCAGCTAGTCGGCTAGCTATCCGAGTTAACGCGACGAGTTTGGGTCAGTTCGCTCCTGCGCGTGAACGCTGCCTTTGGCCAACTTACTACCTACTTCAGCCTCGGACCGGCACCCCCAGAAGTGATGAACCCCCGGGTTCACACGGCACGATCCCCCCAACGGGTGAGTTTCTCCACAAGGACAGGTGTGGCATATCCCGAAAGACCTAGCTTAGCCGATAGCTAACTTTTAGTTAAAACGAGCCGATGCTAGCTAGCTATGGCGACGTCGCCAGGGCCGAGCACTTTAAATGTAAATGGTGGTGATGTGTTGTGGGTCGATAACAGCTCCAGAACATTTACGATGCCGGTTAGTGGATGTGTTAAATCGCCCGCAGTATAAAATCATTAAAATCCCGTTTGCGAGACAATCGCGTGTGTTGTGCCAGCGCTGCTGAGCTCTGTTGATCCTGTTGGAGCTTTCCTAAGAGCACAAGTTGGTAAAATTAACCTTAATGCTAAGCTCATGTTAGCAAATATCCAATATATCTTAAATGAGAGTGGGCATCGATGCACAGCCCAAACTCAGTGTTTGAATATCACCAATCCAAATCAATTGACACTGAAGTGTTTGTTAGCCTCGCATGTTAGCATGTTGTGGTCAATAATTGTGAGGATTCAGATTTTTTTTTCAAGTGTCACTTCTCCATCAGGTGGAGTAAGTGTAGTCGTGATGGACGTGAGGGAGATTTGTCCAAACATGCCCAGTGCAGTGATCTCACTCCCAGCCTCACACACCTCCTCTCATGCTCATGCTCATCGTTGGGTTTCCTCAGCTGCTATGAAAATCTAAATCTGATTTGATGGTTCCGCATCACCACACACACAGACAGAAAGTTGGGTTGAGAAGTTGAAATGTTTACAGTCGTGCTACAGAGCTGTAATCTAGGACACGGCGAGCTCCCTCACTGGACACCTAGCGTTAGAGGCTTTTGAACCAGAGATTCATAAGCCCTGCTTAAGTCCCCGGTGCTCTGTCTCCCTCACATGCTGTGAACCATCTTCATTGTAGGTATAAATCAGGAGCGGAACAATCCTCCCTCAAGACAAACTGTGCTGTTGTGCTCGAATGACAAATTCATAGCTGGCTGGCCGCCGTGGTCCTGCAGATCGGGGAAGGATGAGCTATCACTTTCTGCTTGTGGTGACAAGATAATGTGTCTTTTCAGCACTGCAGATGTCAAGAGCACAATGATGGAGCAGAGTAGGAGGACACCTGGATCTGTGGCCAGTGCCATCTGACGGACGTTCTGTAAGTGACCTCCTGCCCGGCTGCTTTATTAGTCATCGAGCGCTTGATCAACGGCGGCGTGTTGTGGCTGTTGCTGTGACTGCAGAGTGATTAATTGTATTAACTTGTGCTCATGAAATCCGATTATTTTGAGAAATTGAGTGGACTGAGGAGAGGTCAAGGATTTGCACAAACTACATGTGTCTGACTGCTCAAAGCCACTGTTTTGTGATGGCTCAGTCTTTAATCCTAAATAAAAAAGCAAATAATAGAATGACCTGCTAAGTGCCTTCTGAGTTGTTATACTTGTTAACCATTGGAGACTAGGAGAAATTTAGATGCTACAACATGGCATGATTCCACACACACACACGCACACACACACACATGCACTTATTTAGAAGTACATGCAGCAGAAATAGCATACAGAGGGAGGACATCAAATAAACTTCAAGACAGCTAACAAGTAACATTACATGATACAATTATGCATATCCTTGTATTTCTGCAAATTAATTCACCTCTTTTTTTAATATCTTCTCCTCTTTTCAGATTTAAATCAAGCAGAGCAACACTTTCTGGTAGAGTTGGCACAGGTACAATCCTTTATTGACCTTCAATATTAAAAAACTGGAATTTCATTTCCTTCTACTGCGAGTCACAGAAATGTGGATCTTGAACTATCCATTGTGAGCGAGACCTGTTCAGTTAACAACTCCACTCTGTGATAACGAGCACTGCTGAATTGTTCTTCTCCTCAGGCCTGAGGGTATGTTGAGACGTCTCACCAGGCCAGAGCAGAGGCGTCTAGGTGGTTCAGACGGGGCCTGAAGGCGAGGAGGAAAGACTGACGAGGGACCAGGGAGGAAGACATGGGCCAGTGTGTCACCAAGTGCAAGAATCCAACGTCCTCACTCGGCAGTAAGAGTGGAGACAAGGAGAGCGGCTCCAAGTCCCACCACAAGAAAGGTAGCAGTGGTGGCGGGAGCCATAAAGAAGAGCCCAGTGCCCCATGTAGCAAAGCCACCAGCGAGCTGTCAAATGGCACCAAGGCCTTGGAAGTTACGGTGGAGACTCCAGTCATACCCGCACTGATGGCGGAGCCGCGCAAGGACGAGTCCCTGGACGCAGACGGGCTGTCGCTGCTCCGCATCGAGGAGATGTTCTGCTGCTACAAGGATGAACTGGACGACGCCATCTTGGAGGAAGGCATGGAGAGGTTTTGCAACGATCTGTGCGTGGACCCAGCAGAATTTCGCGTGCTCGTTCTCGCCTGGAAGTTTCAAGCAGCCACAATGTGCAAGTTTACAAGGTAAAGGAGGCTTTTGTGGTTCAACCAGCAGACCTACTAATAGTAGTTGAATCTAGATGACAACTTGTGAAAACATTGATACAGAAGTTTAACATGCCTCATTTATTATGGTATTGTACTTGCTGTGTGATGATGTATCCCCAGTTTTTCAGAGCGTCTGGCTTTGCTCTCGGGAACGTTTTAAAATGACACTCAACATATTGCATCTTATTTCATTGAGTGGTTGGAGGTAAAAATGGGCAGTGAAATATAAAAAAAGGGAACTGAGATGTATATTGAGGTTGAATTAAAAGAGAAGCACGTTTTCAGACAGGAAGTTGTCACACCTATATTTAACACAAGGCTGTAAGCTCATAAACACAAGAGATTTTTCACTTTTACCCTGTGGACTGGTCCGGCCACCACTGACACACTCGCTTTTTATTTTTTCCGTGTAAAGACTCACACAGCGTCTCTCTGTCAGGTAGGGGACACAGAGGAAATGGATCCGGCTCTGCGCCCTCGCTCGGCAGTTAGCGTTGGAGATGAATAGAGCTGCCTGCTGGCTGGGTCACTTGTCCCTGCTCCCCCTCTCTGATTCTTAACTCAGCACTTTTCTATCCAGAGGCTTCGGACAATGCCACACTGTGGTTACCAACATGTTTCATTGTCAACCGATGCTTACTGAAGCTCTTTATATTACATTTGACCTTCACAGTCTATATTGTTGTTGGGCCTGGTAACAAAGTCAAAGTTAAATCTGCACAGGTTGAGGCCTGTGAGACTGAAGTGAGGAATATCAGAACAAGAGTTTTAAATTGTGTTTCCTAAAGTCCAAGGGGCCATGGCGTCTTTGTTACTGATGTTTGTCGTGCCATGCTAGACACACAGCCTGTTGTTTGCATTAAGTGACATCACAGTGCTTTGTTGTTGTTCTCTAGCATAATTAGCAGTTCGTTAGGTCTGGTGCTGCATCTATTAGCCTGCAAACCAGAACAAGTGTCTGGTTCATTCTCTAAAGTTCGACAGGTTTGGTAGCTCGACCCTCAATGGGAGTAACCCACATAGCTGCTGGTGTGGCGCTGTTGGATGAATCCGCTACTGAGACAATGCTTAATAATTTGACAGACATTTTTGACCCGTGTGTCACTTTTTTTTTCTTTTTTTTTTTTTACTGGTAATGCTCAAACCAGTTCCTGTAGCGCTGCTGTGGAACAGTGTAGTCACTGCTTCTGGGCCACCTGATTTCGAGTGAGCTGTTATAACTTTGTTCCTGTTTTCTTTGTGTCTTCAGGAAGGAGTTTGTCGACGGCTGTAAGGCCATACAGGCAGACAGCCTCAAAGGCATCTGCTCGCGTTTCCCCTGCATGTTGTTGGATGCCCAAGGCGAGGAGAACTTCAGGGACTTGTACCGCTTTACCTTCCAGTTTGGCTTGGACGCGGAGGAGGGCCAGCGCTCTCTGCAGCGCGAGATCGCCATTGCCCTGTGGCGTCTGGTTTTTACGCAGGACACACCTTCGATCCTGGAGCGCTGGCTGGACTTCCTAGCGGAGAACCCCTCAGGTATTCGGGGCATCTCAAGGGACACATGGAACATGTTCCTCAACTTCACCCAGGCGATCGGGCCTGACCTGAGCAACTACAGCGAGGACGAGGCATGGCCCAGTCTCTTCGACACCTTTGTGGAGTGGGAGTTGGAGCGCAGGAAAAAAGAGGAACAGGCACTGATGGCGAAGGAGGAGGAGGGGAGGTCCACCGACACAGAGTCCTCACC
Organism: Pseudorhombus dupliciocellatus; assembly: GCA_016785235.1. NCBI lineage: Eukaryota > Metazoa > Chordata > Actinopteri > Pleuronectiformes > Paralichthyidae > Pseudorhombus > Pseudorhombus dupliciocellatus. The sequence goes on from JAFBJW010000025.1 coordinate 619,714, forward strand.
CTCGACAGACAGACTTGAGACAGAGGGAAGCCGCGGCTCACAGACTTGGGGGGGCCACTGACCAGGAAACAAGAAATATTTGTAAGTGAGGGAAGGAAATGACCTATAAGTGAACTGTACATCTGTGAATCATCGGATAAATATTAGTATTACCATTACAGCTATTCATTTTGCTCTCTTTTACTGTTGGGGTGGGATTCCTGCTTCACAACTTTTTTTTTTTTGGTTTTTGAAAGGGCTCTATGAAATGTTTTAAGCACTTCTATTTAAGTTATTGTTTTACTTTTTTCTCCTCCCATGTGTGTTTTTAGAAAATGGACATGGTCCATTTGAACCTACACTTTTCCACCATAACCCAGCACAGTGAAGTAAAAGGCTTGGTTTTAAAAGCAGGCGAGAGAAAGCCATAACCTTTCCCCCCACACAGTTTATCTAGAAAGTTAATTTTGACCTGGCAACACTGCTGATATGTTTTGTACAAATGCTTAATAACAAGAAGGGAAATTTGGGGAAACCTCTATACAAGTGATTTCTTGCTACCAAAATATGAGATTGGTCATTGGCGTCGGGGTTGAGGGGAATTGTCTGGATTGGACTGACGTAGTTAGTCTGTGCTTTTAACTTGCGGTGCTGTGAGGAAGAATTGGTCGCACTTGTATTGCCTTCACACCGGATGGCCTGTAATTACATTGCAAACCGTATCAGATTACAATGATCTCACAAGGGCGATTTTCTTTGAAACTAAAACAAGTGAAACTTAAATGCTTAACCCCGTGAAAACTGCTACGCTAACCATTTGGAACCCAAATTCATTTCCTTGGTAACAGACCAACTCTTTTTTCCTGTGTTGAGTGTTTTTGAGTGCTACTAGTGCAGTGACTGAGCTTGGCTTGTTTAAGCGGCTGGCTGGGCTTCGTTTTTGACCTTTTAGAATCTATTTTGATTGTCCATCTATTTTCACGAAGCGACATACACCACGATGATGCTTTTCAGAGGGAAGTTTGTATCATGACAAACGGGCTAAAGCCAGGTCATGGTGATATCTGAACAGAAGATGCCTAAAACTGCGTTACATTCAGGACCATCACACTGGGCACCACACAAAGCTTGTATTTTATTGTTTACCTTCATGCGCTCAAGAGTCTTCACCTCCTTGAACTGCTATACAATGAAACAAATAGTGCACACACTTCACAAGTAATTATGACTGCTGATGGTGATGCTTGCAACACTTGGCAGAGAGATTGATGTCAACCACATGATTTCCATTTTGAAGATATCCCAATTAGATTGGATCTAGGTCTTAGATCTTAAGTAGAGCCTTGGGTGTTTTGGGATGAGTGAATGAGTGGTGGTGAATCAAGAGTTGGGAGCTATGGGTCCAGTATAGTAAAAGGTTTTCCATAACCTGTTTGGTTTACATCTACAATGGTTTTATTTCAGATGCCCCCTTTTGCCCCTTTTTATATGAAATGTATTGATTTATAATAATAAAAACAGTGTTGAACTTTTGACTGTTGGCCGTGAATGTGTGTGTGATTTTGCCTCAGAGTTCTCCTCATTTCCTTGTAAATTCATGCTCTGCTCTTGCTTAATAACATTGCTTGCATACCACTGTCATCAGTGCTGCAGGAGGGGAGTGCGGTTCAGCCGCTCTGGGTTTTGTGCAGGCTTGTATGGTATGAAGGAATAAAAATATTAAATAAATAAATTGAGAGCTACAGAAAGAAATGTAGAAGTACAGGCATGGATGAATGTAGAAATATATAAATAAATGTAGACACTGATACATACATGTAGGAATACAGAAATATGTGTTGAGAATAAACACAGAAAGAACAAACGGCCAGTTTAATCCCAAACCGTTAGAATATATTTATGTATTTATTAATTCATTTATAACTAAGTCCTTCTTCGTGTGGATAGCAGCAGCGACCAGTGGGCGTGTCTGATTCCGCTGCGGCTCTTCCCATTGGTGGAGAATCCATCCTGGTTACCACCAACACAATTCACTGTGCACATGAGAAAACAGAGTCGCTCATTTCAGAGCTTATGGAGAACAAGTCGCTCTTTTACAGAGACAGTACGTATGTTTGAATTATCCCGTTGGAGCGAGAGTTGAGGTCGTGCGCGGATACGAACGCGCAGCTCTGTCATTTCGCGACGAACTAGTTACTCGCTAACTCGCTAGCCTCTGTTGTTAGCCTAGCGTCGCTGCTAGCTGTTAGCGGTTGCTAGCTCAGCCCGGGAGATGGACCGTGACAATGTTTCACGGTTAATTCGTCAGCTGATTCTGTGACCTGGAGGAAAACGTTAGCTCGTTCTCCGGGGCTCACGCTGGGCAGCAGCAGTTGGCGTTTTAGCCGCGAATGCTACCGCAAAGAAGGGAGCAAACGCTGCCGCACATCTGTCACACCGCCGCAGCTGCACTCACATGTCATTCGCATGTTAAATCGAGCCCCGACGAAGACAGAGGTTTGAAATCTGCCGTGTGACATCTGGCCTGACCGTGTATCTGCTGGGCGGCCCATCGGGTTGGGCCACATTTTAAACCCACCGCATCCAAGGTACTCTCTGTTTCACCTGTGTTCCTCTGCAGAGGTTTTCCAAACACAACACCGACTCCTGTGATATTTCTGGAGAGTGACCGCCTCTCTGCAGGACATGGGATAGCGTGGACAGCCACACAATGGACGGAGAGGTAAGACAGGATCTTGTCATGTGACATCTGATATTTACAGCAGTGCCTCAGTTGTCACCCTGTTTCTGCTTATTCCGCCACTAACAGATCTTCTCTGTTCTTCCTTCATATTTCTTTGCTTCTCTTCTACTGCTGACACTCACCGATGCTGTAGCCTAGTTGACTTGTAGCCTCTGAGTAAGGGCTATGTGATCTTTCTTTGCTTGTCTTGCATGATGATGATGATTTATTTGATGCATTCTGGGATGGCATGATAGGTGTCCATGTTATGCATACAACCAACTGATGTTCTCTGTCTGCCTGCTCAGTTTTTAACGTTACATAGACAGTTTGGTTTATTGTCTTGTGCTGTTGTTAAATGTGACCTGCACCATACAGCATTATGTTAGTGAAGCTGTACATTTACAAATGGGAACGGTAACAGCTTCTGTTTCTTGCTCTTATCGAGAACACCCTGAATTTGACAAGGCATGGACTCATACAAGTATAGAATTTCCCCTCAGTTAGTCCATGTTTTTCCACAGTGCTCTTTTCCTGGGATCACTTTTCCTCCTCACCTCATCTCAAAATGACAAGTCTGCTGACCAAAAGTCTTCACTAAATATTGAGATGGCAATGAAATCATCTGACTGTGCTCACAAAGGGATGCACCCGCACTCCAGCAATATTTCTGCCTGTTGACGAGCAGTTGTTCTTAAGGGTTTGAACCACTGCATGCTCGGTGTTGCTTCTTTACTTATTGGAGGAGCAAGTGGTTTGCATCAATGTTATGATGTATGAATAAAGTGTTTGTGGCTATGAATACCCGTGCAACAATGATTGGTATCGTAATTAATATCTTTTTCCCTCAGGCAGCTGATGAAGGTTTATCTGACTCCTATGTGTGCGTAAACATACTTCTGTTCTTAAAGGAGAGCAAGGCGTGCCAAGAAGGGAAGCTTGCCTCTGCTCTGGACGACACTCTGAATGAATATTTAATCGCCCTCCAGCACAAAAACAGGTGAAGTGTGAGCACAGAATGTTGGGGAGGGACAGATTCGATTTCACAGAAGAGATACACAACTGCTTTCAGTGCTGCCTAATAGTAGCACTGATTCTTTCTATGCAATGATTCACCCAAACAAAGCATTTGAAGCGTGGCAGAAGGAAATGTGAGAATAGCTTGATGTGCTCCTTTTGAGTCTCTTCTCTATTTTAGTGACTAGTTGTCTTTCTTCATCAGGATCCTTAAGCGCCTTAAAGCCAAAGACCCCAGGGAAATTGAGTTGGAAAAGCTTGAGCAAGGGTTTTCCATCTATCTTAACGGAGCCAATGCTGAAGCCAAAACCTCCAGCCACAAGTCGACTACCTCCTCACCTGCTTTGAGGTCTGAACGCACAGCAGGTATGTTGCTGCTGGACCAAAATAAACCAGGCACTCATATCCTTTTCATCGACATTTAAATCATTTACTCTATGTTGTACAAAACAGAATCTGGAGGGTTAAGTCATTTTCTCAATTCCATCAGATTTAGTTCATCATACTCCATATTTGGTGTCATCTGCAGACCATATGCAAACCAGCTAACAGTCACCACTCGTCAGCTTGTAGTTTGCATGACAAGAACCTATGCCGCTATCTCAGTGAATAAATGATAGTGACAGTTGTAGCTGGCAGCCAGTTCCTCGCCCTTCCTCTTTGTGCTGTGGACCATCTGCGTATGTGACTGTGTGTTCCTCCTCCTCTGAGGCTTTAGTCTGCTGCACGCTCATGTTCTTTTCTGTGCTGTGACTCATCGGCAGATGTCTGCAGAAGTGCCCACCAGTTAAGTGAAGACAGCCATAATCTGGAGCAAGCCCACTGGAAGAGGAGCCACACAGCCCCAGGAAAGGTCCAGAGGAAAGAATGGGTGCAGGTAGCGGCCTCATTTGTCTCAAGATTTTTAAAATGTGTAAATATTTTATGATACAAGTATAGATATTAAATTCTTCTGTCATTTGTGCAGAATTCTGTCAAAGTTCGAACAGAGGAAGGACCAAATTTACTGTTATCGCCAGAAAAGCGCTACTCCGAGGATTTTGAGCCCTACGAAAGCTTAGACATGGAGGTAGTGAAGACACAGCAAAGCCTTAATAAGCCTGTGTGTGGGTGTTCTTTAGGGGAGGGGCTCTGTGTCAGAGGCAGCTGTCTGTACTGCTAAGCATCTCTCCATCTTTGCCATTTCCTCATTATCAAATCACTGTGCTTCTCACAGAGCTCCAGTCCACGCTCTCCTCACAGTCCCTGCTCCCCCAGGGACACGTGCAAGGTGGCGCGCTCCTTCAGCTCCAGGCCTGAGAGCCAAGGGGGTCAAACCAGCCAGGAGCACAGTGAGAAGGTGCTTCTCAACCTGGAGGAGGTGAAGGTGAGCGGATGAAGACCTAGGCATGCTGTCCAGGTGGCATGAGATGAACTGAGTCCTCCAGATGCGTTTCATGCTCCTGGGGGTTAATTTGTCTTGAAGGGTTGTCACAAAAATCAAGGGAATGCTTGAACAGTCAGTATGCACATGCTTGCTTGCGCCTGTGGATTCTCGAGCTGATGACTGTGTGCACTGATGCCTACATAAACGCTGACCTTTTTTAAACTAGGCTCTGCGTCGCAGCCTGGAAGTTAACATGAGGCGGAGCAGCCGCGACTCCGCGGGGGAGGAGTCGGAGGAGGAGTGGGTGGAGGAGCATATTGAGAGAGAGGAGAGCACTGAGAGCCTGGATGAACTGGGGCTCCCTCTTTCATCCTCCAAGTCCTCCTCTAACCCTCGGCCCAGCGGCTCCCACGGCCATTTTGACCCTGCAAACCTCATCGTCCTGGATTTTGCACTCTCTCCTAAAGGTAGGTGGCTTTCACTGTCAGATGCAAATGTATTATCGATTTTTAGGTTGAATCTTAATTGTCCAAAGTGGCTGCATCTGTACTCTTCTAGGTCGTAAGATTCAACGTTCTCTGTCTGCAAAAAGGAAAGAAAGCATTGACACCTACATACAAACCAAGCCTATGTTGGTGAAGAGCAAGACATTAGATAAACCACCGTCAGCAGAGACCTGGGATGGTCAGAGTAAGTATTTTTATTTAAGTCTGACATCATATTAAAGATTCACTATTCAATGGAAAAATCACCGATTTGGCATTTTGCAATAATCTCTTGATACAAGCCCAAATGGTTGCTGCTGACACAAGATGTAACTTTTCGCTTCAGGGCCAAGAAGTCGTGTGGAAAGGCCACTGTCAGCAGCCAGAAAGGCTTCTGTTGAGGAGCGAGACCCAGAGGAGATGGCGTGCCGGGTTCGTCAGGCCATCCAGAGAGAAAACGACTCTGTGCAGAGTCCAGAGCTCTTCAGTCGCAGCACGGTCCGCCTGCCACACACTGCACAGCTTCACTGTTTCTCTACAATTGAGTGTTGGTCTTGTGGTGATCTGGAACATAAAAAACCCGAGGCCTGATTTTTCTTTTCACTGCTTCTACCCTAAGTATCTGTGCTCTTTATTTTAATACATTGATGGTCTTCTGGATTTAGCTTACATGTAAACCCTGTCCCTAAAGCTTATTTATCTTTCTGCTTTCTCTTCATCTAGGGCAGGGCACACAAGATAATAAATGGCTTAGTGCACCACAACACCCATGACAAGAATGAGAGCAGTGTCAGTCTGGCTATGCAGAGAATCACTCTTATGGGCCCCAGGTATGTTGGCAGAATGCAACCCTTAAACACAGGTACTGTAAATTAATCCGTCCTCTGATGGGTAGAAGGACACCTGGTACACACAGTGTCAAAACAAACATAATAGTGTTTTATAGAAGCAACCATGAACAGTAATTTATGACTTGTATGTACCCTGACCTTGTAGAATAAATTATCAGTGTAGCTAACACGGTGGTTAGCCATCGCTCATCACTAATGTGAAGGTCAGGGACAAGAGGCGAGGCAGCAGAGCTGAAGATCTCATCCTTTTGTTCAGGCAACAACAGAAACTGCTGATGGCCTTGGAGAAACTTGAACCTGGGCCCGGCCACAACATTCCTCAGAGTGTCAAAACCGACTGTAGCAAGCAGCCGGTGAGTCAGTGACTCCACCACACAGTGCGGATGTGAATAATCCTGTATCACACAGACATTGCAGCAGATGTATCTTCTTTTTTTTTTTAATCATATATTTCATCACAGAGAACTCAGCCCTCAGCGGAGGTCACCCCTGCGTTGTATGTCACCATGGAGATCCTGTCCAACTGGGGTAACGCTTTGCAGGTGGGCCTGACGGAGCTGCAGTTCTTCTGCCACGTCAAAAAGAAGCTGTACGTGTCGCCGCACGACCTGGACATCAGGAACGCTGACTTCCCCGGGAATCTGGGGGCACTGGTGAATGGAAAGGCCAAGGTGAGTCTTCCCTGCGTCAGCATCTCTATTGAACGGTTTCTGCTTGTATGCAAGCACAAATTCAATCTGCGTACAAAATGACAGCAATTCGACTCTGACCTTTCTGAATATACACAGCATGTTGTTGAAAACATTGTCCTCTGTGAGTCCTTCCCAGTGTCCCACTGCACTCAAGCATGTACAACATTTGATTGTGTAGCTTGCCATACAACTGACATGTATGTACATTTTTCACACATTTTTCGATTCTATTGTTTTTTAAAAATGTTTTATTCTAATTGAATTATAATAATTTCTTGGTGAAAGAGATATTTCATCTATTCTCTTGGGTTGACAGACCACCAAAGAGCGTCACATGTGGACGTGTCCGTACCACCCTCCTATCCAGCTCTACTTCATCATCAGGAACACAGAGCGCTCCCCAGACTTTGGAATATCCCGCATCAAAATCTGGAACTACAACAGAAGCCTCAATGTATGTGCATGTCAGATTGTTATGAGGCATAAGTTAACAACTCCGTCATGTTGTCACTATCACGGGGGGGGGTCACTTGGATTGGGGTGGTGACAGTAGGGGTGTGGTTCTCTTTAAGCAATGGGTGGCTGGGCTGCCAGTCAAGCTGTCCAAATGTGGAACAGTGAGAGATTAGCCCCAGAGGATTAGTGCTAAGGGAAACGTGGGCTTCTGCTCCTCAGATTCACGGCTGTTCATAGAGGGGCACAAAAGCCCCACCATATCTCTTTACGTGTTACTACGATTATCCAGAATTACTTGTGTCTTCAACCTGAAAGGTAAGAAGTAGTTTGTTGTCTGACCTGGGTTTCTCGAAGTTTACTGGCCTGAGGATTGGGCAGATTTCAGTTTGGGCTTCAGCCATTTCCTCATGGTAGCCATGACTTGTTATGTCTGAGTGTGCTAATTTCTACTAGCGTGTGACACTCTGCAGGAAAGAAACTTCATTTTGATTCAAAATATTGTTCACTATATACACTTTATCTCAAAATGAACAATATGTTTCGTGTAGATCTGAGACATTACAATGTAAACTGGCATGGGCAGATGTTGCCATGGAAACTGTGAAATGTGTCTCAAAGTACAAAGTGCAGGTAAATGAAGGCCCTGTTTGTTTGTTTTTAGGAGCTTGATATTGGTGCGCGGCATATTAAGCTGTACCTCAACAGCACATTGGTGTTTGAGGGTGAGCTGGAGAAGGGCTGCGGCAACCAGGTGTATGACTACAGCACCACGATTGACCTCCAGGATTTCCAGATCCCAGACTCTGTGTTTTCCAGCCCTGTGTCTTCGGGACACAATCTGCGGGGGGTCAGCCCCCAACGCCATGAGGACAGGAACAGTGGGGAGGCCAGCACCAACCATCAACACCACATTCCGAATGTGGAGCTAAAAGACACCCCAGGACAGGCTATGATAGACATGCAGGACAAGTCACATATACCGTTACCACCGATTACCCCTTCAGAAGCAGGGGTTTCCTCCTCCTCTCGCCACTCCTCCATGCAGAGAAACTATTTCGATCTGTCTGCCTCAGGGGAGCCCCTCTCTCTCAGGCAGCAGGTGGTGCACCCAGTGCCCATGGAGCAGACAGTCACCACCCAGCCGTCCTCGTCCCGAGTGGCCCCCCAGTGGCTGCAGCCACTGAACAGGGAAGTAGCAGACGGCTGTGAGGCCGGCAGGGAGAGACCCAGGTGGCTGGTGCCTCAGCACTCGACAGAGCCCAAATTACCACCAGCTTCATCCTCGTCAATGCTCCCGGAGCTGCCTTGTAACCCGGGCCGGGTGTGCAGGGGGACAGAGAGGACAGTGAATGGGAGTCAGTGGAAAGCTGACTCCCTAGACCTCAGCTGCGACCTGCTGGACGAGCAAAAGCCAGACAGGCCCATCAGTGGGCGCAGGAGCTCATTTCGAAACAGTGCAGTTTCTGTTTCTGCCAAACAGATGGAGGAGCAGAACCTCAGAGCTGCAACACTGTCAAGCACAGGTAGTCAATGCCACGACCTTCAATATGGGAGCTTGATGCTCTTATTAAATTTGGGAAATTAATATTTGTTGTTTAGTTATTAGCTTATAACCTTCACCTGTGTTTGGTAATAAATGCTGAGGCAGTTCTTGTTTCCTTTTGTTAATAGCAGTTCTTTCTGTATTTTCCAGAGGAGCCCCTGTCATTAGTGCACACCAACAGGAGGCAGTGTTCGTCTCGAGCCCAGCTTCACAGCCAGCAGGATGACACCCTCATGGAGTCCTGGGACTCCCTCATTAAGTTCAACCAATGCCAACGTGGACGCATCTCTAACATGGGCTTTGAAGGGGACATCTTTGATGAGTTCATCCAACGGCAAGGCCTTGGTCCCCCCACAGTCCCATCCAACCCCTCCCTGGGCCCCAGGAGTCCCCTTTCCGCCGTGACTGCTCAGGGCACTCTGTGCGAAGTCGCTGATGATGATCCTTCCATGGAGAGGGAGGACGAGTTCGAAATCCCGGTGCTGCCACAGGGTCAAAGGCTGGTCATCAACATCTTATCTACCTGGGGCGATCGCCACTACGTGGGCCTCAACGGCCTGGAGGTGTTCAGCTCCAGTGGAGAACCTCTTCGACCTAATGCCATCCGTGCCGATCCTCCAGACATCAACATCCTGCCTGCCTATGGCAAAGACCCTCGTGTTGTAACCAACTTGACCGATGGCATCAATCGCACACAGGACGACATGCATCTTTGGTTGGCCCCGTTCACTCCGGGCCGTAACCACACCATCTTCATGGACTTCGGAGCTCCCTACCAAGTGGCCATGATCCGTGTGTGGAACTACAACAAGTCTCGCATCCACTCTTTCCGAGGGGTGAAAGAGGTGGAAATGCTCCTCGATGGAAGGTGCATCTTCAGGGGAGAGATAGCCAAAGCTTCAGGAACCCTGTCTGGAGGTATGTGAACTGAAAGATGGCTGTTTTTTTTCCTCTCCATTTGTTCTTTCTTCTTACACGGTTGTCTTTTTCAGAGCTGGACCAGTTTGGGGACACTATCCTGTTCACCACAGATGACGACATCCTGGAGGCCATGTCTCGATTTGATGAAACCTTCCTCAGTGAAGGTGAGGGTCGAGAGAGTCTGGTGAATGAGGAGGAGCTGCAGAGACCGCGCACCGCTGATGGAGAGGGAGAGGAAAGACCTTTCACACAGGCCGGTTTCCGAGAGGAAGACCTTGCTGTGAGTGCAGGCTATTACACAAATCTGAGATACTGTGACTCCCTGATATATTATGAGGTGGTTGACCTACCCTAGGCTTCACACCATCAACAGTGGAATATAATAAGGTTTTAATGCTTTCACATTATTTCTTAGTTGAAACTTCACCTCAATCCCAGTGTCAGCCAGTCTGGGGAGAGCATGGAACATATTCCAGGGATGTTCACGGGAAAGTGTGAGTATAGCAACAATGTCGGGTGATCACATGCTCTGTTGTCTTTTCACTTGGTGCTCAAATTAACTGTTTATCTTTTGTCCTCCAGTCCTCAGAATAGAGCTGTTGTTCACTTGGGGGGACTCCCACTACATGGGCCTGACTGGTTTGGAGGTGGTGGGGAAAGATGGAGAGTATTTACCTGTAGACCTCAGTATGATGGCCGCATCACCCAGCGACCTCAACGACCTGCCTGAGTATGGACACGACCTGCGAACACTCGATAAGTATGTCTGACCCAAAGTGTTTCACATCGTAGATAAATATGTAAGACCAAATTAAAAAGCCATACTTTATTTCTTTTCAATATCCAGGCTTGTTGATGGCCACAACATTACCACTGATGACCAGCACATGTGGCTGATCCCTTTCTCCCGCGGAGAGCCCCACACCCTGAACATCACCTTCAACAAGGCCCAGACCATCGCAGGACTCCGCATCTGGAACTACAACAAGTCTCCTGAGGACTCTTACAGAGGGGTGAGACACTTATCTGTTGGACTATCGTGTCAGTTCCTTCAGCTGCTACCAGAGATCAGTTGATGTTATTAGATTCACACCGGTGTCGGGAAGGGAGACGGTGTGGAAAACTAAAAAAGAATTCACACCTGAATCCAGCACACGATTGTCAGACTGCGTGAAACCTCACATAGTTCACACATTCAGTGTGATAACGCTGCTGTGAGATGCTACAAGGCTTGGACCTGTTCCTACCGCACATAGAACAAATATCTTTGCATTTTGTTCAGGTGAAGTTGATCCATGTTTTTATGGACGATGTCCCGATCTCCCCAACGGAGGGATTCCTCATCCGGAAAGGACCGGGCAACTGCCACTTTGACTTTGCACAAGAGATCCTCTTCGTCGACTTCCTGCAGACGCCCACAGACAACAAGGGTGCTGGAGACTATCACAAGTAGGCGGCGGGGTTTGCGTTCACTCAGACTCCTATTTCAGGTGAAATTTAGAACTTTAATAATTACTTACTGTGTGGTTTCTAACTCAGAGTGAGCTCTAAGAAACGAGAGCAGGCCAGCATGGACTATGAAGCTCCCATCATGCCTTGTGGGTGTATCCTTTTGCAAACCATAGAAGAACATGATGGTTTGAACAGCTGCATTTTCGCCCCTGTTTGCAGTTCACATGTAATATTTAGATATTCCCAAATGAGCAGACCAGATTTGTGGGTTCAGAAGACATGAATCCATTTGAATCCATCCATGTCCGTTGCTTTGGTAACAGCAAAGACACCATGAACACTGGGTATGAAGCTGACAATCTAAGCGCAACCTGTGTACCATCATTCATCAATGTAGGACCAGGCTTTATGTGTGGTGTTCCAGATGACCCGTGTTGTACATTCCTTGACCCTAACCCATCAGTCATTTTTCAGCTGCAGCTTTTAACCACCTGGGGAGATCCGTACTACATCGGCCTCAACGGCCTCGAGTTTTACGACCACAACCACGAGAAGATCAGCCTCAGTGACAACAGTATCCTTTCCCACCAGGAAACCTTCATGCATCGATCCAGGAGAGAATGCCGATGCTTTTGAAGGCATGATAATAGCGATTAATAAATGTCTGTTCCTTGACATGTTCATCAGACATCGCTGCTTTTCCCGACAGTGTGAACGTGCTGGACCACGTGAGTGGAGATGTGAGGACACCAGATAAATTGATAGATGGAGTCAACAGTACTCACGATGGAAGACATATGTGGTTAGCACCGGTTCTCCCAGGCCTGGTGAGAGAGTGTATATATGTGTGTGCGTGCGTGTGGTCAGTTAACACAGAGTTTGCAGTGAAGTGTATTTCTTGTTTCCATGCAGGTGAACCGTGTGTATGTCATCTTTGATCAGCCAGTGACCGTGTCGATGATCAAGCTGTGGAACTACTCCAAGACTCCACAGAGGGGAGTGAAGGAGTTTGGGGTACACGGCTCTGTCTATTTCCTGGGCATTCATGTTTTTGAAGTCAGACTTCAGTCAGCTGAATTCAACTGTCTCCCTGCGTGTTCAGCTGCTGGTGGACGACCTCCTCGTGTATAACGGCATCTTGGACAGCGTGAGCCACGCGGCACGGGGCATTCTGCCGACCTGTGATCCAGTGGTGCCCTACCACACCATCCTGTTCACAGACGACGCCTACATCGCACACCGCGAGAGGAACACTGTTATCAGGTATACAAATACAGAATGCTGGTCAGCCATGCCTGTTCCCTTTTGGTCTATTTGCACGCGGTGTATACATTAATCAGACTATGTCCTGCAGAGAGACAGATGACTTTACACTGTGACTTAATTCGAGAACATTTAACGAGGGATCAGTTGAAACAGAGACGAGTAGAATTTGGTCAGCAGTCTCTCTGTTAGGTTAGGAGCAGTGAGTTGTTTTGAACGGAGATGTGCTCTTCTCCACCTCAGCCCCCGCGGCAGCCGCCACCAGCAACAGTGAGTAACTGAGTCCCTGAACGCCTCGTGTCAGCACCTCCCTGTGGTCAATCCTTGTATTGAAGCTTCCTCCAGTGCCCCAATGCCACACCCTCCCTCCTACACACTTGACTTGCGATACCTCAGTCCCTCTCCCTTCCCTACTCTCTCCTGTTACCTCTCTAGCGCCGCCTTTGGTCTCAAGGCCTGGACCTGCTGGCTTCAGGCTTTGTTATCAGTCACTCCTCCATTTTGTTTCATATCTCTGTCCTTATCGCCAAACGGGCGCAAAAGATTAACGGCTGTCTCTTCCTTTCTCTTGCTGTGTTGCAGTAACTATGTGGAGGATCAGGATGTGAAGATGACCAATGAGAACCAGATAGTCCATCACAACAAGAAGAAGCAGACGGCCGACCCAGGTGAGTTGGGGATTCAGCTGAACGTCTTTTTGAGCACATGCACATTAACAGCATTTTGAAAAATGCTCAATCGCTCGTTCTCCCCTTATACAGCCCTTCGACCTAAGACCTGCATGACCGACGGTGGCAAACATGGCAAAAGGAGGTACTGACTTTGTGGATGACTCCTGGAAACCTCCCTCACAGCGAGATCCACATCAGTCCCCGAGCCGTGGCTTGACCCAGCCCACACTGAAGAGGACCCAGGCCTCACAGTGGGTTTCCACACACACTCACAGAATTCCACTTTATGGTTGGATCACTCCCCTTCTGCCCTAGCTTCCACCCCACACCCACACTTACATTTTATCTCTACCAAGTACTACGTTGTTGCGCTGGTCGTCCATCCAACAGTGCCAGGATATATCTGTGAGGCTGCCTTTTATCAGCCCTGTTACTGTGCCTCGTACTCTATACACTATATCTATGGCTGCTACTTGTGACTTTTGTGCTGCATATTTAAATGCTGCTTGTGGCGTGTTGACAAAAAATAGAAAATAAATAAATAAATAAAATTCTGAGGCCACACAGATCACATCAGGATGTGGCTGATGCTACGTTTCTCTCCGAGTTGTATCCACTGATGAGCCTGATCCATCAGCTCGATGCCTCGTAGGATTGAGGCCTGACGAACACTCCCTACCACCAGTCGTAATGCTATGCAGACACTAATTTATATCTAGTGATCATTTATACCTGGTAGCTGTTATATTTCAAAGCTAGTGGTTTTACCTTGTTAGGTGCTTCCACGCAGGTTTTGACCTTTTTCAAGATTTATATTGATGATCAAAGTACAAGTAGTCTTTTTGTACTGTTTAAGTAAAAGCAAAATTAAAAAAAGTAAATTAAAAGTAAATTAAAAAAAAAAAAACTAACTTCCACAGTTGACATATTTGGCTCTAGGCGACTTGGTCAGTTGTTTTCTGCACCGCATCAGGTAGAACAAACTTGTGATACAAGTGACCTTTAATGGAAGTTGCTGTAAGGTAACTTACATCCTGAGCCAGTCAGTTTAGTAATTTAGTCAAAAGAATTTGAAAAACAAACCTACGTTTTCCAGTTTAGATTATGAGCAGACACATTAACAGCCAACTTCTTATATGCAAATACTCTCAACTTACCTCGAATTGATCTGAATCATTTTTCAAAAGGGATAAATGTGGTTGTACCTTCACTATGATACTTAGCACTTGGTGTTATACTACTCACTCATTCAATACTCACTGTACTATCTTGTTGCATGGAAAGGTTTCTCCACCATTAACTGTCGTTATCATGGAAAAATGTTTTTACCGCTTCATTGAGGCCAGATATAAACTGTTTGATGCTCCCAGCTGTAACTCACATGGGGAGTCGTCCTATATGAAATGCAGTTTTATGTATTTAATTTCTTTATGTCCAACAGCAGCAGTAGCCATTACTCAGTCCTGCTCTGTGGGGTGGTGGCTGTGATTGTATGTATGTATGTAACTGTTAGTGTTTTGAAATATTTAATTATTTTTCTAATCTTGATTGAATATGTATATCTGATGTAGGTTTATTTGATTGAATAAATTCTAAAATATATTCAGGAATCTTCCGTCGGTTTCATGACCACCATCACGAGAGGGGTCAGCTTTGTCGGTACCTTGGCCTTGCACACTTCCCATCGAAGCTGGGTCTCAATTCGGGGGCTGCATCCTTCAAAGGACACTGTGTACCCGTCCAAACGCAGAACAGAAATGAGATGGTTCTGGTGAGGATTTCTGTGATTTCCATCTTGCTGTCTCCTAGCAACAGGGCTGCAGTTGGACAAGATGAGACACTATATGCTCCTTGGTTTTTACTGATATCTAAACATTGGGTGTCCCGGGCACTTGAGTTTACGTTAGAAATATTTCAAGGACGCTTCGTAGCTGCACTTCTGTGACATTCAGACTTCACTTGCAGCCTCTGAAGGATGCAGCCAGTGAATAATTGAAAAAAAAACACAAGGGACAACTGAGGTCCATAAATATATCCTGAGATACTTTAATTCAGTATTCACTGTACATTTCATCAGGTTTGAGGGGAATGACCATTCAGTGTCAGTGTATTCCTGGAACAGAGCACCGGCAGTGGAAAGGTGGTGCCCCAAACATTTAGCTGAGAACTTTACATCTCGGCAATTCAACAACATATGGAGACGGCAATCTCAGATTTTTCCTGGAAATGTTCCCTCTTCTCTCTGGTCATCCCACTTCTGGATCTGAAGGGACAAGATGTCAGAGGGAAACTTACTTTGTGACATAATTATTAAAAAAATGAGTTCTACTTCTAAAACAACTATTTACAAGTTGGATACTCCTTTATTAAAGGTCAAGTAAGAAGGTGGTGATCACAATCGTCTAAATTCTTCCTTAAATGGTAACTTACAAATCCACTATACCTCCTTGTGTATTTACTGAGCTGAGAACTATTTTAAGGGGGAACTCCAGTCTTTAAATCTGGCCTGAATCTCTTCATTTTGTTTTGATTTTTGTTACAGAGCAGGAATGCGAGGAGGGATAAAGTTGTTTGACCCCTGTTAAACAAACTCAGCCCACATGGAGAGGGGAGGGGGGGGTACCATGTCATGTATACCAGCATTTGCCTGAGTGACTTTCTCAAACTGTCTCATTGAATGATTCCTGTGGGAAAAGCAGTTATTTACCCAGGATAGGGGGCAGATCGATTTGTAGACCCTCTTGTACCAATCACAGGGCATGGTGTCCTGCCCTTTAGCGTCCAGAGCTTTCTGGCAGCGGTGGTAGTCTATTCATAGAGAAACAATAACAATGAATAAAAAATAAATTTAAAAAAAGACGGACCATAGGTTCACTCCACTGTCAGAGTCCTCAATCTGGATTTGCTCCACATCAGAGTTCAACTCTCTTTGATCGACCACAGGTGAACTCAGCTCCACAGGACTCACGCAGATAAAGAGATGTCAAATAATTGGTCTTTACGGCACAGCATGTTTCCAGATTTCAAATATATTCTTAGACTAGCGTTGTTTATGTATTCAGAGTGCTGTGGAGCCACAAATGTGGGCTTTGACCTTGACTAGCACAACAGGCAGTCTCACCCAGGTAGTTGGACCAGCAGTTCCTGGTCTGGTTCTGGTTGGGGAACCTGGCGTCAAATGGAGCAGTGCGATAGTTTTCCAGTTTGGTCTTGATGTCCTCAGCCATGGTCACCTCTGTGGAGACACGATCATCAGTGCGTGCACAGAGGAGACCTCACATTTCTCCCCAGCAGCTAAACCTCCTAATGTCATAAATCATGCCACATGCCTGTTTATTGACCTCCTCTCCTAGAGCTGCTACCAGCTCAGCTGAGAATATGATGATAATGCTCTTGTTTTTCAGCCCTCAGTGACGCAAACAGTCCTAAGCACTTCCCTACGTTGCCTTTCCCTTCTCTATCTGTAGTTGTGTTTGTACCTATCGCTTGTGTATACTTTGGATAAAAGCGTCTGCTAATGACTTTGTAGACTTTGTTGTCTTTGAAGTTTTCAGCTCAGGTGTGACCGGGGACAAGCGACGGCTCCACAGAGGCTTATTTTGGGCAGGAGATTTCAGGCGGCTGCGTGTCAATGACGATTATACGCACCATTAAAAATATTCCCCTCAAGGAGAAAACAGTACAACACAAGCACCAACACACCACTGCAATGCCGTCAGCTGTCAGACACATAGCTAATGGCTGCCGCCCCACCAGACAATCCTAGAAAAATAGGGCAATAAAAAAATTGGCGACAGGACATTGACAAACAGCTTTTCGATTCAGCCTCGTCACCAGGCCTTTGCGCATTTCCACCCATAACACAACCCAGTTTCTCTTTCAATATCAAACGCCACATGCACGACTGTGTGTCTGATTAATCGAATCAAGATGATTCGCAACTAAGGTCAAATAATTCGTGCGCGAGTTAATGTATAATGTACACGCGGAACTTGCATTTCCTGGCGCGTGGGGCTCAGCCTCAACTTAGTCTTTCTTATTCCTCCCATTAATAAATTCACGCAGCCTTCACGGTGCGTGTTCTGTGCGCGTGGTGGGACCTGTGTGTTAAATATGTGGAGGAGAGCAGGCGGACGGTACCTGTGTGTAGCCGCTTGAGTCGCTGGTTCGAGATCCCTGCGTCTGGTTCCGTGGATTAGAAGCCGTGTGCGCACCGTGCTGCGCGCGCGCGCAACGCTCTGGCACTGCTGCAGCCGTGCAGTGGAATCATAACGGTATGGCGGACCCAGGTCACATTGAAGTGATGAGGACACGCATACACACTGATCAGAGTCCACACACACACACACGCAGGCTGGGGAGGAGGGGGAGGTGGAGGGGGGGCACAGGTGCCTCCTCCTGTACCCTCCCTCCACCTCCACAGCCAGAGCGTTTAATCGAGTTTATCTACATTGTTCTCAACGCGGAAGTTATGCGATGATGATGTCAGTGCCAGATGTTTACGCACAGGATTTTTATTTTTAAAGTGTCTCAGGTGGTTCGGTTTGATGGCTCCTTCTTTCTGTCTCCGCTGAGGAGGGGGACATGGGGGGAGAACAAGAAAAAAGAAAGAAAGAAATGCTCCTTTATTCAAACCAGGAACTCGCTGTCGAGGAATTGCATTAATCAGGACACGTGGGGGCGTGTGGTTCAGGTATTCCGACAGAGGAGCGCGTGCACAGATCCGACAGGAAGATGGTGAGCTGCTGATCTGCTTCGCTTTAAGACACATTCACTAGCTTGTCTCTATTTTCTCACACCACCGCTCTGGTCCGATGCTACAAATGCGTCTGTGCACCGCTCCCGCCGCCAGTGCACGCCCGGCTCCTCTCCTCTGCGCCTTTTCCTGAACATTTCAATGTCCCATGAAGCGTTTCACGAGCCGATCACTCCTCTACAAGGACAGAGTTTCCATTCCGGGGCAACTCAGGAGGGCAGGAGCCGCGCGTCACGGTGATGAAATGACGCGCCGCCACTGTACAGAGTAATGTGTACAGTTCAACCCCTGCACTACGTGACTGGCCTCAGTGTGTCAATGGACCGGGCGCACATGCTCTGCCGCCTACTCACCGTGCAGTGCCTGTGCCACACCACCAGGGGGCGACAGACTCATGTCGTGTTGTGACTAGGCAGGATTTAAATGGCACAAATCAAGAGAGGCAGAATTTAGACATTGAATACATTATGCAGTCACTGTGACTAAATTAATTTCAACATGTACTGTAGATTATTTAATTAATGTTTTATGTTTTCGTTTGACGCGTTTATTATCATTTTATAATACTGTTGTTGCTGGAGGAAAAACAAAAAAATATATTCGTATGGTCACTAGCTAATATCAGCATGGAGTGAACTATTATGTGTGTAATCAATTGTTAATAACTGCTTCTTTGTGATTCGGCCTCCACTGCTCCACAAAGTAGATCAGAGATTAAACAAGGTCGCTTCATTTAAAACTCTTTAATATTGCTCAGATTCAAGCTTTTCAAGTTAGAAAGAACAGCCAGCTCCAACACAGACCTGCCCAACAGGTTCAATATATTAATGTAAAGCATAAAACAGAAATCTTTAACTAATATAAACCTCTAAGAAAAGAAACCGCCTCATGTGGAGCAGTGAAACCACAGCATGACTCAGTGGGTGATCCTTTGACTCACCCTTACAGCATCTTGGATTATGTAAAGAACACATGTCTCGGTTAATGTCAACAGTGTTAATTAGTAAAAGCCAGCATATAGAATATAATAAAACAATGTAATGGCAGTCATTTAAGGTTCATGGTGTCTCTGTCTGATTTCAAGTTCACCTCACAACTGTCTGTTTTAACAGTTAAAATGATTCCACTAAAGAAAAGTAGTGCCTATGATTGTTTTATATAAAGGCTGTAGCCGTTTGAAAATGCCTCCCGCCATAGTCCGCCGCTTCATTTAAAGCACAGTGCCACATACAGTTGCATAGAACCAAACCATAACTCATGTCAGAAGCGATGCCACACTGGTCCCCTCTAGATTCATCAGCAGGAAAACAGCGTCCGTGCACAGTGAAGGAGTCAGAGGACAAGCAGCTCTTTGGACATAAAATCAAACTCAAATGATTGTACATTTACAGTCGAGTCTGAAGGTAAAGCTCAGTTTGAAGGAATCTCATTGTTGTCAGCAGTAGGAAAGTAAATGTAACTAGTGCACACTTTGGTTTATAAAGCCCAGTTAACCCATCTGTGACCAACTGGTTCTTTGAGAACTTTGAGGAATCTCGGTACACGTCCCAGTTGGCCCCTTCACTCGTCGCTGAAGCGGAGACGCTCGAACGCCTCCTTAATGTCGTCGTTGCTCTCCGGCCCTTCCTTGGTGCCGATACGTAGCACGTTGCTCTCCGGGACATCCTGCTTCAGCTTTCGCTTGCTGAGGACGACTGTGTCTTTGTCCCCCACCGTCCCAGGGCCTGTCAGCAGGAAGTAGGCGGCGTGGCGCCCACGCTCCAATAGAGTGGCTAAGATAAGATGGCAGATTTAGTCACAGCAAAGAGTGGTTTTGTTTATCTCTGCGAGCACAGAGGTAGTATTAAGATAAGATATAAGAGAGGAGGAAATGTATGCATACCTTTAAATGTAATGATGTGGTCCAGGACGTTGGTGGACTCGAGGAGAACTTGAGAATAGAGAGGCAGCAGCATGTAGGTGCGTCGCTCTGTAGTTAAAGGGATCTGGAAGGAAATATCTGAGTCAGTGTTTTGTGGGTCTCTGAGTACGTTTCTAGTCCTCAAGCTAATCTGTAACATCCATGTTTTCCATTAGAGATGTGTACTCACAGAAGAGTTGGTCTCTGGGGGCATCGTGCCCCAAAACACAAAGATTGAAACGGAGTTGGTGGTGTGTATCGAGGCGGGCCTCGGTGTGTTCGGGCCGAACAAAAGATTGATTTCCCAAAGCACATCGCCGGACTTCCCATTGAGAATTACAACCTACAAATAAAACAGAAAGTGGTCAAATTGAAATATTACTGAAATTGAGGTGAACATAATGGAGACATCCCAACAGTGTTCGAACCTTTTAAACCCAACTCACCCTCTTTGTGTGGTTACCAATATCTTCCTCAACCACAACATCAAGTACATCGTCTTTGTTAAAGTGACCAAAGGTGGGCTCGCTGGATGAAGGAGACCACAGAGGAGAAACATTACTGAACTAAATGCTTCACCAGGGGTTTCAGAGGATCGCTGGTCAGGTTAAAAGGTTTCTTGTTTTGGGCCGTGCTGTCTTTACCTGAGGACTGAGCTGGTATTGAAGCTCCACAGTAGCTGCAGATTTTTTCCGTCTACCAACGCCACCTCCGTGCCGGTCACGAGCAGCAGATTTGCTGGTCCATCTCTTTCCTCTCTTCTGACCACGTGATTCACCGAGTCCGACCTACAGAGTAGAAAAGAAACATCAGCCACAGTCCCCCTCACTTCAGCTTGTTCGGTAAAGTAACGACGAGCACAACGCAGGGCTCCTCTCACTTGTAGATGGGCACCAGGCCGGTTGTATTGCTAGCTTTCTTCTCCCAGTGTTTATCCTTTTTCAAGCTGGCCTCCATCCCTGCTTTAGCCTTGGCAGCAATCCTCCACAGGGCCAGTCCATACAAACCAGTATCTGAATGAATACATGTTTACATCAAGTGTGTTAAATAGTACTTCTATGGCCTGTGCCTGACTGGTTTGAATGCAGATATCCTGTAGTGACCCGTTCAGACTGCCATGGTTGATTTCAGATGCAAACCTGTTTGGAGCAGCACATAGTGAGAAGCCCCAGCGGTGCGATGGAGGAGATGTTTGTGTGTCTCTGTGGATTCAAGAGTCACAATGGAGCCTATCTGGACGCCCGTCTTCCCTGAGAGGAACACCAGCTGAGTCTGCAGTTATGATGGGAAACAATGAGGCTGGCTGGATTCTGTTGTTTTGTTATTAAAAGAGACAAGCTAATGTCTCTGGAAGAAGCAACAGTGGTGATTTTCACCTGTCCGTTGTCAGAAGCCACCAGAGCCACGTCGTCGACCTTGTCCTCATCTAGACCTGGGACACTGAGAACGGGGACAGTGCTGTGGAAACCAGAGGGCTGAGGCTGCTGCCACACTACTTCACCTGTAGACATGAAATTTCATTTTTGACTTTGGGAAAAGTTCTCTTCCCTTGCTAACCTTTCTTTGAGCTTTTAATTGCATCATCATCATCATAGGAAAAAAAGTGAGTCACAAACCAGTGTGCTTGTCAACAGCAGTGATCTGGTCGGAGTGGGAGAGCAGGCAGTCCCAGATTCTGCCTTTGTCTTTCTCCAGACCGCACTGGGCCCAGTGGAACTCAGGATGGAGTGGACGCTCCCACAAGGTCTCTCCATCTGTCCCGTCCACCGCCAACACAAACACACAAGGCGAAGGCAGACCTGGAGAATACACACACACACACACACACAGGGTAAATGAACTACACAAAACAACCTGTCAGTCATTTAAAGCAAAATATTTACATTGTGCAACAGCCCTTATTTAATTCAAATTGAAAAGCCCTTTATACCTGCATCAGTGCAGGTGTTGTTCACGGTGATTTCACTCGTTTTGATTACAAACAGGATGTCCAGCACCTTGTCGCTACTCGCAGCTTCAACGGCTAAGAAATCAAACGTTTCTGTGGCAGAGAGACAGAAGAGATCAGTCCCACATTCAAGACACTGGCGAGCAGCTAAATACACACCATCACACACACACCTGCTTCATTGAAGGTCCTGTTCCAGGAAATGAGATACTGCGGTCTGACCGGACAGGGGATGATGAAGGAGAAGGCAAACACGATGGTGAGGCAGAGGAACAGGGAGAAGAAGAAGACCGCAGTTCGCCAGTGGGTCAGTTTGGCAAGACCCAGCAACTCCTTCCAGCTCTTCTTCTTCAGCTCTGTTGCCGATGCTGTTGGTCCCCTCTCTTCCTCTCCTGTCTTCAGAGGGTCGCCTTCAGTGGCATGTTCTGTGGTCTCCATTGTTAGCTCAAAGCATTACTGGGCCACTGATCTACAGAAACATAGGAAAGAGTTGCACAGATCCTGTAACAGGAGGTCGCACCCACTCACCCATGATACACAGAGCATCACTGTCCCTATTCCCAGGCAGTGACTCATCATTTTATGATTGAGGGGTGGGTGAAGTGAGTAAACAACGTTGTAGCCACACCCACTTCAATTTAGGTAAAAGGTGACCACGTCTTTCAACGTAAAAACAAACAATATGGAGTACACTTGAAAACATGTTTCAAAACAACGATCGACAGCAAGATGCAGGCCTGCATGAACAAACACTGAGGCAACAGAGTCCAGATGTTTCTGCCGCATCCACCTTTGTGGACCTGGGCCTATTCACACGGTGCCAGCTCGAGCTCCAGAGACTTCACAGCACGAAAACAACAATCCCACGACAGATAATAACAACAATCAGCCCGCCATGCTAACGCAGCCCGTCACAGCCGTGGGCAAAATATTCCGATCAGGCATCGTACAGGAGCCAGTGGCTGGCAAATTCTAACTTGAACTTGTGTGTAAATTTAGCAAACATCCGCTGTCAGCTGCACCTACACCCTAGCCAGGTGCAGCTATCTTGGCTAGCAGCTAAAGTTTGCAGTGATTACCTGGTTGGTTTAAAACTAGGTCAAACCAGGAAAAGAATGAAAAGGCGCCGGAGAAAAGTTTGTTCTTACTTCTTTCCCCTGTCTGTCCTGCGATCAGCGGCCTGTCACCGAGCTGCCTGTCAACCTCAAAGCACTACAAAGCACACACACGGGGCTGAACCGCTTCTGTCAGTCTGCCAGGGGGCGGGGCCGTCCTTTGAAAAAAAGAAGACTTCCTCATCGACGACACAAGCTTTACCAGAACCCTCCCGGTACCGAAGTCCAGTTCTATAACTGGGTGAGTCGGGGCTCAACTTCTGTGACCAGCTGCTGCCTGTCAGGTCAAACTGAGGGAAACCAAAGCATGGGGGTCCAGAGTTTAGTTACGGAAGCTGTGATTGGTCATTTCGCTTGCCCTCCACCGGAACTCGCTGGTCGAGACGTCACTTCCCTTGAGTGTACCGGAAACAGACGAATCCACGAAATCGAGAGAAGCTGCGAGAGGTGATGTTCGGACGAAACCCAGTAACACACGACGCGTGAACCAAAACACCGAGGAGCCGCTCTCTGCTTTCTAACCCGTACATTGCGCCGTCGACGGAAGGCCCCGAGATGTCTGCTCAGGCTCAAATGCGGGCTCTGCTCGACCAACTGATGGGAACGGCGAGGGATGGTGAGTTGCCGTAGCATGCTAGCTGAGCTAGCATAGCCAAGATGGAGCCACCGCTGAGGCTGGCTGCTGTTGTCGTGTGATGGACAGACCTGCATGAATGGATGTACTAACGAGGGCTGCGTTAAGTACCACACAGTTAGACTCGAGAAGCTCTAACGGATAATAACATTAGACTTTAATGTTTGCATCCATTAATCTAAAGACATTAAAGTTTCGCTTTTGTCGCCATGGAAGTGGACGTTAAACGTAGCTCGTGGCTGTGTTAGCAGATGCTAATGTTTAGTGTGAAGCCTTGCTGCTGAGCTGACGACACTTAATTTATTAAACTATTAATATACGTTTGTACTTTATTATTGCAATATTAATTGTTGCAGCTTTATTTTTTGTAATATTGGGCCTTCAGTGTGTCTATTATAGGCCTAAATAACAGCCTATATGTTTAATTTGAAGTGAAAAATCTCCTTAAAGAGTAAGAAATTATTTGTTGAACTAATATGATTTAATACCATAAATAGGGACCCTGGTTCACTTTGTAAAACATCCCATAGTGTAAAATTATTCAAGATGTTATAATCTTGCTAAATTATTAAACACCAAGTTACATTCAGATTAGACAAGTGCCTTAATTTTCTGCTTCAGATTACATAGTTGTGTGGAATTAATTAAAAACTATAATAGTGTAAAATGTATGTCTGAGACCTATCCAATGTATTGCACATGGAAAATGAAAAGCTTCTTCTCTTAGTGCTAAGCTGTAACCCTTTGGATGCAAACATTAAAATATGAATCAGCTGTCTTGTCTGGTTTCCATCACAGAACATTGCTGGCAGCTGTCATGTTATTTAGTTAAAAGGAAATGCATCATGTAGGGTAGAATAAACTTGCAGCCCTTTAGTTTATCTCTTAACAAATTTAATTCGCCTAGTACTGTAAGAGTTTCTCTGTGTTGTGAGTTTGTGGGTGTATGTGTGATGACATTGATATCAAATTCTTCCCATACATTTGTTTATACAAACTGAACAATTGTGGCCCCTTTATTTTATTCATTAAGGTTCAGTGTATCTTTGCCAGCCTACATCAATCTGCAAAGGAGTTGCAGAAAAGCCTCATGTTCATCGAGCCGTGAGTCACACATAATTTTTAAAGCTGTTATGATGAATATCCAAACAATCTGTTTGCCTTCCGGAAGTAATTGTAGCCATTTTGTAATCACACAAATGGGTTAAGCTTGAGTGGCACTAGAATGACAATTTGGAATCTGAGATAAGACGCCTGGTTGTGCTGAAGCCAAAGGAGAAGTTCTCAAATTCCGATCAGACGTTTTGTTTTTCAGAAGGCAATTTTTTTTTGCATTCAGTCGAAACGAAACCTTTGCACACATCATTTTAAAATCTGACTTGTGTATGACTCCCAACTTCTTACTACAGGTATGGGCAAGAAAACTGTTCCCATTTATACTTTTCTACAGCGGGTTTAAAATTCTGCAGCTGAGGTCTTGAAGATGCAGAAGGGTACAGTATGTGGTGCAGATCGCAGTGTGTATAAACCCATTTTTTCCCTTGGATTTCTTTTGTATTTTTTTAAATTTTTTCCCCACGTTTCTATATTAAAGGTCTTGCTTGAATATTTGTCTGACATTTACATTTTAATGTCATAGTCTTAGCAGCAGGCTTTCCTGCAAAGTTCAGTTTCCAACTACAAAGCCATGGTAAGCCAAATATGTCGGAGGAAAGGAATATAACTTATTGTGTCGTTCTTAGCTTCATTTTTTGTTGCTCCACATCTATAGAATGGACGTTGAGCCTGCTCACAAGTTAAACAGAACCAAGGCTCTAATATTTCCACATTTCTAGCAAGGTGTGAGTAAGGTAAACACAGGTAAAATGCAGAGCTACATCTACCTGTTGCATTGTCACATAAGTAAACATAGCCCACTAGATACACAGACTCACAGATTGTTGCATTAAGGAAATATGTTTAAAACTTCACATATATGAATTGGTTTTCACACAAATGCAGGTATATTGACCCCCTTTTTTTTTTAACTGCCGTTAAGTAAAATGTACTAAACCATTGGAAACCTCGCACCTTCTATCAAGTATGTGAGATCTTCCTCACTGGTTGTTTTCTTGATTATTCCAGGGGATGAGACGAGGCAGAGGGTGAAGTTCACTGATGAGCGCGTCTGCAAAAGTCATCTACTCAACTGCTGTCCACATGACATCCTGTCCGGAACTGTGAGTTGCCTGCATTTCTGTTTTTATAAAAACAAATGTACTATGATTTAATAATGCAACACCACTCATGTATCTTTATCTGTGTGTGATGTAGCGTATGGACCTGGGAGAGTGTACGAAGATCCATGACCTCGCACTTCGAGCTGATTATGAAATTGCCTCCAAGGAGCGAGATCTGTTCTTTGAGCTTGATGTAAGTGATATCCTACTATAAATAATATATGTACTGATGGTAAAAACACTAATCCATTTACAGTAACTGCAGCTTTTAAATAGTTTTCTTATAACCTTATATGTACATTTTGCTCTTTTGTTAAGATTTCATATTGAATGTACGTTTTTCCTTTATGAAGCTTAATTTATTTAGATTGCGTCAAGGGCAGTTGCCATTAGCAACCAAGGCTGTTAAAGATATAAACTTAGCCTTGAGAATGGAAGTGATAATGCTGGTCCTGTAATGCCTTCAGGGATACAAATGCACACTTGATTTCACACCTCATTAATAACCCAGAGTTTAGAAAGTAATGTGTTTTCTCATTCTGAAAGGCCGTGGATCACCTGGAGTCTTTCATTGCCGACTGTGACCGGAGGACAGAACTAGCTAAGAAGCGTCTCGCTGAGACCCAAGAAGAGATCAGTGCTGAGGTGGCAGCAAAGGTGAGCGGACAGAATTTTGAGAAGACACTGTAAAGCATTTTTAGGTGCAGTCTTTTTCAGATTGCATTGTTGTCAATTGTGTTGTTGTAGGCAGAGAAGGTTCATGAGCTAAATGAGGAAATAGGAAAGCTGCTGGCCAAGGCCGAGCAGCTTGGAGCTGAGGGAAATGTGGACGAGGCCCAGAAGGTCCTGCAGGAGGTGGAGAAAGTCCGTACCAGGAAGAAGGATGCAGAGGTGAGGAATGAACAACAGGAAATGGGGTGCAACACTGATCTTTTTTTCCTTCTATCAAAACATTTCTTATCTAAATCCTCAATGTCTGTTCTTGGCTCTCTCTCCTCAGGAAGAGTACAGAAACTCAATGCCGGCCTCCAGCTTCCAGCAGCAGAAGCTCCGGGTGTGCGAGGTATGCTCTGCCTACCTGGGTCTCCACGACAACGACCGTCGCTTGGCTGACCATTTTGGTGGGAAGCTTCACCTTGGCTTCATCCAGATCAGAGAAAAACTGGACCAACTAAAGGTATATTTCTGCCCGTCTCGGGTAAAATTGTAATGGTCCTTAAAAGCACACAGTGGTTTGAATAAAGCTGTTTACCTTTTTTATTTTATCAGAAAACTGTGGTTGACAAGCAGGAGAAAAGGAACCAGGAACGTTTAAAGAGACGAGAAGAGAGGGAGAAAGAGGAACGGATGAAGAAGAGGTGGGTGCAGGCGTTTAACATTCTACATGGAATTGTATTTGTTGTAGACAGTGTGTTATTTATTATATCGGCATGTGGTTTTATTCTCTACTTTTTTATAGGACCAGATCACGAAGCAGAGAGCAAAAAAGGTGAGAGCATCATCTTAACCACCTGATGGGAAAGTGCTGTCTGTGCTCAGTTCTTACTCATGTGTTGTCGCTCACTCTCATCAGATCCCGTTCCCGCGACCGTAGGAGGCGGCGCTCAAGCTCCTCGTCACGAGACAAGCGCCGCTCACGCTCCAGGGATAGGAGGAGGCGGCATCGCAGCCGTTCCCGCTCCCGCAGCCGAGGCCACCGTCACAGCCACGAGCAAAGCTCCAGACACAAGTCTGTACACACCAAAACCCACCGAGTTCACCCCAAACCCAGAGTTTAGCTCCAATGCTCCAATAATCTTTACCTGTTTATAAGAATTAACTGTATAGCCTCTCTGAACAACTCCTCTTGTCACGCAGGTCTTCCAGGGACCGAGAGCGCATGTCCAGAGACAGGTCACGGGAGCGAGACAGGAGGGACGGTATGAACGGCAGGTCAGACTCCCGCCGGGCAGACGACAGGGACATGGGGGATCTCTGAAGACTCAACTCCATCCACCACCAACACATTCTCCTCCTGTCCCTCTGGTTAATGTAACCTAATGTTACACACAGTCTTTGCCTTGACCCCTTTGTTCTCCCTCCTGCCTCCTATCTTTGCTTTAACAGTTAACGCAGCCGACGCAGAGTGCACACATACCTGAAGCATTGTATGGAGTCACTTAGCTAGCATCCAGATATATCAGATTGCATTCGGATGGTGAGATTAGTTATTGATCAGTAGTGGAGTGTACATCTGTAATTTGGTGGCTGTCTGTCCAACATGTCCCATGTCTTGTTCTAAACCCCCCCCACTGATTCCAACAGGTGCAGAATACATGAGCTGACGAATTGCCGGATTTATGCGTGAAATTGAAACTATTCATATTCTTCATTATAATTGGCTGACGGTCTTTTGATACAGAGCCAGTCTGTAAATATGGGCCCGGTCTAATTCACCTCATCCAGTCCTGATTTGCTTGGGGGGGTAAATCTCCCTCTGCTTTGAGTGCAGTTCTTGAATGTTTGTTCACACATTTGTCTCTGGCATTTGGTTGAAATTTAAGGGTTTAAAAAGAAATATAACTCTCATTGTCCAAATCAAGTTTTCTTCTGTGCTGCCAGCTGTGAAGGGAATCTATTCAGGTGTTTCACCAGTTTTATGTAACTGCTTGTTTTTAGTTTGTATCGATGGCAGTCTCTCTTGTTTAAACAGTTTCTTCTAGCTTCATTTCCTCTTATTTAAAATGTTGAGAATAAACGGAAACTTCCACATTAGCGTTGGCATGTGAAGCAGCAGGCTCAGAAAGGACACCTCTGAAAATTCAGTGCTAAAACTGTGTACACGTTGTGGCTCGAGTCAAAGTTGAACGAATGCATAGTTCAAACAAATTCCTTTGTGTGTAGATTTATAATTCAATGCAGACAGAGTTGAATGGATGCATTGCTTTACCTAATGTGTGAAGTCATGTGTGTTTATGTTGGAAATCTTTCTTTTAAGTCTCAATTAAAAACTACCATTTTACTTTTTATTGTGTCACGTCAGGTTGATCATGGCTGAAAACAATTCATGTTCACGACGAGCATCATAATTTAAAAATGTGGATTTTAATGTTGGATTAGAAACAGTTGAAGTAATTACATTTGAGTGAGCGTGGCGGCCTCCAGATGATCTTTGATTATTGGCTGTTGCGTGTTGGCTCTATGAATATAATTTAAAAATTCAGTGGCATCCTTCTGCTGCTCACAGTGTGCTGCTCTCCAGCTTCAGGTCAACCTTCATCTTCTGTTTCTCCATGACCGTCTCTAACTCTGTGGACCTTCTGGCGTCCTGCAGAGAAAACATAAGGACAACATGAAGCTCTAGAATGATCAGTGTCATGCCGTTATCATAATGGTCAACTTTTCTGACAGAAGATTGCAAGCATTGGCTGATTTATTTTCTTCTCTGGTGAAATCTGCTGTCCTCGGCTTTACCTCCAGCAGTGCTTTCTGCACAGTGAGCTGACTGTAGACTCTAGCGCCCTCGTCTGGAATCACAGCTTGTAGCTCCCCCTTGTTTAGGGAGAAGAGCTGGGCCCCTGTCAACACGCCCAGACACGTCACCGTCCTGAGGGACAAGAGACATGTTGAGGACCCCAGACAATAAATTCTCCAGTAAACAAAATGTTGTCCATATAAACCATACAAAACAAGTGAGCCTTTACTCTTAGCTTCATGACAAATGAGGGAGACCGTTTGTCTCAGCAACGTGTGTTGGCAGAACTCCATAGTGTAAGCAGTGACTCTGTAGCCATCACTCACGGTTCACTGAAGCCTTTCCCTCGGAGCCACTCGGCTACTTCCTCAGGGGGGGAGTGGTAGTCCAAGGGGGCAGTGGTCTCTGAGGAGCGAGGGATGACCAGAGGTTTGTGAAGGTTGGTCTTGCCATTGGTCAGCCTCTGGAGCAGCTCGTCATTCACCTGCATGACTGCAAAGATTCAATGACATTTCAGCCTCTCATGCTCAAATGAAGATGTGACAATAAACACAAAGGTTCTTGCAGAGTGTAACCTATTCCCTAATGCAGCTACAACACCAGTGACTGTTCACAGTATATTCTGTTTTTTATTGAGCTATTGATTATTCCTAGTTTTGGAAAAGCTTGACATTTATTTTGTTTAGACTCGCTACTCTGGCATCCTCTTTCCTCAAGGTTGAGCCACATTTCACAGTTTGTGGCCATGACTGTTATGTGTGGTACTGTCCACCCATCACATGCTGTTTACTTACACAGAGAGAGTATAGCCCGCTGTAGTTAAGCCTCATCATCACAGTGTTTGTGTCACTCTACTGTTTTAGTACCTTTATCTGAGTCCTCTGCAGACTGTTGGTTGTATACTGGTATGCTGTGGGGGCGCTGTGGGGAGTGGGTCTGGGGCAGGGCAGGAGGGCTGGGTGGGACCACAGCGAAATTGGTGAGGGGAGGCGGAGCAGGGGCCTGTTGGAATTTGGAGCAGAGAGAAAAGCGGTTGAGATTCCTCAGGCATGGACAGGTGAGAGCCTGCCTCTTTTCCCATGACAACTGTGTGTTTGTGTGTGTGTCTTACAATGGGGGGTCTGTTGGTGACGGGGCTGTTTATGTGGGCAATGGGCTCCAGGATGTTGAAGGGGACAAATCCAATCTGGTTGTAGCTGTTACGACACTTCCACCAGCGCTTTGAGGATTCAACCACCTGCCAGGCAGAGGAGATGCTGTCAGTGTGTTGAATAATCCTAAGCAATGAAGAAGCTTGATACTAATAATGTGGCTGGTCATGATCCACTGGGCCTCATCTACCTCCAGCTTCTCCCCCTGCTGCACCGACAGCTCGCTGCTGTTCCTGGCTATGAAGTCGTAGCTGCAGACGTAGAGTCTTTCAGGATCCGGTGGGAGTGGGCTGGAGTCCCTGAGAGGGAGAGGACACACGCTGGTGTCATGCATGGCTGAACAAGAGTAACTGGCTTTTTCAAGAGAGGACTTACGTCTGGTCGCTGACAGGGATACCAGGAGGAGGGGCGGGCTGAGGAGGATGGTGGTGCTGCTGCTGCTGTGGGCCAAGATGGACACGTGTGGGTATACAGCACGAACACACACTGGTGTAGAATAGAAGTCAAAGGTCAACGTGCACAGGGGCTTACATAACTACAAAATGTGAAGCCCTGGAGAAATGGAGGGGAAGCCACGTAATGTTTTTCACACCTGGGTTCAACAGGTTTGAACTCACAGGCTAATTTATTTAAAGCCATTTAAAAGGACATTTCAGAGCAGCTCCAGGCCAAAATGTCTGCTGCCAAATTTTAATGACTTGAATTCGTGCTACGAGCAAGTGTCTCATGAGAGTCTGTGACACACAGTCCGGGACACTTTCTATTTAAGAACCAAATCAATTTATATGACAATTTTGATCTGATAGAGAACACACTAAAGCAGCTCTGCTACTCAATGCACCGGATATTTCATGCGTGTCCCTGAGCGCAGGTATTCCGTACCTGTTGTTTTACCAGGAGGGCTTCATGTTTGTGCTGTGACTCAACTGGATCTTCCCAAACCTGCCCGTCTGCCCTCAAGGCTTCTGGCTTCCAGCCGTCCAAGAACACAGGCGTGTACGGGGCGACCGGTCCTCTGAGCTGAGAGCTGAGAAAGCAAGAACAGACACTGGATTAGCACAGGAATGTGTCGACATGTGAGTATACATATGTGTAACCTCACATATTCTAACTTTATGCTATAATCTTGGCTGGAGGCGTCTGTTGGAACTGACCGAGAGTGTGTCCAGTTGGGACCCAGCGACGTCCACAGCTGCCTCTCCTCCACGCTCAGGTTGTCCTCCAGCAGCGACACAGCAGAGTTGGTCATGGAGGGGCTGGACACTGAGGCGCCCAGGGCCGGTCCTCCGGTTGTTTTCACCATCTGTCCGCACCAAGAGAAAAATAAAAGGTGTCAGTGCCAATAGTGAAAACAGGCCTGATATTTAACTGAAGCAAGAGAGTCAAAATCAAAGCACAGGGCCAAAAAAACCACAAACATGAAAATAAGAGACAGGTCCGGATGTGTGGGGCTCTGTGTTTTACAGCCAGGCACGCCAGTATACACAAATCAAACACACCCATTCCGCCCTTTGAGTGTTTGAACTGATTCGTTCCTGTAGAAACGCCGAGGCGCCGTCCTTTAATGTTTTATCAAATATCAACGCAGACACACCTGAGTGGACTTTTGAAAAGAGTTCAACAGTGACATGTTCCCTGATCAAAATTCCTTACGTATTTCACTCTATTGTTAGAAACTTCCCTTTCATGACAACAAAATAAATGAAAGGCAAGATCATGTTTTTGTTAATTAATTTTTCTTTTTTTAATCAATAGCACTTGCAATTAAAAGGATATTTAAAATATTGTGACATGCATTGGAAATATACAGAACTAATGAGAGCCACTGTTCGAGTCACCAGGACGTATTTTTCATTTGCATTTTGAAAAAGGCGTAGCAGCGAGATCAAACAAAAGCTGATTTTATCAAGTTTCAATTCGGTTATCATCCAGGGAACGACCCTGAGTAAACACTGCCTGGAACATGGCAACATTACTCACTACACTTTTCCACTATTTTGCCACGACACATCCCTGTGTCCAGCAGCGTCTGGTATTTCACTTAATCACCATGACACTTCATTTTCCTCCTCTCATCTCTCCTCTGTCCCTCGGCACCCGGCACAGTGAGTGACATGCAATGAGGCGGGCCACATGTCACACCCCTGCGTTTATCCCTGCTTCTATAAAAAAAGTGTTTACAGCAATAGCAACAACAGGTGTTGTCCTCGGAGACCTCGGAGGTCCCAACAGCACTGACTCACCATGTCCAGAGGTTTGAAAACATGGTGAACGAGCTCCTCTGATGAAGGGTTGGCGATGGTGGATTTCAGACGGGCCTGTGTAGAGATAGATAAGGCCAGTTTAACCCCAGGGGTTAAACAAAGAGGAAAATAAATAACGGAGCCTGACTGAATATGCACCAGGAGACTGAAGCAGTATTTGAATTTCTGGAAGATGTCAATGAATTCCTCCTCTGGTGGCGGCTGAGCCCTCATAGAGAGAATATCATCTGTTGAGCAGAGGTGGAGACACACAGAATCATCACCAGGGACGGAACCAGGTGTGGGACCACCTGCGGCGCTCAACCCCTCCCGTCTCCTACCTTCTGCACTTTGCTTTTTGCTCTTCTTCTTTTTCTTCTTCTTCTGGCTCAGCACCGTGGCGGCCTCGGCCGTCTGCTGCAGCTTGGCCATGAAGTGCTCGATGTCGTCAAAGCAGTGATTGAGGATCCCCTGGGGAAAGTAAGAAGCCGTCAGTTACCTCATTCAGGTATGAAATGCAGCCAGGAGATGCCGAGGTGATGAGGAGGCGTACCACTTCTCGCTCTGCCCGCAGGAAGGAGACATCAGGGCCGCCGTTCACGGCGTTTGCTGCCGGGGAAGAGGGGAAAGGAGTCAGGTGATCCTTTTTCACTGTTGACTGCATGCTGTTTGAGATTCCTGTCCCCTCTCACCCCTGAAACCCACCCTCCCCCTTTGACAAATACACACACAAAGCAACCTCTGTGCTCCTGAGCCTTTTACCTTGAATGTCCAACTTCTCTCCTTTCCTTCTTACGGTCTCACAATGTCAAATATCTCGAAAAAGCTTCTACCACAAAGGATTTCATTGTCATACGCAGGCATTTGTGTGAAAGTCAATGTTTTTTGTCTCACCCCTGGGTCCGGGGTAAGGCGGAGGGTTTGCCGGTGGAGCATGCGGAGCATGTGTGACGGGGGGATGTGGGATTCCATAAGGGTCGATCATCTCTCCTCCACTCTGAGGAACCCTGCGGGAAACCAGAGGAGAGTTACGGCCCTGCATCCACCTCGCAGAATGCTGCTTCAAGTATGACACACTTTCATCACCTCCTGACTGTCAGACAGGCTCAGCCTCATTCTGGGGATGAGCCACGCAGAGCGGTTGCAACACAGGAGCAACTCTGATCCAGGCCGCATCCATAGATTCTGTGCTGCCTCTGAAATTCAACGCCACTGCCCTTATCTCACTGTATCCCACAGTAAACAGTGTGAAAGTGCTTACTCTCAGGGCCTTTGGTTTCACAAAGCAGCGACAGCTTCAATCCTAATTCGCCTTTAAACGCGACATCACCAATGAGTCTGCTTTAAAAGCAAAAGTCGAGGCTGTGGATCACTGTAGCTCTGAGCTGTCCCTTATGTTTTACATTCTCAGACTCCATGTCAGTGCCTTGAAATATGACTCAACATTGTAGATATTTAAAAAACCCACCTGTCTCTCTGTCCCTCTTACCACGAATCTGTCCTCAATATGTCCTTTATGGCGGAATATTTGATTTCAGAAGCAGGTAGTCCTTTTCCTGAGCCGGCAATCTGCCTTCGTCATCCCTCCACCTGCTCATCCGCTCTCTCTCTCTCTGTTTTCTGTCACAATGGCCTTGCTATCTCTGTCACACCTTCTTAAGTTATGTGCAAACCAGTAGAACAAGTCTCTCCCTCTCTCTCTCTCTCTCAGCTGTTTACACTGTCCTCTCTGTCTCTCTCCCGCCCTCTCTCACACGGGTGGAGGGTGACATCAGGCATTTATAATGGAGTAGGAAAAGGAAGGAATAAACGGTCAATGGGTCCGAATTGTCATGTATCGTCTTCTCTTTGCGAGCATGTCTGTTCTTCTCTGGCGTCCATGACCCCCCCCCAGGATTATATGACAACACATTGAGACAGCAATGTCTTTGAGACAAAGACATAGTTCCAACATCAAATCAGCCCGTTCTGAAGTCTGTCCTGTAGGACGTACCTGGAGGTTTCAGCGGTAGCCTTCTTGCTCCTACTGCTGGAAGAAGCTGAAACTGTGCGTGTGATGTTGTCGCAGATGTCTCCTGCCTGTGGGAGTGAGAATACGAACGCGGCCTCATCATCACTTGTAAAACCTGAAGTGCGCTGACGATTCAAATGACGGTGAGTCACGCAGGAAAGGCAGGGAAGTCGCTCCACTGCTATTACTCACCGGCACCGTCTCGCAGTTGAAGAAGAGAATGTCCGGCTTCTTCTGATCGTCACTTTGACAGATGAGCATGAGGAGGGAGGGGAACTGTTTCACGTTGTTGATGGCGTCACATCTGAAGATGGATTTGAAGGGGTAGTTCTCCAGCACATCCTGTGGGAGGTTAAAGTTATGATACATGCATGCATCTCATCTTTGTCCTTCAGGACTAATGTCATCATCAGTCCTCACCCTGCTCTGTATGTCTCGCAGCTGAATGGCCTTTGCTCCGATGTCCAGCATCATCTGTTGACTCCACAACTTTTTGTTCTGAGCCAGGTAGGAGAGGCGTGCGCGGGCCTCCTCCACGCCCTGCACGTCCCCGTCCTGCAGCGAGAACGTCAGCAGATGCTGCGAGCAGAGAGAAAGAAGCGCTGATGATGACGTGAGGAAGAAGGCAACTTGAAAGACCTCGCCATCTCTCGGGTAGCGTGTTGAGCGGGTGCAGCAAGGGGGAGACTCACGTTGACAAGATACCGGGAGATGTTTGTCATCCTTCGTCCACTGTGTTTGAATCGACGGCTGACGAGAGGGGGTCAGAGAACAGATCAGGTGTGAGTTGTTATATTTGAACCAATTAGGTGATGATGTGCACAAAATAGTTCGCCCAGATTTGGCCCATGTTGTCCCACACAAGCACACACACTGGTCGGTAACCGAAGTTCACGTCCATTTTGTCTGGGCCACAACAGACGTTATCAAGCGGCCCAGATCTGTATCCAACCAGGGTCAGGAAGTTTCACCTTCTTTCTAAACGAACACGTTGTTAACACGTGACGTATGAAAGCGACATTCTCATTCAAATTTTCCCTTCCTGTGTCAGTGCTCGTTACTATCTCTGCTGTGTGTGCGAGAGAGAACCGCCCAACCAGTCTGACGACAGTACAGTGTGCCTCATCACTCAATCTCTCCGCTCGTCAGTGACCATCAATACCGGAACCACCAGTATCATATGAGAGTAAACCACTGGTTTCATGAAACGATACCTGATACATCGCATCAAAATTAAGATATCCGAGTAGCCACAAAAACATGACATATGGTACACACAATTTCCTAAGTGAAATAATATGGTCCATGTCGCTGAGAATGATTAATATCTAAAAGGATAAAGATGGGACATCAGCCCAGCATATCACCCTGGTATCAACTTTACAAAACACATCCAGATTATATCCAAAGTTGGAAATACAAACTTTTAACATGTGACCTGTTCAGTCAACTGCAGATGTAAATGATGGGAAAATGTTTGTTCAATCAACTTACCGAGGATTGAAAAGGCTCCCGCTGCTTTATCCCTTGCTCTGAGCAGCTGTGTTTGCAATGAGATGAAAACCTGTCCCGTGTCCCAGTGCCACTGGAGGTGTCTCGCTCTCCTCTTAGAAACTTAAAGCTTTCGTGGAGCACAGTTGTTTCACCTTGTGCTGTTCCCGCCCCGTGCCACCCCACCTTGGAGATAAAATATTTACTCACCCTCCCTCCTGTACACCTCCACACCAGCACGTGCACACACATTCACAGAGAAGCCTGTGTACCCTTGGGAAACTTAATATTTATGTTTCATCTATATTATTCCAAGGTGATGAAATAAAACTGCTGCTTTTGTCTTCAGACACACAGACAACTCTTATTTACTTAATAAACTCAAACTAACCCAGGATAGAAGGGATATCATAGGGATTAGTTAACAGGTCTACAACATGAGTATTACCTGCACCACACACACACACGCACACACACACGCACGCACGCACACAGTACAGAGAGTGAGTGGGTCCTCACATGGTGTTTGCACAAATGTGGCTGTGAGGTTTCACATTTCACAACAGACTTTAGTTCTCGGTCCACTAGCAGAGGAGAAAGGCGGAGTCAGCTGAAGACACGACAAGCGGAGGATCGCACTTGACTTTGCTTTGAGGACATCTGGACACTTTGTGACTAATCCGACTCCTCTGACCGCTCAAGGTATCTGTCAGTCATCAATACGCGCGTGCACGTTGTTTCCTAGCTGTGGATCGTAGTTTGTAGTGTTGGCAGTCCCAGGAGAGAGCGTGTGTTTTATTTGACCACAGAACAGGCATACGTGGCAGACAACGTGCGTGTGCGTGTGGGTCCAGGGAAATATCAGACAGAAGCTCCGCACTCCAGAGGAAGAAGAAGAAGTGGTGAAATTTCCAATTTCTTCATTTCTTTCGTCAACTAAAAAGTGACACGTGGAAAATAAATAGAAAAAAAAGTTGCTCGCCAACAGCGCCACCAGGAGGCGCATTTCAACAACATTAAATACTATCTATCTATAGCAACATGTAGTAATAAGTAAGAATAAATATGTTTATGTTCAAACAACAATCGATCATCAGCTCTTATTATAGTGAAATACTTGTGTTAAAAATACACAAGGCAAATAATATTGCCATTAAAACTATTTTAAAAACTTTTACTAATAAATGTTGATCGTACGATGCCGTATTTAGATATTTTATTATTTTCATTTAATTGTAAAATTAGACATAAGGCAATTCGATGACTTTTTGTAAGTTAAATGGTTAAGCTTAAACGTACAACGTATGGGTTAAACTGCAGGCCCCCCAGGTCTTACAGAAAAACAGAGACGTAGTGTCAGAGATGCAGGATGCTGCTGAGTCTGTGTTGTCCTGCAGCACTTGAACGCAGCCTGATGGTTGCATCACGCGGAAGCGGAGGCTCGGTCTCTGAGCCAATCAGAGGAGAGGATCCGCTGGCGGATGCAGGGCTGATAGTATTCTACGGTTGTTTGTATTTTATATGTTTTAATGGTTTTCAGTTGACGTCGGTGTGTCTGGTTCAGTGTGATCAATAGAAACTGAAGAGGAACTCAGCTCCCGACGGCACGGCGACGGTTCAGGCGGCGGCTGCACGTGCTCGACTCCTCCTTTGAAGGAGACAAACGGTAATCACAGGAGCTGCTCCTGGGCTTTGAGCCTCCTCCGGTGCCTCCTCCGCGGCTTTGTCCGCCACATTCTCCGCTGCTAAGGTCAGTGTGTGTTGGTGTGTCTTCACTGTGTGTGTCCAGTCACGCACACAAACACGCGGTGGTGTGGAAGCAGGACGTTTGTGTGTTTATCGGCTAAAGCTAAAGCTAATGCTAGCTAGCTAGCTAGTCCTGTAACTCACTATTACAACAAGAGCTGAGTTTATACATTAAACTGAAGCAATAATTATCACAATAACTGCACCAAATGAACTATTGAGATACAGGTCTCCACGTTTATTTGTCATGTAAGTTCACAAGATGGACAGTGCAATGAGAATGATGCTATGCAGAATATAAAGTCGGAAAAAGAAGGACATTTGAATACAATTAAATGAGCTCAGTATAAACAACCTAAATTGGAGGATGCAAGAGTAAAAACGTAATCAAAATAAGTGTATGTCATTGCACATTTCCCAAAGGCGAGTAAATAAACAAACAGGAAGGAGCAGATTCTTAGAAACCTGGTTACCTTATAATAAAGACCATGCCCACACCCACGCCTCTAAAGTCAGAGATTTCATAATCATGCTCTGACAGGCACACACAATCCCTGTTTCAGATGGAGAAGCAGCCTCTGCCAACAGAAGACGACATGACAGGAACCACAGAGACAGAGGTCTGCGGCTACACTGGTGAGGAGAGCCAGCAGGCCTTATCAGAGCCTCCCGCTCGAGCCGGATGGAACAGTAAAATAGAGTACTTCCTGGCCCAGGTGGGATTCAGCGTTGGGCTTGGCAACGTGTGGAGGTTTCCTTATTTGTGCCATCAGAGTGGAGGAGGTGAGACCCTGTCATTGTTACCTATGTTAAATGACATTTGAACTAAGCAATCACTTAGGTGCAGAATATTCTGTATACTCACATGGAAGACGTGGAGGTCACCGTCACAGGATGTGCGTGTGATCACAGAGACAATTGATGTACTATATCTACAGTGCATGACATGCTGAATCTGCAGCTCCAAATTTGAGCAACTTGATGTTTAATCTGTAAACATCACACTACTGCTCTGAAGTAATAACTATGCCCCATTCACCCTGCAGGCTAAGACCTGTTTTCAAAAATAATATTGCAGGCAGCAGTAACAGGAAAATCTGCTGCTGTGGGACTGAAAAAAACAGATGACCACAAGCACCCGCTTCTCCTTTTTGTAAATTTAGCTGATCCCTGCTCACCTCTTCTCCTCAGGAGCTTTTCTCCTCCTGTATGTGCTGCTGATGCTGGTTGTGGGCATCCCCCTGTTCTTCCTGGAGCTGGCGGCCGGCCAGGCCATCCGACAGGGCAGCATCGGAGTGTGGAGGTACATCTCCCCCAGGCTCGCAGGGATCGGCTATTCCAGCTGTGTGGTAAGATGCATTTTAATATATGATCAACCCAGCCACTCGAACTCAAACTGTTCAGTATATAGCATATATTCTATATATTGTTAGTGTTGTACACGTTTGCCAAATTCTGTTTCCTTTTGCTGAAACACATTTGGGAACATCTGGAAAAGGGCATGAGTGTAGTTATAGGAGGAATACGTGCCTGGCAATTGAGCAATTGGAGATCTGCAAACAGCTGTTGTCTGCCGTGGCCCCCAGACATGATCAGACTAAATACAGCAGAATCCACACACTCCGTGTCCACAGCCTCCTGTCACATAGTCAGAGCTCTTCAACACACAGGACTGAGAAATCCTGAGAACAGTTAGCGTCAGACTAAGTCAACACATTCCTGTAAACGCAGCAGCAGAGCCACATAGACTTCACGTCCTAGGTCACACACTGTTTTGACTGCAGGCAGCTTGTATCTGGTGTAATCTACTTAACTTAGTTTTAACCTTTATGTGTATCTTGTAACAACTTGATTTCCAAAAGGGCCGAACTGAACCTCTCGTACTAGAGAATATTGGCAAATGTATACTATTCCTGAAGTCATGACTAATTATCCAAATGACCAAAGCTCAACTTCATTGTGACGTCACGCTATTCTGTGCAAACACTTTTCTGGATATCCTTCAACACTATCACCTGGGAGCACGATGACAAATGTTGAGCTTGGCTGTAATTCTTGTTTTGGTGAATGGTTCAAATAGTATTTGATCTGTGGTTTCTGAACGTGATGATACTTTGAAATATAATCCTGATCACCTTGTTCACAAATATCCTCAGGTGTGCTTCTTTGTGGCTCTGTACTACAATGTGATCCTTGCCTGGAGTATTTTCTATCTGGGCAACTCCTTCCAACACCCTTTACCATGGATCCAGTGTCCAGAACAGGGAAATGTAACAGGTGAACACTCAGCTCATGAAGAATCAAAGCCCCCCAGAAGCTGTGTGTCACACGTCAGATGATGAAGTCATATCCTTTTTTTCTTTTAACAGTAAAAGAATGTGAGAGGAGCTCTCCAACATCGTATTTCTGGTACCGCAAAGCTCTGGATATCACAGACTCCATCGATGACGCAGGCTCTTTCAACCCTTACATCACCTGCTGCCTTCTGGCCGCCTGGACCATTGTGTGCCTGGGCATGTTCAAGGGTATCAAGAGCTCTGTGAAGGCAAGTATGTGAGGTGTTGTGGCACCTGTCTTCTGATTCTACCGGACAGGAAGCTGTTCCATTCAAATGAGTCAGACACACCTATGCGGATAATTGAAGTAGTGCTCCTGCCCTGAGCGGACACCCTTAGTTTGGTTTAATCATGGAAATGTCAAGTTGATTTCAATGAATGTTTGACTGTGTATAATGTTTGGTTTAACATCCAAGGGGAGGTTTAATCCCACTCCGGCTGACATCAGGTGTTTCACGCAATTACTTACTTAAGCACTTCTCAATTACAAGCGCCATATGTTCAGTGTGTAACAAGCAGCAGGCTTACACAAGATTAGATGAAACGTCAGTCCTCTCTGTGGACACTATGCGTTATTCCAGCAGTGGGGAGCTGTCAAATAGGTGATTTACATTGCTATGTGAAAAGTATATTTGTTATGTCTTATCAGCAAGAAAAATTATTGCAAATCAGTCAACACATTGTAAGTGGCGGTCATCTTTCAGCCTGAGGCACCTGCATCCAGGCAAAACCAAATAGCTGATGTATACTGGTGATTCTGTTTATACTGTTCCTGTGTATTTAATGTAATATTTATTCCTTGCTTCTTAGGTGATGTACTTTTCCTCCATTTTCCCCTATGTGGTTCTGTTCTGCTTCCTTGTCCGAGGACTCATGCTGGACGGAGCCTCAGAGGGCATCACTTACATGTTCTATCCCAAGGTATGTGCAGATTAACTGTCTGCTTGTTAAGCATACACGCATGTTTCACTGACTTTATTCCTTCTCTACATTTTAGCTGGAACTTTGGGGTGACATACAGGTGTGGCGGCAGGCGGCCACACAGGTTTTTTTTGCTCTGGGTCTTGGCTTCGGGTCCATTATTGCCTACTCTTCCTATAATCCAAGGAACAACAACTGTCACCGTGATGCCTTCACTGTCTCCTCTATAAACTTCCTCACCTCTGTGCTGGCCACTCTGGTGGTGTTCGCTGTGCTCGGCTTCCGCGCCAAAGGCAGTGTCATGGAATGCGTCGTCAGGTCGGTTTGATCAAAGTTTTTAGACATAATCTGGAGAATGGGACACACAGATTTCCATTTAGTAATACGTACCCTGTTATATGCAATTACTTATAAAGTTATATGTTTGTTTGTTTTTTGTCTGTCTTAGTAACGTGAAGGAGCTCTCAGAGCAGTTTCACAACAGTCATGTGGATATAAGCCGGATGCCAAGCTTCAACTACACCGACCCCAAGTCTGTGAGTCTGGAGGATTACAGGACCTGGTTTAAACAGCATGGAAGCAGCGTCCCTGGTAATTTAACAGACTGTGACCTGGAAAAAGAGATGCAGAAGGTAAAGACTGAAGTTTTTTGGTGTAATGTCAAATTACTAACTTACTTTTTGTGTGTTATGTAAATTGTTCCCAGAACTAAAGCATCCACTCTTTGTGCTCAGGGCGTGGAGGGGACGGGCCTGGCTTTTATTGCCTTCACCGAGGCCATGTCACTTCTGCCCGGTAGTCCATTCTGGTCAGCGCTCTTCTTCCTCATGCTGCTCAATTTGGGGCTCAGCACCATGTTTGGAACGATGGAGGGCATCCTCGCTCCCCTCACTGACCGCTTCAAAACTCTGGCCAACAACAAGACCAAATTCACAGGTAAAAACCTTTTTTTACCTCTTAGATATTTTCCTTCTCAACATATCCAGGCCTCAGCACCGACACAGTCGTGTTGATTACAATATTTGTAG
The DNA here is from genome assembly GCA_016785235.1 of Pseudorhombus dupliciocellatus. Taxonomy (NCBI): domain Eukaryota; kingdom Metazoa; phylum Chordata; class Actinopteri; order Pleuronectiformes; family Paralichthyidae; genus Pseudorhombus; species Pseudorhombus dupliciocellatus. The sequence goes on from JAFBJW010000025.1 coordinate 662,085, forward strand.
ATAATGCCATGATAACACTGTATTTCACAATTCATGTTTTGTGAGGACAGTTGAATATTATTTGGGACAAATTGGACAAAGGCTCTGTTCTGTTTCAGTTTTCAGCTGCTTCATTGGCTTTGTGATTGGCCTGCTCTTCACCCAGCGCAGTGGGAACTACTTTGTGACAATGTTCGATGACTACTCTGCCACTCTGCCCCTCATCATCGTGGTGGTCTTTGAGACCTTCAGCGTGTCTTGGTTATATGGGGCAGATAGGTGAGCTCACTTTTGACACTGGGTTAATTCAATCAACTTATCAGTTCATCTGTTCGCTCAGAATGAAAGTTGACCTCTCTCTGTTTTTGAAGGTTCCTGGACGACATCGAGGCCATGCTGGGCTGGCGTCCCTCTTTCATTTACAAATACCTATGGAAATACATTTGCCTGTTGGCTATGCTGGGGTTACTGGGGGCCACTGGTATCCGCATGATCATCACACGGCCCACTTACATGGCATGGAACCAGGAGACGGTACGGAGAGTCAAACTTTGATATGTATTGGTAGTTCTGTACACAGTTTCCTCATGTATCTAACAGGCAGCACAGCCAGAGGACGTGTTCATTCTTGAATAAGCGCCTGTTGTTTTTGTGTAAAGGACACCGTAAAACAAGCTGTCTCTTGCTCCCTCCACTCCCACTTCCAAATGATTAATGGTGTTTTTATCTCAGTTCATATTGAATATGTAAAGCAGAGAATTCACACGTCGCCTGACATTTGTGGACGTAACTCAATATGCTTCAAGCTTGCTGCTTTAAGTTGTTTAATGAATGGGATTCTTTCTTGCAGGCTTCAGAGGAGCGCCTGCCGTACCCTGACTGGGCTCTGGCTGTTCTGGCCTTACTGATCATATTTGCCATGATGCCTGTGCCAGTCGCCTTTATCCATGCTCTCCTGCAGGAGAGGACAAAGCGAACACCCAGAGACACAGAGAACGGTCAATACAGCATTGTTAGCACCGACGACAAGTGTGAGACCGCGATGACTGACATGTCAGATCTGGACCAAAGAAATGGGACCGCCGATTCATGTACATGAAGGGAAATGACCCCCAGCACCCAGTCAAAGATTCAGTAAGATTCATATCACACGGAGAAAAACTGCCATGAAAATAATTCTGAATATTAATATTTCAAACTTTATTTTATACTTTTATGTGATCCAGTATCCAGATGATATTTTTATATGTTGCTGATCCAAATACATTTGTCCGTCCTCAAACTGGTTGGATCACAACCATTTCTCAAAAGTAAGGATTGTCTTATATGGTGTTATATGATATATTAAGTGTCCAATTGGAGCACCACCAGAAACCTTATCATTGCCAAAATACTGTAGTTGATGTGAAGAGGTGGGAGGAATCGGCTAGAGACAGTATTAAAGAAGCTGGTTCGTCTATCTTCTCAAAAGAGAAACAAACACCGGTAGGATGTTTTCTGTTTACGTATTTTCTGTCACTCGGTTACATCACTCACTGTTGCTTTGATTGTTTGAGAGCCTGCTCTGCGACTGCTGGTTGATAACGCCGCCTGGGAACTGAAAATAAACAGAGATTCCAGTCGACTGTAATTATGGAAACTACACAACATGTAATTTATGGCTGCGTTGTAAGAAAAGGCAGACCTGCCAACATTTTTTATTTTTGAAAAACACTTTTGACCTTTGTTAAAGCTGATACAGGCAGAACATCCCGTCCCGTGCTCCTCATTTGACTTGGTACTCCATGTGAACTCCACAGAACTTACGTTCTGTTTTTATTTTTTTATTCTCTAAACTTTTTCTCAGCAGTTGCTCACACCGCTGCTTTGTCACTTGTGAATTAAGTTGAGTAACAAAAAAGAAATATGAGCCTAAATTCAAACTCAAACAGCATTATAATGAACTCTAGTTGTTGCTGGTGAGTTTGAGGAAACAGATCTGTGATATAACTACACTGCCAAGCTCAGAAACTACAAGTACAATCTGAGCAGCTTGTGAGCCAGTTACATCTGCTGTGTTGACATTACAACCGTTATTGGGTACAATGTTAGTGCCCTTCATTTTACAGTACCAGCAAAATGTCAGCAGCACTACACTGTTGTAAACAATCTATTTTTCTAAATGGGTGACTGAATACAAACACAGAGCGGAACGCTTCATTGTACATATGTATAAAATACATGGATTCTCTTCAAGAACAAATGTTTCAGATATTCAGCGGGGCTTTATTTGTAGATCAAATGTTGCATGATGCTTTGTTTATTTTATTAGTTCTGGCTTACGTAGAAACTAAATGACCACACCACATAACAACTCGATCTGTATATCATTTAACTACAGTGTTTTAAAATGATGTGAAAATGATTTTTTGAGTCAGTACTCAACCATGTTTGTTTCTGTCAGCTACTTTTCAGATAAGTTAAATGTTTTGATAATTGTTCAGAACATTATGTCATGTCATGTCATGTCATTTTCCAACCGCTTATCCGTTACCGGGTCGCGGGGATAGCACGACTGCACCCAAATCACATTGCACCAGTAACCTGAGACCTCTTATGATGAAAATGAATTGACCTTATGACCTTTAATGCTGGTGAATGTTTCTGTATCAAGTGCCTTCCTTTTCAGTCAGGCTGTACGCAATGTCAAAAACATTTTCAGCATCAGATGAAACAATTTGTTTTGTTGCTAGTTTGTTAAAAAAAAAAAAAAAAAAAAACACTTTGAGAAAATGTAATATAAATCCACTGTTACTGTAAATAATGTCCTTTTTTAAATTAAAGACTTGCAGCATGATATGGTATTTAGACTGTTGTCAAAATGTGGATTTAACTGCTCAGATAATTTCCTTCCCTTTTTATTTTCAAAAAGGTTGCTCAGAATATCCCAATGTGTTCCTTCTGTGTTCATTTCAGTTATGCAAAGGAAAGACTTGTGTAATAGTGTTGGTAATATTTTGACTTCTCAACTGCACTAACTGAAGTCGCTAGTAGCTAGTCGACAAAGATTGTTCACATAATAATATGAATCCAAGTGTAAGGTTTACATAACATCTGGGATGAGAGGCAGGAAATGGATCCTCCTGTGCACTGAGAGGTCGACTTGACAAGAAACAACAATTATCACCCGTCAGAAACTGAATGTTGTTTACATGTCAGCTTTAAAGGAGAAAAAGAGCATTTCTGGAATCACATCACCACTTTCATCTTGTGCTGTCAGCACACTTGGGGAAAATTACGCATGTCAAGACTTGATGTGTGCACGTGTGCAGATGTCGAATAACATGCAGCGGTTGCATGAGGATTTTCTTTTCTTCCTAACATGTGATTGTACGTTTTAACAGAATGTGTCTCATGTGGGGGACACACTTCCAGGTCTTCCCTGCTTTGATTGGTCTATATTTTAGTTTAGGTCTTCATGTGCTAGTGCAAAGTGTGAGTGCATGTGGTCTGAAACGTGCAGGGCTGTGGAAGAGCAGCTGACTTGCTGTGTTTGGCTGTTGGAAACGTTGAGCGCTTTTTCTCTCTTATCAATCAGTCCTTGAGAAGTTTGCGTGTCCTTGCAGGGCTGTGCAGACAACAGGAAAATGTTCTATTTATTTCTTAGATATTTTATTTTGTTAATAATTTAATAACACATATTTAGACTCTTTCCAAAATCCTCTTTCTGATGTCCAGAAATGTGCTTTTACTTTCTGTTCAAATTAATTTTTAAAAATAGAACATATTGCCAAAGCAGAACAGTTTTCCTTCCCTGCGTTGTCTGGCTGTAGAAAAATCGCTCCTGTAAGTGTGTTCTTGTGTGGAAGGTGTCCCTTTGGAAATGCAATGTGTCTTGGGTGTTCAGTTGTCTTGGATGCAGTCTCATCTCAGGTGGAGGCAGAGAGGACAGGACCAACACCCTGCTCAGAGAAACACGACATCTTTGCTTCAACCTCAGGTAAACCCTTTTAATAAGATGCTTTTTAAATGTTGAATATAGCTGGACAGGGTAATATTTCATGCATAATTACCAATAATGTTTTAAAGATGATGGAAGTAAATATTTGCACGAACTCGTAATCTCCCTCTGCAAAGTAAATATGTAGAAAGTGTGTTTAAATCAATTTTAAGTACAGATTACATGTGATGTGGCATGTTGGAATTCACAACATGTTAATGTAATTAAGCTTCCTCTCCATCATGTTTGGATTAAATAGCTGTTCCCATGCCAACAGCGGAGACAAAATTAACATGAACTGAAAGGAAACATCCATTTTCTACTGGAGGTTGATATGCAGTGTGAGAGGAAAGGACCAGAAAGTGTTTTGGGGTTTTTTGAAGTAGGAGAAACTCTTCCAGAAGCTTCATCACCGAGGGTCCTCTGCTGGCAACTAGTGGGGAAAATCCACCCGGTGAACAAAACCATTACCTGCCTCCATTGTAGTGGCCAGAGGAGAATCTCCCGAGTTTTATTTGGACAACAACAAACATTCTATTCCTTTCAAAAGGAAGGAAAAGATTATTGTTTTGTTTGTGAAGTAACCACAGTTTGATTTCTAGGCGTCCCCACATGGCAGGCCTGGCAGCTCTCTGGCTGCTGCTGGTGTTTCCACTGTGCATGTCCCAGAGCACCCTGCAGTCTGAGCAGATCAACGCCCACCAGGCCCTGGCAGCTCCTCCTCCTCCTACACACAGACGAGACCTTCTTGGAAAAGAAGAAACCACTCACTTAGACACGGAGCAGACGTGTAAGCTTGTTCCCTCCCCACCATGCACGGTGTTAATCTTTGAAAGGCGTCACCTGCCAAAACAAAGATAGTACAGCAGGCTGATATTGATAACGGCAGAGAACTCGTACTCTGTCTGTTTTTGTCTCAACAGACGCCCATGGAGACAAAGATAATGCCAAGGTGGGTCTGTTCATCGCCGCGGCCCTGGGAACGTTCACCTTGATGGCGTCTGTTTACTGCATCTACAACAAGTTCTACAGCAAACACCAGTACCTGCACGCCCAGCTGAGTGAAGACCCAGGTACAGTCCCACTTTTCCTTAAATCCATATTCAGTTGAAGAATGGGAGGGACAGGACTTTGTCATCTAAAAACCGCATTGAACTTAACCAGAGCTGGATTTTATTTGGATCCGCAGCAGATGCTACGCTTTCAGAAATATCCCCTAAATGTTCCTGGAATTTTTCAACAACATCCATGAACGCTTTCATAAGGAAAGTGAAGTAAATGTAGATTTGATTATCGAGAACAGACTGATTCCTTTTCTTCATCCTACAGATTTAACTACAGACCCCATGGACCCTCCCTCTGTGTTCTTTCACGCCTCTGTGAACTCCAGTGCAGTAGAGGTGTGTAAAGGCAGTTATGGCTCGCTCTCAGACAATCCGTCCATCATCTCTGTCCCACCCAGCCTGTCCCCTCCTCCCTCTGTCCCACCCAGCCTGTTCCCTCCTCGCTCTGCCATGCCCTTCCCTCCCCCGTTCCTCTCCTCACGCTCTCTGAGAACTATATCAGCCCAGGATCTGGAGAAGAGCTGCATCTGATGTAGAGTTCTCAGAATGACACATTTCAATGACATAAAGTCACTCAGTCATCAACCGGAAAAAAAACAGAACAAAAAAATAATGTTAAGCAACATTCGCCATTCACCTGATGCACCTTCTAAATCTGACGCTGTTGTTGTCTGTGACTTCCTGACCTTTAACCTTCTTACTACCCACAACACCACCACACACAAATCTCCCTTCTGCACTTGTCAATACATCACATCTATATATATATATATATATATACTGTAGTAATTGCAGGCTGTGTCTTTGTACAGCTACAATAAATAGTTCTTCTCTGCACCTGATCTCATCTGTCCTTTCAGCACTGCTTCCACTCAATAATCACAGCCTCATGCTCAGATAAAAAGATTTGTACTATGTTTACATGAGCTTCGATGCCGGCTGTAACAAAGGAATGTCGCCACAGCACACATCTAAAATGTCAGAACAAAAGACAGTCGGGCTAAAAATACATTTTCTTGAGGCTTTCAGCAAACGGGTGAAATCAAAAAGCAGCTGACAGTCCTTGATCTGTGTTTGGGCTTCATTAGAAAGACGCTCATGTTGTTAAAAATAAAGTGTTGATACAAAGAGTTTCAGGAAGAAAAAGCAAATAGGCACAAACCAATATTGAAAGATAGATACAATGTTTCTTTTCCTCTTTCTTTTTTTTCTTTCTTTCTTGCAATTTTATCCCATGTGCACTATTTATTTTCGTCCTATCCACATGTCAATTTAAAACATTTATCCTCATACATATATCAGTGACTTTACTGCACTGCTGTCATCTAAACTTGTGTTTACTTCATATTTTGTTTAAGAACTTTATTTAATTCTTCCATTGCTTGTGTTTATATTCTCTTAGTGAGCTAATTTTACTCAACTCCAGTGGTTATTCAGTGAAAGCAATGAATAATACAAAGCAGTTGCGTCATGGCAGCGTTTCCTGTGCCTCGGGCTGCAAAGGAAACCCTGCAAATCCATTTCTAGAATATTTATATTTTAGGCTCCTGATCAGAACACTTGTTATTTTTTTAACTCTTAGACCCGCACAGCCTGGGTCCACAGTTGAAAATAAAAACAATCAGTTGCCTCAAAGGCGCAGGCTCCCCTGCAGCCTCCCGGCAGTAGCCTGCCCCTCCCTGTGTCACAGATACCTGGGAACTGTGGTGATATGCTTCGATCGGGCAGCATTTACTCTGACTCTCTCCATTCACGGCTTGTGCGCTCCAAGAATAGCTGCTGCTTAAAACGCCGGGAAGGAAGTGACATGCTACCTTCCACTCACTACACACACTTAGGATTGAGATTAGTGCGCGGCCAGCGGTAATCTGGTTTCAGGACCACGGCCAGCGACGCCGCCCCGGGCCATGACTCCTGTCGAAAGTTGTCTCCTGCTCCTCCTGCACCTCCTGCACCTCCTGCCCCTCCGCGGACACCGGGGAGTGTGAGGAAAGTCCCCCCCCCCCGGAACACCGAAGAGGAGGAGAAGTGGCACTGACCATGTGGAGGATAACTGTGGAAAATCAGAGTTGCTGACTGCAGCCTCGGGGAACTACGAGGTGAAGGACGCTGGTGATTTTGTTTGTTTTCTTTGTTTTCTTTTCTTCTATTTTTTAAATGTGTGAGTGAGCGACACGAGGCGGAAAGAGGAGGAGGAGGGGGAGGAGGAGGAGAAGGCTGTGCGCTCGGGAGGGAGCGCGCAAAGACTGCACCTTGGTCGGAACCTGGAGTCGTGAGGATGGAACCATGTGGAGGATAACTGTGGAAAATCAGAGTTGCTGACTGCAACCTCGGGGAACTACGAGGTGAAGGACGCTGGTGATTTTGTTTGTTTTGTTTGTTTTCTTTTCTTCTATTTTTTAAATGTGTGAGTGAGCGACACGAGGCGGAAAGAGGAGGAGGAGGGGGAGGAGGAGGAGAAGGCTGTGCGCTCGGGAGGGAGCGCGCAAAGACTGCACCTTGGTCGGAACCTGGAGTCGTGAGGATGGAGATCCGGCCGGACAGGTTTAAGGCCGTGGCAGCCAAGACGCTCGGGAAAATATACGGGTATGTAGACTGACCTCAAGCAGAAGTAACGACCTGTATGTCTGACGTTAAACCGACTCCACCGATTTGATCGTGTAAGTTTCTGATTTAAGGCAAACTGCTCCTTTAAAGCGGAGGCTGTCCTGGGAGCTGGATTAGTGTGGAGGTGCATGACCTGACACCACATCTGTCTCCACAGGACACAACACACGTATCACAGTCATTGAAAACGCCAGATATAAAGTTCAAATCTCAACCTCAATAGAAGGAGTCCATGTGCGATGTGTAGGTGTATAATTTTGGTAGAGGTCCACCAAATTCTACTCTGCACGCAGAGACACAGTCAGTGAATTATCCTCCTCTGAGCTTCAGAATTAAGTTTCCGTTTCAGACCCCAACTGCTCGATCAGTGTAAGATGAAGCCTCGGATCAATATCCAGATTCAGCTCGTCCGGGCTGTTCTGCAGCGCTGTCATATCACAGAGGCCCGGAGCTCTGTGGAGGCTCTCAGTTCATAGCGTGTGGATCAGTGTGAAGGCTTTTTCCTCTGCGGCCTGTTATTTTGTCGCCTCCATGGGACATCAAGCTCAGGGCGACTTCCCTTAAAAACCTCACTCTGGTGGAGGCTCCACCTTTTTGTCTTAGATAATAGAGGAGTGTGGGACATGGGGAGGAAATCTCACCTCCACCGTGCGTTATTACGCATTGCGCAAGCCACTGTTGCACTGTTCCGCTCCTGTTCTAGCGCTAACTGGCTTGGAACTTGGTGGCCCTCCCTCACAGAGAGTGCGGGGTGGTCAGGAGTCTTGCCGGTGATGGGTATCTGAGGAGGAGGAAGTTATTGATGCCCTCCTCTTCCTCCTCTCTCTCGGGATTTGATGGAGCGTCTAAACACTTAAATCCTCTCCAGAAATAGCCTCTCCTCGTCCAAGCTGTCGGCCCACGTAAATCCCCGCAGGCCGTACACCTTGGACACCTCCCTCTCTCTCCCTCTCAACCTAAGTAGCCAGGGTAGCTCGTCATCGTGCCCCCCCCCCCCCCCCCCCCCCCCCCCCCCCCCCCCCCCCCCCCCCCCCCCCCCCCCCCCCCCCCCCCAGACGCCGGGGGGGGCCCCCATCCCGCCCCCCCCCCCCCCCCCCCCCTCTCAGGGCACCTCACAGCCAACATGAGGCAGAGAACCCTTCGCTGCCCACGGGCTCTCATTTTAGTGGAGCGAGCACGTGCTCCCAGGTAGATACTCCCTGGGCACCTTACTGCCGTGCGTAACACGCACCCGCCCCGCTTCCTGCTGCTGCTGCTCTCTGCACGCAACCTTAACGAAGGGGCACGCACGGTGACGAGCAGCCTACCTTTTATTTTGTGGTGGGTGTTCCAAATCTAATATTACATCTATGCTATATTATTCTTTTATATACAATTCTATTATATACAATTCACAACAAGAATAACATTTGGACAATAGAATAGAATTAGAAAGCAATATATATTTTACTATGTTATACTAAACTATGTATAAGTGTCTCTGTAGCTGCTTTTAAATTGATAATGAAAACAGAATACACTGTGTTTTACCCAATGGAATTCAGGGACACGATTTCCTTGATGGTACCCCTGACACTGATCTTCTATCCTCAGTGTGCGTGTCTCTTCTGTATTTACCACTTATTTAAACCAACTGCTGACTTATCCCCTGTAACTGAGTCAGTATGACTAACACGAGATTGTCGGAGGCAAAATACAGAACCTTTTCATTGCATGCTCTGCCTCACAAGTGAATTCAGGAGGTTCTGCTCGGTTGCATCTTCTCAACTTTTTCATGAAATAGTTATTCGGCTTTTTCTTATCCTGGCAAAGACTCAGCTCACAGCTGAGCTGCTGAACCACACGTGACATATTGACAGAAATGTATATGCATTCTCCTTTCTTACGTGACGCACAGATCTAGGACTGAGACGTTTTGAATTCTGAGGCACCCATTTCCTTCATGGTGTGACGAGAGCCATGAGGACGAGGTCAGGTAGCTTGTGAGGATTACAACGGATTGTTCTTAACTCGGGGTCAGTCATGAAAAGTCACTACAGCATATACGATATGTAGTAAAGGGAAAAAAAGAAAAAGAAGTGGAAATACCAGCAGATAAAGAAAGCTCCATGCGGACATCCTCTGGACACTCGGAAATAAATTGGTGTTGAGAAGGAAGGGAATGTTGTGAATTGTGTAAGACTGTGCCAGCGCCCGGGGAGATGGTGGTAACAGGAAGGGTTAAAGATAAAGAGGAGACGGGAGGAATGAGAGAGAAAGAGGCCCTCCCAGACAAAAATAGTCCAAGCGAGCCAGAGATATTAATAATGCAGGATGGAGAATCATTAATACTTGATCAGTGTTGAAGACTGTTAGATAGTGCTTTACAGTAACTAATAGAGCCTGTATGCTTTATTGTTGCGTCGCTGTTCTTTCCCATGCAGCCCGCTCACTACTGGAGTTTTTATCTGATTAGCGTGATTGGCAGGAACCAATGTCTTCTCTGTCCCCTGATATGTTAGGACCAGTCTGCAGGAGGGACATTTTTATAAGAACTCACATAATGCTGGGGTTCTTCTCAGAAATGGAAATGTGTTGGCCACAATGGAGATTGTAGAATACAGAGAAGATGCTCCACATATCTCACAGTAAAAGAAAAAAAAACTGAATTAGCTAAGGTACACTTTCTGTTAAAAGAAGGAGTGGTCTGGAGTGGTTTATATCTTGTTTCATCAATTCTGCCTCTTGACCGAAAATTCCTGTCTCAACATAAAGCAATGCAGCTCTGTGGCAACCTGAAATCATCATTTTGAAATCAGTTTACAGCACAGCGAAGAACAAGATGGACTTCAAATTCGCAGAAAAGTTTGGAGTATTCTGCAAAAGAAGAAGGTGGTTAAATCAATATAGAATCATGACACACTCAGATGAGGCTGTAGCTCATGGTCTCATCATCTTCTATCCTAAAAAAATAAAAACAAAAACAAATTCCCGAAAGCTTTACTCATGTTCTGCACCGTCTGGTGTTTTTTGTATTTTATAGGACTGAGCTGACTCATATGTTTTTTGCTTCAGCACATCCAGCTCTTAAGCACCGAATACATCCCTCACCATTGGTGAGAAACTACAATTACCTGACGAAAGCGGCCTGAGTAGAAAATGGACTCCATCTTGTGGAACCTGCAGCTCGGGAGTCTGAACCCGGGAACGTGGATCATGTTTAATAGATGATCTGCTGCACGTTTAGATACATATTTGATGCCGGTTAGACTTCGAGCTTGGCAGAGGTCAAGGCTTCTCAGGGTGTCTCGGCAAGCCATGGGAACATCACTCAGGAGGAGGATGAATGCACCAAGATAAGACGTGTCTGTGTTGGTTTTTGCAATATTGAACAGGTTCATTGAGAAGATGGGTCATATAAGTATACCAACAAGGAGGATGCAGAGGTGTGCGCTGTTGTTTGAACCCGACAAAGCAGCAGCTTTACGTGGATGGGGGTTGCATTTTTATCCCCACAAACTCCACCAGGAAAATCAAATTCAAATCAGAAGCTGGCGGCCTCTCCAGGCTGTTACCCTCCGCTTGTTTAAGGTTGAAAAGTGTTAACAATAACATATGGATGGAAAGCAGGATGGATTTTTTTCATTTCCTCACTCTCCTCTTTTCAGAGCTCTTGAGAAGAAACAGGAAAATGGCGAGACCATCGAGCTGTCGGCGGAGGGTCGGCCAGAGATGGTGCAGGAGAAGGAGATGCCGGTGGTTGACTGCACGTGCTTCGGCCTCCCCAGGCGCTACATCATCGCCATCCTCTCCGGCATTGGCTTCTGCATCTCCTTTGGAATCCGGTGTAACTTGGGCGTGGCCATTGTCAGCATGGTCAACAGCCACAAAGTCTACAGAGACAACAAGGAGGTCATCGTGGTGAGTTGTTTTAGATGGACATTTTCATCATTGGAATCAGTGGTTTGAAAAAAAAAACAAGTTGTTTCCTCGTGTGCCGAACTTCCTGTCTGTCCTGACAGCAAGCTCAGTTTGACTGGGACCCAGAGACGGTGGGGATGATCCATGGCTCCTTCTTCTGGGGATATATCGTAACTCAGATTCCAGGAGGGTTCATTTGTCAAAAGTTTGCAGCAAACAGGTTCGTTATTTCAGCGTTTTATGCATGCAAGGGATGAGGGCACATCCGCCCTTACTTTACCGTCTTTTCTTTCCCAGAGTCTTCGGCTTCGCCATCGTGGCCACATCATGCCTGAACATGCTCATCCCCTCGGCCGCCCGGATGCACTTTGGCTGCGTTATCATTGTCAGGGTGTTTCAAGGACTCGTAGAGGTACTCTGGTCTTCCTTTTAGATACTAGAAAAGTCTGAGATGGACAGATCGTCCTCATTCAACATTGCATAACGTTTTCTCTTCTCTACAGGGTGTTTCGTATCCTGCCTGTCACGGTATCTGGGCAAAATGGGCGCCACCACTCGAAAGAAGTCGCCTGGCCACGACAGCATTTTGTGGTGAGTTTTGAAGATGAGTGTTTGATATTTTACTTTTAGAAAATAATGTCTCTGCATTAAAAACCACGATGTTTCTTGTGCTCCTCAGGCTCTTATGCTGGTGCTGTGATTGCCATGCCGTTAGCTGGAATCCTCGTCCAGTACTCAGGGTGGTCGTCAGTCTTCTACGTCTACGGTAAGTGACCGGTGAACCTTAGACTGGAGATAATTATCATACAGCCTTTTCAAACCCTTTAAAGGGAAACAGTCTTTACTTTGGAACTCTTTAAAACGTTCTTTCCCCTGCCTTGGTTCCAGGAAGCTTTGGGGTCATGTGGTACTGTTTCTGGATGCTGGTGTCTTATGAAAGTCCAGCAGCTCACCCCACCATCACTGAGGAGGAGAGGACGTACATCGAGGAGAGCATTGGCGAGTCTGCCCAGCACTCAGTGACGGTCAGCAGCTTCCCTCAGATGAAATGTGATGGACGCCGTCCTTCCAAAGGGTTTTTAGACGATATTAAATAACACATTTCGACGTCTTACAGAAATTTAACACCCCTTGGAGGGCCTTCTTCACGTCCATGCCAGTGTACGCCATCATCGTGGCTAATTTCTGCAGAAGCTGGACTTTCTACCTGCTCCTCATCAGCCAGCCCGCGTACTTCGAGGAGGTGTTTGGGTTCGAGATTAGCAAGGTAACAGAAACAGGAACAAAACCCTGTCGCTTTCAATGTTTACTGCTTTTTTCTAACTTCTATTTCATTTTCATGTAGGTGGGCATAGTGTCTGCACTTCCACATCTGGTCATGACCATCATCGTGCCCATCGGAGGCCAGCTGGCTGACTATCTGCGCTGCAACCACATCATGTCCACCACCAACGTCAGGAAGCTCATGAACTGTGGAGGTAAGTAAACGGAAACTCACAAAGAGGAAGTGCGAGATCAAAGATCAAACCTGTAGTCAAACCAGCCAATAGCAAAATTGGACATGCAAAAGCTTTAGGTTCAGTCATAGACAGCACGCCGACTAACTGCGCTATGAACTAAATTACTGCTCCAGCTGCAGTGACGAAACATTTGCTGGGTAAGACAAATGGTGACTCACGATATGGCAGAAGCTCTGTGCCTGTCAGCTATTTTTGAATGTCCCCAGCAGAGTGAAATGTAGAAGCGAACGGTGCACATATCAATCTGTTGGTGGCTGTGTCGGGAGTGAGGCTATTTTCAGATCCATTTCAGGGAAAAGAAGGACAAGAGTACTTTAATAACATATCTTTCAGTTGACCTTAAAAAGCGTCTTCCTTTGATGCATCTTTGTTGATTCCATCTTTGTTGATTTGTTCATCTCTACCAGGGTTTGGGATGGAGGCCACCCTGCTGCTGGTGGTGGGCTTCTCTCATACCAAAGGTGTTGCCATCACATTCCTGGTGCTGGCTGTGGGTTTCTCGGGATTTGCCATTTCAGGTGAAAACACATCTTCCACCATTTCCAGCTTATTTGTAAACCATAAACCAGGAAGGATGAACATAAAGTGTTCTAACTTCTGCAACATAGACTGTTGATGAGGACTATATCTAATGTTTTCTGCTGCAGTGCAAGAGAACAGACTATATGACAATATAGCACTGATTCTGTCTATTGTTTCAGGTTTCAATGTCAACCACCTGGACATTGCACCACGATATGCCAGTATCCTCATGGGTATCTCCAACGGTGTGGGCACCTTGTCTGGAATGGTTTGCCCGCTGATAGTCGGTGCCATGACAAAGCACAAGGTGAGAACTGATTGAATTTGCCTACGAATTTGTTTCTAAAACATTTCATACTTATAACATTTGACGCCTTTATTTCTTCTCTCCATCAGACTCGTGAGGAGTGGCAGGGTGTGTTCCTCATTGCCTCACTTGTACATTACGGAGGCGTTATATTCTACGGTGGGTTAATTCGCCCGCAAACCTCGTCCTGTGTGTTGTTCTTCATACAATCAAACCTATTTCTTTTTAACCATGTGCCTTATTTTGCCCGTCTCTGCTCCAGGAATCTTTGCATCCGGAGAGAAGCAGGCCTGGGCGGAGCCGGAGCAGCTGAGCGACGAGAAATGTGGCATCCTGGACGAGGATGAGCTCGCAAACGAGACAGAGGAGCTGTATCGAACAAGCGGCGGGGGAGGCTACGGAGCCATGAACCAAGGAGCGGATCCCAATGGAGGCGGCGGCATGGGAGGAGGAGGAGGAGGGGGGGGAGGATGGGTCTCGGACTGGGACAAAACCGAGGAGTATGTACAACCAGAAGGAGCCAATAATTACCTTTATGGAGGAGAGGGGGACCAAGAGTTAACATAGAACCAGCAGGTCCTCTGCGCTCAGCCTCTAGTGAGGCCCAAACTGTGCATGAGCCGTGTCGCGTCCCACCGAGTGACTTTCGAGGAGCTGATTTAAAACAGAAGCCGGGGGGACGATTATCAACAAGTCTGTCCACATCAATACAACTGAACTGAAAGAGACTGCACAGTGGAGGTGAAGACATTAGTAGATGTGTAAAATGTGTGTTTGTGATTGCAAATGTGTTCCTTGTGTGGCAGACACTTTAAAGTAGGAGAGTTGTAGGACCTGTCCGCCTCCCTGCTGTATATCTGTTGGAGAAGGGGCTGTGTTTTAGGCCTGGTGTGGCTTTCGTTGACGTGTATCCATTGTAGTAATTATAGGCGTTTATATCAGAATTGACAGGAGTGGATTCCATTAGCAACCCTCTCTCAGTAAAGTCATTCCGAATTGTAGGGGGCGCACATTGGTCACAAGCGCATCCGTTGCCGGATGAAAACGTTTTGAGTTGTAGGTTTTCTATAACCCATAGCCGTGTATGTACTGTACCTCCACTGACGTTCAAGTTTTGTCTCTAATGAGCACACTTTTAAGAGAAAGCATTTTCATTGTGCCAATACAACTAAATATTTTTGCTCTCTACTATTGATTTACTTATCCGCTGAGAAGGCGATTGAGCATCTGCAAATATTACAGTTCTCTGTCGATAGCCCAATACAGATGAGTTGTAGGCGTAGATGTTGAATCACTCGTGCAAACGTGTTTGAAGTACCGGGCCTCGGACCTGTCTGCCTGCTCACATACTGTGGAATAACACTGTCTCATGCAGGACTGCAGGGGATCCAGGGTAAAAAACAATCCTCCATTATATCTGCTTCTTTGGCTACATCACACACGTATGCTTTCTGTTTGAAAATACAACACATTACAAATCAACTCCTGTATTCTCCTCGGCTGTCAGTGTAGAACGGGACATGAATCACAAACCGATTGGGAGCTAAAATGCTCGTATGGACGTAACTATTTTTGGTTTTGAAGTCACAATTTTCATTAAAAAAAAAAACCTAGTAGTGTGGATGTAGCCTGATTTGAAAACTTTTTCCAAATTGCTTCTCATGTCCCATATTCTTCTTTCATGTTAATCTATTGTGTCATTGTTGTGTTCCGTCTCTTCATGATAACATATTCTCTGCCAGGTGCGGCACTGCTGCTACTGCATTACTAAGCTTATGTAGCATACATCAAAGTTAGACGGGATAAATTATGCTTCGCTTGATTCAAGCTCACCCTAGTGCACCAAGCTGAGGATGTGAGAAAATTATTGGAAAAGCAAAGGCCAATTCAACACAAAAGGCTGATAAAGGACAACCTGACATTTCACATTACATGAGCAATTGTCCTTAGCCGACGTAAAATGTGTTTAGCCATAGCCCCAAACTTAAATATAACCCTGTGTTAGAATTTGAGACGGTAACTGGTCGTTACTGTTTCATCAGCGGAGTTCACTGATTGAATATTTAATAAATGTTAGAGTTTTTACTGTCATTTTTTTCATTAATATATTGTTTTATGTTTTGTTCTGGATTGTTAACTAATCTGTAAATGTACATGTGAAAAATTGTATAATAAAACCTAGAGGGAATGATTCCTGTACACAAATGATAAATATTATTCATTACTCCTATTTTTATGTTTTCTTTATCCAGTGGTGCATAAACTATAATGCTAATACGACCCATGCATTTTTGATCTGTTTTGATCCAGGGACCAACACTGTAGCCTTCTGAACACAGTGGTGTCATGTTTCCCATAATGCACCGCTCCTCCCCAGACAGCGTGTCGATCCCCGAGCCAAAGTATCAGAGCATGTAAATGAAGATGAAAAATAGAATTCGACGGCAGCAAGAACGAGAAGGACGCGGCACATTTCCTCACGCGGCCCGAAGCACCGAGGCTCAGGGATTCACCCTCGCTGCCCCGCTCTGCTGTCTGAAATCAACGGGATTATCCTGCATCCATCTGTCAGTGAGAGAACGGGTGAGAATAAGAGGGAGAGAGATATTCATCACGGGCATCTGACGATACTGCAGGGAGACGTTGCTTGCAGTTTGTTCGCGGCACTAAGTTACAGAATGTGCACACACACACACACACACACACAAAACACGCAAAATAAATCACTTTGTTCCATGTCTGATCCATTAACATGGAGGAGGCAGAATGTATATATTGCAACTGGCCACCAGGTGGTGAGCAAGGTGACTTCACTCCCTCATGTTTGAACTTCCTCTTCCTGTTCTTTTTTTATATCACTACTTCCTGTCTGTTTGCTTCCCTCTTTTTTTTTTTTTTTTTACCTCTCAGTGTGTTTATACATTGACCTGCTGCCATCCAGGTGACTTAATGTCACTCCTGTCATCCAGTGGATATTTCACTCCACAGACCTACTCTTCTGGACTGCATTTGAAGTTTTGGCCTCCTCCATTTTGGATTGGTTTGTCTGCACAGTTCGGCCTCTTGCTGTCTCCTGCCTGCCTCATCCCTCAGTAAGCCTGCTTCCTTTTGCTGCTCAGCACATCATCACAGTAGGACAGAAAAGAGAAATAGACTCATTGTACAACTAACTTGAAATCAAAAATTGTCCAGAAATCCAGAGTTTTGAGAAGCAGTTGTTTTAATTGCTCGTCTGACTGCAGTGTTTTAGTTACTTCTTTTGGCCACCAGAGGCCAGCACCGCATCGCTTTTCTTTACAAGCACAGCGCATGACTGAGATCAGCAGGTTTGAGGCTGTATCTCACTGTGTCCGCACAGAGAGCAAACATTGACTGGGCCTCATGATGAAGAAAGTTAATGTCAAAATGTGATTGTTCTTTAAATTCACATTTTATATGCAGTAAAAATGTTTCAGGATTCATTTTAACCCGTGGTTTACAGCAGCACTTTGTCAGTGCCTCGCAGCTCCTGGTTCACAAATCTAGATTTCTCTCGTTCTGCCCTCAGTTCTGGTCTCTCCTCCTGCTTTTGTTTTTCTTTTCATTCTGACTCTGCTTCACTTAAAGCAAAGTGAACCACACTCACACAAAAAAAAACAAGGAAAACAACAAATACAAACCAAGCCAGCAGAGTCTTACTACTGTATGCTCCATCTGCCCGTGACCCACTTTCGGTTGTTGCCTTTGGCATGAGACGGGTTAATGCAGGAAGCCGGAGGAAAGCTAGTTCCACAGAATAAGGACATTGGGCAACAATGGCTGTGGAGGCTCAGAGGTAGGATGACATTGTGGTGGATATAAACCATCAGGGCTCCCACTAGGGCTCTTATCAAGGGGCGCGATCCCAGCGTAATGTCGCCCTTATAGGCTGCAAGTGGCAGGATCCATCTACGCCCCCTCTTAGCAAAGTGTAGCGCAGTGCACATTAATGTATTTCAAGTTCACCTTCCTCTGTCTTCCGGTGTCTCTCGATGGACTCTAAAAGCTGCCGTAAAGCAAGCATAAGGACATCTTCTCTCTCAAACACTCCAGCTGCTGCTATTCACCGGAACAGAATCCTACATTTTATGTGTTACATAAACTCACTTCAACAACATTAGGGCACTTAATCTATAATTTCCTATTTCTAATTTAATATTTGGGTCTTGGCGCTTTAGTTCGACTGCTTTCTTTTTTTGGGCATTTCACCTTCTCCGCTCAGCTTAACAGCAACCAGGAAGTGTGTGGGTAGACTAAACTAGTGGTGACACCTGCCATCCTCGCAGAGCGTCATGTGTCATGTGTACTGTTCCCAAAGCTTTACCCAGTCGTATAATGATGCAGGCCCTCATTGAGCCTGTCACACACAACCATGCATCACCAGGGTTTATCATAATTAGACTGGCAGTGTTTACACAGTGTTGAAATGCACACGGCATAGTCAGAGAGGCTTTAACCCTCGGCCGGAGAGAGCGGCAAAAACAACCTGGTCCTGCTTTTTATACCAATTCTTCTCAAAGTCAAATCTCAACATTTAGATCAGACCTTATGGCTCCAGCCCTTTCCGGAGCATCTTGTGTTTTCTTTAGCATCTGAGTAATTGAATGTACTGCACTTGCAAAGACGCTGTTCAAAGTAAAACTGTGCCTCACTTTGTCATGTTGCCAACTGAACCGCTGGCAGTTGTTGTTCAGCTTTCAGTTTTCCCAGCGGCCTCCGTCTCAAATCTCACCTGGTACACGGTGAGGTAACCAAGACAACGTATGTCTTTCCTCATTCAAAGAGAAGACGGCCCAGTCAGAAAGTTCTCCTGCCCACTAACTGGTGGTGGTGATGATAAACGATGGCCCTTGAATGTGTAGCTGTGATACCTGATATCATGAAGGTCACGTTTTATCAATGGGAAAACCATTTTTCTTTGTCTGCCACGACCTCTGGGTGTCAAAGACAGCGAGGTGGCGTGAATACATCCACCTACCGTGTGTGTGTGTGTGTGTGTGTGTCAGGGAAGATGAAGGCGGAGGGAGGATCATATCATGGGACAAGTGTGAGTGTGTTTGATAGAGTGAAAGCTATAATGAGGGTGAGAGGCAGAGGATGTAGGCGAGGTTGGAACATAGCAGATCAGCGACAAAAGGAAAAAAAGAGAGAGAGAGAGAGAGTAATGAAGAAAATTGGAGATAATTGAATAGAAGAGCACTTGAGTGAGAGACGGATGGTGAAGAGTTGGTGCACAGTGGCAGTACCAAGAGAGGAAGGAGAAGGCAGGAGAGAGATCAATGTAGCTGCTGTAGAGAAAGAAAGAGGGAGACTCAGAGGGAGAGGGAGAGAGAGAGAGAGAGAGAGAGAGAGAGATGGCTATACCAGGGCACAGAGTAGGTGAAAGTGAATGTGTGTGAAAGAGAGGCTGCTGAATACAGTGGCTCGAGCTGGCTCTCACCACTGCACATTTAAACACTAGCAGGCATGAAAATGTGATTTTTGAAAAGAGGAAAAAGCAAATCACTTCTTTTTTTTCTGTATTTTATCCGTCGGATCTTTATCTCATCTTGTCTCTTTGTGGTTTATAAAGGAGGTCGCTGCGGATACGACGGGGAGCAACACAGACTGAACTGCACACTGGAAGGTATTTACTTTTTCATCTTAAAATCGATTCCTCCTTAAAGAGGACTACTCCTGTGTAGTTGGTCACAATTAAATCAAAGACCTGTGTAGTGACGATAAGAAGTATTTGGACAAAGAATCAGGAAATGATTTAGCATCAAATTGTGTGAAGGGGGGGGGGGGGGCACAGCACTTAAAAAGAAGCAGGTGCTGCTGGAATTGTGGCAGAGAGAGAGAGAGAGAGAGAGAGAGAGAGAGACAACGTCCTCGGAGGTCTGACTCACATGTCTCATGTAGGTGGGGATGAAAGTGGGACATTTGAAAAAAAAAAAAGAAAGACTCACAGCTCCTTCAAAGAAAACTTGAGAACATCACTCAGAGAAGCTGTAGCGCTGATTTGTAAACGCGGGGCTGCCCAGCGGGGCAGTGCGTGAAAGCTTTAATTGGAGCATGAGGCGGCTGCGATGAGGTTTGCGTAGTGTTATCGTTGCATAGTCGAGGTGAATTATAGAAACTGAAATCCATTTTTCACTGGACACAGTGGGCCGCGATGGTGGAAAAGTTCATTTCGCACAATGACGTCTTTTCTAAATCCTAAATCCAACTTCAGGGCCATAATTGAATCTCTTGTGACGAGCTAAGACCCTGTTTCATATAGATGACTCCGTGCTCATTATTAATCAGAATTCTACATTGTACAACTGCTCCCCCCACGGTTGATAAGTAGGTTATGACCTGCTGCATTACAAGGATCTGTGCACAGACGGAATGGAGGAATAATATATTAGGAGCTACAAATCAGCCTGGAAAAGAATACGCATGTGTAAAATGCACATTCCTGTTATTGTAACATTAATACCAACGAGACGCTGTTAGGATTGTCTGACAGGATTTAACATGAGAGCTCATCAACACCCTCAGCTGTGGTGTCACCTGGTGGTAAAGGGAACACACACACACTTGCCTTCAGAGTGCAGTCCATTGATTTACATTTACATGTCTTAACTGAATTTATCCTTAAATCTATTTTCTAATTGCCATAACCTGACCTAAACATAATCTCTTTCACCTACTCTCTAAAAATTAAAAATGTAATGATCTCTGACTACACACACTTTGCATTTTCTTCCATTCATCGCATACAGTCTAACCAACTAACCAAACCTTACCCATTGAACACTACTTCATGCCTAACCTTGACATAAATGCTATCCGCATCTCACCACTAACCTTAAACAGGACAATTCTGGCTCATCAGAACCAGACTTTGGTTCCCATGAGGTCCTGGTACAGTCAGTGTTTATGCTGGGAAAGCTCCTGAAGAGGTGACGGATACACACACGCACACGCCTCATTTATCTCAGCCCTATTGAAACGGAGTGCTCTTATATTTGGCTTCGCCCCCCGCCCCAGTGGTGTGCAGCACCTCTTTGCACTTTCACCCTGGATGCAACGTAATTGACTTTGCGCAGCCTCCTCAGACCGGCCCCACGCAGCTGAAGTGCATAACAAGCGAAATTGGCCTTAAAAGCATATTTCTCTATCGGAGAGCTGCGCCTAGGGGAATTCATTTGGAAAAGGAAGAAAACAAACCAACAGGGCAATTTAGAACCGGGACACCGCGATTAATGGCTTCCTCTCAAACACAACAGAACAATTGATCATCACAGAACAAAGAGCGCCGGTTGACGCTATCAATGCCAGAGAGCAGCCGAGTAATTAAACATGACGTGTGGGTTAATGCCAAAGGAGAAGCTGGTCAAGCAACAATTGAACCGAGGATGAAAGACGTGAGCGCTGGATCTGGCAGGGAGCTTGATGTGTCAGAAGAGATGTGCGTCTCGGAACATTCGGAACATTTCCACCACCGCTGCCTACTTGTTTCCCCTCCATGCTGTCCTGCCTCATGTTGCTCTCCCCTGCCTGGTCTTGTTCTGTCCTGTAACGTCTCTGCAGGAGGAGCAGGAGTCGATAAACAGGCCGGTTCCTGTAGCTGATGTGACAATGCCATACAGTCCAATGGCTCTCAGGGGGATGGTGTGGGGAGAGATAGCAGGACAAAGGGTAGACATGCTGAGAGAATATTTCCATTGACAGCTCACCGCTGCGGAGGAACAGAGCCAGACTCTATTAGCTGCGGTGTGCTACTGTATCTGTGAAGGAGAAACACAAAACTCACAACAAAATGTTCCTTAAATCAGTCCCACGGGAGAAATAAAGTGGGCTACAGCTGGAGCGAGCTATGAAAACCTGCTATACAGCGTAAGCACACACACACACACACACACACGTTCATTAGTACCTTGAAATTCAAGGACAAATCTGCACATGCACCCAGGCCATCCTCTGCCTGACATTTAAAAGTGTTCTAATCAAATAACCTTGAGAAGTAATTTCATGTTTAAATAAAAAAATTATCATCCAATATGATTTTTAATGAACCCTCTAATTGTTATTTGTGGAACCGACCGAGTCCCATTGTTTTGCTCATTAAGGCACCGGAGAAGTGTGTTTCCCCTGACTCTGCAGCCTTTTCATTATTACATACAGGGATATTTTCCCCCAGGGGAAGGATCTGGAGGATTGCCGTAAGCCATGCAAACAAAAGCCAGCAAACTGCAACACATCCACTGCTGCAAAGAACTGAAATAGCTCCAGATTTCCCCATCTCTGCACACAACCTCAAATTAATGTACAGCTGTTTTTTTTTTTTTTTTGTTTGTTTTTTTTGTGCACGGATGGCTCTGGAAGCAACGGCTGATCACAGACTTTATTAGGAAACACAACTTCTCACTTGGTTGGAGACATGAGTATGACAATCGACCATCCAAACTGAAAAGAGGAGCAATAGATATTATGATGACAGAGCGAGCGAGGTGATCAAACCCTTTTAGGTGTCACTGTAATTGTCTCTGCCTCATTAACCTCACGATTTGCTGATGTAATCCAGCTCCTGTGTCGCCGAGGGGCTCGTTTCCATCCAGCGGGGTCAGATGGTCCTTCAGTCGGAACATTCTGGCTCTTTTTGGGGACCAACAACTGAGTCTAGAGTTCAATTTCCACAAAATCACCTGCGCTGAAGGATGCATTTTGTACCCTGCCTTTTTCCTGTTTAGCATCCAGCTGCAGGACGAATGTTCCCTCCGTGTTTCCTCACACTATATTTTGCCCTCTCGGTCTAACGCACGTTAATAGTGACAGCAGGGTAATAATCACTAGTGAAGATGGAAGAGTCTCCTTGTAAATCCCATAGAAAGCCCAAATATTCCAGCTGCCATCGGCACTCACTTTGTAGAAGCTAGTGATCGCTGTCTCAAGGTCCCGCCCATACACGTGTGTGACCAATCACAGGACAGTCAATCATGTTATCACAACTTTAAATAATGAAAGATTTACTGAAAAATCTAAATATATTGATGTGATAAGATCCACTACACAAGTAGAAATATCTTATTTAATATATGCTCTATTTTTTTTATTTTTTATTTTTTATTTAAGTTTAGTCCATGTTCCAACTTTTAACATGGAGGAGGTATGTTTTATGAGCTACACGGCTGTGATATAGATCATTAAACCTGCCTGACTGAAATTGTAGAAGCAATTAGGCTCATTACATGGTGGGTGGACGGGCTGTAATGGGTCCTGACAGGCGTTGACATGGTCCTCGCTTTGTCAGCCATGTCTAACAGCATTGATTAGTATCTTGTTGACTTTTGTCTCTCAGTGTTACCTTTATATCAATGGACACACAAGGTAAGTGAACCTGTCACTGCTGGACGGTCTATTTGTGGCTGTTTATCTGACATAGAAATCCACCCCAAAGCCTGGAAGCTGCGCTCATCTGCGTGTGTCTGACTAGTCTGTCTGTGGCCTGCTTTCAGTCTGTCCTGAGGTCTTTTCTCAGGAGCTCTGGGACAAGTATAAAAAGTAAAAGATGCCCTTGAAACGTCGTGACTTGATTCCAGGAATTCCAATGTGTTGGGAATGTGTTGACCCTTGCATCTGCACCTCTTTGTTGCTGTTAAACAGAAGACAACCTGCTGCACAGTTGTCTTTTTTACGTTTCATGACGAACCTCATGACATCTTAATTCGTTTGTTTCATGTGCTAAGAGCGGACGGGATGTTTGTGTTTTATGGAATTAATTTGTTTAATGGAGGGAATAGAAATAAGGCATTTTTCTTTTGAGCGCAGAGAACCAGTTTATTACTTTTATGTTTGTCATGTCCACGTTACCAGGAGACTGGCCATAACGCACCAACTCACTCTGGTTGTTGTGTTTGGTCTCAGGGCTGCCGCATTTGAGCATTTTAATACTAGAAGAACAAGAACATTGCGTTTCGAATATTGGCCCACGTGGATTAGCTCATTAACTAGCAATTACAATCTCCAGTAACACTTAAACTTCAGAGATGATATCTCAAGTGATGTGTAGAGGGAGCCACAGGTGATTTGTTACACAGAGAGCGAGACTGACACTCAGCTGAGCTCATACCTTCACCCAGGCCCAACAGCCCCCTCATAAAATCAAAATGCAAATCATTTGCATCTGCACATCTGCCTGATTTGTTTGCATCAACATCCAGGAACGATTCTCTGCAAAAAAACAGTGATACCCCGTCATTAGGAAAAATAAAAATGAGGAAACCCTGATTTATAGCATTCTGTTGTGTAGCTGCACAGAGGCGCTGTAGTTTTGTAGCAAACAATGATTACAGGAAGGGGGAAGTCTCAAAAATAGCGCTGGGGATGTTCACTCCTAAATCTGTACCGCATTGAGGTCTCCCAGCCTACACAGCCAAGTTTAGCCCAAGTGCGGCCCTCAGCGCACGCTCCACCTGACCCAATTATATCCAGTCTGAGGGGAAAGATAGCCCACTTTGATCGACACAAGACCGACTGGGCTGACTGGTCTGGCATTTAATGCTGCTCAAGGTTCTTTATTTACCAGGACCGATGTGCTCGAGTGCTGCCTAAAGAGTTCAAACTGTGGAGGGTACACTATGTGCTGGGAACACGCGTGCTGGGAGGATCAGACGATCACTTAGTAAGCTATAGCTGCAGCTGCTTTCTCATACGAGAGAGAGAGAGTGTCCTTGGTGAGGTGGCGATGAGAAGATTCTAACGTTGTGAAATGAAGAGAGGAAGGCGATTGTTTTAATCATCCAATTAATTCCTGATTAGTGGGGTTATCATTTCTGTCTGATGCAGTCTGTGTGCGTTACATATGAGAACCCCCCCCCCCCGCTGACCCCCCCCCCCCCCCCCCCGCTGAGGGAAATGCCAGAGTGTAGAAGATGAATGTATGGCCGTTGTTATCTGCCTGTAAAATGAATCAAAGACACCATCAATTTAAATTAAGCTCTTGCGATCCATTCGATTTTTATCAAGCTTAGATTTAATTAAAGCTTGAAAATGCCAAGCCTCGTAATGGCAACATGAAGCCATTCAAATAATATAATAGAATGCCGACATTGGATTATTTTTCCCATCGGTATGCCATTTCAAGGTGAATTATGAATCCTGTTGCATTAAACAGCAGGGTGCCTCCTTATCATACTCCAGCTTCGCCTCAGCGCCCTTACACTCCCACATCCGAGCGCCACCCTGAGATCTGACGCCCCATTCACATAAAGCTAAATGTCCTCTCCCCCAAAGTTTAGTAACTCGTCCACCCGTGCTGCTGGAGGAGTGTCGTCAACGGCTCCTCTGCGTGAAAGAGGCTGAAGGTTGGAGACCCAGAGAGAGGCAGCGATATAGAGGACAGCACTTGGCCGTTCCACTTTTGCAGGACGTAAAAGTGGGACAATCTGTTCCTTGGACGATCTCCAAATCTACTTTCCGGGGACTGATACACTGAAAATATATCTATATACATGCTGCGGCCTACATAGGGAGCGAGCGGAGTGAGAGACACAGAGAGAGAGAGAGAGAGAGAGAGAGAGAGATTGACAGACAGTGTGAATATGAGTGGAACTGATCCGTTTCGTACAATGTGCTCAGACTGGACGAAATTTCCCTAGAGGCTGACAAAAGGGGGTGGGGCTCCAAACCAGTCACACCAGCACTCACAGCGAAGTCCTATAAATTCAGATGAGGGTGATATTGACAGTAACAGTTGTTCATGATTTGTTATGCAATATATTTGGGTGTCACTTATTTGCCCCAAAACAGGCGTAATGTTTTGTTGATATGGAATTCCAGGGAGCGAGAGCAGCCAGATGAGCCTCAAAGTCATTATTGCAACATTGCTGCACTATCCGAAAAATTGGGCGAAAAATTGGATTGGGGCAGACAGAAAATATCTCAGGGGAGCCAAAGATGGATAGTGAGGAGAGATATCAGGGATCTCTGCAAATATCACCATCCATCCTTCTTTCCTCTCCCTGTCTCAAAGAAGGGCATCGATCACTGTCGCCATTATCTCATGATTAATCAGCCGCTGATTCTTCATCTTGGATTTACTCTATTTTCTGTCAAGAATGAAATCCTCATGAATTGGCAACTGTTTGATTCAAATCTACAAATATTCTTTTCTTAGTTGTGAGTTATAACTTCCAGTAAAACCTTTTCGTCTTCAATTGCTTAATGCCATACCAACTTCCTGCAATTGGTCCAGAAGTCAGAAAACTTGAACCATGATCTAGAAAGAGACCACCTCTTTAAATGAGACTGGGAACATCTCTTGGGCAGAGGTTCGCCATCCTGGTAAGATTATCAAACAGCTTTTCCTTACATGTAATATTTTGGCTTATGGCTCTCAACCCTGTCTCATCCCTCATCCAGCGACAGCGGTCCTCTCACACCCTCCTCGCTTCTCTCTCTCAATCTGATTACTCTGCTTTATGCAAACTATAACTCTCCCTGTCTGCTCTCTTGTGTATCCTCCTTTTGCTTTTACATCCCAATTAGTTGGCTCCTGTCGGCTCTCGGCCTGTCCTCCTCGTTCCTTATCTCGCCTGGTGCAGACTCAATGTTGTTAAATATTTTATGAGACTTTTGTCATAAATCAACCCGGTCTATTCCCTTCGGTTGCGCTTGAATGATAGTGTTAATCTCCAGACAGCGTGTAAGGGTTTTGTCAGCTATTGACATTTTGAGAGTGTGAATCATACTCGCCTACAATGGCCAGAATGGATTGTCCCCTATGGTTATAATGTATGCCGAGTATGGGTTTCAAGCCATTTGCACAGCTGAGCTCTCAGTGAGATCCTTCAACTTAATGATCGACTTTTATATGGCTTTCTCCGAGGCACTTTCTTTTATTCTTTCTTCTCAAGTTCCAGCAGTTTCTTATCAGAAAACGTCAGTTCTCCCCAGTCCGCTCTCTGACAGACATTGCGTTTGTGTTGAAGTGGCCCACCCTGTCACTCTCAGAACATCTAGGGGGATCAACCACGCTCGGCCCTGCTCCTGCTGTGGTAACCCTCTTAGGAATACTCCACTGGCTTTCTGTAAGGCAGTGAGACATGAACAGACTAGGCGTGGACTGTTTTGCATTCTTCCCATCAATCATTCAAACACTGCTGACTTCACCAGATCGAGGCATTTCAGATATGGTCTTGGTCTTGGTTGATAGAGGTCGATAAATCAAGCCTTTACTTTCATGAACACCAATTTCTCTTTGATATCTTGTCACTAATGGGATTGAATGATTTGACGAGTGTCCCAATTTGAGCTTGTCTCCACGAAATCCATCTGTCCATCTGAGCTTTCATCGATATCCGAGTCCCCACTCATATTATATTCAGAGCAGCACACTGCCAAAGAGACAGTGGGAGATTCCCAGCGTCATTCGCCATCATTACGGCGGCTGTTGGCCGTGGTCCAGATTTGCATGATGGCAAAGCCCCTGTAGCCAGACTTCACCACAGAAAAACCGGGGTGTTACATATGGAGCCGCCAGTATGCCAAATGTGAAGCACATGATGTCTTAAAGCAAAAAAAAAAAAAAAATCCATCCTGTAAGACAATTTCAAATCGATTCAGCTGTTTTTTGTGGTTGAAAATTATTTTCCTCACCAAAACACCTGACACCATCAGATATATATATATTTTTTTACATAATTTCCATTGAGTTCTGTTGCACGAAGCATTTCAGCCCTTAATACTATCCCCAGTATCAATCTTGCTTCCCCCAGGGACTTATTATAGACTTAACGCAGACGTTCTTCAAGGAAGAAAGCAATCGATCATGAGAAGTTTCCACTCAGGGAGCCCTCATCTGACCTAAACCTCATGGAGCCGCAGCATTTTTCATTTTAATTAAGGGGCATGACTGCTGCTCATCTCAGCTTTTGCAGCATACTCTAAACCGAATTAAATTTGGCACCTCCTCAAACTCTCGCCACAACTGGACACAGAGTCATTGCCGGCACATTTAGGTTTGGAGTTATCTGGATACCTTTGCTGCCAATCCCATTAAGTCTGGAAAGTGGGCTGATGTTAAAGTGGGTGGTGCAGGTAATCTGCTTCTTGGAACAAGTCCTGACAACTGATTGAATAGTGCCCACACTGACTGAGGCATCTGAGGATAAGAGCTCAGATGTCATGCAGCCATGAAGTAACCTGAATTTACCAACTACAACTGGAAGCTCAAAGGCTTTATGGATATTAAATGTAAGCAAACACTTTGACAGTTTAGAGCGTAATAAAAGAAACACTGTGTGAAATGAGGACGAACCAAGTAAACTACACTTACGTAGTTATCAAAGTACCAGTCATTCCATGTACTTTTTCTTTTGTAAATCCACGATCTTGCATGTACAAATACACCAATTTCAATTTGGCTTGGAGTATACTGCATATAGGTTTGTGTATCTGCATTGTTTTTTAGGGGGTATTGTGGGTGAAGTATCATCCTGTCTAAATCACATCATCAAGCTCCAAACAGGTGGAGGGACTGGAGGGAAAGAAACCAATGATCCTTTGCAACAGCTCATTTAAAAACAATGAACATGGAGGGGAGATGGTGTAAACACTGCCCAGGCTGCTCCCAGGCTGGATTTTTCCTTTTAGAACCTCACATTTAGCTGTCGGCTCAGGGTTGTGCCTCAGACGTGGGTCGGCTCCATTATCACCAAGCAGCAATGCTCTTGACCTCGTGCGAAGCTAAATTTTCATGTCTAACTCGTTCCCTTCTGCAAAGAACCTGTGATGCAAACTCACAGAGTTTATATATAGTCTGTCTTTCATCAGCCTGCTATTCCCTGATGCATTCCCACCAGCTAAATGGAAAATGTGGACCAGCTCTGTGCTCATTCACACATGTGGACTTATTAGCATCGCCGGTGGCTAGTTTTTCTATTATTGCACGTGCCTTTTTCTGATGTTGTGAAGTTCACTCTATCCCTGAAATGTTCCTGAGTTCAATGACCAAAGGTTACTCCTTTCTCTGCCTGTTCTCCACAGCATGTTTCTCAGGATGAGGCCAGTCTCATGGGATAGTCATGTTTTGTCTTCATGACAGCTATGTCACTCAGCCCTCTCTGCAGTGACCCCTGCGCAAGCAAAGGATGCTGGGAAATAATGAGCACTTTTATCCCGGCCAGGATGACAAAGATGGGGAGGATGATGAGGAGGAGGAAGAGGAGCAGGGAAGAGAAAACACAAACGGGGAAGATGGACGTGACACGGAGAATGGAGGGTTAGAGGGTCCGGAGGAGGAGGAGGAGGAAACGATGAGAGGACGACAAGCCTGGGAAGGGAAAGGCGGCGAGGTGGTGAAACCAGCTGCCATAGTGATCGGCAGACAGAGAGCGGACAGGCCGCTGAGGCCGGCCCACCGAGGGATCGGGTACATGTCCAATCAAGCTCTGTTACACCATCAAGCTGCCAACAAGCAGCAGCCTCACTACCCGGGTCTGAACGCAATGCAGAAGAGACGAGCTCTCATGGAGCGCAGCATGACCACGATGGCTCCTCTGGAGGACACGTTCCTCACAATGATGGTGTTCCGTGTTGGAATTCCAGACATCAAACAAACAGTAGGTGCATGTCCTCCCTATGGCCAAATGCAATGCAAAAACCACCGACACATGTCAGATTCCTCTGGGCTTAACAGATTCAAATCTACTCAGAATAGAAAGTGAAGTATTCTAAAGCAATGTTGTACGGCTCAACTCCTTTAAGAATAACTATCAAGTACAACATTTAGCTTTCTATGAAAAAAACATCATTAATAATCATGGACAGTCTGACTCATTCACACCATCAAGGCAATAACCTTTAGTGATTGTAATGTGCATGGAAATATCTAAACATATTATTTTAGTGCTGCAGGGGCTTCGATTATTTTGTAAACTCAGAAATTCTATTCAGAAATATAAGATAAGTTTAAAGTGACTTTATTCTCTAGGTGAGGCCTCAGGTTTGCTCTAGGTTGCTGCGTTCATCGGCTGTTTTTCAACGCCTTCCTTCCCTTTTTTTTTTTTAAACCTTCCGTCTCTCGTAATGCAAGCTAAAACGATTCCCAACTGTTTCCACTCTAAACCCGCTTTATTTTGCATCTCGAAATGAAAACGTTATTCAGTTTTATAGCTGCAGTGTTGACTCCACATCTGTTCGAAATTAGTCTCTGAGAAGCACTCAGGGGTGTGGGGGTGGGGGTGGGGGTGGGGGTGGGGGTTCGCCATGCATACATTGTTGTGCGTTAGCCAAAAAGTGTGCACGACCGTACAAGCACGTCTCTTGTTTCAAAGCCCTCTTCACTCCTGTAGTCCCTCAAGTCCAGGAATACGTCCCTGAAGGAAAAATACAGCGCTGGGGTTGCGTAACCTGTGAGGGCAGACATACGTTATTCCGTCAACAGCGCCATGTTTCCGTCATGTGCGGTCATTAAAAACTGAATGGCATCAATTCACACTTCCAGCTGTTCTCAGCTGAGCAGTGGCGGCAGGTGAGAATTGGCCAGCCCACACATCCAGGTGAGAATCGGTTCCCAACTGTAAACCCCCCTCCCCAGCATCTTCACTTCTGCATTTTCAACTCCCTGACCATGCCGACTGCTCTACATGTCAGCTCATCTGCCCTCAATGTAACAGTAATTGCTAATTATCTAATAGGTTTTTAATGAGTTTGGGGAGAGAGCGAGTTGCTCTGGAATATACGGAATGCGTCCGTGTTGCTCATAGGTCTCCGTCAGCCGCAGGCATCGGGTTCAGCTCGGATAAACACTCAAGCACCTCCTTCTGAGGAGAAGAAATATTAAAGAGTCAAATTAAAGAGATGTTGTCGGGAGAGAGGTAAAGAGGGTGAGAGTGGAGACGGAGGCTTGGAAGAACAAGCCGGGAGCAAATGGACAAAGTCAGAGATTTACAGTGCACAAAAGGAAGAGAAAGATCTCAGGGAACCCTTGATTGCATGAAAGAGAATGATGGGGAGAGGGAGCTTCATGGTAATACACAGTATACATTACATTAGACATCTCTCTCAGGGATCAGGCACTCTCTGTCTTACACACACACACGTTCTTTACAACTCAGTTATATATGGTCATGTGGTTTACCTCCCAGGGACCACCAAGACATTGCTACGGCAACGGGTGCCTGCCTCCACTAATGAACTGGTTGCCATGCCAATGGAGTTGGCAACACTATCAAACTGTGCAAACTAGTAAGGGTGGAGGGGGGGCTGGAGGGGGGGCTGGAGGGGAGCAGAGGGACATGGAAGTGTGCTGAGCTGTGCAGTTTTACTTACAGTGTGCTGAGACGGAACCACAGCATCGATGTGTACATCTCATTGAGTCCCGCTCAGTCCTGTTGTTACGACCCACTCCGGCTGTGTCATGCACCTCCAGACTCCACTAGGAACAGGAGGAGAAAGATTGTCTTCCTGTGGAAATGGAATAATATGAGGGAATGGGCAGTGCACAAATCACCGTGAAATCTGGTTAGGCATGCCCCACACACACACACACACACACACACAGTGCAGTATGAGGCAAGGAGGGGTTTCTCTCCAAACAGTGACACACAATATTAACCCGGGATAGAATTGTTCTTCATTCTTGGTTAAAGAGAAATGATGTGGTGTGAGAATAAGTCAGAGTGAGATCCCAGTGTCAGCACAAACTCTAAAGAAAGCACATAAGTCATTTTCTCTCCACTGATGTGGCAGATAATCAATTATTAACAGGTAATGCATTCCTATTCTGCACACAGCCCGCTCATGCCTTCATCACTCACCACCTGATGTTAAAACATCATTCTACATTATTAATCCATAATAATGAATTACAGTAACTTATTGAGACACTGATGTACATACATGTTTACAGCTTGACCATTAAAAAAGCTGTGTGATTTTCTTTCTATGATCACAAACTGGGCAGTGGGAGACCGTTGAAGCTTGCACTCCTGCTAGTGAGCTAGTATTATGACCTGAAATATGCAATTTAAATAGTTTTTAAATTCGATTTTTGGAAATCATCCTGCACCTCCCTGCCAATTCACCATCGAACCATTTAGATTTTCTGGCCCCAAATCCTTTTCACCCTTGACCTCCGCTTTGCCCTGTGTTCCCTGTCAGAGGTGTCTCCAGTTCGACCAGGACTGCACGGTGTGGAATGCCAAGCAGCAGATCGTCTTATCACTCGGCGAGTCGCTGTGGGACGTCTACAACTATGGCCTCTTCCAGCCAGCTGGAGACGGAAGGGATGCCAAGTTCCTGGAGGAGGAGCGGCCCCTGCGAGACTACTCCCAGTCCTTTGAGAAAGGCGTGCCTTACCTGGAGGTATGGAGACGGAAAGGATGGGAAAATTGTTGAATTGTGTAGTTAAAATATACATATTTTTTTATTTCCTAATATAAAATATTATTGGGGACCTCACATTTAAGAAACAAAGTAAAAAAAAAAAAATCACTATAAAATATTCAGTCTTTTGTTTATTACTGTTCATTGATGATTCAGAAAGAGCATCATCTAAAAACAAGAAATAATTAGCACGTTGTTGATTTGATAGCCTTTGTTATGTAACGGTGATATTATTTTTCTTCTCTGTGGGTTGTTGGAGGGATCAGTGGAAGGTCCATGCTGTGATTTGATTATCTCACAGCGCCCCCTGCTGGTCCTGTAGCGGTAACGCTTGAGTGCCGCTGGGTGGGGCTGAATCTTGGCTCTCGTGGTTTGGATTCAAACCCAAGTGTTTACATTCTTGACAAGGTTCCAGATGAGGACACGTCTGTGCTCTGATGAGACCTTGTAACTGGATTCCACTCCACAGCAGACTGTATCTCCCAGCACGACCAGTGGATTTATTAATAATACCAGTAACGCCATGTTTGTAAAGCCAGCTCAGTGCACGTTCACTGGGCGAGAGGTTTCTCCACTCTCTTAGTTCTTCGTTCATACCACTGAACAGTTAAAATTCCAATAGACACGTTTATTTTTGTTTATCCAGACTGAAGGGCTGCTGCAGAGACGCTGCCGCTCCGAGGTGCAGTGTGTGCTTCTGTTCAGCAGTAACTTAGTTCTCCCCTCTCACCTCCCAGCTCCCAGCTCCTCTGCAGTTTAACGGTTTGTTTTCACACTGCAGTAAAGATGTGGAGCTCCCACATGCACATAGGTTGTTAGATGCTCCAGGTGCTACTTTGTCAAAAGTATTTAATCGATATATACGACTGAATGATCACCATGAATTTTCTTTTACTGTGTTGGTCTTTATGTTTCCATGAATTTACATTTTGCTATTTGCCTGACTTCTGTTGGTTTAAGTGTTTATGTTCTTTAACACCATCTGAGCCACAGATTTACAGCACAATGATCCATTCTCTAATCTTCCTCTTTTTACACCTCCACCGATAAACCGTGTTGCAGATGGATTATTCACAGTTTTCACACACATCTTGTTCTGCTCCTCAGTTTAGGTACAAAACCAGAGTTTATAAACAGACCAACCTGGACGAGAAGGCTCTGGGAAAGCTCAGCACAAAGGTATTTCTTCTTTTCATCGTGAGAAATTACTGCTGCGAACTATTCATTTCCTCTAACTGGCATCCATCAATTTCCTCTGCACAACTCCCAGGCCAGTCTGAAGAAGTTCATGGATTATATTCAGACTGGGGCAACAGAGAAAATAGCAAAAGTCCTTGACAAAGGTCTTGATCCGAATTTTCATGACCCTGACACCGGAGGTGAGTTTGTGCAACATCTCTCTATGTGTAACTGAAGGGTTAATTATTTGCTTTCAAATAGATTATGATTTCAAATACTGTGAGAATATCCCAGGGTTGTTTTTCATCTTTCTACCTGCCATCCCTCCTTGACCCCGGTCACTCCTCCACTGGTCAGAGACCCCGCTGTCTGTGGCGGTGCAGGCTGGTCTGCCAGTGGAGAGCATCAAGGTGCTGGTTCAGGGCGGCGCTCATTTGGACTTTAGAAGCAGAGACGGTTTGACCCCAGTGCACAAAGCAGCGCGGGCTCAGAATCACGCCGGGCTGCTGGTAAGGGCAGACATGACATACACTGTGTATCAGTTCAACTCATGAGGACTAAGGCCTCAGTATATACAACAATCTTCTTTTCATTTCCTACTCCCCGGTCTGTCTGTCTCTCATTACAAACACGCACTGAACAAAGTCCTACGTTCTTTCTTCTCCCCCTCCTCTCGCCAGACTCTGTTGTCCCTCGGAGCGTCTCCTGACTACAAAGACCGCAGTGGCCTGACCCCACTGTACCACACTGTGCTGACAGGGGGCGACACGTCCTGCTGCGAGACCTTGCTCTACTACAGAGCTAGGCTGGGGACACGGGATGAGAATGGCTGGGACGAGTCCCATCAGGTATTGGACACATCTATCTTGCTGTCTGTCTTTCTGTCTCACTCTGTCCATCTCAATCTTTGTCTCCCTCCATCTAACACCCCATTACTCTTTATCCATCTCTCTCTCTCTCTGTCTCCAGCCTCTTATTTATATATATCCCCCTCTCCATCCCTTCTGTCTGTCCCTATATTGTAACATTAAACATCTTTGGTCTCTGTCTGTCTTCACGTTAACTTGAGCAATGCACCAGTGTTTCTTATCTCTGTCGTTCACGTCGCGCCGCCCTCAGTTTCTCTCTCAGCACTTTCTCGCACCCCTCTCCTCCTGGCCTTCCTCACCCGTCTCTCCATCCCCTCTGCCCCCCCTCCCCTCCCTCTCTCTGCCCGTAGCACAGGGATGAAGAGGAGTTTGGAATGGAAGAAATGCATAAGGTACCCTTCATCCCCGCATCTCTCCATCCATATCAGCCTCTCACTGAGATTCATGTTATGACTCAAAAATGTCACAGTCGTGGATGAGATGACTGCATAGTTTCCCTAAATGTTCGGATCTGAGTCATCTTGAGCTGAGTCCAGTTCAGAAAGAGCATTGTATTCTTATCTCTTTCTTACTGTAGATATGGGTGCATTGCCTCCACCATGTCTCTGCGACATTATGGTGAATTTGCGTTTGTGCTGTGAGCCGGTTGTCATGGTATTTTATTTTGGTTTCCTTTCTTTACTTTGTACGTACGATGTGATATTTTCGTCCCTGCAGAGGGAAATGAGGAAACCTCTCAGGCTGTTGATTGCTACTTTCTGTTGTTTCAATGTTTTTTGTTTCTTTTCTTCTCCTCCATGGTGCAATGTAAGTGGCTCTGACCTGTTTTTCCTGTAAGAGTAATTATGGATCTAAATGTGGACGCGAGACACAATATATCCTTTTCTTGCTCTTATCTCCGTCACAGAATCTTTCTTTTCCTCTTTATCTGCCTAATTCTCTCGGACTATACTGCCTGATCTAACCCCCACCCACCCACAGCCCTCCCTCCACACTTAATAACAATGATAATTTGTGGATATTTCTATCACACCCTTGACATTACAGGCTTGCCAGAATGGCTTTGCCCAGCACTTGGAGCATCTGCTATTTTATGGGGCAGACACCACTTCTCAAAATGCCTCAGGGAACTCTGCACTTCACATTTCTGCCCTGTACAACAAGGTGAGTATAGAAATAGATCCCTTATATTAAACTACCATTACCATAATAATTACTGCTGTTTCTGCTAAAAGGTGCTCACCGATCATTTTCCCTCTGTGAATTATCAGGAGAGCTGCGTCCGCGTTCTTCTGTACCGGGGAGCAAACAAGGAGGCGAAGAACAAACATGGTCAGACCCCCTTTCAGGTAAATATTCTCACGATTATTATTAGTACTGAGAATATATTTTGGAATTTTAATCAAACTGGCAAACTTAAGTTATAATTTTAGTGGTTTTGAAGTACTCTGTTGCTGTAGAGAGAGAAAACACTCAGCACTCAGGATGACTTTATTTTATTCTGTTTGTCTGTTTCTGTTTGCAGCTCGCTGTACTGTCTGGTCACTTTGAACTCGGGGAAATCATCAAAAACCACAAAGATTCTGACGTAGGTAAGCGTTCAAGTTAGAATTCCTCTTCTGAAGGAGCTATCAAATATTGAAATAATTTCAAAATCAGAGCACTTGCCTCCCCCCCATGTATGATTGCCCTTTTCCCCTTAATCTACTTTGTTTCTTCCTCCATTTCATCATGCCACATCCTCCCTGCTCCCCTTCCTCACCTCTGCCCTCTCACTGTGAACGCCTCACCTCCATGTCCAGTGCCCTTTTTGGAATCTCCAAAGTATGTTCCCAAAAGAAAAGACAGTGCGCACACATTGCCTCTCCCCTCGCTCCAATCCCACCACCTGCTGCGTGCTAACAGTGATAACACCATGACCCAATCTGACCCTCTGGTCCTCCCCAACAAGGCTGCAACCAATCCCAACCCGGTTCAGGTACTGAAGACCGTTAGATGCATGGTCACGCATTGATTGCTATAATGACAATGCATCGCTATCTTAGGCTCTTTGAGTGATGGTGGATCAGCTTTGGACACACTGTCGTTACTCTGCAGGGCCAGCGCCGGGCCTCCATAGGCATGAGAAGCTCCAGCAGCCCTAGAAATCGTACCCGCTCCCCATCCAGAGGGAGAGGAGGAGGTCAAAGTGACACGGAGGAGAGGCACCGGCAGCCGCGAGGTAGACAAGGGTAAGTAAGCCGGGAGGGGAAGGGAGGTTGTTTTCATGAGCTGCTGGGAATGTCCACACAATGGGGTTTGGACTCTCTCCAGAGGTTTGTCTTTCACACAGGACCAATGCAGCAGGAGATTCCCTAGTCAGATTCTTTCACAGCAACACAGAAATCAGAAATTTGAGGTGGTGCGGCAGGTGGAGTCAGGACATAGGATATATCTCGTATCTCTCTATCGCCATGAATCCTGTAGAAGAGCTCCTGCTGTTTGCTCACAATGGGACATTCTCCAGACGTTTTTACTAGAGAACTGGCAGGAAGAATTCAGTGCATGTCTGAAAGCAGCTTATGGATCAAGAGCACTAACCAGAGGGTCGGCAGTTCCATCCCAGTCTCGTCCGTTCCGCTTGCCAAAATTTCCTTGGGCCAGATATTAAACCCTAACTTACCCCTGATGTCTGTGCCGGCAGCGTGTGATGGAGAAAGTGCTGCACTTAAGGACAGCGTGCGAACTGTACTGTAAAACTTTATGTGGTTATCAAAACTAGAACAGTGCTTTTTAAATACCAAACATTTAACACATTGTAAACATTAAGAAGAGGGAACACGATGGGCTCATTCAAACCAGGTTGTGTGAGGACATCCACCAAGAGGGTGTCACTGTTTTAGCCTCAGCTGTACGCAGAGAAATTACTATTTGTGTCTCAGTTGCATAGTTATGTGCTATTTTTAACCGCTAGTTACATATTTTAGGTGTGGTGTCGGTGGATGTTGTTGTCCTGCGAGGCAACGGAAAAACAAAAACTCTGTGCTTGCAGCGCAGAGCAGAAGGGTTAGAACTTTCCAAATACCTGCTATGCGCCAAATACCCGACTGTCAGTAAATACGCAACTGCAGCATGCTCGCTCCCTGTTGCTAAGACTGATGAGTAAGACTCAACATGCCCACAAGCTGCATGTCGTCTCTCTTTGTCTCGCTCGTGCTTTTCACAGTGTGTCCACGGGCTCATCTGACAGCTTTGTGAGAGACTCTCCCTCTTTTCTCTCTCGCGCTCCCTCCGCAGGGCGACCTCCGCGGGCAGCGGGGGAGGTCACATAAAGCGCATGTACAGTGCGGTGCCAGGGCGGATGTATGTGGCCACACGCGCCCACTCTGCTGGTGGCGACAGGGAGCTCTCGCTCAGCAAAGGGGATAAAGTGAAAGGTGAGAGGGAGCCGAATCAACAGACGGTGAAGTACGATAGAACTCGTCCCTGCAAGATGTAAACAGAACTGTCATTAAATTGTTATTGTCGGTGACGCAAGCAATACATGTTCCCAGACCTCTCAGTGGATCGTACAACATTATTATATAACAGGTTAATAAAGACAAACTGGGAGAGTTGGGAGCAAGATGTATGGCATCGAGAGAGCAGGAGACACAGGATTTACTTTCAAGACAATATTCTGTTTATCTAACTTTGTCCGCTGTCTGTTTATCTGTCTGTGTATCTGCCTCAGTGCTGAGTGTGGGAGAGGGGGGGTACTGGGAGGGAACGGTGAAAGGCCGCACTGGCTGGTTTCCTTCAGACTGTGTGGAGGAGGTGGCGGCTCTCACCCGAGACAATCGATCAGGTAAGATGGATCCAGTGGGAGCTTCGTCTCATGATGTTAATCTAAAATATTAATCTCTTCATAGCAAAGGTGCGGGAGGTTTTATAAAACCCTTTCCAGTTTGTGGCCCTATTCTGAGATTAGATGACAGATTGAGTCTTGGTTATCAATGAAAAGAAATCATTTATATTTGTGATTGTTCTCACCAAGAGATGTGTAGTATTTGTTTAAATAGCTCATAGATGAAGGTGAAGGGGCGCACATGAAAATGGGTTACATGCTCCCCCAGGCTGGCATTATCCTTTAAGTCACTGTAATACCCAGCACGTCACACTCATGTTAACCAGCAGGCCTTTTATCACAGCACACAGTGGCACACGTACAGCGCAGGCATTCCATTTTCTCATATTGTCCCAGCTGTATCCTTCACCCAGCACGAAAACCATATGCCGCAGCATTTATAGGCACGAAAACAGAGTGTAAATACGTTTGATTCACGCGAGGCCTGTGCTGAAAACACGGCGCTCCTATAAAAAGACAGAGACGGTGTCGTGACGGGAGGCAAAGTTTGAATCCAGCATATGCTTTGCCTCCGTGTGTCCTGCAGAGACGCGTAGCGAGAAAGCCAAGAGGAAGCTTTTCCGAAACGTCACTGTTGGAGCCTACGACGGCACTGACGGCCCCAGGTAAGTGAAGATGAGATAGGAGGCGTGTAACCCGGTGTAGGGCACGTGAAAGAAAAACGTGAAAACCTAAACTGCCAGTAAAGTTTGAATGTGGAGATGACTGTGTTTGGAATTGTCCGCAATGTGATCCAATGCATTCTGTGACAGACCCAAGCCCCTCGAAACCCTGAACCTATCCATCCATCCATTATTGCTGACCTTTCTGGGGTCCCTGGGAGGATTGGAACTGGTTCTATAGATGATATTAAGTGGGAGGTAGAGTACAGCGTGTAAGAGACAAACAACCATTAATGCTCAAATTCACAATATCTCCAGTTAACCCAACAGCAATCTGCATCCTTTTGGACTTACAGAGAAGACCAGAGAAACCAGAGAACAGCCACTAGCCACATCAGTTGAGAGTTTAGAGGACTATAAGAATAATAAAAAAAGCAGAATAAACCTGATTGGCTGCAGCCACTGATGTAGATTGTCAGTGTGGGCAGCAACTGAGCTGTGAGCTAAGACTGTGAGGCCTCAAGGTGATTGAAGTAGATGACACACAGGGGTTTTGTGGGTATGAGGAGATGTGTGTGTGTGTGTGTGTGTGTGTGTGTGCGCGCGCTCATCTGTGTCCATGGTCACTCGTTTCTCTTGCTTTCATGTTGTCCTCTGCGCTGTATGCATCTGATTTGTGCTGAACCTGAACAGCGCCCGGCCTCTATTGTTTCTCTTCATAAGCTTGTCGCTGCAGTCGGCGTAAACAGCAGCCAACGTTTTCAGCTCTCCCCCCCTTTGGTCACTTCCATTCATATCCCTCCATCTCCTCTCCCCTCATGCTGCGCTGCTTGTTTACACTGAGCACAACAATGGCTTAATGAAAGGTTGGGGTTCTCTCCTCCATGACATCCGTCCAAAGCCGCAGCTCGGCCCAGCCCAGGCACGGTGCTGTCGTGTATTATGAAGCGTATGCATGCTGGTCCGAGAGTTAACGTGCCTGTATCTTTCCATGTCCATACATCACTCTCCCGATGAGTCATGTGGAGGCTGAAGCAGCCGGCACTGGTTATATCCCATGGCTACTGAGAAGGACTTTGCGGTTGCCACCAGAGGGTTGTTCAGCCTCTCACATGCTGTCACTGACATTACCCTTGAGCTGAGCAGCCCTCGCCGCCATTCAGAAAAGGAATTTGCCCTAATGCGGCCGCGCTTGCCTCCTAAACGGAAATGGTGGCCGCTTGGGTTTGCGTTACCTGTGTTTAGTTGGCAGAGCGCAGTCGCAGCGCTGTGGTGGAGTGGTGCTCGGTTAAGAGCAAGGTGATCTGGGGCACGCTCGGCATTTGGGAGAATGTCAATTACTATTTCAGAGAGAGACGGCGAGCGGCAGAGTGTTTGTTAGCCCGCGTGGAGATGACAGATCTGCTCTAGAGAAGAGGAGGGGGCGAGATGAAAGTTGGCAAGTGTGTATGTCTGTGTGTGTGTCCATGAGAGAAAGAGAGAGAGAGAGGGAGTAAATGCAGGGTGGAAATCAGCTGTTAGTATATCTGTGATACACCAGTCAGTGGATGTGCTCTCTCTCTCTCTCTCCTTACACATATACCCATCCCCCGCATCACCACCCCTCAAATGCATCTCTCCATCTCCCCTCTATGTTGCACCCAACCCATCTCCCTGTCCTCCACCAGCACACGCTGCACAGTGCATGTCCCCAGTTGTGATAATCACTGGTACTCCCTGTCTCTCTCCCCCCTGTCCGTCTGATGCATGTGGGGCGCACACACAGCGGCTGGCTCATTCTCTCCATCCTCTCTCCTCCGCTCTCGCGGCTCTCTTCCGCTGAGCTCTCGCTGGAAGACCGCGAGGAGGAGGAGGAGGAGGAGGAGGGAGGAGGGAGGTGGCGGAGCGCGCGCGAGATAGAGGAGGGGGGGACATGGCAATGGGGGGATGCGGAGAGAGAGATTTCTCTCTCTCCCTCTCTTCTTCGTGGCCGTCACTGGGCCCCAGAAACAGGAGCGTGTGGTTCATTTACAGGTAGCGGCTGTTTCCTCATTCATTGGCTGGCTATGGATGTGAGGAGAGGACAATGGAGAGAGGGGAGAGGTAGATGATGCTACTGAGAGGCCGTGCCTTTTCAAAGACAGACTGATACGCTATCTATTCTGTGTGTGCGTGCGTGCGTATGTGTGTGTGTCTTAATCCGTATTTTTTTTTCCCCTGTG
The DNA here is from genome assembly GCA_016785235.1 of Pseudorhombus dupliciocellatus. Classification (NCBI taxonomy): domain Eukaryota; kingdom Metazoa; phylum Chordata; class Actinopteri; order Pleuronectiformes; family Paralichthyidae; genus Pseudorhombus; species Pseudorhombus dupliciocellatus. Next base: position 703,075 of record JAFBJW010000025.1, read on the forward strand.
CGTGTGAATATGAGGGACGGAAGTGGCTATTGAATGGAGTCTCTGCAGCATGTTTATTTCTGTGTCTTCCTCCGGTGTGTCTCTGAATGTGTGTGTGTGTGTGTGTGTGAGAGAGAGAGAGAGCACATATTGATGCATTTCAGTCAGACAGTGTGGGTGTATTCCATTCTCTTTGAGTCATGATTTCTTTAAGCAGATATTTTTCCATTCACTGGGGCTCCTCATTTTCTCGCCGCTGCTGTTGAAATGCTGCTGTCACATCCTCTCATTTCTCCTGTTTCCCAGTGTGTCATTAGAATTTACCTGTACAGAGGGATGAATGTGAATGAGTCAATAAGTGGTGTGTGAGTGCAGGTTGTCACTTCCTTTTGAGGTACCTGTGCGTGTGTGTGTGTGTGTGTGTGCATGCATTTGCCATTGCGTGCGTGCATGTGATTGTATGCAGTAAATAATGAATTGCATGTATATGTGGTTTTCACATATAAGCGTATACGTCATAGTGCCTGATCGCTGTGGGAGTATCTCTCCTGTACGTACAGTGTGTGTGTGTGTGTGTGTGTGTGTGTGTGCCGTTCATCTCTCACCTTCCACTCTAACATCTGTCACTTGAGGTGTCTGGCTATTGTCCCCACATAACCAGACTCCCTTCATGTGGCTTCAGCAGGTGAATGGTTAAAAAGTTGCCTTTTCTCTCAGTAATTGTAGCTGGAAGAGAGGATGACTCAGTAGGGTACATAATAACTCTGTTCTCTAGTAGGCTTCCATCGCAGCCAGCGCCGAGCGAGCGGCTCCTACCAGCCAACAGAGATTAAACAGGGACGTTTGTGCTTTTTATGTTTCTAATTGGCCACGGTGATTAATGTGGCGACAGAGCGGCACTTTCATGTATACCAAGCAACCCAGGTGAATTACTGCAAACCAGCAACTTGGAACCACCTGCCATGTCCCCCCCCCCCCTTATAGAAGTGGATCCGTCCACCCACTCGATGTTACTTTGATCCTCAGAAAGGGAAAGCATGATGGAGGACAGGGTGAGAGAAAAAGGAATGAGGTGTGAGGAGCAGATGGCTGGAAGGCGGCCGCGCGTTGGCGAAACAGTAACATTGATGGAGAACACACAAGGGATGGACCTCAGTAGGGGAAACTAGCGAATCGTCTGTTCAGTGCTAAAGTTGCGGCGTGGTGTGGAAGTCTGGATGTTCAGGCCCTGGAGGCCAAGGCTCGTGACTCTGCTGTGCCTCAGTGATTCCACAACCAAACTTTGTTTAGCCACGTTCTGTCGCATTAGATACTCACAAGCTCGCTGTGGCGGTGCCGTAAGAGACAGGCCAGACTTATTCTCCACCGCGTTAATGTTATTTTAGCGTCAGCAAACACGTTGGTCAAGTTTCAGAAGTGGTGAGGCAAAAGCTGGTGACGCTGGAGTGACGGTGTGTGCTGCCAGAAACCACGAAACAACACATCGGTAATTTTACACCATACTTTGACGTATTCTTTACTGAGTGGTTTCAGAGTGGAGTCACCCCGACCAGAGGCTGCCAGGCTGCAAATCAAATCATTCTGTTTACGTTGGGTTTAGAAGCATTAAGATTCAATTTAGTGCCACAGTTTTGGGTATCGAATCAGCTGCACCAAATAGAAGAAGCCCAATTTTTTGTGTGGGTTCATGGCGATAACTGACGCAGATATGTAATTTAGCAACAGCCCCCCCTGCAGCCTCACATGGTAGCTAATTCTGATGGCCTCTGTTGTCTGAGCAAGAAGCTATTGGAGCTCGGGCTGCGTAGTCCAACTTACCCACAATCCCCTGAAGAGCTGCTGCTGCAACACATACATCAACCTCTGTTTAGAATTCCTTCATAGTTCAAAAGTTTTTGTCATTGAATTTCCGAGATAAAATCAGGTTTTATTTGACTTCTGAGTTTTTTTATCTGATCTTCACTTCGGCACTCAGTCAGCTCCGCACTTCTCACAGGAGATCATATCTGCTCACCAAAGTTACATAAAGCAAGAATGGACATGAGGAGGGGGATTGAAATTCAAAACAATTTCTGCTATTTTTATAAAAAAAAAAAAAGTTGCACAGTGTTTCAGATTCCTGTTTATAAGAAGCATATCCTGTGATTTCACTGGAGAAAAAGGCAACTCTTTGACCAGGCCACTTGTCCTGTTCGCTCGTTCGGCCCTTCAAGGAAATCAAATCCTCTGATTTGATTTCAGTCGGAGTGTCAATTCGAGTTACGCTGATGAGCACAAGCTAACACAGCAATGAGCCGCCCAGGAAAAGAAATATGTGAAATTCCTGTTAAATCACACGGCGCTGCTCAAGCCCGGGGCTCTCAAACAGGACCATGAGGAATTGACATTGTTAGAAAGTCAAGTCCAGAAATGAATCATGAGATGAGGCTGGGTGCGGAGTCCATTTGAGCAGTCCTGTGTCAGAGGAAGGGTTGTAAAGCAGCGCGGCCAAAAGTCGCTGTCATGGTATTAAAATAATGAAGGAGTTTGCAGGGCCAGCTGATACACTACTCCAACTGTCTCCTCGCGCGATTGCATCCCAAATGTCTGCGATCGCCGTTCCTGGCCTGCTCTCCGTTTCCAGACTTTGAGCGAGAGGAGCCGTTTGTGGCCGGAGAATAGAGGCCTCTCCGACCTGTATATCAACTGGCGTGTCATGTAGGGCCGGTACTGATGCGCTGGAGTCAGTAAAGTGGTAACCTTGCAAACGCTGCCAGAGGCGCTGAGAGCTAATGCGGCGATTTAGGTGAATTTGGAGGTTTCCATTATCAGTGCTGTGTATGTGCACATTTTTCTAATGTGCCGTGGCCCAGTGCTCGTCAGCTGTAGCTGGATTAGCCCATTGTATGGAACATCATCTCATGTTCACTTCCGCCCATTGTGACAATAGCTGTGAATCTGCCATTGACCATTTTTGTGCGCCAATGCTTTTTGTGACTTTCTTAATCCAACATACATTTGCTGCAGTCTGATTTCATGTCACGTGGTATAGCTGTTTAATAAATGCTTTATTTGCATGACATTTTTTTCCTTTGCTGTAGAAGTCACATAGCGCTCTTCCTCTCTCTTCCTTCTCTCTCCTTTCCTCTCTGTCTCACTACGTGTTTTACCCCCTGTCTTCCCCTCCCTCTAAGTGACTACATCATTAAGGAAAAGACAGTGCTCCTACAGAAGAAAGACAATGAGGGCTTTGGCTTCGTGCTTAGAGGAGCCAAAGGTGAGCTTCTTTTTCAACATTCACCACATTCCTCTGCTTTTAAAGATTCCCCATTCTTACCTGCTCGTTTTTGCCCCCTGTAATCTCTTCATCCCTCCGTCATTTTCAAACCTACGTTCTCCTTACCTGTGTCCACTCATTCTCATCCTTTTTTGTCTTATTCCAACCCCAGCTCAGACTCCCATAGAGGAGTTCACTCCAACACCGGCGTTTCCGGCGCTGCAGTACCTGGAGTCAGTCGATGAGGGGGGTGTGGCGTGGAGGGCGGGCCTGAGGATGGGGGATTTCCTCATCGAGGTAACAACAGGATGCTTTTTGGACTGAAACCCAAGATGAACTTTTTTTTAAATGCTTTGAGTTTTAGTAACAACACACTTTGAATCCAGATGGATGAAAAGCTTTTTAATATCTTCAGATGAATTCCCAAACCAGTTTTATAGTGAAGCAAATGTTGCCCCACACATCTTCCAACTCACAGAGCTTTGATGATGATTATGCAACAAGCTACAGTACGCACCACACCACATTCAGAGTACATATTAAAAAATCATATCACCAGTGCTTTCTCCACTGACTCGTTGCAAATGTAACATGTGCAGCGGTGTTCCTTTAAAAGGGTCAAAAGTGGGCACATGAAAAACTGTGTTAACTACACTAACCCTTCAGAAGAAGCACTGAACCAAAGAGTTCAATATTGAAATATTAAAATCTTCATGATGGGCATGTTACTATAGTCTTATGGTTTATACCAGTTTATAGGCTGGAGTGAATTCAGTGATATTTTTTAGATTCGTTTGGTGAATTTCAGACGAGTTGGTGAGGAACTGCTGTTGTTAATGCTACTGCCTTTCTGCGACAGCTCATTCCGCATCCTTCAATCATCCATGTTTCTCTTTCTGTCAGGTCAACGGCCAAAATGTGGTGAAGGTTGGCCACCGGCAGGTGGTCAACATGATCCGACAGGGCGGCAACAGCCTCATGGTGAAAGTTGTGATGGTTGCTCGGAACCCTGAGCTGGAGGATACCAACCGGAAGAGGGGTACGACAAAGCCAATACCATATTTACTTAACCCTAAAAGCCTTTTGCTGTGACGTTGTCTTTGGTGACTGCATGTTTACAAAAGAATACTAAACATTAAGTCTGCATTTGGCTGGCTTCCCTTGGCAGCCCCGCAGCAGACAAAGAGACTGACTCCTCCTGCCATTGCCCTGCGCTCCAAGTCGATGACATCAGAGCTGGAAGACATGGGTAAGATGACCTAGGAGAGTGAAGACAGAAAGCAACATATAAAAAGGAGCATAAAACAGGAAAGATGGCAGTAAAAACGCTTGTTATTGGTTGGTTAGTTGCTTCCCTGCAGGATGACAGTATGGCACTATTACAGAAACACAGCATTAAATATTTACGGAGTTGATGCAGAAAGCCAAGAGAATGATGTGTGGGTGCATTTTCTTTTTTTTATTAGCAGTGGTTTGATGAGGAAATAGTCATTTCATTCAATGGCACTCTGAATAATACCTGGTGATAATTTAAAAAATAAATTTACGACATAGCAAAGCAATTACATGTTGTTAAATGCCACCTGTTCGATGCCATCAATCACCAATTGCTTTTGTTTCCCCCCCTTCTGAACCACGTGTGCTCCATACAGTGGACAAAGGTGGGAGAATCATAGATTTGTGTGCTCTTATTATCATTTCTGTCCTCATCACCCTCCCTCTCATCACATCAGCGTTCACACCATCACATGTGTCTGAGTATGTATTTCATCCTTTCATCGGCTTTATACACATGCTGAGCAATTCTGGTCACACCTAATTTCTGTTTCCCAAATTATGCACGCTACAGCGGCATCTCCATGGAAAAAGAAAGCAGGTGAGTATCAGCCTTTATCGCTGCCCCCATCAGCCCCTGAGCTTTAATTAAAAGTCAGCCTGTTTGATGCTCCCCTCTCCTCCTCTTTTTTACAGATTATGAGTCCTCTCAGGGTCCTGATAAGAAGAGGACAGTCTATCAGATGGCACTAAGTAAGGGATCACTCTCCTCGCTCTTGTCATACCGCAGCATGGTGTTTTTATACCTTGAGGGGATGGGAGGGGGGCTCACTGAAATCCTTCACGTTTCTCCCTTCACGCTCCTTCTCACTAACTCTCTACGCTTCTCTTCTGGCTTGGCCCTGCTCCTTCTTTGTTTTAGATAAACTGGATGAAATCTTGGCTGCTGCCCAACACACCATTACATCAGACAACCAGGGCCAGAGAGGTCATGGAGGCAAGAGGGACCGGAGCAAGAGTATTGTTCCCAATGTCTCCAATGAGGTATTGTTGGGAATTGGAAGGAAATTGTTCTATTTAGGAGCATCTTGTCCACGTCTTAGGCTCTCTTTCTCTTATGCTTGAAAAAATATTATCAAATACTGAACACCTTTCTCCTCACCCAGCAGTATCCGATTTGGATGCAGCACATGTTTAGTCATGGAAGTGACTAATGTTAGCAAAAAAAAAAAATGTTTTGAGTGTTGTCCTGCCCTTGAGACAATTGATCGACAGTGGACCACCCACATCAAACTGTTTATCTGTGACTGTGGCTGTGTCCATTCATCTATTCTCTGTTGTCTGATACACTAATACCGGTTATGCTGCATTGAATTTTACTGTATATGAAATCAATATCAGCTCAACAGCCAGCATCATTTTTATATGATTATATCTGAGTAAATGTTTCCTCTTCTTTCTTTGCAATTCTTTTTTGCTCCCTTGTTTCAATGCCTGAAGCAACCCTATGAGCAGCAGTCATCTATGAGCATGGTGCAGCAAGGACCAGGTTTTAGCTACAACCAAGCTAATTTTCAACCAGGCCACGGTCCTCAGCATGCAGTCATGATGCGTCAAAAATCTATTGGTAAAAGCAATTATTCTGGAAACATTTCTGCCTGCTCAGTATATACATGTCTATAACTGTGTGTTTCTTTGTGTTCAGGTGTAACAGAGGAGGAGAGGCAGTACCTACACCCCCCTGCTATGAAGCTGGCTCGCAGCCTGTCAGTGCCAGGACCGGAAGAAATTCCCCCACCCCCTAACACATCCGCTCCAGAGCCACCTTTATCTGCAGGGCCTCATCCTGGGAGAGGGCCTGCTATGCCCATCCCCCCTGTATCCCAAGCCCACTACCAGGTCCACACACAGCCAGGGCATTCTACTCAAGCTGGCTGGGAGAGGGGAGGCACTGGTGGGATGAACCAGCAGGTCATGGTCCCTACTCTCAGGAGACAATCTGAGGGACTGGAGGCATCCAGGAGAGGTGGTGGCAAGATGGGAGGGCTACGGAGAGGCTATAGCAGTGCTACGCCACCAACAAGTGCGAAGCCTAAAGCCCAACAGGCACCGCAACATCAAGTGCATTTGGCCAACCGGGAGCAGGGTGGAGCAGCTGGCAGGGGGACAGCCAGGAGAGGTGGTCGGGGAGCTCTGATGAAGCAGTCAAAAGTGGAAGATGGGCTGCGACAGCAAAGAGGTAAAGGAGGTGCAGCCAAAGAGAAGAACTCAATCCCCATTCCTACCATCATTGTCAAAGCGCCCTCAACAAGCAGCAGTGGTCGTAGCAGCCAGGGAAGCAGCATGGAAACTGAGACCTCCCAGGAGTTAGTAGACCACACCTCAGCTGATGCAACCCCAGACATTCCAAACACCAATCTGCCATCACCTCTCACCTCCTCACCACCACAGCCTCCGACATCCTCCCCCTTGCCCTCTTCAACCATCGCCCCCTCTATTTCCTCACAGCAAAACCTTGAAAACTTGGATTACACTTCCATTTTTGGTACAGCCCTTGGGGGAGGGGGAGGCGCACGAAGAGAAAGAGAACGTTTTCGAGATATGAGAAGGAAGAGTGCTTCCTTTTTCCTGTCATCTGAGGAGGATATTCAAGGAGAGGCAGGAGGAGGACCGGGAGATGGAGGAGGAGCCCTAGCAGTAAGAATTCAGCCTTTGCAGGGCTCACAAGGGGATGTTCCCACACCTCGACTCAGGCCTTCCAAGTCTATTGATGAGGGCATGTTCTCTGGAGACAACTACGTCAACTATTCTAGCAGCATGCCCCCAGCGTTTGGCCTGCCTGAGTATTCCTCCCCTGTCCTCGGTCAGGATGGACAGCCCAAGTCTGCTCCCTCAGTCTACGGCAACCAGCCAGCTACTACTTTCATCCATCCCCTTACAGGAAAAGTTCTTGACCCATCATCACCACTTGGCCTTGCCCTAGCGGCAAGAGAAAGAGCCTTAAAAGATGACCGCCGGACACGCCGAGAGGACCGACACTTTGGTCGGCAGATGTCCACTGTGGGAGCATTCCCAACCCCAGTTCAGACCCCAGCTCCTTCATTATTTGCAACCCCCACGCAATCAGCCTATACTTCCCCTGTGTCGCTCCATCTAAGCTCCACCACAACCTCGCCTGCATCTCTGAGCCGGCCCCAGTCACCAAGAATATTACGTTTGGGAGGAGGAGGTGGGGATAGGATGGAGAGAGAAAAGGAAGGAGGGCCCAGAGAGGGTCTCCGAGTTCGCTTTTCAGAGGACAGAACCAATCAATATTCAACACAGTATTACCCACAGAGTCCTCGGGAGAGGGAAAAGGAGTTGTATGATAGCAGACCTGCTTCATCCATTCAGCCTCCTCCACCTCCAGCTCAGCCTGCCCCACGCAGACCTTCCTTTTTGCAGATGGACAGCACTTCAAATGCCAGCTATATCCCTCAGTATACTGTCCCCACAGCCCCAGCACAGACAGATCAAGTTATGGGAGATGGAAGGGGAGGGTCAGGTGGAGGTCTAGGCCTGATGGTTCTCCCTCCACCAGCTCCATCAATAGAAGCAGATGATGAGTTTGTTTTTGCAGATCCCTTGCCCCCTCCTTTACAGTTTGCTAATGGTAAAAAAGAAAGAGGCCAAGAGTTTACTCAGCGCCATCAACACTCCGCTGCTGTTGCTCCACCTCCCCCACCACCTCTTCCATCTCCCAAGCCCTCAAATGTTACCCAATCCTCCTCACAGGGTGGTGACTCTGCTGCCTCCAGCCTTACCTCCTACGACAGCGAGGTAGCCAACCTCACACAGTCAGCCCTCTCTCCATCTTATCCATCCCCTCAGATATTTCCCCCTTCCTCCACCTCCACCACCACCTCTGTTGCTGCTCTGCCTCCTTCACTACACAGACCACAACCCATGTCCCATTCTCAGGCCTATTACAGCAGCGTGAATGACCCTTCAGTAGGAAGCCCCACTTCTGCCCAGGACAGAGGTACAGCTGCCCTCACCACCACCATGACATATGCTACCACAACCATGACAGCCAGTGTTGCCGCCACCACCACAACCTCACCTTCATCCTCTGACTACAGCATCTGCGTGGCTGGGTCCAAAGCTGGTCTCACCACGGGTGGGAAAACTTCAGACAACAGTCATCATACCACTATTATACCCAAGAGTGGAGACTGGCAAGACGGAGTGGTGGATTCTGGAATTGAGGAGCTGGACAGTCACAGCAGCAGCGACCACCATTTAGAAATGCTGGGACTAAGTGGTTTGAGAGGAGAGAGGGGAGGGGTTGGAGGAGATGGGCGAGGAGGAGAGATAGAGAAGAGTAGTGAACATCAGGATCTTTGTACAACCTACTCAGGTGGGCAAACATTTGAGGTGCACAGTGCCAAACTGGCAAACCCTGTGTTTCCAAAGATGACTTATTACAAAGAGGGAGGAGGTAGGGGCCAGTCTGTAGCACTACGTAGGCACAACAGCACCAACCCTGCTCCACTGCAGCTGCACAGACAAAGCAACCTTGAGGACACCAGGTTAGATGGAGCGCTTGTAGATGAGAAGAAGCATAAGCCGAATCGATCCAAAATGGAAGATGGCTTTAGCACAGCTCTGGCTGCCTGCTTAGAAAGACCGATGGAGACCCGGTCAGTGGGCTGGGTTGAGGTTGAGGAACATGATCAAGGAGGAGAGGTCCAAAGAGGTGGTATGGTCTTTGAGGGCCGCAAGCTCCACTCACCACTTTCTGGTGTGAAAGCGAGCATCATCACTGAACTAAGCTCCAAGCTGCAACAGATGAGTAGCATGAAGAGCATGGATGACTGGAGCCAGACTCCCAAATCGCCCACAATGCAAAGGTTTGTTGTCTGTAAAAGAAAAGTGTTCATATCTGTTATATGCTATTCTTACAATTCAATATTCACATGTGCATTTTTGTGTGTTTCAGGTATTCAGCAGATTTTTCTGATGCCTTTCACAGCCCCCCCACTGGCCGCTCAACTTCACCATTACCCACCTACTCCCCACAGCACCGTCAGATCCTGACACCCAACATTTCGGCCACCCCTTCTATGTCCCCTACTGGTCAAGCACCAGTTCAGCGCAGCTGGACCCGATCCCCTTCCCCACAGATGCCCACGTCTCCAGTTCATTCCCACCCTCCCCATTCTCCGACCTACTGCCCTTACCCAACGTCACCGAAGCATCGGTCTAAGTTCCGTAGACAAACTTTTGATTTCCAGTGTAGTCCGACTAAAGAGATGCGATCCTCAGTCTCTCGTCGCCGTGCTCCAAGCCCTCTTATCTATAACACTGAACAACCAAACCCCACCCCGCCCAGGCCCTCCTCACTCCCCATACTGCCCACTACACCAGTCTACAACAACCCTTTTGAGTTTCCTGGGCCCCTCACTCCTCCTTCACCTGGCATCCCTCTAGGAGACAGCTACCAGGCATCAACACCTCCCTTGTACTCCCCATCAGGTGTTCCAAGCCCAAATCCCATACTTGTCTCCCGCTCTCTCTCCCCCACGCACTTTCTCTCTGGAGCCTCCTCCCCAATGCATTTGCCCCTGAGCCCATCTTGTCTCAACTATCCCCATCTCACCCCTCCTCCACCAGCCAAACCCTTTGCCGTCAAACCCCTGCCCTTCTGGACCAAGTACGACGTTGCAGACTGGCTGGCTTATCTAAACCTGGCTGAACACAGAGAGCGTTTTATAGACAATGAGATTGATGGCTCGCATCTGCCTTCGCTCACCAAGGACGACTTCTTGGACCTGGGAGTGACACGTGTGGGACACCGAATGAACATCGAGAGGGCGCTGAAGAAACTCACTGACAGGTGAGGGAGGACGACTCTGGAATACACAGAGGCAACGGGATCAAAAGGTCAAAAAGGAAGCTGAAGGAAAGTCAAAGTGTCTCGTTCCTTCCATACAAGTTAGCTGGAACTTCCCTTTTGTTCATTCGATGCGTATAATTTGATAAGTTATTCCATCTTCCCTCCATCCCTTTCTCTTTCTCTCTCTCTCTCTCTCTCTCTCTCTCTCTCTCTCTATTTATTGGTTGATCAAACATATTTAGTTCTTATTTTTTGATTTGCCCTCCCTCTCTTCCCAGGCTGCTCTCCTCTCCTTTGCATCTCACTACTTCTCCCCAAGACACAGACTGAGAGAGTGAAGGGGAGAGACAATGGTGACTGAAAGGGAGTAAACCAATTGCAAAAGATGGACAATAACGGAGGATGTGCAAGACAAGGACAGTGGACATCAACAGGTTGAATTAAGATGGCCATACATGGGGGGACGGGGCTGTTTCAAATTAGCTTCACATGTAAAGACTCTTGTGAAATGTGTGGGTTTCCGGTCAAGGAAGAGTGTGCAAATACAACACTCTCCAACTGGAAAATACTTCAACACTTTCGATGGACAGGCATTTAATTAACACACCGTCTTGTGCTGTAAAGACACGTATGATCTCATCCAATGATGGATTCTCACACTGCAGCTCAGCAGCACTGAGGACACTTTGGTCTGTGCTCAAGAGAAAAGTTGGAAAGTTGTATCCTAAAGGGTAAACCCTGGTGACATGTTGTTTTCTGGTGGAAGGAGAAACATTAGAGCCACAATATGACATCAGTTTTGTAGCTTTGGGTGTGAGTTCCTCAGCAGTGGGTGTTGTTTGTAAATGATGCTAGAGGAAAATGATAGACAACAATAGTATTCTTTTTATATATTTGCCATATTCCCCTGAAGGGTTCCCCCAGTAAGCTTTGTATCTATGTACTTTGCGAGCACTAAATATATCTTACATGTTAAACTGGATTCACTATTAGTAGAACCATTTGTTTTGTACCGAGTGCTGATCGCAATCATTCATTTCAAGCAGGTCAGGGTATTTTAAACTGTTGAAGGTGTGACTAATGAGGGCATACAGACGTTGAGACAATGTTGTTAGGAAATGTGCTGCTTTTATTTTCCTAATCGTTCTATCGAAAGGAGAGAAAATCTATGAGAGCAACTGATAATGCATGTCACTTCAAGCTGCAAATTGCTCTTTAGACTTAACAGGTGTTCACGGCCATAGCACAGGTCAAGGGATGGACCCATCCTCTCTGATGCCATAACGTTGAGCGCTCTCTCTCACACAGCAGGTGATCAAAAAGGGCTTTTTACGGCTACTCTGTCTGCCTGACTTCCTCAACCTTCAGCCCCCGTGAGTACGTGTGTGTGTGTGTGTGTCTGATATTGTGCGTGCGTGTTCGTTGGCTAAATGCTTCCCCTGACCTCCACCTTTTCGATTTATAATGCCTTTCCAAAACATATTTGTAACGGTCGGAGTACATGACTTTTCTCACCAGTTGACAATCCCAGTGTTCCCCTGTTCCCTGCATAACCCCTTCAAAAGAAAACACTCTGACCCACTTTTAGAAAAGTTTGTCTTTTCCCAAGGTCAGTACTCTATATGTTTAATACATAAACACCCTGCCTTTTTTCTTTTACATGCCAGTCTAGCCATTCCTTGCAGAGAATTCAACACATCATTTATAGATCTATATGTAATGATGATGATGACAATGACAAAATATATATATATATATAGTATAATAAAGATGATATTATTAAGTATGTAATTATTTTTAAGAATCTCTGTCTTCCAGATAGTGTGGACAAATTCTTTAACGCTTTGTTTGGTTTATGTTTTAATTTGGGATTTTCGGTCGATGCTTTCTCTACTGCTCTCCAGTGAAGCTGACACGTTATTTAATGTATATTCTCTCTATGTGAGTGTAAAAATAACGACTCATGTTCTCATGCTGAGTTGCCTCGATGCTTTTACGCGATGGATGCTAATCCGGAGAAGTGAAAGGACTGAGCAGTATTGTAGAGAGCATTACATACTAGGTTTTAAAGAGTATTTTAGGTCTAGCAAAATGCATTCTGAATATGACTTCATGCAGTATGAGTGTAAGTATGCAGAGATAAAAGGTATATATATAAATTATATAGAGAGAGTTTTGTTTTAACTAAAACAGTATAAAAGTTGATAGAGGTACAACTAAGGTGTTGAAATAAATGCTAAGATGAACCACGACCCTGCCATGATTCTCGTTTCTCCTTGGATTCCCTCATCAGATTCACATAATGATCCAATTTAGAGTGCTGTGTTTGAACTGAGTCATTTGGCAGCAGCTCCGTTTAGCCCCACGGCCGTTCAGCACAGCATTGTTTTCAGGTTTCCGGATTATTTTCCCATCATGCTCGGTGAGGTAAAAGGCACAAAAGAGAGGAGCTCACGGGGAGGGGGAAAGAGGAGATGGCTTAATTCAAAGCAAGCAGCGGCTGCGTTCATGCGTCAAACCCAATGCGCCTGTAAGGCAGGGAGAGGGATGACAAACAACTTGGAAGATTGTGATATTGTTTCTCAAGAGCTGTGGCCAGGTCATGGTGGAAAACTGTAAATACTATTAACTGCATCCTGTTTCTGTAGAAGGGGTTTGCTCATAGGTAGTAAAACTTTTTTTGGGGGCTCTGACTCATGTTTAGTCACCAGGTCGCTCCATGCTGTTTTCAATGAGATGGCTTCTTACTGCTAGAGGCCACAGACAACCTTAACAAGCCAAAGACAGAATTCATCAGGTGTCTCACGCTGCTCTCAGGCATACAGCGACATCAGGACACTTTCCTGGAAATTTGCTGTTGTTGAGAACACAGAAAAATGCCCTGAGTGAACCGTGTGGAGGGCATGTGGAGGTTTCCAAACACATGATGGATGCAAATGTTGAAATGGCTTAGGAGCTGTACACGTGGAAGATGTTATCTTGGGGAACAGTTGTCCCCAAGATACTCTGGACAGGCTGCTGAGATGAGTGGATGTTTAAGAAATCGTGTTTTAAACAGAGTGAGCAAACAAAGTGTAACTCTGGATGACACAGGCAGACATCCAGAAGAGTGCAGGAGCAATAGACGTAAACAGCGCGTGTACCGCAGAACATGCTGCATAGCGCGCCCTCTTTCACGGCCTCTCTTTGCAGGCCTGAATAGAGAAAGAATGGCAGGTCACAAAGGAGCACGGGGTTAATCTGCCAGCTCATGGGACACCCCCTACTCCCACCCTCGCCTCTGCTGTCACACACACTCACTAATAAGCTCACATGACTGTGTGCCACACTGACATGATACTGTGACCAGCGGATGGTCAAAATGAAGGTCCAGCATCTCATTAGCACCATATTTAGAGAGACAGAAAGAGGGACGGCCAGGGAGGAGAGAAGGAGGGGGACTCTTCCAGCTGTTTTTCTTTTTATAATAACACAGTGGAGAAAGTGAGAGGGGTGATTGTCAAAGATAGGAGGGAGACTGGAACAGCCTGGCAGGAGGAAGCCAATGAGTTAAAAAGCAAAGGATGAGACTGAAGTGAGGGGAGAGAGGGAAAAGAGGAAGAAGAGTTCACCCTGGAATGATTGAGATCTAGAGAGCAGGGCAAGGGAAGGTAAGTTTCCTCCTCCTGAAGCCAACAAGCACGAGAGCGATTACCATGAAATTACCTTTTTTTTTTTTTTAATTGTCATTGTGTATCACCCCCACTTTGGGATCAACAACCTGTGTGTGTGTAACTTTAAGTGCCAAGGGAGAATTGGGTCAGTGAGAGGGGAGAGGGGGAGAGAAGCCTGCGTTAGAGGAGAGACGCACTGGGAGAGGGGGAGACGGACAGAGAAATGAAGGGAAATCCTCTGTAGCTCTTGAACTGCAGTAACAAGTGGTCACTTGAGTAATCACTGGTGATTCAGAGAGACATGTAAGTGCCGGCTGCTCACAGGCTTGACTGCTCTGCTGCCTTTTGCTTCTTCTTGGCTTGAGGATAGAGGCATATATTTTTTTTTCTTTGGCATTCAAATACTTTGCTGTGGGGATGCAGGCTGAGCTGCTGAGATCTGTCTCTCCCTGCCCTTGTGCGTGGACAACCACAGAGACAGGGTGGTTTTTAAAGAGTGGAGTTCTCGGCCACATGTCCTGTGAGAAGACAATGTGAAGGACAGTTAGCTGAGGGAGAGAACAGTCCTTGTCTTTGTCATGCCCAGTCTTGTGATGAGGTGTGGTTAGTCACTTTCATATTACTCAGCCAGCAATGTGTGTCTATGTGTGCCCGGACAGAAATAGGCCCCAATGTGTCCTATTGCGTGCCTGCGCATGCGTTTCTTTGCGTTTGTTGGATATGCCTCTCCCCCGCCAACATATCTGCAACATGTGCTTCAATTTACATGCTGCGTTAAAAAAAAAAAAAAAAAAAAAAAAGTGCTATCTGGGCAAGTTATTCCTTTCAAATCCTACATTCCATTTGGGTTGCCAGATCGGTAAATCTAGCCCTGCTGCGCTCATGATCTCTGAATCGAATGGAGTCCGAATGGGAGACAGTTGGTTCTAATAGGCCTTTATTAGCCCGAGCAAAGGGAAAGATGACCTTTCTATGCTGTTTATTTTGGGAAGGCAACAGGGAGAAGGCCAGAGCAGCTGTTCTATTCCTGCTGGCAGATCCCACCCCTGTGAATTCCAGTCTGCCACCGCAGCGACACTCCCCTTACTCACGCAGCGGGTTTGGATGTTCCCGAGCCCTGTACAGTGTAAATAACACCTTGTCGGATTCCTCGTCAGTTGTTATGGCAATAAGCTTAGCAACCTCCGCACACACCAAACGCGAGCTATCAGCTGCCAGTCACTTCCTGTCAGTGACGCCTGACGCACGTGGGGAACAGCACCGTTTAAGAGGAAGCCTGCCGTATCTGCATATTACACCGTGTAGACGTCCAACCTGTTCCATGATAATCAGTGTCACTCGTCTGCCAATAGAAACTTTCTGTTTCCATGCTCGTTATGCATCTTAACCTGTCTGGCAACTCTCTTGAATCGCACAAACAGTCATCCTTTGCTCTCTGAGACAGACACTTTCCTCAAAAATGGCGAGCCTCCCCAAAGAGCCGTGCGAAGACGCCAAGAAGCAGAGCTTCTGGATGGTGAGGATTATTTTTATCCTCAAATCTGAGACAACTACCGCCCTGGGAGCGGCTTTGTAATCCGGAGCAGTGCTGCAGTGCTTGTGGCTGGCTTGTAACAAATGTTCTCCGCCTCTTCTTGCAGCCAGGGAATTATGTGCGCACGGTGCACAGGACGGAGCAGTCCTTCCAGGCCTGCAACGACGTCGTGGCCTGCTTCGCGGAGAGAGCGAAGGTAGAGAAACAGTACGCCCAGCAGCTCAGCCAGTGGAGCAGCAAGTGGAAGTCCATAGTCGACTCGCGTAAGTATGAGAAACCGCACGATTGCCGCACAGCCGTGGTGGCCTGGCATCAGAGCGCACACACTCCCTGGCCTTTTTGATCATCTCAGCTCACTCATCAAGTTTAAATTGTCTCTTGGGTGGCATTAAACGAGCACATGTGGACTTGTCTCCCATGGACGAATGGAGGCCATTATTTCTCTGCTGTTTCCATGACTCACTTCTTGTTCTCTGTCTGTCTTTTTTTCCACCTCCCCAGGGCCACTTTATGGCTCCCTCATGAGGGCGTGGCAGTGTTTCTTCACCTCCACGGAGCGCCTGTCCGCCCTCCACTCCTCCATCTCCGAGTCCCTGACCGCTGAGGAGGGGCAGAAAGTGAAGGCCTGGCAGAAGGGGACCTTTCCCAAGAAAATCTTCTGTGGTTTCAAGGAGAGTTATGACAACAACACAAGCTTTTCAAGAGCCCAAAAGCCCTGGTCCAAAAAGCTCATCAAGGTACAGAACACAAATTATTTACATTGTGTGTGTGTGTGTGTGTAGTTTTATATCAAATATTTATTCAATGTCCTCTTTTTTTGGGAGCTTTTGACTAACTAATGGTCTTCATTAGCCAAATGGGCTAATAGACGGTAATGATTCACTTCAAAGTGTAAGAGAATAGAATGTCAATATACATTTTAGCTAACCCCCTAAAGCTTCGTCTTTGCTGTACAAACATGAATGGAAACAATCTTCTCTTTGGGAACTCCAATAATGCCAATCATATTAATTCATCAGATTAAATATAATTAAAATGTTGCAGTATTGGAGGGAGTCAAGCTGTTTCTGTGCAGACACTGAATGTCATACAGATGTTTTATATATATATACATATATAAATGTTAATTGGTGAGAATCTTAAGCTGCCAGATGTTGCATTTACAGATGAGAGCGCCATCAATCTTCTCATCCAGCTTTCCACGGCAATTCAGCACGTTTCCCATCATGTCAGATCCCTGCCTTGTGTAAATATCTATACGTTCATGTATATTCAACAGCTGGAGAAGGTCCGAGTCGCATACCATAAGTCCTGTCAGAGGGAGCAAGCGGCCCTGGACAAGGAAAAACAAGCAAATGAAAACGCTGAAATGAGTCCAGAGAAAAAGCAGAAGATCACAGAGGCCAGAGAAAAAGCCAGAGAGGAGAAGGACAAGGTGAGGACAGAGGCTCACACACACAGTCTTCATGCATGTTTGATAAAGGAGTCAGCACATTTGAATGAATTCACACATAAACATGATGCAGTCCAAGAAAGGCTTGCTGGCCCGCTGCATGTGACCATATTTATTCAGTTCAGGAACTAGCAACTCCAAACACAAGCCCCAGCCTTAGATTTCTGTTCCAGGCATTTTCCTTGTATGGCGATGTGTTATTGTTACTCTGCTCAGTGTTTATGGAGCCCAGCATGGGAACAGGGACGAGCTCCTGATGATTTATACTTTTTAGATCCTCCTTTTAAGAAACACAGGGGTTGTTGTTGCTGAGGGAGAGTGTATGGCAGCCTCTCATCATAACACCGATCCTCTGACCCGCCCGCAGAATAGGGAGTGCTACGAGAAAATGCTGGAGGATGTGACGTCCTACACGCCCCGCTACATGGAGGAGATGGAGGCCATTTTTGAACAGTCGCAGGAGGAGGAGAAGAAGAGGATTGAGTTTCTGAAGCAGGTTTTCTTGTCCATCCACAGGCACCTGGACGTCACCAACAATGAGAGGTGAGCAGGCGTCCGTCGGAGGCCCGGATGTCTGTGGAGCGTCTGTGCGGACGGAGGGGGCTCATACAGTTTAAGTGCTCATTGTGTTGTGATAAACAGACAGCTCCATGTCCCTGTGTCAGTGTGAAGGCCGTGTACAGTGAGCTCCATCAGGCTCTGATGTCCATCGATGACCAGGATGATCTCAAGTGGTGGAAGAACAACCACGGCCCCGGCATGGTCACCAACTGGCCCAAGATTGAGGTGTGGTACAAGAAAATTTTGTAAAATAGCATGTATAAATCTCTCTGACCTCAAGTAGTCTTTAACTTGAGCTCAGTAACGTTCTTAAGATGTTTTGCATTTAAAACTTTTTTTTGTCTTTTTCAGGAATGGGTCCCACCAGTAAAAAAACTAAATAGAAAGAAAAGAGACCAGAAAAGAAAAGAGGGTCAACCGTGAGTAATACTTTTCACCCAGTAACTGTGATAGAGGATGCATATATTTTTAATCCCAGAGATTCTTCTTGCTAATTAATTGTCTGAATGTCTCCTCCTGTTAGTGTGATGATTGGGGGCGTGAAGGTGCGAGCTCTCTACGACTATGTGGGAGAGGAGGGTGATGAGCTGTCCTTTAAAGCAGGTGAAGCAAAGTGTACAAATACATTGTTCAAAACATGTTAAAACTATATACAGCAGTGGTATATAAATACCCTATGGGGATTTAAATAATTAAACCAACTCTCAGGATGATGTTTTGTTTTATACATACACAGGATTATTATCATATAACACATAATTCCTATCTTAATCAAACATGCAGCACGAATCTACAATGATAATTAGTGTTGGGACTATGATTGTGCTGTTGTTGTCAGACCCAAATCTAAGCTTTTTACTGCGCCCCGCAGGTGAGGTGTTCCTCAAGGTGGAGGAGGAGGATGACCAGGGTTGGTGTCGAGGAGTGCTGAGCGGGGGGAAGGAGGGCTTCTACCCGGCCAACTATGTTGAAGTTGCAGAGTGAAATCACACTGTCCAAACGTTTCTGTCCTAACGTTATTTCTCACCAAGGAAAAAAAAGAAGTCTAATTTATTATCTAAGTTGTTTGTGACTCAGATGTGATCTGCCCCCAGCTCTTTTTTAACCATCCAGTTTTAAGGCCTTATTATTGTAACCCAGTTGGTTTGAGTACTTCTTCAACAAGAATTAACAAACGAATGACTAGTATGTAATGTTTGAGTTGTCTGTGTATGTGTGAGTGTGTGTTTCGTGTGCATGTTCAAGTGAAACAACAGAGAAGAAGAGAAGATAGTATTTATTGACTGCTATCATGTCTCAGTCATTAGTTCACTGTAACAGAGATAACTGATAATTCTACATGGTTTACCCAGGCACAGGTTTACGGTCACGTGTCACAAGGTTAATGTTTACTCAACACGTACGATGTATAAGCCAAAGCACACAGATGTTTGATGGAGGAGAATGGATTTTCACAATAAAAGTGTATTTGTTTTGCCTGTGATCCATCTTATTGACACAGTGCTGTTCTTCTTCTTGCAAATGCGAGCAGTGTGGTTTTGTGGACGGTCCCGCTCTTTGCTTTAGATTGACAGATCTAAGCAAATACGAAACGGATTGTTGGGAAATTCAGATACTTGGTCCCAAAAGAACAACAGCGATGCACTGGCTTTTCCGCTAGTGCCACCGTGAGGTTTATTTCTCTGTTTTATCTGAAATTCGGTCAATTTATGTCCTCTGTCCTCAAATCAGCAAGCTTTAATCTGTGACTGTAGAAGAATTTGACATGATCGTCAGTATAGGTTGTTGTTTTACTTTGAAAGAGTTAAACCTTTGACATCTTCCTGGCCTATTTTCCAGCTCTTCCTCATCCACCCATTGTATTTGTATTCATGAATGTTTAACTAATGTCTTGCAATAAGGAATAAGTCTGTGACTAACCACCCAACCTCTCTCTCTCTCTCACACACACACACACTCCACTTCTTCAAGAAACCTGTTGGCCAGCATTCTCTGAGGTTCAAACAATGAATAATAAGACGTCAAACTGGAGTTGAAACACTTCTAGGACCTGGGAGGGTTTCGTGTTTATAGTTGTACTATACCCTCAGTGTTCAAAGGGCTCTGCGTGTGTGAGTATACATTATATATGCCTGCTTTGAGAGAACCGTTCATGTGATATTGGATAAAGATGTTGGATGCATTGTGTCTTTAATGAGACAACTTCTTAAAGGGATATTAATGTCCACATTGTCTTCTGTTATTACTTTGATTTCTTTGATTGCTGTGGCTTGGATTGGATAATTACCTGGTAAGAAAAGCTGTTACAGTACGCCCTTTGTGGTTGTTACCAGGTGTCCTGTTGTTTTACATAATGTCCTTTCCTTCACAGACAGGCAGGTCCACCATGGAATTTGCGTGCGGGTTTGTTTATGTGCCGCCAGTGAGTCAGACGGACCGACAAAGATCCAATGTTGTTAAACGCTCAGGTATGATTTCATTCTCCTGGTATAAAAGAAAGAAATAACAACCTCTATTAGTCTATTAACACTCGTGTGGCATTTTTGGCTCTTAGTTGCAGGCAAGTCTTTAGTCCTTGGCTTGTGATCTGAGGGATCCAGACACATATTTCACGCAGCTTCACGGGAGTTTGACACTAGAAAGTCTCCTGGTGAAAACCATTTACGAGGCAAGGAGCTCTTACTGTGTTGCTGAATGATTTCACCTGTTGTCAGTGCCATTCTCTGACAGATGCCAAAAGGCAATGTAGGAAATTATTGCCCAAAGTGTGAGAGAAAGAATCCGTTCAAAAAAACTGACGGTGAAACTTTAAAAAAGTATCTGCAGGTGGAATTTTCTTGCTTAACTGTCTGAGTGAATGGAATTTTCTTGCTACTGTCTTCATAATCTGAGTGACTGGTTTGTTAAGTGCTGTCACGTATTATGTAACCAGTGACATGCACACACACACACACAGACACAGGAGACACTCCTTACTGATATGTTGCTTGCTATAGGTGACATTTTCTCACACAGGATGTCCCTTTGTCTTCAGTGCACGCTTCTCCTGCAGGAAACTAACTATTTAACTGCTGCTGTGTACATTTCCTTTTTTCTCGTAGCTCTCCTACCTCGAATTCGTCCTCAGGTGCCCCCCCCTCCTCCTCCTACAAGCTCTGCAGAAGCCAAGTCGCCAAAACTCCCCAACGCCTATCTCCAAGAGCAGCTGGAGAAGAGCAAGTTGAAAAAGGTTGTGAAGCCTGCTCTCGTCTATGAAAATGAAGAATGCGTCAGTAAAACTGAGGCAGCTTCGTCCGTCAGTGCACCGCGCCCGAAGTCTCCTCGAAGGACAGGTACAGCGAATGTGGGCGAATTCATTAGTAAATATTTTGGTGAACAGATTCAGTTTAAAATATGAATACAATGTTAATCATGGCTGCCGAACAGATAGGAAAGCGAGCCACTTCTTATTGAAGATCATGCAGGCATTTCATTTCACTGTTGGATCCACTCCTCAAGTTTGCTCCTGCCTATGTCACCCAGCTCTTCTTCCACCACACATGAAACCGACAGCCAACAGCCAGCCTCTCAACAGCAACACTGACCCATGTCATGTAAACACCCAGCCCTGGGATCCAAACTCCTCATGCAGCGCACCAGAAGGCACCGGGGGTGAGGTGAAGCTCCCAGCCGATACCAGCAATGTGGCAGGTCCGGCACCAGGTGCGCAGACATCCTTGTTTTTCCTCCTTATACCCAGCTTTAACTAATATCGGGAGGATGTGGACTGACCGCAGTTGTCTCTGTTCTCACCTGAAGCTCCAGCCCTCCCACCGAGACCCTCATTCATGAAATCAACGCCAGAGTACCTGGAGCTGATACCCTCGTCACGCTCAGCTGCTTCATCCTCTCAGAAATCCACCCCAACTTCACCACTTTCCCGCTCTGCTGGTAAATACGACAGCACCCGTCAGGCTGTGAAGAGACCAATATGCCTACCATGACACATCACACTGGTTTAAATGCTCCCCACTCAGGATCAGCAGATAAGGACCCTCTTCCTGGCAATCCCAATGTTGTCCTAGTCAGTTTAGGGAAATTACTCTCAGAGGAAAGAGGTCAGTAAACTTTTATCGTCGCCGTAAAACCTTCATGATTGACCCTCTACTTTTATTTTCGGTGTTATTATCTATAGCGACGCTGATAATTGCATACTTCCAGTGCAGGCCGCCGTAGGTGAACCTACCTTCTGCTCCCAGTGTGGCTCTGTGCCGGACTCCAGCTATTACAACGTGGTAAGACCAAGAGTCATTGATTTCAAATGTGAAGAACAACTACTCATCTCCCTGTAATCACCATATACTGAACTGCAGGTTAACACGTGTCACTTCTGTGGATCCTGTGAGTCGACCAGCCCTCCCAGTATAACTCCCAGTATGAGCTTTCTCCTCAACCCGGAGGAAAAGCTCCAGTGTGCTGCCGACGCTCTGCTGCTCTTCTGCATCGACATCTCGGGCTCCATGAGCAGCACCTCCCAGGTAAAGACACGGACCTGTCACGGGGTCTGATCTGCTCGGGCTTGTACAACACGCGTTCAACTGATCAGATTGCCATTTTAAGGTGTTACTGGGAGAGCAGCTCGTCTACAGGTCCCGTCTCCAGGTGAAAACTTAACATGAACACTATGAGTATAAGGAAACAGCATCAGGATGCTTCTGGTGACTTAAAATATCGTATTCAAATCAGTTTGTACAGGAAGCTGTGATACAGTGTGTTCAGAGACTGGGTGAACAGCAACCGGACTTAAGAGTGGGGCTCATCACCTTCAACCATCAGGTACACAGCTCCTTCGGATATTTGTCTTGTGGTTCATGTACTTCAATCTGTGTTTCCTTCGCTGGAGGTCAGATAGAAATCCTCTGTAATGTTGTGTTTTGGGTATTTCCAGGTTTCCATGATGCACGGCCATGAGAATGTTGCGTCATGTTTCCTGAGCGGAGCTGAGTTGACTGACGGCGACTATCTGAAAGAGGCTGCAGCCAGCTTCCCCAGCCCCCCTCCGCTCTCGCAGACCAAGGACTTCTTACAGAAACAAGTTATGGGGTACATATGTGTGTATATTTATTGATGTTGACACCTGTTTTAGGATCAAATAACAAACTTATCATCTCGATTCTGTTCTTTCTAAAAAAAAAAAAAAGGTTATCTGAAAGTGGGACCACAGCTCTGGGTCCAGCTGCTCTCCTGGCTATTGCAATGGCCTCCAGACAGCCAGGGTCCAATGTAGGTTTGGTTATTCAATCTTCTATACATAACCATGTACATATAAACAAGGTTTATAACAATACACACCTGATCTTGAAGGTGATTATCTGTACAGATGGGAAGGCCAACACAGAGTTAGGAAACCTGGAGGTGGAGGACGATGATGCTCACACCCTCCTCTCGTCCACCATATTCTACCAGGAGCTGGGGGAGTATGCTGCTAAGCAAGGGTTTGTACACATTTCCAAACGAACGCATCCCCGTCAAACTCCAGCATGAGGAAGATGATGCTGAAATACGCTTCTTCCGTCAGTGTGACGGTGTCTGTGCTGTCCATAGAGGGGACGGACTGCAGGCTGGATGAGCTGGGACGACTGGCCGACCGCACTGGCGGCAAAGTAAGAGACATTGCGAAACCAGCGTGACTCGTCGTCACTTTAACACATCAAGTGTTTGTGTTTGGCTCGTTTTCCTCCAGGTGGTGGTTTCTAGTCCAAACAGGCTGCACCCAGAGTTTGAACAGATCATCGATAGCAGGACCACCGCTACACACTGTACCGTCACATTACTGCTGCCCAAATCACTGTAAGAGCCGTGTCGGCATAACGACACACAATGGCCCTCGCTGGAACGCACGCCTCCGACTACAGCCTCATGAATTGTTAACAGGGTTCAGTGGGATTGACAGATGTTCTCTTTTTCTGCAGGCGAATGAGAGGAGAGAAGGAGTCTGGGCACAAAGCGACCAGAGAGGTAGGGAATGTGACCCGGGAAACAGAGATCACCTTCCAATTTGGAATCAACAAACTGAACACAGAAGGTGAGATGTAAAAGCTACCGTCGCCACTTACAGACTGCCTGTATCTTTATTATTTTCAGTTCAGTTCTTCCCGAAGAGCTTTACTTGGTATTGACCCAGGTGGTTTGGGTTGTTGCAGGGTGCTGATTGCTGTCCGGACACTGTCAGATATAAATGAAGAACAACAACACTGGCCTCTATCCGTTGATAACCAAAATGAATGTCTTGACTAATACTGTATCTGTGTTCAGTGCCGGCTCCGGCCCCTGGAAGCCGCGTGTCCATCCAGCTGCTGATCAACTACCGACGGAGGAACGGAGAGAGGCTGCTCCGGGTGATCACTGCGAACCGAGATGTCACTGATGACAGGTGATCATGTTGTTTCCATATCCACGGCGCTCCACTCACAAACACACGCCGCTGTTGCACTGGGCCGTCTGTATTCCTGAGGCGATGGGAGTTTAAAGTCTTTATCTTTTGCTACTCTCATCACCGAGCTGCCCTGAGGACGGCAGTTGATTAGATGTATTATTTTATGACAATCTCAGAGAACCTTTAGGCAAAGCAGCTTTGGAAAAGTGGCTGTCGCTTAGATACAGGGCCCTTCTCATCATGTTCTTCATGGATTCTAATTCTGAGTCCAGCAGTAAATTAACCACTCGACCCAGTCTGCCTTCCGATAGCTTCATTGTCCTCGCAGCTACCAAGCAGCCCTGTGTGTGTGTGTGTGTGTGTGTGTGTGTGTTGCGATACAATGGCAAGGCCGAAGCTGTAAATGCTGAGATGCGCCCTCATGATGAAAGTGCGACCGACCTTCTCAGCTCGGCGGCCCTGTCCTCTCTGTCTCTGGCCATCATTCAGCTCAACTCATCCCAGGCCAGCGCCGCTCTGGCTGTCAGGGGACGCTTCCAGGACGCCAGGAGGGAAGGGGATCTGCAGAGGAAGCTGATCGAGAGAGCGATGTGAGTTACAGAGAGCGGCGATAATGTGTGAACCCATTAATGAAGGGGATTGAAATGAGAGTTGATTCCAAATCTATGGACACATACTCATTTTTAAATTCAAGAAAAGTGAAGAAAAAAAAACATTGAATTAGTAGGTTTTAAAGGGAGCAAGTGCAAAATTATTTTTTATTAACTAACATAAAACTATGATTGATGTTTGCAGTGAATATAATCACAGTGCCCAGGACCAGCAGACTTACCAAGAGTGGGTTAAAACCATGGAGCCGATATACAATAACATTCAGGACTTCACACGGGTGAGTTCATGCTGCACGTTAATTCAAGTCAGTGCCTCACATCAAATTCAAATGCTCATTTCCCTCCTCAGACACAATCGGCCATCTCAGACTCACAGGTAACGCAATGTCCTTATGTCCTTCTGCCCATACGCTGTCGTCTACAATACCACAATGCCCATTTTGCAGATTCTTTTTGTGTGATATTTGTCTGACTGTTCCCCTGCCAGCAATCTCTAACTGACGCTGGAGCTGCGCTGCTCTACACCATGAAGCACTGCAACAGGAAGTCCATCTCATTAAAGAACAAAGTAAAGCTCTAGCAACTTGAGGCATGAGTGACAGGGTTAAATAAAACTGCAGTTTGACTTAATCTGCTTGTGTAAATATCCTTTAAATGTGTCATCGTGCTCATCTGTGTCGATACATCTGTCTGTAAGATCTCTGATATTTGCTGTGTCAGTCGCACAGACAAACTGCTGAGGTCGGGCACAGTGTATCTGACACCTTCTCAGTGGCAGTTGGAGCTTGTGTGTTTGTCAGAAAAAAAAAAACATGACTCCGAAACACATTATGCAACTCACTCCTGGTTCCTCGGTTTCAGCAAAATACAACTGACAACCTCTGAACCCTGATTAGATCTTTATTCTGCTTTGCAAGTGAATGCAGCATTACCATGTTTTTGTTTTAATTCTACAGGAACACAAGCTTTTTATTTTGTGGAAGCAAGGCTTTGACTTTCTAAATCATAATGGTACAAAGGAAGATGCTGCGTCCATATTTAAAATCCGAAAAGATAGTGGACAATGACGTAGACACAAAATAATAATGAACAAACAACAATCATGCCTGAAATGGAAGCCAGAGCATAGATGGACATGCGTTTCTCTGGAGCGGCCCTCACGACACAAACATGGAAATCATAGCAAAGGTCTGTGGAGCAATTAAATGGACCGTTTTCCAGAGCCGGCAGGTTCCAACACAACAGAACGTAGACAAACCAGGATTCAACCAGGATACGCAGAGTGATGCTGAGCAGGTAGAAGCCCACTGTGCCTCTGTCTCTATGGAGATCGATCACCATCTTCCCAGTGGGGTCCTTGGACACGTCCTGAGCCTCCTCCGTTCCCTGGTCCTCCAGCTTCACGTCTGCCCCCACCCGGCGGCTCCTCCTCTGGGCCACGGAACGCAGGTGAGAGGTGAACAGCTCCATGAGCAGCACGGAGACGATGGCCAGGACAAACATGAAGTTCCAGGCCACCACCATGGGTTTGTGGAAGTGTCTGTTGAAGCATTCTTTGGTGCAGATGCTTTCCTCGGTGCCGTTGCAGGTGAAGTCTACGTCCAGTTTGGTGAAGGGCAGCTGGGCCAGGAAGAGGATCACCACGCGGATGCACAGGAAGCCAAACCACAGCGAGCGGCACTTGTACGTGGTGGTGGCGTCCACCGCTGTCCGCAGGATGGGGATGAGGCCAGTGACTAAAGCTGCCATCGTCACCACTGACTCTGGTGAAAAAATGTAAGATTTGAA
Organism: Pseudorhombus dupliciocellatus; assembly: GCA_016785235.1. Lineage (NCBI taxonomy): Eukaryota > Metazoa > Chordata > Actinopteri > Pleuronectiformes > Paralichthyidae > Pseudorhombus > Pseudorhombus dupliciocellatus. The sequence continues at coordinate 729,478 of JAFBJW010000025.1, forward strand.
AAGGTTTTTTTCTTTCTCTACAGCTTTACCACTGCACTTATTCTCGTGTGTGTTCTGGATTGAAGTTAATTAGAATGAAGTGTGAGCAATGAGAACTTACGTCGTAGAGTTGCAGCCGGCTAATGAACAGATGCCACACTCACTTCAGTAGTTTTAGGTGCAAAGAAATTTCACTGTCATCAATATATGTGTTACCCATCAGCAGTGTGCTGAGCCAGTCTCACTTTGCCTTTCACAGACCTCTCCCTCTGCAGCAGCTGCATTTCAGGAAACAATAGATGTAACTTTTGCACTTTTTGACACATTTCTATTGGTATAAAAATGAATTGAATTCCACAGATTTGATACAAATTTTTTTTTTACTTGACAGTTAATATAATATCGGATGACATGATTACAAAACATCTTAAACAGTAAAACAAATGATAATAAGATGTAAATATACAGAATGTTAAGAATTTTAGAGATGCTATGATTATTATGTATTGTATGTATGTATGTATTATAAAAATACATATACCAGAAATCTCAGCATTGTACGGTAATCAGCATTTTCTGTATGTTCGCAACACTTTTTTTATGAGATTACAACAAAGACAGTTCCTTATTTGGCTAATTACAGTAGCACATATATTTTAAAATATGAACACCATATGTAACAAATATCATGGCAATACAAAACAGTGACAGAACAGGAAATGTAGCAGAAGGATTATTTTTTTTAAAAAGGTTTGACATTTTTTTCAAATGTTATTTTGAAAAACGAATACCCTTTTTTTCTGTTTTTTTCAAAATAAGACCCGTCATCACAAAAGATCGAAGGGTCTAAAGGCTTGTGGAACCAAAAATCTGAAAAACAGCTCACAGTCCCTCTTCTTTCACCAAGTACTCAGGCAGAGTCTGAAAAGCGGTCACAGGTACGGTCACTGGGACCGTCAGGGATAAGGCGCCGGGTTCGACAGTGGAGGGGGTAACCTCGCCAGGGGGAGGAGGAGAGGGGAGCGGGTCCGTGTGGATAATGTTCAAGTCAGTGAGCTGCTGGGAGGCCGGGGCCGCGTCCGCATGAGTCCGTAAGTGCTTGCGAAGGTAGGCGGCAAACAGAAAGGCTTTGCCGCAGTGGGGGCAGCTGTGGGGTTTGTTGGTGGAGTGGATCTTCTGGTGTTTACGCAGTCCAGATTTGTTGAGGAAGCCTTTGCCGCAGCTGTTGCAGACGTGAGGCCTCGGCTTGGGATGCTGCTTCTCGTGCTCCTGTAAATCTGCCAGCTGTGCAAACTCTGCCTGGCATGTTTCACAGACGTGCGAGCCCAGCGGCACGATTTTGGTAACGTTCGGGGGAGTGGAGTCGAGGGGGTGCAGATTTTCGTGCACCTGAACTTCATCCCAGGTTCCAAATGTAGCATCACAATGTGTGCAGGAGAACTGAGGGAGGGTCGTGTGGGGAGTGAAGCCTGAAGCCGATCCGGCCTCCGTGTCCTCCTGCTGCTGCTGCTGCTGCTGCTGCTGCTGCTGCTGCTCGGAATGCTCGGCAAGGTGAGTCCTCTCGTGTTTGCGAAGACTTGACGACACAACAAATGACTTCAGACACTCCTCACACTTGAAAGGCCTCTCTCCAGAGTGCACGCGTCGGTGCTTGTTGAGGCTGGAGCGCTCAGCGAATGACTTGTCACACTCTGTGCAGGAAAAGGGCCTCAGTCCTGTGTGGACAAGCATGTGGCGCCGCAGGTCCCAGGATGCCACGAAGGCCTTGTCACAGCTCTGGCATTTGTAAGGTCGCTCCCCGGAGTGGACGCGTTCGTGCACGGCCAGATCGGCCGGCTGCCTGAACCTCTTGGAACACTTATCGCAGGGGTAGGGCTTGAAACCCAAGTGGGCTCGCTGGTGGCGACGGAAACTGGATGGGTCGGAAAACATCTTGCCGCACTGCGGACAGAGGAATGGCTTCTCACCAGAGTGGGTGCGGAGGTGAGACTGGTAAGAGGACAGCTGGGTGAAGCCTTTGCCACACTGCTCGCACTGATAGGGTTTATTCTGAGAGTGGATGCGCTGATGGCAAGCCAGAGACGAGGAGCGGGAGAAGGCTTTGCCACAGTCTGAGCACAGATAGGGCTTTTCTCCGGTGTGGGAGCGCTCGTGGTTTTTCAGATCCTTCAGCTCTGTGTACGTTTTGCCGCACTCGTCACAAGCATACGGCCGATGGCCCTGATGGTTTCTCCTGTGTTTTCGGAAAACAGAGGGATCAGCAAAACTCTTGCCGCACTCAGCGCAGAAGTATGGCTTTTCCCCTGTGTGAGAGCGCATGTGCACCTTCAGTTTCGACAGGGTGGGGTAGCTCTTAGAGCACTGACGGCAGGAGTAAGGACGCTCGCCGCTGTGCTGCGTCATGTGGATCCTCAGGCATATAGCCTGCATGAAGGCCTTCCCGCACTCGGTGCATATGAAAGGTTTCTCCCCGGTGTGAGAGCGGCTGTGGTTGCGGAGCTCTGTGGGGGTCTTGTAAGCCTTGTGGCAGTCAGGACACTGAAAGGGACGCTGGGCCGAGTGAGTGCGCTCGTGCTTGGAGAGCTGAGCCTTACTGGAGAATGTTTTGGTGCACTGAGAGCATGTGTGTGGCGGCTGCTGCTGCTGCTGCTGGCGGTCCTTCACGTGCGCAGAAAGCTTGTGACTGCGCAGAGCGGACAGACTCCTGAACGCCTCCGTGCACGCGGAGCACTTGAAGGAAGCTTTGGCTTTTGGAGGCCTGCCTCTGCCACGTTTCTTCGCAGGCCGATCCCTCGGCGGCTCTTCCTCTGGCTGGCTCTCTTCATCCTGTGAGGGGGGAGTGTATTGCTCTGCAAGAGGTGGGCTGGCAGGCTGAGGAGAGGCCATCTTTACATCTGCCAAGACATGATAGAAGAAACAGACTTTGTAATAAGCATGTTAATAATAAACAGATCTGCAGACTGAGATTGTACATTTGCTCCCCAGGAGCAGCAGGTCAACACTTTATAACACATGAATGATGCAGGCAGACAGTCAGGGACAGAGGACTGAGGAGGCCCATGGAGGAAATGTGTATGATCACATAATAGCAGAAATATGTGGGTGTGCGTTCAATCACAAAATGGCTGGCATTAGGACCTCAGGGACAATAAGCTAACCGCTTTGATGCCAGAGGAAGTGCCAATGACTCAGATCAGTGTTGATGAATGACGGACATGGGGCCAAGCGGAGACGAGGCTCGAAACATCACCAGACCCCGCGATGGTGCTAGCGACCGGACGCGATCCGTGCGTGTTCCTTCCCGCTAGCTTGACTGCTACGCATTTTTTTTTAAACTAACTCAAAATGGCTGGCTTTAGGACCGCTTGCACCCACAGTGTCATCGTCGTTACACGGGGTGTACGTCGCTAACAATAGCTGCTTGTAGCATCGTGCGTGCGGGACAGACACGGCGGCGTTTCTTACCTGAATCGGAACATTAATGGCTGGTGGGTGATGCCTGCAGAAAAAAAAAATGTCTGGTGATCGAGTGTATTTACGCAGAGACACGGTGACTGGCTGCGGGATGGGGGCCGGCTCTAGGACCATGATGACGAAAGCTCTCGGCCGGACAAGTGTGCAGCATTTCAATGCGTGTGACGGTAAAAGATGCTAATACAAGACCCAGCACACACTCACCAGAACCTCAGGGTAAACACACGGCCGTCCTGGTTGAGCTAGCCTGTCAGCTGCCGTTTGAGCATACGAGCCGGAGCTATGATTAGTCCCCGGGCTCGCTAGTCAATGGCGGAGCTAGCTGCGAGTGCTAATCCCAGGAAGCTAACGCGTCTCTGGTATGTATACGGAAAGCAAGTGCTTGGTGTTAAGATGGACACGTGTTTTTGTTTGTGCTTGGTGTTTTCTGTGTTGTTGGTTTGTCGCTGAGCTCGACGCATTTTGTTTCACGCCAACTTTTAGCTCATCTACCGAGTTTCTGTTCAGAGGGAAGTATTTCAGTGATGCACATTTCCTGTTTCCTAGCAACAAGAGCAATGTGGGGATGGATGAAAAAAGACAATCGGGGGAAGGGGGTTCCCTTTACATAAAATATTGTTTTTTATAGAAATGAATGAAAGGTCATGCCAAGAGGCTCGTGTTGAATCGGCGCTGCTGCAGGTATTCAACCCGCCGCGCTCGCTGTAGTCGCGTTTCCGCATTTGAGACCACTTCCAGGCTTTTTTGGTGCAATGTTTGTTTAGTTAGCGGCGATGGTGGCGCTAGCTGGTGGCGCGCTAACGTTAGCTAGCTCAGTGCCGCGCGATATCAGTTCAACACTGATTTACTTCTGGGCTCTTTCTTCCAACGTCATGTGTACTAGTGTGTTCGTTTAGTGCGTGCTTCTAATGTCGGATGTTGTGAATGTTCGTAGGTGCACTGAATCCTAAGCGAGAGAGGCGTTGGTTTCCCGGTGTGTTGACATAGCTAGCGGTAATGCAGTTAGCATGCTGGTGCAGAGATGTAATAATACATCATATAATAATAATACAACAACACTAGTGCATTCAGCTGAATAAATTCTGCCATAACTTCTGGTTACGTGTTGGTTATAGCAACATTTTGTTGTGTTTAGTCATTGATCAGCAATAAGTAAACACGCCTTGTGATGATTATTTTCCCGTAACGTGTATTATCTACGTAATGAGTTTGTGTTGTTGAGGGGCTGCTTGGAAAAAAACTGCAACAATATGAAGACAATCTGAGCATATATATACTTGCATGACACAAAATTATATTATTTCATTTCTGGATTTACCACTACTCTAATTGTCTTGTCATTTGTCCTCCACAGCTCTATTTGCCTGCTTCTCCTGAAGTCACCTGTTCCTGGTTCCCAACTGCTGGAGGAACTGTTTCATCCCTGGATACCCCTCGGACCTGACTGCAAGGAATAATTCCTATAAACAGACAAGAAAGGCATCTAATGCATTTCCTCCCTGCATACCCCAACACCCTGTGTCTGACACATGTGATTCATCTGCCATCTTGTAATGGCAGCGCAAGACCTTGGCAGGACATCAGGATTTCCTTGCAAACACTGTGGCTTGGTATGTCCCAGTATGCCCAGTCTGCTTGAACACATGGACGCTCACCTTCAAGAAGATGAAGAGCGCAAGTTTAAATGTGACGAGTGTGGACGTGGATACAGGCACGCTGGCAGCCTAGCTAATCACAAAAAGACTCATGAAGTGGGCTCTTTTCAGTGTAACATATGTGGCAAGGAAAACTCCAACTCCTTGGCCTTGAAGAGTCACCTCCGGAGCCACACTTCGCAGAAGAAGTACTCCTGTGTGCAGTGTGGGAAGGGTTTTCGTCTGGCATCACAGCTGGCTACACACGAGAAGGTTCATTTGACCAAGCGAGTAAAAGAACAGTCATTCAGGAAGTTGGACATGGAATATCCTGAGCATGGAAATAGTCATGCAATTGAGAATGATCGACCACATCATCCCAGTGAGCATTTAGCTAGTGTAGGAATTCCTACAGAAAGCCCATTTGGGGTCAAGACAGAGGACATTTATAATGCACAAGCAGAGTCCCCTGATGATGCAGCAGAGCGACCTTTCAAATGTGATTTGTGTGACAAATCATACATACACCATCGAAGCCTGGCCAACCACAAAAAGACTCACCAGGTGGGAATGTTCGAGTGCACGGTCTGTTTCAAACTGTTCAATAACATGGCTGCTCTTTACAGCCACCAGAGAACTCACAGGTCGAGAAGCGGGACAGACCCTGGCTCTGTGGGCAGGTCATTCACCAGCACACCGCTCGCCCAGTTTTCACCCCGGAACCAGGACGCTCAAGTAAACTTCTGCCACTTGTGTCAGGTACTATTCCCCAGTGATGAAGAGTTCCAAGAACACATCCAAATGCATAACTCTTCATCCATGTCATTTGGCCTCCATGATGCCATGTCAGAGAACCACAATATATCATACGACAACAGTATTGCCTCGCCTGAAACTAATTTTTATGCATCTCCTATAAATAATATTCCCTCAGTGTCATCAGTAGATAATCTTGGAGGTTTTGATCCACCACACGAGCGGATAGGAAGTAATGGTCATGTGTACTCAGACTGCTCCAATAATCAAACTCCATCTTCCAGTAGCACTCAGGGAGAACCTCCAATCTTAGACGCAAGCATTCTCGATCCTGTTCTGGCGCATGCACATAATGACAATACAGCTGAATTCGAAGAGACTTCCGCTGCAGATTCTCATGAGCGTCCCTTCAAGTGTCAAATCTGTGGTAAAAGCTACCGGCACTCTGGGAGCCTCATCAACCACAAGAGGTCACATCAGGTTGGGATTTACCAGTGTTCCGTATGCAGAAAGAGCTATCCTCACCTGGCTGCCCTCAAAAGTCACCTTCGTCTCCACAAATCTCAACCGTCATCTTTTAGCCTCAACGCCGAGGGAGACTGGCTCTCCTCAGAGCCCCTCACTCTGGAGCATCAACAGGGTTGCTTCTCCTCACAAGAGGAGGAGGACGACAGCCAGCCCATGCTCGACATTGATCCGAAGAATGGACTTGACCACAATGGATCGTTGTACCACGAGCACTTTAATCAGGACTTTTCCCAGGATATGACAGTGCATCTACCTCACAATGAACACCTGATGCAGAGGCACATGTGCGCAGACTGTGGTGAGACATTCGCAGATATTGCAGGGATTAAGTCTCACAGTTGTCCGCTGTTACAGCAGCAACACAACACCACTAGTAGTGAGACTAATGTAAAGTTCCAAGACAGTAATGGTCACTATTCCGTTGGAAACCCTGTGAATAATGTCGACTTCCACGGTTTGAACGGTAGCCACGATGAGCATTACTTCGATCAGAATTTCCATCAAAATATGAGCAGTCATCAGCTGAATGGAGACGCAGAGGATGAAAACGCAGAAGAGGAGGAAGATGATGATGACGATGGAGATCTTTGTCAGTGCTCTATATGTGGAAACAACTACACCAGCATGCGGGCTCTGAGGAGCCACCTCCGAGGGCACACGCAGTCTCACGGTACGCCTGCGAGCTCAGGGCCTTCATCCATGTCCTCCCATGAAGAGGTGAAAGACGAGCTGGGAGAGATGATGATCTGTAGCACGTGTGGGGAAAGTTTTGCCAATAGGCAGGACTTCATTACCCACCAGCTTGTACATAACAAGAACCAGGTAGATGATGTAAATCATTTACATATGAACCACAGCGATGTGTCCGCAGGCACGGAAGAACTACAGAGCATCATCTGCGGCAGCTGCGGAATATTCTGCACCAGCTACCATCATCTTGAGAACCACGGCTGCACAGCGCAGAGGGAGGATGAGTCCGTAAACTGTAAGGAGGAAATGAAAGTGAACGATGTTGCCCAGTTTGAGGACACCAGTCACGTTAAAGAAACAGGCGCCACAGCGGCCCGTCAGTACAAATGTGATCAATGTGGGCGGTCGTACAGACACGCAGGCTCCCTCCTCAATCACAAAAAGTCCCACAAAACAGGTGTTTTCAGATGTCTGGTCTGCCAGAAACGCTTCTACAACCTGTTGGCCTTAAAAAACCACCAGAGATCCCACTTTGACATTAAGAGGTTAGTAACAGTATTAAGAAGCACACAACAGTTTTGTTTGTCACCTACGTTACAAATTTCAAAAGGTTAACTCGTGAAAACTGGCCTATAAAATCTGATAGAAATGGAGTTAGTCATCATGGTGTAGACTTTTCCCTGTATTTCAAACTAATTCCCTCTTCTCTCCTCTTACAGACACACTTGCAATGAGTGTGGGAAAGCCTTCAAAATCCAGAAGCAGCTATTGAACCACCAGCGACGGCACAAAGAGAACCAGGCCAAAATCCAGGAACTCAACAGCCAGATCCAGGCCCTCATGCAGATGAATGGGACCAGGTCAGATGGAGGAATGCAGCCTTTGACTTCAAATTCCAATCAGGCCTCCACCTCCACTCGGCGCTCCAGGCGACTGCCAGCAGGAAGAACGGCTCAAACAAAACAGGAGACAGCGGTCAAATCTGAGGAAACGGGTGACCCTCGGCCTTTCGCCTGTGATCAGTGTGGGCGTACGTATCGCCATGCAGGAAGTCTGGTCAACCACCGGAACTCCCATAAAACTGGTGAATATTACTGCTCTGTGTGCAACAACAGTTACTCCAATCAGCTAGCGATGAAAAACCACTTGCGCACCCACTTTGCTTTTAAAAAGCATTCTTGCCAAAACTGCGGGAAAGGCTTTAGAGGAAAGAAGCAGCTGTCGGCTCACGTCTGTGCGGCCCTCAGAAACGAAGGGCCCAGGAGCAGGAGGGGCCTCAAATCCAGAGCCATTAAGTGCAAGGAGTGTAAACAGGCCTTTCTCTCCGCTGAGCAACTGGAAGCCCACACCTGCGATGCACCCTCAGGCAGCAGTGATGCCCAAACAAATACATTCCCGCGGAAAGAGGAGCGCCCGTTCAAATGCAACATTTGTAGTCGCAGTTATCGCCACGCGGGCTCACTCCTGAACCACAAAAACACCCACAAGACCGGAACCTTCAGCTGCACCTTCTGCTCGAAGCCCTTCACCAACCCCATGGCCCTGCGCAATCACACGCGCATCCACACGCAGAAGAAGAAGTACGTGTGTCTCACGTGCGGGAAGGCCTTCCGCCTCGCCAGCATCCTGCACAACCACCAGAGGGTCCACAACCGCATGGCGAGTCACTTCAGCTGTGCCGCGTGTGGGAAGAGTTTCCAGGGCAGGTCCGGTTTGAAGAGACACCGCTGCCGCAGAGGCCAGGGGAGCGCGATAAGAGCCGGAGTCCAGCAGTCGGACAGAGGAGACAAGTGCTTCACGTGAGTTGAAGTTCTATTTTGAGAGTGTTTGAGTTTTATTCACACGTAGTTTCTCTGTTTGTCGTGACCCAACTAAGTTAGATAAATTGGCCAATATTAGTTTTCTCTCATGTAACTCAATACACATTTTGATGTTGTCTTAACTTCTACTTTTAAATGATCAGTTTTGGCCTAAATATTTTCAAATAGCAATTATACAAATTTTAAATAATAGCCAATGCATGTTAGTATCAGTAATTCTCTGTTTTAGAAGTAGTTTGCTCTTGGTTTAAATGATCTGGATTACGGTTTGTTATTGGGGACTGAACATAAACATATCCCTGCTGCAGGTGTGACCTGTGTGGGCGCTCCTACCGTCACGCCGGCTCCCTCCTCAACCATAAAAAGACACACTCCGAAAACCTCCACCATTGTACCTTGTGTCTCCAGACATTTCCTGATTCTCTCACTCTGCAGATTCACTCTCAGATGAGGCGTCATTGCTGCCCCGAGTGTGGCAAGACCTTCTGCCTGGTGGCACACCTGCAGAGCCACATGGAGGTGCACTCGAAGGAGCGGGCGATTGTCTGCAACCTCTGCCAGCAGAGCTTTCCCACCACAGACCGTTACCAGCAGCACCACGACATGCACCACCGCGATCAGGGCCCCTATCAACAAGCGGAGGATGAACCCATAGAGGACGACATCGGCTGGGACTCAGGAATCAGTCCGACCATGGGCATTGACGGCGTGCACAAGCAGGTTCCTCCACCCCTGTCCCACGTTCCAGCGGATCCGCGGAACGACACTGCTGTCTCAGAGGAGAAGAGCCACGTCTGTGAGCACTGTGGCCGCACTTATCGCCACGCCGGCTCCCTGCTCAACCACAAGAACAGCCACAAGACGGGCTCCTTCTTCTGCTCCATCTGCCAGAAAGAGTTCACCAACCTGATGGCCCTCAAAAACCACCGGCGCATTCACACGGAGCCCAAGCGCTACCAGTGCCTGGATTGTGGAAAGGCGTTCCGCGTGTCCACTCAGCTAATTTGTCACCGGAGGATCCACACCAAAGAGAAGCCCTTCGCCTGCCTGCTGTGCGACAAGAGCTTTTCCAGCAAGAGCAACCTGCGGCACCATCAGAAGATGCACCAGAACACGCAGAGCTACGACTCTTCTTTTAGCATGGAAGCTGACACGTTCATGGACCTGGACATGGGGTCTTTCCTCTAGAGTAGTGGTGCAGATTTGTCCCTCTATCAGTAATTGTAACACAGTATTTTTTTTTCCTTCAGAAAGTGCACCTTGGTCCGGACAGAGGTTTCTTTTTGAAAATGCACATTTCATTACTGATACCCAGTCTTACCTCGGCAACAGATGGCAGCATCACTGAAAAAGTCTCCTGAGAGTTTATCGCTCCTCTTTTAATACGGCCTGAATGTTTTTTCTGTGAACCTGCAGGATCTCCGAATACAGGGCAGGCGATTTGGAAAACAAAAAAAAAAAAAGATCGCCAATCATTCCTCAATGACCAACCAAAGTGAACAGCCCAAGCCTGTGGAAGAATATTAACAAGTACCTTGTTTTTTTTTTTGTAAGACTACTGGTGATCGCGCCTCTCTTGCTATGTACTAATGTGTTCAGTGCCTCTGTAAGTTCCTTAGATAACAAAATATACAAACTATATTTATCTTTGAATCCTTTTGTTAGCTTTGCCGTCAATCTCGGAGGACTGCTCGCTTTTCCTCTGGGAGCTCACATAGGGCAAGCCTGTTATTATAAAGTTAAATACCTCTGGGTGTGTCCAAAGGTCAGTGGCAAAGTGATTTACCGAAATCATATTAATAGTTGTTCTAATAATAATAAGGTTGAGTGACCTTGTATGCTAAAATCGATGTATTTATTAATTTATTCCTGTTATTTTATGTCCATATTTTATTAGAAAAAAACGTTTATGAATGTTAAAAAAAAAAAAAAGAAAAAAAAAAAATCTGTCTTCTGGAACTCATGTAGCCTGTAAGGATTTTTACCAGTGGACCTCTAACTCATCTAACCCTCATCATTTACAACAGGTACCTGAATGTTAAAAAAAAAAAAAAGAGAAAAAAAAATCTGTCTTCTGGAACTCATGTAGCCTGTAAGGATTTTTACCAGTGGACCTCTAACTCATCTAACCCTCATCATTTACAACAGGTACCAATTGAGCCAAGGAGGGTGTGTTATTGGCCGCACTCAGGGGAAACCTTCAAAAGGAACATACCTGGTGTGGAAAACCCTGTACATAAGCAGTTTGAAGCAAACCGAGCATTTTCTCTGTACTCGTGCCATTTCAACGTGTTAATATCCAGTCATGTTAAACGGTTGTCATAGTCACTCTATCGTATAGTTGCAGCTGCACACGCAGCGCGCACAGTTCTCCATGTTAGCATTTTCGTAAGCGTCGGCCAGTGCCTGAAATACAAACAGATTGTAGCAGTAAAACTTAGAGAAACCACCTCTCACTCTACATGTTAGACGATAAAACAATGTTTTTCTGTTTGCCTGCTGCATTCGATTTTGTTTAATCACTCTGATGATTTGATAAATCCTTTCTGCCACAAAACATTTAACAGCAAAAAGCAACTTTGTATCAATCATTTTCATGTTGTCACAAATGCTGTTAATGAATTTAATTTAATGGAATGAGAGAATTCAGACACGTGGCCGGGATGCCTAATTTTCTGCTAAGCACAAGAGTCACTGCCAACATACCAGGGCTTTGTGGATTTACTGTCTGATTTCCTGAATCGCTCATGCTCGATAAAATGTGCAGTTTATTTATTTCTTTGCCAATCTGTCTGAGATGAATGTTGTTCTCGAAGTGGGTTCTGCTAAAACTAAACGAGAATCTCCAGTGAACACAGCCTTTTTAAAAAAAAAAAAAAAAAATAGAACTGTCTGAAATTAGGTTTCTTTATGCCAATTACATGATATGTCATTTGTGCATTTATATGTTTAGCACTGGTCAGAAGTAAGAAATACCTCATAGAATGCCCTGCCTACGTAGTTCTGCTACTTACTGCCTCACGCAGCGTACTTGTAGAGCATACACTGTATCGACACAAACTCAGATAGTTACATACTGTAATTCCTGGAATGAATGAAGCATCTGTTTTACTTTTGTCATTTGCAGAATCCTACTGTGGTTGTTTTGTCTCGCTTGTTGAGTTGTATTTGCACACGTGTCGAACAGACATTTCTAGACTGAGAGCGACGCAGCCGAGATGTTGTCATCCGTTGCTGCGTCGCCAGGAAACGAGTCGGCCACTCGATACTTCACCTCCGCTCACTTTGCGGCTCGTAATATTTAAGCAATATTCTGAAATTGTTTCAGTGCACAGGCTGATGTTCGACATTCTGACACAAGCCTTGGAGAAAAAAAAACACACACACACACCTTCCCATCCGCCATCTTTGCTACATGATTTCTAAGATCATCTGTATGAACTCACCTTCCTATGTGCACCTACATGTAAAACAGCGGACAGTTTGAACTTTTCAGTTCAAACTGTAAACTAACTTTATTTTTGTATGAGGTTCACGTTCTAATTCCCGGTGGCACTTAACAGGTTTGCTCCTCTGTCGTTGATCATGATCACTGCCTGGTATTTGTGATATGTGCGTTAATATCAGAGCTCTCTGTAAATATTAGAACAGGGGCCTCAAACTCAATTTACCTGGGGGCCGCTGGAAGCAGAGTCTGGGTGAGGCTGGGCCGCCTCAGGTTTTCCACAAGAAAAGCTCTGATATAAACATTCCAATGTTCTTATCTTAAATCTACTTACTATCTTATAAAGTAGCATATTTATTACGCATGCATATCATTACATCATTACCATAATATATGCGTGTGTAATGATATGCGTGCGTAATGAGATGCGCGGCGCAACTGCGCACACACGCATCTCATTACGCACGCATATCATTACATTATTACCATAATATATGCGTGTGTAATGAGATGCGTGCGTAATGAGATGCGCGGCGCAACTGCGCGCACTCGCATCTCATTACGCACGCATATCATTACCTCATTATCATAATATATGCGTGCGTAATGATATGCGCGGCACAACTGCGCGCACTCGCATCTCATTACGCACGCATATCATTACCTCATTATCATAATATATGCGTGCGTAATGATATGCGCGGCACAACTGCGCGCACTCGCATCTCATTACGCATGCATATCATTACATCATTATCATAATATATGCGTGTGTAATGATATGCGCGGTGCAACTGCACGCACACGCATCTCATTACGCATGCATATCATTACATCATTATCATAATATATGCGTGTGTAATGATATGCGTGCGTAATGATATGCGCGGTGCAACTGCACGCACACGCATCTCATTACGCACGCATATCATTACCTCATTATCATAATATATGCGTGTGTAATGATATGCATGCGTAATGAGATGCGCGGCGCAACTGCGCGCACACGCATCTCATTACGCACGCATATCATTACACACGCATACAATTACAGACACAAGCGTGCTGACTCTAGCTAACTGTCTTCACAAGCAACGAGAGTTGGCACGCGAACGCGAAGCGTGCCAACTCGAGGTGCTTGTGTCATTAACCTTTTGCATATTAGGTTGAGGCAAAAGGTTTAAGACACAAGCACCACTCGGTGCCTCTGGGGGGGGGGCACCTTTCGGGGGGGGGGGGGCCACACCCCTAGAGCACCAACCTTAGATCTGAACGGACATGTTGTGAGTTTCAGTAAAACATTAAGACACCCAAAAATACCTGAAACTGAAACTGAACTTTAAATCGCTTTAAATTCCATTCTCTAAAATTAACATTCCCCCAGCAAGTGACTGCAAACAAAGAAAATTCAACGATGTTCATCATCTCACAATAACAACAAAAACAATATTCAATATAAATAACCAGGGAATTGTTAGTGTATTTGTTAAATGTTAGCGTGGAATCGAAGTATAAATACTGCAGAGGATGAACTAAACTCTTTCTAACATGATGAACCCTCAGTATGAGACCACTAGAAAACAGACCATCGATAAGTAAACGTTTACTTTGAAACTAGAAACCTTTGAATCTATTTAACATGTTTTTGTTTTTTTATTTACATAAAAATATTTTTCAATTTAGCTAATTTCAATTAATTTGCTTGTTTTTGTGTTTGTAGTTGTTGTAAAACTTTTGTGATTAAACTTCAATTTAAATATGCTACTTTATAAGATAGTAAGTAGATTTAAGATAAGAACATTGGAATGCTTATATCAGAGCTTTTCTTGTGGAAAACCTGAGGCGGCCCAGCCTCACCCAGACTCTGCTTCCAGCGGCCCCCAGGTAAATTGAGTTTGAGGCCCCTGCTGTAAACTAACTTTATTTTTGTATGAGGTTCACGTTCTAATTCCTGGTGGCACTTAACAGGTTTGCTCCTCTGTCGTTGATCACGATCACAGCCTGGTATTTGTGATATGTGCGTTAATATCAGAGCTCTCTGTGAATATTAGAACAACAATGTTGGCTGGATCTCTGTACATTCAATGCAAGATTTTGTTCAGCGAGAGAAAACTACTAGATTAGTTATTGTGTAATAAACCAAAACCTACCACGTTCTGATTTATTGCGTTTTCAGTCCTCGCTCCGTATTTAATTCATATTTATATAACTATTTTGTCACTCAGAAGTGTAGATTTTTACTTATTTGTTAGACCGTAGTTTAGCACATGAATGAGAATTATTGATAAAACTAGTCGACATGAATTAAAAGACTTGGAAAGTAAAGTGTGTTTGTTTCTTGTCCATATTCCTTCCACTGAAAGTCACTAATACACCTTGGATTATTAAATTGTCAGTTTTATTGTGAAAATACTTCTAGGTACACAAAGCGGTTTATAGGATTGCGTTAGGTAAAAGAAGCCAGTGCATGTACAGTATATACAGTTAGAGAGAAAGCAAGGGGAATACGCGGGAAGTGTTAGTTATTGCTCAGGAACGTCACTGGCTGAGTAGAAACTCAAGGGAAAAATCTTCACTGGAGTCCCTTTACATATGTGCTTGTCCCTTGCAGTTTGAAACAATGCTACACTGCAAGATTCTCACAAATAAATAATATAAACATCTAAACAAAAAAAAATTAAAAAATGTGGACGTATCTGTGTTTTAAGTCATTCCCTAATGTTGCATTTCACCCACAAGCAGACAGATCCAAAAATAAGACCTGAACCATTGTCAGTGACCACACGCTGCAAGATGGTCGGAAGATGAAGAGAAAAAAATCAAACCAAAAACATTTAGTACTATAAGAATAAGTGGAAAACAACAATCCTGCCCACCATGTTTTTCACTGGTTTCAATGGCCACAAAATTACTGCCATCTTGACATGATGCATCACTTTTTTTTCCTTTTTTTTTTTGGCGCATCATCCTTCAACAAGTCAGTTGTGATTTAGTGACTTCACCAAACACACTGTGGGTGTCATTCTCTCCAGTACAGTACATTCTCTCTCATTAGTAGGCTGGCGTTGTGTGTTTCTAGTGTTTCAAGCATCCTGAGCCGCTAATGTTGGGACAGTAACATGAAGTCAGGGGATGTAACATGAGAAAATACTTTGAAAAGTCAGACAAAAAAAAAAAAAACAATTAAAAAACGGTACAAAACCAGAGGGGCTCTGTCGATTTACATCTAGGTTGGGAGGTGCAGTCAGGGACAAAGGCTAGAATACATTTCACCTACAAGTAGCTACATTCAAATGGCCTTAATGTGCCAAACAGTTTGTCTTACTCACATGTGGTTTATCTTGAAGAGGCTGTTGTGGTAAAGAACCAGCGGAGAGACCCCTGGCCGCAGCCCCAGGCGGCACTGGCTGTGTTACATTCATTGGAGTCCTGCTGGAAAACAGCTCGACACAAAACAAGGACTGTGGGTCGGTCCGGACGCTGAATCGATATCTGTATAAACCCACAAAGGCTATTCTGGATGACAGTCTCATTTACATGGAATATAGAGGGCATGTAGAAGTCTGGGAATGATAGAACTCTAATATAATGTCAAGCTGTGAGAGTCGCTGGTTGTTAAGTCCTGTGGTCGCTATGGGACGGTGATCCCTTCACTGAACAGTCTAATAAATAAAACTGGTCCGATGATTCTGGTCAGGTGATACCCTGCGTTCAGAGCATACACTTCATGGTCCAGAGGTCTCTGCGTCCGGCTGAGAGCCGGTCGCTAATCGGTTCTGTCACATCTGTTTCCAGAGGAAGATGAGGCTGCGGAGGGCAGACAACCATTCAGTTCCCTTTGCATCATCACTGATCAACACGTACACAATTCAAGTTACAAGTTTCAAGCAACTCACATTTCGAATGAATTGTTCATTTAGAAATGGGATCGGTGTTTGACTCGAATTAGTTACATTTATTTCGTAATGGTTATTCAATTGAATTACTTTATTTTTGAAAAATGCACTCAGTTAATTAAACCCCTTGGGATGTAAATAATATAATTCATATTTAAACCCAAAAAATGTTTGCTCTTCTCCAGTAAATGTTCAGGAGCTACAAACCCAACGGGAAATGAACGTTAGACTTACTTGAAATGTTTAAGCTTGATAAAGTGGCCCCGCAGTTTCTTCAATGGGTTCTGCAATACAAAATAAACAAGAAACACGGGATCATTTTCCAAGTAGGTTTTTGCCTTTTTTTAAATATACAACTCATTCCTAAGCATGAACAGAAACACAACAAGTTTGAGGCTTAATTTGCTCTTCCATTTCTGATGGTTTGTGACAGAGACCAAGACTTCACAACAACTTAAGTTTCTTATCATCTGTCTCTCCAGCAGGATTACGCAACAACTGCTGGATTTCCGCAAAAGGGAGGTAGCGTGATATGAGCCAGGGAGGAAGACCTTCACTTTCAGCGCTGAGCCAAATCAGAATGCAGATCCAGGAATGTTTTTTTCACTGTCTCCTATTGGATTTAAAGAAATCTCGTGCCGTTTTTTTTTCTATCATCTCACCACGTAGAGGCCGCTTGTGCGACTTGCGTCGATGCACCATGACCCCGATGATCAGGGCAGCGCCGACCAGCACGACGGCGAGCACTGAGAAGCTGGTGATGGCCGCGAGTTTCCACACATCCGGCGCGTCCTCGGGGGGTTTACCTGTGGAGGAGAACATGCAACAGCTTAACGTGCAACTCGGGCAGAGAGGGAACCGGAATCGGTCACGGCAGAGGACGTCTCTTACACATGTTGCATGACGGGGTCTTGGGGTACTGCTTGCACGATGCACATGGCACGCACGTGTCCGCGTCTGAGCTCCAGAACTCTGAGCTGCTACACTGACCTGCACACACACACACACACACATCAGACATAAACAATTGTGACACTTCATAGGAAACAATGCTTGGCCCGAGAGGGTTTACGAGTTCTTCCATTTGTCTTTCTTCGCACACTACTTAACGCTGACTTGAGCGAATGAAATATTATGATCTGGGGTAATATTTGGACACGACATTTGATGCAAATGTTTCAGAGAACAACCACAATCCCCTTAGACTGCAATAAAATAAAATGCTTAAATACAATAAACCGCAATTTGTTGACTTGCAGGAGACTTCCAGCTGGAGTCAGTTACTGCAGCTGTGACCTGCAGCGGGACACATGAGGAACTCTGTGGCTGCCTCCTCCTCCTCCTCCTCCTCCTCCTCCTTCTTCGTCGTCTTATGAAATGAAACTGGGAAATTCCTCGGGGTCAGACCGCTGACGCAACTGCACCAGAGAGGATCACTCGGCAGCTCTGGGAGCGCGAGCGGGGCCGGGCGCTGTGCGAAGAGCAGGATGTGTTTTCGCAGAGTGCTTCCGCCGAATTGTTTTTTTTTGCCTCTGCGGACGTGTGCGGCTTCCAAAGAAGAAACGGCCGAGCTTGTGAGAAAGAGGTCGGCGGTGGCGCCCTGAGGGGAACCGTCAACCTCCCTGAGCACAACAGAAAAGCGGCAGCTGAACAATTAAAGCCGCGCACGCGCTGAGGACCCTCGAGGCCGTGACGTAGTTGGGAGTGAACTCAAGGGTTTGTGGGTTTCATAGCCTTGGTTTGGTTAAGACTGAGCTGATTCCCCGCAGGTCCTGGGTGAAATAGTGAGTGTTGTGACATCAAGCTGAAAAACAACCCCTGCAAAACAGGATTACAACATCACGTCAGCCTAATAAGATGACAACACCAGGCCCGGCCTAGTTACAGAGTAACAACGACACAGATATTCCAGTAACTGCTGCACACGTGTATGTACGTGAGCGTCTGTGATGCTCAGCTCGATAAAAAAAAACAAAACGGAGCCGAGCTGAGGCCCCGAGCGCAGTCACGGTTTGCGGTGACTTTCATGTGCGCCACGCAGCGGCTTTAATCATCCCAGGACCAACATCAAAACTATCAGGAGGAGGCGAGTCTGACGCAAGGGCAAACAGCGGCGAGAAGAATGCGTGGGACGCTGCAGCTGCCTCCATGACAACCGCAACACACACACACACACAAATGCTGTGACAAGGTTGGAGCGCCGAGGAGCACGCTGCAACACAAGGTCACGTTAATGAGAGGAGTGAAAGAACACGAGAGGAGCCGCTGGAACGAGAGGATGTTAGAAAAGATGGCGGTTGTTTGGTCATTCTTTGATTGCCGCTGATGCATTTTGCCCCTGGGGGGTGAGGAGGTGAGGAGTGGGAGTAATGAGATGATTGGAGCAGAGATGAAGAAGAAGAGGAAACTCTTTGAAATGATCCTCCCCAAAAGTATTTAAATGACACGACGTGTCACACCCACTCTGCACTGGGTACCACCGGTTTGATCTGAATAGGAGGTTTAGAGTTCGGTTCAAACAGTAACCATTAACTATAGCTGCTAACAGATGTGACAGTCAACATTTCCCATGGTGCAACTCTTTCCTTTGACACTCCCGGCCTCCTACATCCCGGCTGAGATTGTCCAGATGACTGACTCACTGTCATCAGGATTGTTTATTCAAACTTCAAGAGAGGAGATTCCCTGCTTCCACAGGCCCAACTGAAAAGGATTTCTGCTGAAAAATAAACTGAACTTTGCGAGTAAAATCAATCAAGTGACCTCTAATCACTAAAAAAAGGAATAAGTGTCTAGATCAAGAAGAAGTTCTGGACTGTTTGTTGAAAACCAAAGCAAGCAAACTTGTTTAGATTTTATGGTTGAGGAAACTATGTTGTCTCATCAGTGTTGAAAAGTTAGTACATTTACTCTTACTCTTAGTCCAATGTTGAGGTACTTCTGCCCACTACAAATCTCTAACCTCCACCAAGAAGTTACTGTTTTCATCCCTGTCCTTTTGTTGGTTGGTTGGTTGGTTGGTTGGTTGGCGGCCAACCAAAAACCAGATTTTGCAAAAACTACCTGAGGGAGAAGCATGAGCTTTGGTTTGGTGTTTGGTGTGGATTTGGATCAAGTAACAGAATTGGGATTGTTCTTTGACGTTTGCAAACACTGTGGAAAAGGGTGTTTGCAAAGAATAATTGATGGGTTGTTTGTACAATTTGGAGCAGATCCCAATTAAAATCTGGATCTTGTAAGTTTGAATGTAGGGATGGTTGAGCCTTGGTTGACATATGTCCTCTGAATGTCACTCTGGATTCGGTCTTCTGCTAAATGACGAGATTATGGGAATAAAACTCCTTCTCTCTCTGGTTGGAAGCTCTGGGAGATGAAGAGCTGAACACACCACTTGGTTTGTGCCATCGCTCACAGCCAGCACACTTTTTAAACTTCATATTTCCCATGAGCCTCGAGGTCCAGAGCTCACGTCACAAACGTCTTCTTCATGAGATGTTGACAGCCAGTCAGTACTGGTCATTATTCACCGGCTGCAGCCAACGAGACACCTGCTGGAGAAGTCATGTTTGAGGCATTCTGACCTCTACGCCTCTGGATGTGTTGCAGCCTCATGCGAAGGCCCTCAGAGACTCTCCGTCCGCCGCAGCCTGACTCATTTTAAAGCTGCGGTCACACTAAAAAAATGTGTCACAGCTCTTGTGAGCGCCCCGTCCATCGGATCCAGCTGGACTCACACTGCAGGGTTCAAGAAGTCACCGAGAGGAACTGAACCTTGACTCCTGGCTGACACGCAGCCAAAACCCACATCTGGGACTCGGAGGCTTTCTGTTGCTCAGATCAAACGACAGCAAAGTGCTGATTAGGCAGATGAGATTATGGTAACCGCGTCGAGCGGTTGTTTCACTGCTTTACTTTTGGGGTTTCATTGTTCAATTTCTTGGTGCACGGCTCATGCGGCGGCAGGCCTCATTTCTGTTTAAAAAAAAAACCCAAAACGAGAAGAGGAAGCTGCAGATGCATTTTCACCTGAAAGCCACAGAACTTTCTCAAGGCTCAGGAAGTAAAACAAAATCTGTGAATCACAAACACACACACACACCAATTTCCTGTGTGCATGACAAGAGGACCTTGGCAAATCTCAGCACCTAGCGTGACAGAGGGTGTTCTGGGTGTTCTGGGTGTGTGTGTCTGGGGGGGTGCTCTACTTTGTCATGATCTGGAAGGGGGTGGGTGGACCAACAGCTGATGTCCAGATGTAGAGATGCTTTCACGCGGACGGAGCCTCAATCGAACATGCTTTGAGTTCACTGTTGAGGGGGGAAAAAAGTTCGGTGACTATAATATCCGAGGGAAACGATCCTGATCCCTCTAATGATTCCATTCTTTTCATGTTCTCAGTGGAATCTGACTGTGCGGGACCGCGTCCAGACTTCAGAGGGCTGTGGAAACAAAAGTCCAAAGCCTCCTCTTTTTTTTTTTTGATCTGAGAGATAATGGAAATGGATCCCGGTGCAAAATGGACACACGAGGCGGTTGCGCTCCTCGCCCCACGCGGCCGGTGGCTCTCTTCGCCCCGGGGCCGCGGATGGACGGCCCGGGGTGAAATAAGGCGATCGGAATGCGGAACCGGTGAGATATGCAGCTGGGTAAGGAAGCGGCTCGGCGAGCAGACCCCGCTATCTGCCTCCGTGACACAAGACCACACCAGCCCTCCGTGATCCGTGAACACAAAAGACGCCAGCGTTTGCGCGTAAAACAGCCAGAACACCAAGAGAAACAGCCACACTGCCACAATGGGAAAAGTAAAAAAAAAATAATAATAATCACTTTTATGAAAAAGAAAAAAAAATTAAACTTACTTTTCTGTGCGCTCACGACGTGGAAATTGGCTACAGCCGCTATGATAAGTCCGCAAAGCGCGCAGAGAGCGTCAGAAGCCATGGTGTGCGCCCGATGAGGGAGGGGGGGAAAGCTGCTCTCCGTCGGCTACACGATTCCCGAAAAGTGCATGTGATGCGCAGTCAGTCCGTGCTGGTTCTCAGCATGGAAAAGCGAGCATCAGAGTGAGTCACCCGCAGGAGTCTGCGCCTTGTTTTAATAGCGCACACACCCACGCTCACAGTTCAACTCCTATGAGTCATTTCCTATGTACTGTACTGGCCGGACTGTGCGCGCACTCACAGGAAACTCCACGAGCATAGTGTGCGGTTTCATGCGTTTCAGCTCCAGAGAAAAGGATTCACTTCGGAGCCAGCTCAGGTACATGGAGTGTTTTTCTTAAGAACACATAATATTTCGTGTTTCACAGCCACACCCTTTTTTGTTTTTCCTCCCTCCGCAAAGCAGAGAGTCTGTGTAGTCTGGACTTAATAGTGTTCTCATTGTTATTACCACGCCTGTCGACGTCATCCCCTGCACTGTGCCAAAAAACACAAGGCCCTGGCAGGAGTCTGGTCCCACACACACACACACACACACAGAGGGAGAGAGAGGAACAGCAACTGAGGCAAAAACAGATGACACTCACTAGGAAAAACTTTCTGGCTTCTAAGGCCTTTGGGAAAGTCTGCTCAAAGTTAAAGTCACATAATCTGCGTGTTTATTCTCAAGAACACCCTCCTGCAAAAAGAAGAGTCGTGGTGTTCTTCACATCGAAGCTTTTGTCCTCAGCCAAGGACCCCCTGCATGACAGAAAACGCTCCAAATGCCCCCTCATGCATGTCGCTTGGAATAAATTGACGCTTCTACTTAATTATGCGGGAGGGAAATGTCTTAAGCATTCTAAAGAGAGGCTGCATGTGAGGGACTCACGACTTTTTCCTGTCAGCCGCACTGGAAAACTCCGGATCACGTCCTAATGAGCCCATCGGAGAACACAGCAGGAGATCCTCCGCAGGATTGGAAAATGACCTGCTGCATTCCTCACGAGTGAACGACACTCGGCAGTTCAGGCCCCCGCCGTCTGGACATTGTCTGGAGTTCAGGGCGAGAATATTAGACATGTTCTTAGAGGGTTTTGCATAGAATAGTCCTGTATGATTGTACCTTTTCGTGGATGAATCTGGAAACTATTTACGGACCCCCCCCCCAGGGGTCTGCAGACCGCTGCTTTCAGAGCTTGACGTGTGAAGAGCGAGTGTCCGTGACGCATGGTGGTGTTATGGATGTCTGGGGCTGGGTGTAGCCCCGCTGCTGCAGCACAAGTATGCAATAAAAAAAAAGAGAGAGAGAGCAGTGGACGCCTGCCGGCAGCACTATCAGGTTGGCCTCTGTCGCACAGCATTGTCTCATCCATTAACGAAGACCATCGGTCACTGCGCTGCATGAGAGGGACAAAAAAGATCAGTTACAACAAAGTGGAAACTACACATTTATTTTAGGCAGGTTATTGTGCACGTTCAGATATGGGTTAACAAGCACTGCTCATGAATTATGAACAGTAAAATGAGTCTTA
The DNA here is from genome assembly GCA_016785235.1 of Pseudorhombus dupliciocellatus. NCBI lineage: Eukaryota > Metazoa > Chordata > Actinopteri > Pleuronectiformes > Paralichthyidae > Pseudorhombus > Pseudorhombus dupliciocellatus. The sequence continues at coordinate 752,154 of JAFBJW010000025.1, forward strand.
TCTTTGCCAACCAGAGCCAGATCCTGCAGCGACTCTCCCTAACTGTTACCAAATGCTCCTTTTTTTTTTTCACGTATACTAAGTTTTTTCTAAGCAGCCTGGAACTTTTTTTTAATGCACGCTACATGGTGTGAACTGCCTTTCCCACAAGCGCTAACGTCAAACAGACGCGGACCAGCCTCCCAGTAAATAGATCACATCATCAGAGCAGAGGGGAACGGGCTTGCGTTGGCTCAATTAGGTAAGAAGCATGTTGTTAGGCAGATGTTTTTGTACTCTGCTGTCGTAGCGAACCTTTTAGCGGAGCAGCCTGCGAGGACCTGGAGCTGCACAGCCCACTAAGGACACCCATATGAGCTGACTTTCCACTGGAGTGATTTCATCAGTAATGAGGCACTATAAGCTGCAGATGTTGTGTCAAAACTCTCCAGCGGAGCCATGGCAACGCGATGAACACACACAGAGGACCTTGCCCAAGGTGATCCAAACACTCCTGTATGCGCTGACTGGATGCCAGACTAGCTGAGGCCTCTCAGGCATTGTTAATACTATAGCCTAACTGAGGAAGTGAGACAAATCTGCCTGTTGCACGTCATACATGAGAAACATATTTAAGTTTAGACACGCAACCCCCGAGCCTGTGGAGGATGGCTTCTTTTAATTTTGAAGCTTCTCTTTCAGCGCCACAGATTTTACACGGGTTCCAAAAGCAGCAGGACAAAAACCATTCAAAGAAACACGTCAGGATGGTCAAGCCTGTACCACTGCAGTTCATGTTCTTCTATACATTTAAAAAAAAAAAAAAAAAACAGAAATGAAATGTTTAAAAGTGGGCTCAGTCTGTTCGAGGAGAGGATGTTTGACGGGAAAACAGCGCGGAGCAGCTCGACATGTAAGAACGTCACGGTATGCACAAACAAGTGGGTTTATTAGCTACAGCACAACTCTCTCAGTAAGATGTGTCACTGCCTGGTCACCACGTAAATCAGTGACTGGCAATGACGCAGTAAGAGTCTTTCCAAAGAGAGATTAAAACAGGGTAACAAACTCATCTGAATACCCCCACCCATTCCTAAAAATGTCTCCCCTCTTTGAATAAATCTTCAGTTCTTGTGTTTTCTCTCCTTTGGTTTTTTTTCTCCGTCTCCATGGGAATTAGGTAATGTAGATGCGGTGAAAGTCGTTAGCGCCAAAGGCACAGTTGCACTTGGGGCACTTCCTCTGCCGGGTGTCGTAACGCATCTTCAGACACTCGTAGCAGAAAACGTGGAAACACTTGGTGAGCACCGTCTCCTTGTCCCGCGTGTTGCAGCAGGGGCAGCGCAGTTTGGCCTGGAGACAGATAAACACGTGCTTTATGGGCCAAATACCGACTTGCTGGCAGTGTCCTTACCTCCACTTGTTCTATGGTAATGCAGCTAACACTTGATGGTGTAACAAGTCTTTATATCCCCAAAGCACAAAGTGGCTGTAATATTTACAGAAGTTTGAGCTCACTTTCTGGCTCGTACTTGCAAATGAAAAAAACGCCACTGCCAGGCAATCAAACAAATCACAAAGCTGTAGAATTACGACATTACTTTTTCACCAGACTGTATTCCTGTCGGCCTGTTGGTGTTTTATGCAACTCCCTTGCCACTAACTTGAGGTTAATACAAAAGTATTTCTCTGCTCTCTCTCCTCCTCACTTTGTACTGGTTGATCTCCTCCTGCAGGATCTCGTCGGCGTCGGAGTAAACCTCCACCTTCTTCTGTTTCTCCAGCTTCCGCCTCAGCCGGGACAAATCCTCCTGGAGGACACGGAGGGGGGAAGAATCATGAGAGCTGCAGCCTCGTGTGAACCTCCCATCTGAACTCCACAAGTCACTTGGACGGAATTTAGAACGTGATATCCCCCGATACCTGAAATACAACATACCTGTGCTCGTTTCAGGTTGCTGCTCTCCCTCTCCCGGGCCGTGCGATTCTCTGCCACAGAGACCTGGATCTCCTTAAGCTTGGCCTGCGTGTGCTCCAGCTGCACCTTCAGGTCCTCTGCCAGCTGGGCAGCCTCCACAGCCTGCAGCAGGGAAGGAACCGGACACACTCAATAATAATAATGAAAAAAAAAAAAAAATCAGTGATGAGATTCCTGAGCTGAAATGTGCTGGGGTTGCAGGAAGCTCGGGGAAAAACTTGATTTTCTCAATCTATTCCCTGTGCTTCAACTTTAACATCAACACTGCTGATTTTGTATTTTTCATATTTACTACACTTGGTTCCCAGCTCTGGCGGCCATTTTCCACAGCACACGATGCGTCCTTAGGTCATCGTCATTGCTTCCAAACAACCGCTGGTTTCAGTTAAAGTGAACAGCTGCTTTTGTGTGTTTTCTGTGATGTTTTTGTTTTTAGTTGGTTGTTTATCCTTTTCAAAATAAGATTAAATGCACAAAAAATGATTCAAGTGCCTGGTCAATGTTGCTGATGACCAGGAACACATCACAGAGGTAGGCACTTGTAAAACATGGCGGTGTGGGAATGAGCACAGACACTGGGTTTAATTTGGTAACAGTGCAGCTCATTAATACACTGTGTGGTAGAAACTCCACACGTCAGAATTTTTAACAACCACCCAAAGACATGAAAATGAAACCTAACGGATTTACACAAGCGCAATTACCCAGATCCTCCTAAACATAGGACCACAAACATCTGGCAGCAATTAAGTCAGTGTAAGAGCCATTAGATCACTGGCATCTGTCTGCTCACCTTCCTCTTGTTGAGCTCTAGTGCTTGCGTCCGGACAGCCAGCTCCTTTTCCAGAGTGGCCAGCGTGCTCTGGAGGACGCCCTCTTTCTCTTCCAGCTTCTGAACAACCAGCAGCTGAGCATCCACCTGACAAGAGGCAGCAACGCGTTAACACTTCAGCTCCTCGACGCCGCGGGAGATGGTCCACTCCGCAGTTAAACGTCACCTGGGTTTTGAATCGGAGGACTTGGTCGGCCAGCTCCTCCTTCTCTTCTTTCAGCAGCTTGTAGATCTGGTTCGATTTAATTCGCTCGCTCATCAGCTTGAAATTGGCGTCGTCCTTCTCCCTTAACTGCTGCAGCAGTCGGCTGTTCTGCTCCTGCATGTCTTCAAAGGCCTGGCCCGTGACGTCCATCTCACTCAGCAGGGCCTCCTCCTCCTCAAGAGACGCACAGGTATCAGTGAACAGAGGAAGCAGTGTGTGGTTCTGAACTAACAGGGTCCGGTTTCATTGAACATTCATGCCAAGTACAATACCAGTTGGGGGTTTAAGTCATTTACCATCTACTATTCTTACCTACTTACACAACAAACAATAAAAGCACATTAAAACCACTATCTAGCCAGTATTTTTGATAAGAGGTAACAGATGTGCAAACCTGTTAACTTTGAATGTGACACCATCATATAACATGACATTCTTTAACATTTTACATCTTCACTGGGCTGTTTCTCTGCACACTGACAAGCCAACTGGGGCCCATAAATATGAAGTCACGTGATCTCACAGGTTGACTGTTTATTGGATAGTTTGTGAAAGTGAATTCAGAAACCTGGGATTAAATAAAACCCCCAAAAAGTATAAAGCTGAAAAAATCATGATCAGCCTCGGCCTGTGTTTCTCCTTCGAGCAACTCTTTTCGATGAGACCTCCCAAGCAGGAGCAGCATCAGGCTGTCAGGTCTTAACCGTGGCTGACCACTTATATATATTATCATGACTGGGCGCCATAAGAGGAGGTAACTTGATTTCTATTAAGTAATAGTACTTGTAAGACAGATCATTTTCAAGATGGCAACAAGGGAATTGGCTGGATGATTGTTATCAAGACAAGAGTATTACATTATCTCATATGGGTGGGTCCACCGTCTATGCAAACAAGTTTCAGGCGTTAAAATGACACGACTTGCCAACGTTTGACCCCGGCCATTAGATGTTTTCTACCTTATAAAGACTCCGAGGTGTCCGTTATATGAATGAAAGTCAGAAACACAGGCAAATGAGTGAGATCGGATCTGAAACAATTTGAAAGGTCATCGTGATCGTTTCAGAAGAACTCCATCCTTCTGTCTTGTGGATTCAGTGTAACAGTAAATTCAAATGACAGATATTTATCATAGTGATTCAAAAAGAGCCAACGTGATTTCAAATGCTACACTTGTGATATCTTAGCCTTACCATCAAGACAGCAATAATCTTAATCACTTAAAAAGAATTTTCTGTGTTAGTTGAACACATAACAGTGCAACTATGTTGATGAAAAATTAAACTTGGAATGAAAGCAGAGATTCGTATGAAAAGTAGTCTAGTGAATGGGGACCTGTATTATGATCTACACCATCTTTATTTGAAATCAAGCAACTATGCTTGAAAATAATATATGTATTGATTAATTTAATAATCTGCCATCCTTACACCCTATGTTATGCAAAGCAAAGAGCTTTTAACTACGAGCAATAACAGACATTAACAAGAGATTAGCATGAAATTAACCAGCCATGTAGATTCAAATAGTAGGCCACAGCTTCAGCTTTCAGTTCTTCTTTAGTATTCTGCACTCTCTCACGCAAATGTATGACTCACTGAACTGCACTCATTCGGGGCACAGCTGGATTGTGTGTCATATCTCGAGCAGGTTTGAGGTTGACTTTTTTTTTATAAAGTTCTGATTACCAATGAATCATGTTTCACTTCTAAATGTGTTAACAAGTGAATGGATTGAATTAGCTCAGCCTCTCTGTTTGTCTGAGAGAGCAGAACAAATACATACCTGCTTAGTTGCAGCAAGTTTCTTCTGCAGATGCTCAATGGTCTCTTCTGCTACCCGGATCTTCCTGAGGGCATCTTCATCAGCCAGCTTCTTGCTTTCCTTCCTCTCCCTCTCCTCTAGCTCTCGTACCCTCATCCTCAGCTCATCCACCTGGATGGTCCAAGATAGGGATAGATAAAGTATGTTGCTGTTAGCGGCTCATAAAGAGAAAATAAGAAAGAAACCCAGAAGAACAAACCTCAGCTTTAGATTTGCGCTCAGCTGCCATGAGCTGCACTTTGTCCCTCTGCTCCTTGGGAGCTGACTTGTACATGTCCAACAAGAGCTTCATCTCTTTCTGGGACTCCTGGGCTTTTCTGATGAGTAAGAAAAAGATATTATGTTACGATGAGCATCACAGAAATGGGATTAATTTGGTGCTTTAGAGCAGAGTACAATTGTACAAAAGTGCCTATTTTGTATTTATAATAATATAAGAATAATATTCTAATTATTTAATCAAGAAAAGTGTGATTAAGACAATTACTAGACATAAAAATGGGGTGTTAAATAGAAGGGGGATGTACTTGAGTTCCACTCTGAGCATCTTCAGCGTGTCTGAGTCTTTTCTCTTCAGCTCGTCGCTGCGCTGTCTCTCTCTCTCGCGCTCCCTCTCTCGCTCCCGCTCGGCCTCTCGCTCCCTCTCCCTCGCCCGCTGTCTCTCGAGCTCCTTCCTCCTCTCCTCCTCTTCCTCCTCCTGGTCCTCATCCTCCTCTTTCTTCACGTCTATGCTGTCACTCGTCGTCTCCTCCAGAATCAGAACCGCCGTGTCGCCACTCTGACAGCGTAACTGTCGATAAAGCACAATTACTATTATTTTCTTGACGATGATGATGACATTTTAAAAGTCATCAGTCAACGAATTGTGTCACTAGCAAGGTTTTTTTCTGTTTTGAACATCCCTCTGAATCTCATGAAAACACTATAACTGTAGGAGTAGAACTGTGAATCGCGCTATCTACCTTATTGATCTCCATCTGTGTTTCCCGCAACTTCCTTTTATAGCGCTGCACATCACCCTTCAACTGCAGGTTGTGGTTCTGTAGACTACTGATTAAGTGTCGCATCTCCCTGTTGATTGGCCCTGAGAGAGCAGACACCAAGAATAAAAGTGAACACACACATACAGTCAACATGCGGTTTGGTTATGAGTCACTCAAAGAAATGCAAATGGTGAAATGATGCATAGGACTTCATGACAAAATAGAAGTATGCAAAATTCCCACAGTACTAATAGATAATACAAATACAGAGAATGACAAACACCTTCCTCTTATTACGGTAAATCCAAAATTAAAGTTGAACTAGAGTTGAACTGAGCTGTACCTGCTTGCTCGTTGGCTGCCAGGTTCTGCTCGAACTCAATGCGCAGCATCTCATACTCTTTGCGAACCTGGGCCAGGGTATCCTCTAGCTGGATGACCTCAGTGCGCAGCTTCTTTTGAAGGGACAGTTCATCACTCTGAACATGTGAAAACACCAAGACATTGCAGATCATGTAACGAAGTGTCCATAATATTTAAGTTGAAAATAAATAATAAGAAATGGAAAGTGAATACTTGTCTATAAAATTATCATATTTATACAGACATCATTTCAGTGTTACCTCCATGTGCTCAATCTGTCGGAGGTGGGCGTTCTTTGCAGTAAGCAGGAGCGCTCGTGCCTCATCCAGCTGGGTTTTGACCCCAAGAGACTCATTGTACAGCACGGAGAACTGAGACTGCAGACATTTATACTCTAGAGTCTCCTTCACAACCTCTTCTGGAATGTTGCGCAAATCCATCTGTAAAACCAGGAAGTACATTCAAATGGCAATTAAGGTTGAACAATGGGAATCTGATATCACGCCACACAGATACTATGACGTTCATTGCAGAGGGAAACCTTCTGAAACAAACTGATTACAATCTTTTTACAGACAATTATATTTCTTCCCCATTTTTAAATGTACTGCTGAGAATAATTAGACTTATTCCAGCCAATTATTTATATAGTTGTTTATAACATTGTTTCTTTACCTTGAGCTTCTCGCTCTCTCTCACAGCCTCTTGGAGCTCCGCCTGCAGTTTCTCTAACTCTGCCATGCGGCTGTTTGCTAACTCCTGGTTGTGCTCCAACTCTGCATTGAGACTCTCAAACTAAAATAAGAAGAAGGACAATGTGTCACAGAAGAAATGATGCATGGTACAAAAACCCCACTTTGCATTTGAGATGAGAAATGAATCACAAAACAGTATGAACACTCACCTTCTGAATATTCAGAGTGATCTGACCCCCAGGTAGCCCGCCTGAGCTACCAGTGCTGCTGTATCCAGACTTCAGCTGCAGACAAATAGCAGAAGACATGAGGAACAATAAAAACAGAACAAAAGAACATGAAAATAGACATATCACATAACTGTACCTGTTCCATGGCCTCTGCCAGATGTTTGTTGAGCTTCTGTTCCCTGTTGCGGAGTTTCTCAATGTCCCACTGCAGGTCCTCCACTGTTGTCTCCATCTCAGACACCTTGGTCTCAGAACTGGTCACCTTGTCCACCAACTCGTTGTACTGCAAGAACGCATTGCAGAAATCACACACATATGCACAATTACCCCACACAATGGCACACAATGGCACACTAACAATGGCAAGGACAGCGTACCTCCATTGACATCTTATGGTGACGACCCTGCAGCAGAGTGGCCAGGTCTCTCAGTCGACTGTTCTCATCCAGCAGAGTATGGCTAAGATTGATGATGTCACTCTGGCTACTGTCCTCACAAGCTGTTAATAAAGATTAAATTAGCAATGTCCATTTAGAGTGGAACTAATGGGTGTTAAGAAACCTTTTATGCAAACAGCAACTTAATGACACATTCAAGTCAAACAGCAGCAACTAATGAGTTATTGCTGATGCAGGATGGGAAATGAGAAAGAATGTCACAGTTACCTGAAGCTTGGACATGCTTGCACATACTGTCGATTCGACTGTGCAGCCTGTCAAAGACACAGACCAAGCAGGCAATTGCTTCCTTGCTGAACTGCATGCGGTCCTGGAGGTGCAGGGTGAGCTCTTCCTCGCTGCTGTGCTCCAGCGTTGTCAGGAATCCCTTGGCATTATCACTTAAAGGAGGAGGAGGTGGTGATGCATCTGAAAATAATGGGACGTTGTTTAAAATCAGTACAGCAGGTAACAAGTCATTACATCTTACATCATACAATCTTTATCCAGGAAAGAGGGAAGAGTATGTGCCTACAATAAAATCTGGAAAATCTGGAAAACTCATTGGAAATCACGATGGATCAGACAAATACAGGTAAAGAGAGGTTAGCATTGCTCTATAATAGCCTTAAATATGACAGGCTGTTTGCCAGAAGATTGAGCCAAGACACACAAGGAAGAAAGAGGGGTATGTTTCCTTAAGGATACACCTGGCAAATATATGACGATACATCTGGATGCTTTTTAAGGATTATAGCTCTGCCTTCAATAACGCCCCTCCTATCCAAACTATCAATGAAGCTCCAGTCTCAAGGACACAACAGGCTTTGCAATTTGGCCCTGGAAATTCTGGATGGATAACCATCTGCTGAAGCACCAATGACAGTGTCTCTACTTTCTTATTATTTACTTACAATCTACACTAAAGAGAATCAAATGCCTCATCTGTACCAGTTTATCCCCCTAAAAGTCATGTACAGGAACCCCAGTCTGTCACAATGTCATTCACTCACTCTCTCACCCACACACACACACACACACTCTGGTCACAAAATTTGAACTCAATCTGGAGTTGGTGTCATTTTGGTTGGGGACTCTTCATCAAACCACTCTGCAGTTAAGACTTTCCATCTTACCTGTTGATGAGTTCTGTGATGGCTCTGTCATTGACTCTTCTGACCCGGAGGGAGGAGGCGGCTGCTGCTCCTCCTGATGCTCTTCCGGACACTCCTCCTGCTGCTTCTCTGCCTGCTCACCCTCATTCTGGACTTCTGGAAGAGGAGGTGGAGGAACTGCAGAGGTTGGTGAAGCCAGATTGATGCCATCTTCCTCCATTGGCATGGGATCAGAGAGAGGGGCAGAGGGCGGAGCCGGGACAGATGCCACTGGAGCATCTGGCACTATACGTTTGCGTAGAATGTGCACATTCTCTTCCAGCTGCAAAAAGAAACACAAAGGCTGAAAGATGTATTGTGTATTCTCTCAAAAAAGCCTTATTCTAAAACAGTGTCATCTGGAGCGCAGGCAGCACCTGGGACCAATAGCGGTTGACAATCAGAAGGGTGGTGTCATCAGTGGCTTGTCGCTTCTCTAGCTTCTCAATTTTCTCTCGTAGCTCATCCTCCATGGTCTGTCTCTGCTCCAGTCGCTCACATAGTTTCTTATTCTTGAACTGAATCACCTTCATGTCCATTTCCTCCTGCAAAAAAACAGTCAAGAATATACATCAGATATGCTGTAATTTATTTAACAATTAAACCAAATACAGTGAGCAAGCCATCTTGGTGAAAGCAGAGGTGCATGAAGGAGAGTAAACATTGAATATGACTGACCGTTGAAGAGACCCCAGCTATTCGAATGGGCTCGATGAGTGTGGTGGTGGTCTTCTCCTCCTTTTTGCTTTTCTTCTCAGGTGGACCAGGGGGGCTGTCCCCCCCTGAGGGACGTTTTCCTCCCCCAACACCTGACATCTTTACTTCCCCTGCAAGAGAACAAACCCGACAAGCAATCGTAGCGTTGGTAAAGCGGAGCCGTTTGGAAAACCCATTCATTAGTTGACAGCTAGCAGACGGCTAAAGTATCGTGCTACAGGGACAGGACAACTGATTCCAACCGGCTCAGTGATCCTCTCGTGTTTATATGAATACGCGTTTTGCCAGGAAGGTGTGCTGAATGATATCGGGTTTATCCCAGACTGAAAATCCATCAAAACCATTCATTTGGGCTTTTCTGATACGATTTACATAGCATTAGCAATCTTGCTAACACCAGCTATGCTAATGCTAACGGTTGATTATCCGGGACCTTTTCTGTCTAAGCGTCGGTCTTTGTCCAGCATATCTAATAAAGAGTGGTGAGTACTTTTATTCAGTGCCCGCCCCCGTGTGTTTAATATATTCTGGGGCTGATCTCTACATGAACTATAAATTACATATCGTTTTCTGATCCAAATCATCGGTACGAACCTGCTCAAGGGACGATGGAGAATGTAGCTGGGGAAGCTACCGGAAGTCACGACACTCTACTTCCGTAACAGTTTTACATCAAGAACAATTAAAAAGTTTTAAAAAGTCCCAGTTTTATAGTGTAACGCTTTGAGTAGAGCTACATGGGAAATAATCTTCATATGTTGTGAATCAAGATTAATCAAATAAATCAAATAAATCACCATTCTGCAGCCGTCCCCCCGACCACAGGGGGGCAGTACTGCAGCATCCGGTACCAACCGCTCTGTCAAGTGAGCAGAATGTAAACAGCTTCTTGCTAAGTGTCACTAGCATCATCGGCAGCTAACTGCGGCACAGGCGCCGCTGATTCACAGTGATGGCATCACGGTAGATGTGCTGAACGGAAATGGCGCTTGCGAGCTGATTTCTTATCCGGCATCTCCCCTTCTTGTCGTTTTTAGCGCGTACACGGTGAGTAGTTTCCTGAAGGGTCAGTGAACCCGCTGCAGTTAACATGGCAAAGCTAAAGACACTGGGCAAGCTCACCGTCACGATGGACCAGGGGCTGAGCCGATGTGTGTTTATTAAGTGAAACACAACAGCGTACTGATAACTTGAATTCAACT